>OX451737.1:752973035-753573035 GCA_948472305.1 Vicia faba
GGGGTTGCCCCAATTGGTGTTCATGCTGAAGTGCGATAGCTGTGGAGAGAAAACAGTAACATATCATGCCAATCTTTATAGGTCACAACCATCTTTTGCACAATCTTCTTTATGTTCTTGTTGGCAGCTTCTATTGCGTCATTCATCTTTGGTCGATACGGAGAAGAGTTGTGGTGCTTGATCTTGAACTGCATGCAGAGTTCAGTGATCATAGTGTTGTTGAGATTAGTACTGTTGTCCATGATGATTCTCTCGGGGATATCATACCGATAGAAAAGGTTATGCTTGATGAATCGGGCGATCACATTCTTAGTAACAGAGGCGAACGAGGCTGCGTCAACCCATTTTGTGAAGTAATCAATGGCGACGAGGACAAAGCAATGTCCATTAGAAGCAGTAGGTTTAATTTCTCTGATCATATCAATGCCCCAGATTGAAAATGTCCAAGGAGCAGTCACGACGTTCAAAGGTACCGGAGGAACATGAATCTTATTAGCATAGATCTGGCACTTATGACAAGTTCTCAAGTGGTGGTGGAAATCGGTTTCCATGGTCGACCAATAGTAACCTGCTCTTAAGATTTTCTTAGCCATATTATGTCCACTGGAGTGAGTACCAAAGATGCCTTCATGCATATCTTACATAATTTTCTCTGCTTCCTTTTTGTCCACACAATGAAGCAGGGTTGAATCATGATTACGCTTGTACAAATTTCCATTGCCCTAGAAGAACTTAGCCGAGAACCTTCGTAGGAATTTCTTTTCATTGATCGATTCCCCTTCAGGGTATTCTTGAGCTTTAAGGTACCTTTTCACTTCACGAAACCAAGCTTTTTCTTCTACTCCATCAGTGTCAATTTCATAGCAGTGTGCCGGTTCGTCGAATCTTTCAATGGTAACTCTTGGAACCTTGTTGTCCCATCTGAGCTTGAACATGGATGACATGGTAGCTAATGCGTCTGCCAATTGATTCTCTTCCCTTGGGATATGCTCAAAAGTAATCTCTTCGAAGTATGGGATCAACTTTAGCACATGTTCTCGGTAGGGGATAAGATTCAAATGCTTTGTATCCCATTCCCCCTTAACTTGACTAATTACCATGGCTGAATCCCCATATACACTCAGGAATTTGATTCTTAGGTCAATAGTAGCTTTAATTCCCAGGATGTACGCTTCATATTCAGCCATATTATTGGTGCAGTCAAAGCAAAGTCTGGCAGTGAAGAGTGTATGGAAACCTTGAGGAGAGATAATTACATCACCAATTCTGTTGCCAAGTAAGTTAGAAGCTCCATAAAAAACCATAGTCCATCGGGATCCTAGCTCAGGTCCTTCATACGGTCCAAGTTCTTCATAATCTGTAATTAGCATAATGTTCTCATCCGGTAATTCGAAGTTCATAGATTGGTAGTCGTCTATAGCTAGATGCACCAAATGATCTTCAAGTACACTTCATTTGACTGATTTTTGAGTGGTGTACTGAATGTTGTATTCTGTTAAGATCATTTGCCATCGGGCTATTCTCCTGAAGAGGGTTGGCTTCTCGAATATGTACTTGATTGGATCCATTTTAGAAATCAATTGAGTAGTATGAGTCAACATATACTATCTTAGTTGGCAAGCAGCCCATGCCAAAGCGTAGCAAGTTTTCTCGAGCAGTGAATATCTTATTTCACAGTCGGTAAACTTTTTGCTAAGGTAGTATATTGTATTCTATTTTCGACCAAACTCGTCATGTTGTTCTAATACACACCCCATTGAATTCTCTAGAACTGTCAGGTACATGATTAGAGGTCTTCCTTCAACTGGTGGCATCAGAATTAGAGGTTTTTGTAAGTACTCCTTGATTTTATCAAAGGCTATTTGACAGTCTTTGTTCCATCTTACTACTTTATCTTTCTTCAACAGCTTGAAGATTGGCTCATAGGTAGCAGTCAAATGAGAAATGAATCGGGAAATGTAATTCAGTTGACCTAAGAAACCTCTTACCTCTATCTCAGTACGGGGAGCCGATATTTCTTGAATAGCTTTAACTTTTGAGGGATCAACTTCAATACCTTTACCACTGATGACAAAACCCACGAGTTTACCGGATCTCACCCCAAAAGTGCATTTATTCGGGTTTAACCTCAGTTTTACTTCTTTAGCCTTTCAAACAACTTGCGTAGATGATCAAGATGTTCTTCTTCATTCTGTGATATTGCTATCATGTTTTTGATGTAGACCTCTATCTCATCATGAATCATGTCATGAAATAAGCTACCATGGGGCGTTAATAAGTTGCCCCGATGTTCTTCAACCCAAAAGGTATGACCTTGTAATAGAAAGTTCCCCACTGTGTGACGAAGGTAGTTCTCTCCATGTCTTCAGGCGCCAACTTGATCTGATTATAACCGAGAAACCATCCATGAAGGAGAATACCTTATGCTGAGCAGTGTTGTCGACCAGAACATTAATATGTGGAAGTGGGAAGTCATCTTTGGGGCTTGCCCTGTTCAGATCCCTATAATCTACACACATACATTCCTTGCCATCTTTATTTGGTACTGGAACAACATTAGCAACCCATTGAGGATATGATGTCACTACTAAGAACCCTACATTGAATTGTTTCATAACCTCGACTTTGATATTCTCTAACATCTTGGGACGCATGCAACGAACCTTCTGCTTAATCGGAGAACAACCCTCTTTCATTGGCAGACGGTGAACCACAATATCAATATTGAGACCTTGCATGTCTTCATATGACCAAGCAAATACCTCAACATAGTCGTGCAACATCTGAATCAATATGTTCTTGACACTGCCCTCCAAGTTGGCGCATATCTTGACTTCTTTCTTATCTGCCTCAGAACCCAAGTTTACCACTTTGACCGGCTATTCATGTGGTTGGATAGATTTTTCTTCTTGTATTAAGAGTTTGGCAAGTTCTCCACGTATCTCACAATCTTCCTCACCTTCGTCCTCGGCTTGGTTGATTGGATTTTCAAAGTCATAAGCGGAAATAGTAGAATTATTATCAAGGAGATCCAGAGTGGATGGGGATCTTCAATGTAGTGTGTGGGTTTGTGTAATAACACAGAGCTATTTGAAAATGCAATAAAGTGAAAGAGAGACAAAGAGCACAAAATTCAAATGCAAAACGTCTAATGTTTTTCATTAAATGAAAATATGACATATGAAATGACAACCCTTAACAAATGAACCATTATGCCCCGGGCAAGACACAAGGTTTAAAGTCATTTTTTTAAAATAAATTACATAACCAAACTTCTTAAAAAAACATAAATAGTTATTACTCATGGCTGAAGGAGATAGGGAAAATTTCTTCTGCTTTCCAATTGTTGAGTTTTTGCCAATGGTAGGAAAGATCCAGTTGTCGAAGTCACCATCACTGCCAGCATCTTCTATAGCATTGATTATGTTGTTGCTGATATAGAATGAAGGTATTCCAGCTCAAGCGTGACGAACATCCCTTTGACCTTCTGTAGTAAAGCCCAGACCAAACTTATCAGATTTGTAGGGGATATCAGGAAGCTGACCCCAAATTGTGCAACCACCTTCTTCTACATTAGCTTTGGCATCTATCAAGGAATCCATCTTTTGCGGAACCCTGGTAGTGTTTGGAATGGCAGAAACATCTTCAACAACATCACGGGAAATCACTTCAAAAGCTTGACATGGAGTCTCGATGAATTCTCCGTCCATCTCCACATATCAGAATGAACTTAGGTGGTTGACCATGTACTCCTCTTCTTCGCAGACAGTAACAATCGTCCTTTTCACAGGATACTTTAATTTTTGGCACAAGGTGGAGGTAATAGCACATACCCCGTGGATCCAAGGGTGTCCTAATAGACAAGAATAAGCTGGCTGGAAGTCCATCACATAGAATGTGGATTCAAAGATTTGTGAACCTACTTTGATCAGGAGGTCTACTTCTCCATGTACCATTCTTTTTTATCCATCAAAGGCTCGAACTATGATGTCGCTAGGTTTTAGCACAACCCCCTCCACAATCCAGTCTATCAAGAGAGCCCTTTGGCAGAACATTCAGAGAAGAACCAGTATCAACCAACACATGAGCTAATGTAGTACCCTTGCATTCAGTGGAGACATACAAGGCCCTGTTATGATTTCCCCCCTCCACAGTTAGGTTAGCATCGGAGAAACCTAATCCATTATTATTCGTTAATCTAGAAATATAACTTCCAAATTGATCAGAAGAAATTTCTTGTGGTACATGAGCAGTATTCAAAAATTCCATTAAAGCTTGCATGGGCTTCAGAACACAGTAGTAAAGATAACATGGAGATTTTAGACGGGGTTAGCTCCAGTTGTTCAACAATTTTGTAATTGCTTCTATGAATTATTTTCAAAACCTCTTCCATTTCTTGTCCAAAGGTGTCCTTGACTGTAGCTTCTTTTGGTGCCTCCGTTCGGGCAGGCTCTATCATTGGCTCTTTACCTCGAGCTTCAAAAGTTATCTTGGTAACTGTTACTTGATTAGGTGGAGAGCTTTCCAGAGAGAAAATCCTTCCAATTCTAGTAATTTTACTAGTCCCCATAATATTGTCAATATTGAGATCAGCCTCTTTATTATCTTCATCATGCAACTCTTGTTTAACACTATGGTAATAAACGTCAGACCCATAGTTCCATGGAATAGCCTTCTCTGAGGAATATGGGATGGGCCCAGGTTTTGAAATGATTAAGGGAGCAGCTTTTGGATTGGATGTAATATTTACAAGACCCTTGAAAGTGATCTTGAAAGGAGTACCAGATATGATAGACAAATCTCGACATAAATTCTCAGCATATAGAATCTTTTCAATCAAAATTACATGTTCATCCATCAGGCATTGAATGCCTTCCTTCAGTAACCCGCAACCATTGGGTTGAACTGCAGAGCAATAACATTCTTTAACACAACCTGGAAATAAACCGACTTGTATAAAATTCTTCTTGACTATTGAGAGAGGAGCTACCACATCACTTACGGAAGTAACATACAAAACATCTTCAATAACACTTATGCCTTTGTCATTCTTCAGCATAGGAGCAATAATTATGTTTGGAGTCTCAGAAGGGTCGAACTCAATTTCCTTGTTGTGAATCATGTCTTGAACTTTGTTTTTCAGGGTCTAGCAGTTGTTGGTGTCGTTCCCAGGACTGTTCAAATGATAGGCACATCTTTCATTTGGATTGTACTTTGGAGAAGATGTGTTGGGATTAAGAGGAGGATCTCAGAGTGTTATAAGGTTAGATTTTAACAAATGGTGTAATGCTTGAGCCAATGGCATATTAATTCTGGTGAATTGTCTCCTCGGAGCGTCTAACCTACGTTGGTTTCCTTGTTGTTGTTGTTGTTGAACAGGCGCAAGATTAGAGATCAACACTGCCCCCACAGACTGATGGCGGTCAATTTTACTATGGCTTTTCTGGCCATAGACAACATTTGTTTCTTTCTTACCAATGAATTTCTTCTTCACAGCATTAGAAGATGTATCCATTGGAATCTTCCCACTCTTCATACCACTTTCAACTCTTTCGCCAGTCAAAATCAGCTCAGTAAACCCAGATGGAGAACTCTCAATCATCAAATTAAAGATTGGACCCGTCAGAGTGCCCATGAACATATCCACTAATTCCCAGTCAGTCAAAGGAGGTTGCACCCTTCCTGCTAGGTCCCTCCATTTTTGGGAATATTCCTTAAACCCTTCATTCGAGCTCATGGTCATGTTTTGCAACTGCACAGGAGTCGACGCCAAATCAACATTATATTGATACTACTTGTAGAAAGCAGCAACCAGGTCTTCCCATGTGTGAATGTTAGTTCCTTCTGTAACGCCCATTAATTAAATTAATTATTTAATTAAATTATTATTTTTTGGATTATTTGTTAAAGTTGTGAGATGTTGAGAATTATTGGTATAAGTTGTTAGATTATTATTAATTAATTAAGTAGTTAATTAATAATGATAATAATGTTGGAATTAATAGAATAATTGTGTTGGGCTTATGTTATTGGTTGGAAGTAGTAAAGTGGGGGGTGTGTAAGTTAAGACCAATAGGATTAATGATATAAGGTTAAGCTGACACAATGATTTGATTATTTTGGGTGAAATAAGGAGTTATGTGCGTTGACCGTGTGAAGCTGCGTAAAGAGAGGAGCAAGCTGCCCGGTGTTGAGCAGAACAAAGAAAACTTGTCGGCTGGAACTTTGGTGGAGCCAACTTCAATCCAGGTAAGGGTGGGGTTCTGACCTTGTAATGGGATGTATGATGCGTATTATATGGGAATTGTTCGTTTGTATGATTTTTGTGCGTTGGTGTTTCTAAATCTGTTATTGAAGTTGCATGTTTCTTCATGTTGTGGTCGTTTAGGGAGTTATTGTACGATTGTTTAGCGAACTTGTTATTGAGTTGGTCGTTAGTCGTGTTGTGGGTGTTATGAGTTGTCTGAATAATTTCCCAGTATAATCGATGGATAGGTTAGGGTAGTTATCCCCTGTTGATGTAGGTTTTATGATGCTGGGGTATTCCGAGTGGTTGGCCGGAAATTAGGGATTATTGTTATGGTCGTTTTAGGAGGGTTTTTGTGTGACTGTTTTGTATAATTAACGAATTTGTTGATAGGAAATATAGTCGTCTGTTACTGTGGTATTCCAAGCAGTTGGTCGGAATTTATGAATTGTATTGATGTGGTCGTTATGATGTTGTTTTGTCCCATGTTGTTGGCTGAAATTGGTGGTCGAGAAAGATGTTGATGGTGTTAGGTGCCGAGTGGCATTTAGGCTGCGAGGTGTGTATGAGAATATATGTGTTGGACTGTCGAGCGACATTAGGGTGTAGGTCGTTCTGAGGAGTATGAGTTAGTTATTATTCTGCCTTGGTTGTTGTGCATGTCGGGGGTTATGTAGTTTCCTTAGTCCTATTGCCCGTGTGTGTCAATTTGGTCGTTACAGTGTGCTGTGTAGTTTGTGCTTAATTGAAAATTTGCAGGTTGATGAGTTATGTTGATATGCCTCTAATTTTGGCAGATATTATGTTGTAGGCTTATGGCCAAAGTTTAATTATGTTGAGTTGATGTTGAATTGTTGGTGATGTTGTAGGATTATGGTCAATATTGATTTATGTTAAGTTTTTATTTGTTGTTGTTGTTGCTACATTCATGTTGTGTCGCATACATCACATATCAAGTTGGAGTTGATGCTCGTTAAGTTGGCCTGGATTAGAAAAATATTAAGTTAAAGGATTATGCCTTGTTGATGCCTCTATTTATTGGCATATTTTTAAGTTGGGAGTTCTGCTCCATTGGTACCACATGCATTTGCATAAAGATAAGTTGCATTCTTTGTTGCATTCTGTGTTGTTGTGTGGTTGATTTACTTATGCTTATGTTGTTATTAATTGTGAAGCGGTGACTTTTGCATGAACTGATTCTAATATAATGTTTGTCATACATCCGATTATATTGTTAGATATCTCACCCCTTCTATTTAAATGTTACCCATATGTTGGTAGCGCGAAGGTTATCCAGAGTGAAGGCGGTTTACCTTCAGTAGTTCGATTCGGTGTCGTTGCTCTGATACGTAACACTCGGGGGGATGAACGCTTGTTATTTTATTGTTGTTATTATTTCAATTGATTGAACTTTAAGTTGTTGTTCGTTAAATACTTGTTATCTGAAGTTGTTTTATTTGGATAAAGATGTTATATTCCTTTAAGATGAATATTTGACTTTGTTGCTTAGTTATGGAAGTTGTTGGTTTTAAAAGATTAATTTATGTTACTGTTGGTTCATCCCACTTTAACGTGTTATGTATCTGTAATGAATGTCGTTGTTTTAAGTTGAATTTGTAGCATCCTGATTTAGTTGTGGAAGTTTTACAACTCTGATTTTATATATATATTGTCGGCTAGAATTGGGGTGTTACAAAGTTGGTATCAGAGTAAAGTCGGTTCGTTCGACCAAGTTGTCGAGTCGTAGTTTGTTTAACAATCGAGTATCTTTAACTTGAGTTATAACCGTTGTTTATGTGTAGAGATAAGTTGAGATGGCTAGAAGGAATGAGGCTGCACTTGCTGCTGCTTTAGAAGCAATGGTGCATGCTATGGAGAATCAGCTGAACGTTGACGGGAATGTTGGATCTTGTAGTTTGGAGACCTTCCAGAGGGAGAATCCGCCTAACTTCAAGGGTAAGTATTGTGATACGGTGGCAGAACCGACTGTTTAATACTGGTTTGCATTTTGCGTTTTTTGTTTGAAAAATGTCGCGGTAAGCAAGAGTCGCCACCGACTTTTATTTCATCCAATCTTGGAAAAGGAAAAAGAACAGAAAAAACCTTTTTTTGAGATATTCTGAGTACGGGGGGTAGATTATAGAAAGGGAAGGTGTTAGAACCCTTTCTATCCGTAGTTATCTACGGGCTCTTAGGTACTTGCTCATTTTCAAATTGCTTTGTGTTTGTTTGTCTTGAAAATGTTTACTTCGAGATAACCCTTGTATCAGTCCTCAAGGGTGAGACAAAGTTTGTTTTGAAAATTGGTTTTGAAAAGTGTTTGTCTGAAAAGTTTTATTTTGAGAAAGTACCTACTAGCATCTACCTACTCGAAAAAAGGTCGTTTCAATTCTATTTCCTTTAGACAGCTCTATCCCACTATTAAGGAGTAGGTGGCACCGTTGTTGGAGTTGTAAGGGACATTTGAAAGGGAGGTCTGGTCACGAAAGTAATGTTAGGACACCTTAGTAACCATCCTAGAGTCCTAAAGATCCTTTCCGAGGCAACAATCAAAAGGGTCTTTTGTTTTTATCTTTTGGGACATAGGGGATAGCCACTAAAACATCCTATGCTTCATGACCGTTTATCGAAGGAAACCGGAGTGAGAGTATACCCTAAGAGTGAGCATGTGCAAGTGTTCTTTTTTCAGTTAATGTTATCTTTGCACATTAGGGTTTTCTAACTGTTTTAATTTTCCATGCATTCTTGCCATATAATCCTATTAGCCATACATCTAACAGTTAAAGATTGCAGAAATTAAAAGCGGAAATAAACCTAGCTATTACATGGCTTTGACAATTACATAATTGCCTCGACGGGAAATAAAAGTACTGAGTTTAAAACCCTAATTAAAAATATTACAACCTTGAAACAGTTACAATAATAATAAAACGTAATTAAAATACGCGCGACGAATTAAATGCGAGGACAATTATAAAACCTAAAAAATCTAATTTGAAAAAATATTTAAGTTATTTTTGAAGAAGAAATTAATTATCATACCAAAGTAAACCCTAATTTCTAGTTGGTTTTAATTACAAAAATAAGATTTAATTGCCCTAATTAAATTAAATTAATTAATTCAAGGAAATAAAATATTTTTTATGAAAAATATTTTTGATATTTTTTGTGATTTTTTGATTTAAAAAGTAAATAAAAAATTATTTATGTGTTATTTTAAAAAAGGAATAGTTAGGAAATAATTTTTAAAAAAAAGAATTAAAATTAAAAGATGAGAAAATGGCCTGTTTATGCAATTCTGGGGGGTGTTGAACTTCTGAAACCCAGAAGGATGGTTCAGAGCCTGGCGCCTGATCCCATGAGACCATATTCTGGGGGCTCATGGTGGACCTGCATATGCTGGCGTTGGATCTGGCTGGAGATGGATCCAGAAGATTATGATCCTCAGAAGGTGAGATCCTCGGAAGATGAGGTGCATGGATCTGCTGGAGATGGATCCAGAGGATGATGATCCTCAGAAGATGAGGTGTGATGGATCTGGTGAAAATAATGGAGAAAGTGCCAAAAGCTCACGCCTGGGATTGAACCCAGGACACGAGCTTCTGACCTCCTTCCTCTGACCAACTGCGCTGGATGTTAACTCATACATATAATCAAATAAAAATAATATATATCAAACAAGCCATTAGATCCCAGTCATAAAAACATAAATGCGTCAGTATTTCCAGAACCAATCACATTATATAAAGAAACGCCAGCCTGCAGTCAGAATGTCTTCGCCAGAGGGAGACGATTCAACGACGCCGGAGCTGCGCTCCGGTCGTCTTCTCCGGGAGGGTGAAAATCCCAAAACCTGCAAAATGTGGAATTTAAAAGGTGCAAAAGACCCTACTCCCCCTGAAATTTTCCCAGGAATCCAAATATGGGGTTAGTTTGGCCTGAAGGTCCTTAGATTAAAAGTTTCGCAAGCTTCAGTTCGTGATGCCCTAACAATGGCATCACGTGATTTAAGCCTTGATACTCTAATGCAAAGTGTCCAACATGTCCTAATGAAGATCCTGAGTAATAATCAGAGCGTTAAAACATTTAACAATACGAAAAAAGAAAGATTAAATTTCCAAAAGTTTACCAAACGGTGATGATCGTGGATGGTGGTTCTGGCGTGTGATTTCTTGATTAAAAGGGTGGTACGTATTCCTAGGAACCTCTGGGTGTGAATGGGATGCTTAGGTGGGATTGAAAGAGGCTAGAACTTTTTCTTTTTGTTTTCACGATTTATAATGATTTTTGCAATTTTTGTTTGAGCACTTAGGGTTGTCTATCCTCTTCCTCTCGTGCTTCTGAGTGAACATCCCTATATAATGAATCAAAATTAGGTTAACAAAGTTGAAAGAAATCTTTTCTTTCAATGAGAAAATAAAGGATTTTAAAAACATGATTTCTTGCATATTTGGACCAAATCAAATATTGCCCTCTCCACGGATTTTCTTGCCATGCCAGCACTACTTGCTCTTTATTTTGATGAGAAAAAGATTTGAAATCAAATCTTACATTATTCCTTTTATTCACCCTATTTAATTTTGCATTCTATTTAATAAAATATCTAAAATAAATAATATAAATAATAAAATAATGTAATAAAGGACTCAAAGGTCGTGGGCCATGTTGGAAGTGGGATTCAAGCACAAAAAGTTAGGCCCATTTGGCTAAAAATGCAATTTTGAGCCCATTTGACTTTTGTCAATTTTGCAGAAAAGGTCAACTTTGACAAGGCATATATTCTCCAATTTTAACCCTAGAGAGGTGTTCTTGGACTTTTTAGAAATCTTAGGGTGTCCTTTAAGCAACCCTCTTGGTCTCATCTCAATTGAGTCTTCCATATTCATGTATGAAGCTTTGACCCAAAAGGTGTTTTTGTTGACTTTTCAAAATGACCTATAATGTCAAAATTCATATCTTTTTGTGAGTGCATATTTTGAACTTGGGAGCTGAAGATGAATTGTAGGGAATTGTATCCTCTTCAAAATGATCTTTGGATGGAAAATTTCTGATAAAGTATGAAGAAGTTATGCTTGGTCAAATTTGGGTTGACTTTTCCTGCGAAACCCTAATTTAGCAACTTTTGGGTTTTGATGAATTTGGAGCATTCCCTGAGGAATCATGATCAACCCTTGATCAAATGATGAATATAACTTCCTAATGTTGATGTTGACCAAAAATATTGAAGTTTGACTGTATGTGGGCCACAATTGACTTTAGACCTAGTACAGTCGAGTCTTCAGCATCTGAGCAGTTGGCTGGGCAAACTTCTTGTGCAAGGCATGAAACTTGACATGTAGGGTCTTGAGAAAATGTTAGGACAATGGTGAGCATTTGGGATCCTTTGGACTCAAGCATCTTGATGAAAAATGAAACCCTAATTTGAGGTATATTGCCTCAGGAGAGAGTTAGTCTAGTTAACTCTTGGACGTCCTTAAGCAACTTGGGGACATCAATTGACATGTATTGAGTAAAATGAGTGGGAAAAATTCGGGGTACAACAGCTGTCCCTGTTCAATCTTCTTAAACCCGAGGATATAGATTGGTTGTTCTGCCTTTCGCGATTTGAAGGTGGAAGATAATTGAACACTAGAGTGCCCAGAAATTTGCGCTCGTATGAAGTGGCACTTGATTTCTGATTTTAGGAATGGGCTTACAGATGCCATTTGGAGGTCGAGGATTGAAGATTTTCAAAGATGGGCTTAAAGATGCCCTCCTGGATGCGACGAAGATTTGCAGGAGATGGGCTTAAAGAGGCCATCTAGGGGATATTGATTTCCTGTCTTAGGAGAACTAGAGTTTTAGGAGCTTCCGTTGTCCGTTACTCTAAGGGGAATAACTTCATCTTGAGGAAGCGGAAGTGTAGTGCGTATCTGGTTGGAGTATATGATGCACCACGATTTACTGGAGAAATGCGAAACTAATCGTGTTTGATCGGTTCCTGATCTTACAGTGTTATGGACTGCTGTCTGGAGATAAGAGAAGAGGAACATGGGTAGTAAGGTTATGAGAAGGAACCTGGATAGTAGGGTTACTTCGATATGAACGTCTGGATAGTAGGGTTGTGAGAAGGAACCTGGATAGTAGGGTTATGGGAAGGAACCTGGATAGTAGGGTTACTTTGATATGAAAACCTGGATAGTAGGGCTGTGAGAAGGAACCTGGATAGTAGGGTTACTTCGGTATGAAAGCCTGGATAGTAGGGTTGTGATAAGGAACCTGGATAGTAGGGTTACTTCGATATGAAAGCCTAGATAGTGGGGCTGTGAGAAGGAACCTGGATAGTAGGGTTACTTCGAGATGAGAGCCTGGATAGTAGGGCTATGGGAAGGAACCTATATAGTAGGGTTACTTCGATATGAAAGCCTGGATAGTAGGGTTATGAGAAGGAACCTGGATAGTAGGGTTAGTTTGATATGAAAGCCTGGATAATAGGGCTGTGAGAAGGAACCTGGATAGTAGGGTTACTTCGATATGAAAGCCTGGATAGTAGGGCTATGAGAAGGAAGAGTTTGGGTAAAACTGCATCTGAACCGAGAAGGAACCTAGGTAAGGTTGCTTTGTGACGAACCCGTGTAAAGCTGCATTCGGTCGCACATATAATTATTCTGTTCAGTTTCAGGATCCAATCTTGAACTTGCTGGAAGTTGTTGATGATAACCATATTTCCTGAAAAGGTACATGATTAATCGTATATGATGCATGAAATGCATTGTATGATGACGTTCTCAAAATAAATGAGATTATGTTGTATGAAATATGTATGCCCACGTCATGATGTATGAACATGAAATGCTATTGTGGCACGTCCGAGTTTAGGAAAATAAATACCTGACTGCTTGTTGGAGAGTACTGAAACTACATTCCTGATCATAGTAGAAAAAGTGGTTCTTCTACTTCCGCTGGGGATAGTGACCGAAGATGATTAGCTTTCTGAAGGAACCTGCTGGGAAGGAATTCCTCTTGGGGACCTGGAGATCGGACATTGGTTGTCTCGGCTCTATGGGGAATATAGGTATCACTTGCTTGTATGTGATAGTGACTTTGTTTCCAACTGTCCCTGCCCCTTGTACCATGCTGGAAAAAGTACATGCAGAGTGTTGTACCCCAAAATTTTCCCTCTCATTTTATCAACATTTCTCATCAAAAGGCTCTTGGAACTAAAGACCAAGCTAGGGTTTGCTCTGCTCAAGACACCTCCTTGCACTGTTGACCTAAACTAGGGTTTGAGTTTGCATAGGATACTTTGGACCTTCAATGCCCAAATTTAATTTCACACTTCATGTTGGACTCATAAGTTTTCCCATACCAAGTTTCAAGCCTTGATTCAAATTTTTCCCCAGTCAATTGGACAGTTGACCTAGAAATCAACTGTATTAGGGAAAACGTCAACTGTGGCCAATTTATAGTCAAACCTCATGAATTTTGACCCACATAAACATTATGAACTCATATGAACCATTTGATCAAGTTTAGACCAAAATTCCGTAAGAAATTTGATCAGATCACCAAAAGGGCAAAATGGTCATTTTTAGGGTTTTGATTGTGCAAAGGAAATTTTTGACTGTTTGACCTAGCCAATGGCAAATCAAGTTCAACCATGGACTCAATAACATTATCTTGACCTATTCAACAAGTTCAAAAGATCTCAAATGCATAGGATTGACAAATGAATTTTGCAGTCAACTGATAAAAATTTGACTATATACTGAAAAGTCAAACTTTGACTTTTTGGTCAAAATCAAGTGCCAAGGGTAATGTTTCATCTAGATGTGTCAAATTATGAAACTTGTTCATCAAGAAACCAAAAATTGCAAATTAGGGTTTGAAATTGAAAAAATTTCATAACTTAGAATTTTTCTAAGTTATGAAATTTTCTTAATTTTTCCTAACTTTGTCCCACATTTTCACAAAGATGCAAATGGATTCAAACAAAACTTACAACATGAAAGTTGTATTCCATCACAAATTCTACAACTTTTATTCACAAAGTTTTCTCAAAATAAGCTTGGATCTCAAGTTATGATTTTTGGAACAAGGGTCCCTAAAACTTTTAACTTAGAGAAATTTTGCCCTAGTTTAGGCAGGATTTTGACACATCTTCTTGGCCATTTTTCACATAGTTCCACTTGGAGTCTCAAGTTACATTTCAAATATGGATTATAGTACTTGTTGCTAGCTTTCCAAATTGTCTAATAACTCCTCAAACACATTTGTGGTTAGGGAGAATCGAATGCTTGAAGTTCGCAAAAACTCACTTTGTAACCATGGTCAATACATGTTCATACAAGTTGCAAAATCTGACCAAACTAGCTTAGTACATAATTACAGGTCTCAAAACCCTTAAACACTCAAAAATTGAATGCAAATACATTGGACATTGGTGTTATTCTGATCATTAGAGCTTGGCACAATGAATAATTCCATTTTGGGCATAAAGATGGCACTTCCATTTTCATAAAGGCAACTTTATGTCAAATTGCTTTTCTTGAGCCTTGGACTTCTTTCTTTGCAGCAAACAAGTTCCACAAATTCAGTAAAAGGTACAAGGAACTTGTGCATGCTTGGAGATAGCCTGTACAAGCCTATCTCATTTCACTTCACACTTTTCTTTCAAAACAAGTCATGGTGCCAAAAGTCCATAACACACACATCTGATAAGATCAACTAAGGCCAACGTTTGAAACAAGTTTTACACATCCTTGTAAGCCATAAACACGAGCCAATGATCCCTCAAACACCCTTGAATACCAAAACACTAAAAACTTGCAAAACAGGGCAGTTGCTGCAACTTGAGTGCCATAGCTCATTTTGCTCGTGCGTTTTGCTCCTTTCCTCTTCAAACACCTTCCATTCAACTCACTCAAGCTATCCCAAACCTCCATTTCCAACTGTAACTCCATTTATAGTGTTCACCATTTCTATTTCAAGCTTATGCAGGTTGACTTCTAGAGGTTGATTCAGGCCATTTCAAAACAAACTAAGCATTGAGAAAGGTTCAGGGAACATCAAGCAAGCTCAAAAGAACCTCACGCCTCACTGAAAGTTGCTGCATTGTCCAACTCAAATCCAACTGAAACAGGTTTTTCATGAACTTCTATCTCTCTATTTAGGAACATTTATCCTTAGGTTTGTGAATGAAAGATGTAGTACTACATATGCTTAGTTTTCATTTATGTTAAACATGCTAAGAGAATTTCATCCATGAACATGCTGAAAAAGTTAGGTTAGATGTTAGGGCCAGAGAAATTCTCTCTGGTCTTTGAGAGTTAGATTTAATGTGTTATATGGTTGAAATTGTTGTTTAATTCTCTACAAGTTTCATGTTTTGAGTTTTGGCAAAAGATCACAAACACAGGAGATACGGATTTGAACACAGGGCGCGCACATCCTTTGTCACAAGGTCAGGGATGAAGTGGAAATAGGCTGGGCCTGACCTTGTCCTGCTTTTTGCACCCATATGCTTGCTTTTCATGCCCCCTGGCCCATTTTCTTGTTTTTTTGACATTTTTGCATTTTATTTTCTTTTCTAACTTTGATATTTTATTTTCAAACATAAAAAATGCTCCAAAAATATTTTTATATTTTTTCACATTTATTTGGCATTTTATTTCATTTTTTCTAATATAGGAAACATATTAAAATACTTTATAATTATTTGTTAAAACTTGAAAATAATGTAATTAATACTTTTATTTTCATTTCTTATTTTTATTCACATTAAAAATATTTTCTTGAATATATTTTATTTTTGTAAATATTTTATTTTATTTTATACATATTTAATATATTTAATATATATATATATATATATATATATATATATATATATATATATATATATATATATATATATATATATATATATATATATATATATATATATATATATATATATATATATATATATATATATGTACATATATACTTTATTTTATTAAAAACATAGAATAAAAATACAAAAAAATAGTATATTTTTATTTCTATTATTATTATGTTAAAAAACACTTTTTTCAATATATTTTTATTTTGTACATATTAATATATTTTTGCATATAAAATAGATAATATTATTTTCTTAGATAAAATTAGGGTTTACCCCTTTAATAAATAAAATTAACCTTTTTTTTTTACATATTTCTTTGTATTTATTTACATAAAAATACTTTACATACATAAAAAAGCCTTTTTGCATAAATACATTTTATCTAATATTTATTTATTGTGTTTATTTAAATATTGCACATTTAAATGCATTGTAAATTCAATTTGGTTGTAATAATTTAGGGTTTTAATTTCTTGCAAAATAATCCCCTATTCAAAATTGTACCCCCCCTCCCTATATCAAAGTTGTAATAGCTTAGATTTATTTTTACGCACTTAATGCTTTCAATTATGTCATGATTATAGAATTAGAGTTTGTATGCAAAAATCTAAATCAACAAATAGTTTGACCTAATCGAAGACAAAAATGCATGAAAAATAAACACAATACACACTTGCACTCCTAGAGTTACAATCCACTTGTTGCCTTCCAAAAATGGGCCATGGTATGCATGTTAAGTACTTTGGCAAAACAAAAACAAAACAAAAGATCATAGTCCCTCAATGACGCTATCTGAGTTGCCTAAACAAAAATGATCAAGTCCCTCAAGAGAATTTGCCAAAAATACTTGACACCATTGCTATCATGGTCTGTACGATGACCCGCGCCTGTCCCGTTTAACATCCTAACACAAGGTTGTTCACCAAATATAATGGTGAAACAACACTGTTAAAAGGCTTAAAAACATAAGAAAGATCTTTGAGTAAAATAGGGTAGATAACTCTTAGTTACTTGATCAAAAGCTTGCAAAAACATCCTTGCTATTTTCAAACACACCTCACAACACCATTTCAAAATCCAACTTTCAAACATTGAAAACTTTTCAAAAAGACAAAAGCACCTTTGTATACATTCAAATAAGAATCATTACAAAGGTTGCCACAACGATTGCCTCTTTTTAAAACATCTTTCAAAACCATACACAAAGCACCATTTCAAACAATTGAAGAGCACCATTTCAAACAATTGAAAAGAAAAACAAGTGATCTAATCAAGTAACTAAGAGACCATGGATAACCATGGATAGAAAGGGTGATAATACCTTCCCTTTCTATAATCTACTCCACGAACCCAAGAAAACATCTCAAAGGTCTTTCCTGTGCTTTTTTACCTTTCCTTTGGATAAAATAAAAAGTCGGTGGCGACTCTTGCTAAACCGAAACATCTGCGAACACAAACGCAAAATCCCAAATCAGTTCTCCCACCGTATCACAGAACTGGCGACTCTGCTGGGGAAAACTTTAAAAGAGGAGTAACCTTAGGGCTTAGATCACCTTTGCATGCTTATCTTGATTGCTTTGTTTGCTTTACATTTGGTTCTCTTGTTTGGGCTTGAAATCCTCTACCCGGATTTGGGAAACATTCATAGGTAAATAGCAATACGTTGTGGAAACTGTGCGGGGTATACCGACATGGTTGAAGCAATAGCTATATTAGTGCGACATATTTGTGAGTACTGGTAGCCTTTAAGTCAATCAAAGAGAATATGGGGCCGATGAGTGATGTCATGAAGCACTAATGAACTCTTAGAACCTTACTTGACCATCTTGGCCTTTTATTAGGGGTAGTGAGATGACCGGCTTTGGTGCAGTCCGAAGTTGGTGGATACTCGATACTACACTCATTGAGGGTGGTTTTCTTGGAATATTTTGGTCGCCAGTTAAGTGGCTAAACCAAAACAATAAACATAGAAAACAATCCAGTGATATTGAGTTCCTTATAACCCGGTTACTATTTATAGGACAGGTTGAGCCAACTAACTTCAAGAGGGTACTTACCTATGAAACCTCATGCAAGCCTGAAACTAGGGTTTTGTGTGACTTGCTTGTACTTATGCTTGTGCATACATCATGAACATCATAAAATATCATATGCATCCACTAACCATTTCAAGGGTTTGGATCTTCATCTTTGTTCTTGTTTTGTAGGTCATAGAATCTCTTCGCAGGAAAACAATTTAAGTCAACCTTGTGAGAATCCCTCCTCAACTCAAGGAGCTTACTTCCAGAATTCCAGAGAATTCTCTCTTCAGTGAAAGACATGGTAGACTTCTCAACTTGGTCAACTCCAACATTGAAGAAGACATGGTGAAAGTTCTCTTCCAGTTATTTGACCCCCTACACCATTGTTTCACATTCCCTGATTACCAACTAGTACCTACTTTAGAGGAATTTTCTCAACTCCTGAGGATTCATATTCTTCATAAACTACCCTACAACGGTACAAAAAAAGAACCAAAGCCTGAAGATGTTGCTCAAGCATTACACTTGCAACCATCTGATATCAAAGGTCATTGGGAAACCAGAAGTGGTGTCAAGGGTTTCTTGGCAAAGTTCATGTTGGATAAGGCACAAGACTGCTGGAACTCTTTAGTTCTACATGCTTTTGAAGAGATTGTGGAACTCCTCATCTATGGGTTGGTCTTGTTCCCAAACCCTGATCAGCTTATAGATGTGAATGCTGTCAAGATTTTCATATCTCGAAATCCTGTGCCTACATTGCTTGGGGACATCCTACACTCATTTTACACACGAACAATAAGGAAAAGAGGTGTTCTCATGTGATGTACTCCTCTCCTATCAAGGTGGTTTATTTCTCACCTTCCACAATCAGTTTTGAAGAATGAGCAGGGTTTAAGGTGGTCATAACGGTTGATGACCCTCACACATTCTGATGTTCATTGGTGTTCTCGATTCATAGAAATGCCATAATCATTGATCGTTGTGGGGAATTCCCTAATGTCCCACTACTTGGCATTATGGGAGGCATTACCTACAACCCCTTTTTAGCTCTAAGACAGTTTGGATATGCTCGGAGGGATGGCCCTCATGACATGCTGATTCCTGACTTGGTTTTTGACTTCGACAAAGGTTTATCCGGGCTTGGAGGATGCCCAACAAAGTGGATAGTAAGACACTGCGGCACAGGAATTCCATCCCTCTTGAGCCTTACGTCAAGTGGGTACGAACCCGCGCCCAGAATCTTATGATTCCATATCCTCACATTCTCCCTGTGATCAAAGAGTCTGTTATGGAAGGAGAGGTTCCATACACCCTCCTACATCCATACGTGCCAACATTATTGGAAGAATTACAAAAGAGTTGGATCCAACTCAAAGAAGAACAAAATACTTTTGAAGCGAGCTTCTATGCCAGTGAGAAGAAGGTTTTGGAGCTTACCCGCCGACTTCATGAGGAGGAAACTCTCAACACTTACATCACACCAAAGAGGATGCGCAATGTCTTTTTACATTAAGAATTTTGTAATATTTTTCCCATGGGGCACTTATGTACTAACAAATTTCTTCTTAATATGATGTGTGTTCTTTTTGTTGGCAACAAATTTGAATTTCTGAATCCTTGAATTCATTACATGAATAATATATCATTCATCATATGCATAAACAGGTCTTCACACCAAGTTTCCTTATCTTTCTGCTGTTTATTTCATCAAGATGGATTTGGAGCAGACGGTTAAGGATCTGCAAGCACAGAATTCTCAATTCCAGAAACTCCTCATGACCTTAGCAAAGGGTCAAGAGGACCTTAAAGCACTGTTGGAGAAAGATAAAGAGAAAAAGAAGAAAATACCTGGTGTAGTCATCATGGGAAGAAGGTTTGAAAGCAATGCTAGAAAAGTTCTCGAGTTCCCCTCAACGTCTAATGAAGGGGCTGGTAAAGGAAAAGGAACTACGATGCCTTCTGAATCTGAAGTTGAAGGAGAAGAAGAGGAAGAGGAAGAAGAGGAAGATTACTCCGAACAACAATATCCCCCGTCGGATGTTAAATTTAAAAATCTTGTGGATCGGTTGGCAGCCATGGAGTTGCAAAGGGTACCTGGTTTATATTTCAAAGAACTAGGATTGGTCACTGGGATCGTCATCCCTCCCAAGTTCAAAGTTCCTACATTTGCTAAGTATGACGGTCTGTCATGTCCAAAGATGCATCTAAGATCCTACGTTCGAAAGATGCAACCCCACTCATCTGATAAGAACCTTTGGGTCCATTTTTTCCAAGAAAGTTTGTCAGGAACACAATTGGACTGGTTCTATCAACTTGAGAGGTCTGAGGTTCATAACTGGGAATATTTAGCTGCTGCTTTCTATCGGCAATACCAATACAACGCTGATTTAGCGCCCACTCGTACTCAACTACAGAGTATGGGTATGGTTTCTAACGAGGGATTTAAAGAGTATGCCCAGAAGTGGCGTGATTTGGCTGGAAGGGTGCAGCCACCATTGTCGGATAGAGAGTTGGTTGACATGTTTTTAGGGACTCTGTCTGGCCCTTTATTCAATCATTTAATCGGGAGTTCCTCTGCAGGATTCACCGAGTTAATTTTGACCGGTGAAAGGGTCGAGCCGACATTAAAAGTGGTAATATTCAGAAAGATGCCTCCGCGTCCACCACTGTTAAGAAGACCTTCCCAACTAAGAAGGAAGCCTCTGCTGTTTATTCTCAAAAAATCCAAGGAGGAATGGGGCGCCGACCAACAATAGGGGCCGTAATGATCCAAAACTCTTCAAATGATCAACCTCGCAGCAATCAGCCAAGATCTAATCAGCAATGGGTAGAAAGGCCACAGCGGCAGTTCACCCGAATCAACATGACACCTGCTCAAGTACTCCCTCATTTGCTAAAGCTGAATCTCCCCACTTTGAAAGAAGCGCCAAAGAACCCTAATACCTCCTATCCATATTATCACTCCAATGAAAAATGTGCTTACCACTCTGACAGTGTAAGGCATGATACCAACAACTGTTGGGCTCTTAAGAACAAAATCCAAGACCTGATCGACACCAAGGAGGTAGAATTCGATGTGCCCGAAAAGCCAAATGTGATTTCTGCCCCAATGCCCAAGCACGGTCATAATGTTCATGCCGTTATGGAAGACCTTCATGTTACCAATGTTGCTGACCTTTTGACTCCGTTACCAGTAATTAAAGTGAATTTGATGAGAGCCGGGATATTCCCAGGATGTGGAAAAGACTGTTACTTATGTTTAAACATACGAGCTGAATGCCCACTGTTAAAATCAGGCATCCAACGCCTGATGGATACCCAAGAGATACTCTTCCAAAAGACTCATGTTGATACTTTCACTCCTGTTACTCCTACTACCTTTGTTACTTCAACCAATGACATTGAAATAATAACCATCTCTGACAATCTTCCCAAGACTTGCAAAAGGCCTATCAAGATTACGCCTGATCCTAAGTTTGTGTCGTTAAAAATCACCATGCCGGGGCCTATCCCGTATCAATCTAACAAGACGATACCATGGAACTACGGAGGAGAAATCTTCTATCATGGTATCAAACAGATTGAATCAGTCTAAGGGAATTCTGAAGATGAAACCCCTGATATAGGGAACATTGCAGGAACAAGCAAGATAACTCGCAGCGGACGAATTTTCTCTCCGGAGATTGCTCCCCCCCGAGCAGTTTTCGGACCCTCGAAAGCTTTTGTGTCTGTTAAGCCATCTGTGCAAGGCCCGATAATTGAAGAAATTGATGTACCTAAAGTTAGACCCTCTGTTGATACTACCGATAAGGGTAAGGGGATACTAGAAGCACCTGTCAGGATGAAGGCCCAGACTGTGGTAATCCCTGAAACCACCCAGAAAGAAATGGAATAAATCTTAAAGATAATCAAAAAGAGCGACTACGACGTCGTGGAACAGCTAGGGCAGACCCCTTCCAAAATCTCCATGTTGGCTCTTCTACTCTGCTCTGAGGCCCATGCTAAGGCCCTGATCAAATTTTTAAAGACGGCACACGTGCCTCAAGAAACTTCGGCTGACCAGTTTCAAGAGTGCGTGGCCAGCCTCACTGCTGATAATGGTCTTGGTTTTTCCGATGTTGATTTGAACCCTAAAGGAAGGAAGCACAATGACACGCTGCATGTCTCAGTATAATGCAGGGGAACCACCCTTGCCCATGTTCTAGTTGATACTGGTTCATCCTTAAATGTGCTACCAAAGAAAGCGTTAGACCGTTTGGATTGTGAAGGGTTAGTGCTAAAGCCAAGTAATATCGTGGTTAGGGCCTTTGATGGGTCCAAAAGAATGATTAACGGAGAGGTTTACATTCCTATCAAAGTGGGCACAAAAATTTTCAACTCCACCTTTTATGTGATGGACATCCGTCCTTCATATTCGTGTTTGTTAGGAAGGCCATGGATCCACTATGCTGGGGCAGTTACCTTCTCTTTACACTAAATGCTAAAGTATCTTGTTCAGGGTAAGATTATAACGGTGCACGGCGAGGAAGAGTACATGATAAGTCACCTCAACTCCTTCCACTATGTGTAGTTGGATGGAGAATTCATAGAAACGCCTTTCCAACATTTTGAGGAAGTTTCTCCTGAAGTCGCAGTTGCAAAGACAATGGTTGATGTGCCTATCATTTCCAAGAATGTGTCTAGGATGGCATCTCTCAAGGATGCAGAGGCCGTAATCAAAGAAGGAAGGAGTACAGTGTGGGGGCAGCTTCCTGATTTTCCTCACAAGATGGACAAGTTCGGACTAGGCTTTACTGCTGCTGGCCAGAAAGCTATGCGTCACTCCAAGGCTGGAGGACCACCCGTAAAAATCACTCACCATGGAATTAATGCCTTAGAAGATGATGATGAAGAAGACAGCTTTGAAGATTGGATCTTTCCAACCGTCAAGGGAGGATTAAGCAACTGGGAAGCAAAGGACTTTATTCCCATCACTTTCATCAACCAGTAATTTATCTTTGAACAATTTCCTATTTTGGTTTGTAATAACTAAACAATTCGTACACTATTTTCACCTTATAACTTGCCCGGGGCATATAGGTCCATTTATAAGGGCTTGATTTTCTTCATTATCAGATGCCATGTTTTAATGAATCATTGGACGTTTTCATCTATAAACTGTGTGTTCATTTTCTTTCCTTTTGCATTTTGTTTTGTTTAAGGATGGATATCCCTTACACACACCCACACTCACAAAATGCAGGTACCCATCCACTCCGGATTCCATGGGTGACTATTCTGCTTTAGCCTTCGGTGACTCTGAAGATTTGGTCAATCATGTTGAGTACGAAGTTGACGAAGACTGTGAAGTGTCGGGAGAGTTAGCCAGACTTTTGCAACAAGAAGAGAGGGCTATTCTGCCTCATGAAGAGTTGCTAGAAACCATCAACTTGGGAACAGAGGAAGACAAGAAAGAGGTTAAGGTGGGTTCCTACCTGGAACCAGGTGTCAAAGAGCGCTTAGTACATTTGTTGAATGAATATGTTGAAATCTTAGCCTGGTCCTATGAAGACATGTCAAGATTAGACACAGATATCGTGGTTCACCGCCTCCCTACAAGAGAAGACTGTCCACCGATCAAACAAAAGGTCCGTCGAATGAGGCCCGACATGACTGAGAAGATCAAAGCTGAGGTAATGAAGCAATTCAACGCTGGCTTTCTGGCTGTTACTTCCTATCCACAATGGGTTGCTAACATTGTGCCTGTACCTAAGAAGGACGGAAAAGTCAAAATGTGTGTGGACTATAGGGATTTAAACAGGGCTAGCCCTAAAGACGATTTTCCACTGCCACACGTTGACATCTTGGTTGACAACACAGCTCAACACAAGGTATTTTCCTTCATGGATGGATTCTCGGGATACAACCAGATCAAAATGGCCCCTGAGGACATGGAGAAAACTACTTTTGTCACGCAATGGGGTACCTTCTGCTACAGAGTGATGCCATTCGGACTGAAGAATGTCGGGGCAACCTATCAACGCGCCATGGTAGCTTTGTTTCATGACATGATACACCATGAGATTGAAGTTTACATAGACGACATGATAGCACGATCACAGACAGAAGAAGAACACCTTGATCATCTGCAAAAGTTGTTCATCAGATTGAAGGAGTATAAGCTCAGACTGAACCCAAGCAAGTGCACCTTTGGAGTCAGGTCTGGTAAACTTTTGGGATTTATCGTCAACAACAAAGGCATTGAAGTTGATCCTGCTAAATTCAAATCTATACAAGAAATGCCCGCCCACCGCACTGAAAAGGAGGTTAGAGGTTTCTTGGGACGCTTAAACTATATTGCAAGGTTCATCTCTCACCTAACATCTACCTGTGAGCCAATCTTCAAACTGTTGAAGAAAGATCAGGTAGTTGAATGGAACAATGATTGTCAAGTTGCTTTTGATAAGATCAAGGAGTATTTGCTGGAACCTCCTATCTTGATGCCACCCGTCGAAGGAAGGCCGTTAATCATGTATCTGACTGTTTTGGATAACTAAATGGGGTGCGTACTGGGCCAACATGACGAGTCTGGCCGAAAAGAGCATGCCATTTATTACCTTAGCAAAAAGTTTACCGACTGTGAGACTCGCTACTCACTGCTCGAGAAAACTTGTTGCGCTTTGGTATGGGCTGCTCACCGGCTGAGGCAGTATATGTTGACTCATACCACTTTGCTGATTTCCAAGATGGATCCGATCAAGTATATCTTCGAAAAGCCTGCTTTATCTGGAAGAATCGCTAGATGGAAAATGATCTTGATTGAGTATGATATCCAGTATACTACCCAAAAAGCTATAAAGGGGAGTGTACTAGCTGACCATCTAGCTCATCAAGCCGTCGAAGATTACCAATCTATGAGATTCGACTTCCCTGATGAGGACATCATGACATTGGACAACATTGAAGGTAACGGACCGTATGACGGACCTGAACAAGGATCCCGATGGACCCTGTACTTTGATGGTGCTTCAAATGCATTTGCCAACGGTATCGGTGCAGTACTCATTTCTCCGGAAGGTTGCCATACACCCTTCACTGCCCGACTTTGCTTCAGCTGTACCAACAACATGGCTGAATATGAAGCTTGCATCTTTGGTCTCAAGGCTGCTATAGACTTGGGAATCAAATCTTTGGTCGTATTTGGGGACTCGGCTTTGGTTATCAGTCAAATCAAAGGAGAGTGGGACACTAAAAATCCTAATCTTATCCCATACAAAGAACATGTCTTGAAATTGTTGCCTCATTTTGAGCAGATTACTTTCGAGCACTTCCCGCGAGAAGAAAATCAGCTAGCATATGCTCTGGCTATAATGTCTTCCATGTTTAAACTCAATTGGGATAACTAGGCTCCCCAAATCACCATCGAGCGAATGGACGAACCTGCACACTGTCATGAGATTAATACCGAAGAAGTAGTGGAACAACCCTGGTTTCAAGAAATCAAAAGGTATCTCCAGACTCGAGAATACCCTGAAGGAGCTTCCGTCAATGACAAAGAATTCTTAAGGAGATTTGCTGCCAAGTTCTTTCTAAGCAATGGCATCCTTTATAAGCGCAACCAGGATTGTGTTCTACTTCGTTGTGTGGACAAGGTTGAAGCAGAGTTGATCATGACCGAGATACATAGTGGTACATTGGGCACCCACCTGAGCGGACATACAATGGCTAAGAAGATTCTAAGGGAAGGCTACTACTGGTCTACCATGGAAGCTGATTGTCATCAACATTCCCGTACTTGCCACAAATGTCAAGTCTACACCGACAAAGTGCACATTCCTACTGTTCCTCTCAATGTTCTAACAGCTCCTTGGTCGTTCGTAATATGGGGCATTGACATGATTGGAGAAATCAAGCCCACGACATCCAATGGACATCGCTTCATCCTGGTGGCTATTGATTACTTCACCAAATGGGTCGAAGCAGCTTCCTTTGCCTCCGTTACAAAGAATGTGGTTGCCCGCTTCATCAAGCAGAATCTCATATGCCGGTACGGTATCCCCGACAGGATGATCACGGACAACAGTACAAATTTGAACAACACTATGATCACCGCTCTGTGCGAACAATTCAAGATTTATCATCACAATTCATCTCCCTATCGGCCGAAGATGAACGGTGTTGTTGAAGCCGCAAACAAAAATATCAAGAAGATCATTCAAAAAATGACAGTCACCTACAAGGACTGGCATGAGATGTTACTGTTTGCTCTGCATGGATATCATACAACGGCGCGTACTTCAACAGGGGCAACCCCCTTTTATTTGGTATATGGCATGGAAGCTGTTTTACCTATGGAATTTCAGATTCCTTCCTTAAGGATTATGAAGGATGCTGGTTTGAGTGAAGACGATTGGATTCAAACCCGACTTGACCAACTTAACTTGATCGACGAGAAGCGACTTACTGCTGTTTGTCATGGTCATACGTATCAAAAACGGATGATCAAGGCCTTCAACAAGAAAGTCAGGCGTCAAGTATATCGATTCAGAGATCTTGTAATCAAGCGGATCATCTTGCCGCAAAGTGATCCCAGGGGCAAGTGGACTCCTACTTACGAAGGACCATTTGTGATCAAGAGCATCTTTTCTGGTGGGGCAATGATTCTAACCACCATGGACAGCGACGACTTGTCGCACCCTGCGAACACAGACATAGTCAAAAGATACTACGCATAAAACGACCCGACAAGTTGAAAACCCGAAAGGGCAACTTGGGCAAAAATGGGCATCCCGGTGAATTGAAAACCCGAAAGGGCGGTTCAGGCAAAAATTAGGGATAAATAAAAAAATTTGTACACCCGGCAAGTTGAAAACCCGAAAGGGCGACTTGGGCAAAAAAGGGTTTCCCGGTGGATCGAAAACCCGAAAGGGCGGTCCAGGCAAAAGTTAGGGAATTAAAGCGTATGACTATGTCTCATCGGATCACTTTAAGAACAATCTCTTCACCAACAAACTCCAAGCTTCCGATCAATCCAATCATCGGCGGACGAAGCAGCGAATGGACAAGATACTCAGAGTTGTGAAGGCTATAGCAGAATGGGAACCCCATGGAATTGTTACACATAGCCATCTTTCTTTTTGTATAAAATTTTTTCAATTTTTTTATGACAACATTCTATTACTAGGATGTTTGTCTTCTTTGTACAAAGATACTTACAAAATTTAATACAAAGATACTTCAAAGTGCAGAAATTTGCTTGCCTTTCTTTCTTTTTTACACTTATGTTTATTTGAAAACGTCCAAAGTTTTGTTAAATAGGCATATGCATTTGAATATAAATCACTGCTTACAAATAAAGCAAAATTGAGAAAGGATAATTATTGGTAGGTTGAATGTGTAGAAAGATATATTTGTGCTATTCAAGAAGAAATCCCCTGCAGTACATCATTCAGATCCTCAATAAAGCTAAAACCATGAAGTATACATCCCTAGAGGAGTTAAATTTCAGGATCCCCAGCTGAGCCAGTGTGTTCTAAACTTTATCCCCTCGCGGAGTTAAGTTTCAGAGTTCCCATCAGAGTTCAAACTCCCAATCCCCAGTGGAGCCCGAAAACCCTTAAATACATATCCCTAGCGGAGCTAGAATGTTCTAAACCTTCTTCCCCAGCGAAGTCAAACTCCGAAACTATCGATCCCCAGTGGGAACCATTCAGTATTCCCCAACTCCCCCAGTAGATTGGCGTACAACCCAAGCTCCTGATTTCACCGGCCGAGTAAACATTCTCCTCACAAAGTTATTTCCCAGCAGATCGAAGATTCTCGGTCTCATTTCTCCAGCAGAAGCCTCCCAGGTTTTAATTCCCCAGTAGAGATTTTCAGAGTTTTCCTTATTTCCCAGGAAAGTCATGAAGGATTCTCATTCCCCACAGAAGTTTGTCAAAGCTCTTGTTAATCCCCACCAGTCACCAAGGATTTTCAATCCCCAGCAGTGGTCCCAGGATCTCCCATTCTCAACAATCAAAGATCTTTAATCCCCAAGCAGTCATCAAGGATTTCTCATCTTCAACAATCAAAGATTTTTGGATCCTCAGCATTGGTCAGGAATTTATTTTCTCCGACAGCAGTCAAATATTTCTTTATCTCCAGTTATCAAGGATTTATTTTCCTCAACAAGACAGCTACTCAGCTTACATGCACATCCATTACATTCATGAAACACAGTTCATTGTATCATACATATCATGCAACATAACTCTGTGTCTTAGCTAACATTTTACCCTTTTGAGGATAAGATTAAAAAGCTATTGTTCAAACAACTATTCAGAGATTTCAGATACAGTATGGATACACCCCAGACACGGTGGTCATTCTATTACTCATTCAGAATTTCAAGTCAAAATACAGTACGGATACACCCCATACACAGCGGTCATTCTACTACTCATACAGACTAGATACGCTCCAAACACTGCGGCCATTCCATCCCTTATTCACATTCAACTATCAACTTCAAAGTTCAGAAACGCTCCAAACACGGATGCCTTTCTGGCCCTTACACCAGAAGTTTGATTCTCCCCAGTGCTGTCGCCACGGAAGTCATTTTGTCACTTATTCGGATCCCGTTACAGTTTCAGATACGCTCCAGACACGGAAGTCATTCTGCTACTCATACAGATCTCAATTTCAGATACAGTCCAGATACGCTCCCAACACGGGTGCCATTCTGTCACTCATTCAGAACTTATCCCCAGCACATAGTTGCTCCATATACAGATGTTTCTCTATTACCCATTTAGAATATAGATACACTCCAGACACGGCAGTCATTCTGATATTCATTCAAAGATCAAATACAGTTACAACTCGGATACGCTCCAGTTCAACAAACAATATTATATGGCATCTTTAAGCCCATCTCCAGCAAGATTCTACCATCTCCAAGTGGCATCTTTAAGCCCATTCCCTCAACATTATTTTGACGAGTGCAAATTTACGGGCACTCTAGTGTCCAATCCTCTTTTACCTTCGAGTCACGAAAGGCAAAATTGTCAATCTAACTCTTCAGGTTCAAGAAGATTAAACAGGGGTAACTATTGTACCCCAAAATTTTCCCTCTCATTTTATCAACATTTCTCATCACAAGGCTCTTGGAACTCAAGACCAAGCTAGGGTTTGCTCTACTCAAGACACCTCCTTGCACTGTTGACCTAAACTAGGGTTTGAGTTTGCATAGGATTATTTGGACCTTCAATGCCCAAATTGATTTTCATACTTCATGTTGGACTCATAAGTTTGCCCATACAAAGTTTCAAGCCTTGATTCAAATTTTTGCCCAGTCAATTGGATAGTTGACCTAGAAATCAACTTATTGGGGAAAAAGTCAACTGTGGCCAATTTATAGTCAAACCTCATGAATTTTGACCCACATCAACATTATGAACTCATATGAACCATTTGATCAATTTTGGACTACAATTCCATAAGAAATTTGATCAGATCACCAAAAGGGCAAAATGGTCATTTTTAGGGTTTTGACTGTGCAAAGGCAATTTTTGACTGTTTGACCTAGCCAATGGCAAATCAAGTTCAACCATGGACTCAAGGACTCAATGAAATTATCTTTACCTATTTAACAAGTTCAAAAGATCTCAAATGCATAGGATTGAGAAATGAATTTTGCAGTCAACTGATCAAAATTTGACTGTATACTGAAAAGTCAAACTTTGACTTTTTGGTCAAAATCAAGTGCCAAGGGTCATTTTTCATCAAGATGTGTCAAATTATGAAACTTGTTCATCAATAAACCCAAAATTGAAAATTAGGGTTTGAAATTGAAAAAATTTCATAACTTCGAATTTTTCTAAGTTATGAAATTTTCTTAATTTTTCCTAACTTTGTCCCACATTTTCACCAAGATGCAAATGGATTCAAACAAAACTTACAACATGAAAGTTGTATTCCATCACAAAGTCTACAACTTTTATTCACAAAGTTTTCTCAAAAGAAGCTTGGATCTCAAGTTATGATTTTTGGAACAACGGTCCCTAAAACTTTTAACTTAGAGAAATTTTGCCCTAGTTTAGGCAGGATTTTGACCCATATTCTTGGCAGTTTTTCACATAGTTCCACTTGGTGTCTCAAGTTTCATTTCAAAAATTGATTATAGTACTTGTTGCAAGCTTTCCAAATTGTCCAAGAACTCCTCAAACACATTTGTGGTTAGGGAGAATCGAATGCTTGAAGTTCGCAAAAACTCACTTTGTAACCATGGCCAATACATGTTCATACAAATTGCAAAATCTGACCAAACTAGCTTAGTACATAATTACAGGTCTCTAAACCCTTCAACACTCAAAAATTGAATGCAAATATATTGGACATTAGTGTTATTCTAATCATTAGAGCTTGAATAATTCCATTTTGGGCATAAAGATGGCACTTCCATTTTCATAAAGGCAACATTATGTCAAATTGCTTTTCTTGAGCCTTGGACTTCTTTCTTTGCAGCAAACAAGTTCCACAAACTCAGGAAAAGGTACAAGGAACTTGTGCATGCTTGGAGATAGCTTGTACAGGCCTATCTCATTTCACTTCACACTTTTCTTTCAAAACAAGTCATGGTGCCAAAAGTCCATAACACACACATCTGATAAGATCAAATAAGGCCAACATTTGAAACAAGTTTTACACATCCTTGTAAGCCAGAAACACGAGCCAATCATCCCTCAAACACCCTTGAACACCAAAACACCAAAAACTTGCAAAACATGGCAGTTGCTTGAGTTCCATAGCTCATTTTGCTCGTGTATTTTGCTCCTTTCCACTTCAAACACCTTTCATTCAACTCACTCAAGCTATCCCAAACCTCCATTGCCAACTATAAATCCATTTACAGTGTTCACCATTTCTATTTCAAGCTTATGCAGGTTGACTTCTAGAGGTTGATTCAGGCTATTTCAAAACAAACTAAGCATTGGGAAAGGTTCAGGGAACAACAACAAGCTCAAAAGAACCTCAGGCCTCACTGAAAGTTGCTGCATTGTCCAACTCGAATCCAACTGAAACAGGTTTTTCATGAACTTATCTCTATTTAGGAACATTTAGCCTTAGGTTTGTGAATGAAAGATGTAGTACTCATTGCCCTGAAACTATACATATGCTTAGTTTTCATTTATGTTAAACGTGCTAAGAGAATTTCATCCATGAACATGCTGAAAAAGTTAGGTTAGATTTTAGGGCCAGAGAAATTCTCCCTGGTCTTTTAGAGTTAGATTTAATGTTTTATATGGTTGAAATCGTTGTTTAATGCTCTACAAGTTTCATGTTTTGATTTTTGGCAAAAGATCACAAATGCAGGAGATACGGATTTGAACACAGGGCGTGCGCATCCTTTGTCACAAGGTCAGGGATGAAGTGGAAATGGGCTGGGCCTGGCCTTGTCCTACTTTTTGCACCCCTATGCTTGCTTTTCACGCCCCCTGACCCATTTTCTTGTATTTTGACATTTTTGCATTTTTATTTTCTTTTCTGACTTTGATATTTTATTTTCAAACATAAAAAATGCTCCAAAAATATTTTTATATTTTTTCACGTTTATCTGGCATTTTATTTCATTTTTTCTAATATAGGAAACATATTAAAATACTTTATAATTATTTGTTAAAACTTGAAAATAATATAAATAATACTTTTATTTTCATTTCTTATTTTTATTCACATTAAAAATATTTTCTTGAATATATTTTATTTTTGTAAATATTTTATTTTATTTTATAAATATTTAATATATTTAATATATATATATATATATATATATATATATATATATATATATATATATATATATATATATATATATATATATATATATATATATATATATATATATATATATATATATATATATATATATATATATATATATATATATATATATATATATATATATATATATATATATATATATATATATATATATATATATATATATATATATATATATATATATATATATATATATATATATATATATATATATATATATATATATATATATATATATATATATATATATATATATATATATATATATACTTTATTTTATTAAAAACATAGAATAAAAATACAAAAAAATAGTACTTTTTTATTTCTATTATTATTATGTTAAAAAACACTTTTTTCTATTTTGTACATATTAATATATTTTTGCATATAAAATAGATAATATTATTTTCTTAGATAAAATTAGGGTTTACCCCTTTAATAAATAAAATTAACCTTTTTTATTTTACATATTTCTTTGTATTTCTTTACATAAAAAAAATATTTTACATACATAAAAAACCCTTTTTGCATAAATACATTTTATCTAATATTTATTTATTGGGTTTATTTAAATATTGCACATTTAAATGCATTGTAAATTCAATTTGGTTGTAATAACTTAGGGTTTTAATTTCTTGCAAAATAATCCCCTATTCAAAATTGTACCCCCCTCCCTATATCAAAGTTGTAATAGCTTAGATTTATTTTTACGAACTTAATGCTTTCAATTATGCCATGATTATAGAATTAGGGTTTGTATGCAAAAATCCAAATCAACAAATAGTTTGACCTAATCAAAGACAAAAATGCATGAAAAATAAACACATTACACACTTGCACTCCTAGGGTTACAATCCACTTGTTGCCTTCCAAAAATGGGCCATGGTATGCATGTTAAGTACTTTGGCAAAACAAAAACAAAACAAAAGATCATAGTCCCTCGATGATGCTATATGAGTTGCCTAAACAAAAATGAACAAGTCCCTCAAGAGAATTTTCCAAAAATACTTGACACCATTGCTATCATGGTTTGTACGATGACCCGCGCCTGTCCCGTTTAACATCCTAACACAAGGTTGTTCACCAAATACAATGGTGAAACAACACTGTTAAAAGGCTTAAAAACATAAGAAAGATCTTTGAGTAAAATAGGGTAGATAACTCTTAGTTACTTGATCAAAAGCTTGCAAAAACATCCATGCTATTTTCAAACACACCTCACAACACAATTTCAAAATCCAACTTTCAAACATTGAAAACTTTTCAAAAAGACAAAAACACCTTTGTATACATTCAAACAAGAATCATTATAAAGGTTGCCACAATGATGACCTATTTTCAAAACATCTTTCAAAACCACACACAAAGCACCATTTCAAACAATTGAAGAGCACCATTTCAAACAATTGAAAAACAAAGCAAGTGATCTAAACAAGTAACTAAGAGCCCATGGATAACCATGGATAGAAAGGGTGATAATACTTTCCCTTTCTATAATCTACTCCCCGAACCCAAGAAAACATTTCAAAGGTCTTTCCTGTGTTTTTTAACCTTTCCTTTGGATAAAATAAAAAGTCGGTGGCGACTCCTGCTAAACCGAAACATTTGCAAACACAAACGCAAAATCCCAAGTCAGTTCTCCCACCGTATCACACAAAGATTTTATGGATGGATCTATATCGTGATTGTACTTGAACATGTATTTAATGGGTGTCAGGATGACATCCGTCTCGGTATCGTATCTGAACTATACTTGAAACATGTTTTGAATGAGTGTCAGAATGACATCCGTCTCTGGATCGTATCTGAATTGTACTTGAAACATGTGTGAATAAGTGTCAGAATGACATTCATCTCTAGATCGTACCTGAATCGTTTCTAGATGTATGAAAATCTTAAATAAGTAGCAGAATGACATCCGTATCTGGATCTTATCTAAACCGTTTCTAGATATATGAAAATCTTGAATAAGTAGCAGCATGACATTCGTATCTGGATCGCATCTGAACCATTTCTAGATGTATGAAAATCTTGAATAAGCAGCAGAATGACATCCGTATCTGGATCGTATCTGAGCGGTTTCTAGATGTATGAAAATCTTGAATAAGTAGCATAATGACATCCATATCTGGATCGTATCTGAACTGTTTCTAGATGTAAAAAAATCTTGAATAAGTAGCAGAATGACATCCGTATCTAGATCATATCTGAGTCGTTTCTAGATGTAAGAAAATCCTCAATAAGTAGCAGAATGACATCCGTATCTGGATCGTATCTGAGTCGTTTCTAGATGTATGAAAATCTTGAATAAGTAGCAGAATGACATCCGTATGTGGATCATATTTTAGCCGTTTCTAGATGTATGAAAATCTTGAATAATTAGCAGAATGACATCCGTATTTGGATCGTATTTGAGCCGTTTCTAGATGTATGAAAATCTTGAATATGTAGCAGAATGACATCCGTATCTGGATCGTATCTGAAGTGTTTCTAGATGTATGAAAATCTTGAATAAGTAGCAGAATAACATCCGTATCTGGATCGTATCTGAGACGTTTCTAGATGTATGAAAATCTTGAATAAGTAGCAGAATGACATTCGTATCTGGATCGTATCTAAGTCGTCTCTAGATGTATGAAAATCTTGAATAAGTAGCAGAATGACATCCGTATATGGATCATATCTGAGCCGTTTCTAGATGTATGAAAATCTTGAATAAGTAGCAGAATGACATCCGTATCTGGACCGTATCTGAGCCGTTTCTAGATGTATGAAAATCTTGAATAACTAACAGAATGACATCCGTATCTGCATCGTATCTGAACCGTTTCTAGATGTATGCAAATCTTGAATAAGTAGAAGAATGGCATCCGTATCTGGATCATATCTGAGTCGTTTCTAAATGTATGAAAATCTTGAATAAGTAGCAGAATGACATCCGTATCTGGATCGTACCCGGGCCGTTTCTAGATGTATGAAAATATTAAATAAGTAGTTGAATAACATCTGTATCTGGATCGTATCTGAACTGTTTCTAGATGTACGAAAATCTTGAATAAGTAGCAGAATGACATCCGTATCTGGATCGTATCGGAGCCGTTTCTAGATGTATGAAAATCTTGAATAAGTAGCATAATGACATCTGTATCTGGATCGTATCTGAGCCGTTTCTAGATGTATGAAAATCTTGAATAAGTAGAATAATGACATTCGTATTAGGATCATATCTGAGTAGTTTCTAGATGTATGAAAATCTTGAATAAGTAGTAGAATGACATCCGTATCTGGATCTTATCTGAGCCGTTTGTAGATGTACGAAAATCTTGAATAAGTAGTAGAATGACATCCGTATCAGGATCGTATCTGAGCCATTTATAAATGTATGAAAATCTTGAATAAGTAGCAGAATGACATCCGTATCTGGATCATATCTGAGTCGTTTCTATATGTATGAAAATCTTGAATAAGTAGCAGAATGACATTCGTATCTGGATCGTATCTGAACCGTTTCTAGATGTATGAAAATCTTGAATAAGTAGCAGGATGACATCCGTATCTGGATCGTATCTGAGATGTTTCTAGATAAGTGAAAATCTTTATTAAGTAGCAGAATGACATCCGTATCTGGATCGTATCTGAACTGTTTCTAGATGTACAAAAATCTTGAATAAGTAGCAGAATGACATTCGTATCTGGATCGTATCTGAGCCATTTCTAGATGTATGAAAATCTTGAATAAGTAGCAGAATGACATCCATATCTAGATCGTATCTGAGCCGTTTCTAGATGTATGAAAATCTTGAATAAGTAGAAGAATGACATCCGTATCTGGATCGTATTTGATCCGTTTCTAGATGTATGAAAATCTTGAATAAGTAGCAGAATGACATCCGTATATGGATCGTATCTGAACTGTTTCTAGATTTATGAAAATCTTGAATAAGTAGAAGAGTGACGTTCATATCTGGATCGTATTTGAACTGTTTCTCGATGTAGTGCTCTTGATGACTGTTGACTAAGGTGCTAACTCTTCCATGGATAGACAAGTAACAGGACATAGTCGTACGTTTTAAATCCCTAACGTTTTCCTGGACCGCCCTTTCGGGTTTTCAGTCCACCGGGATACCCTTTTTTGCCCAAGCCGCCTTTTCAGGTTTTCGACTTGTCAGGTGTAAAGTTTTTTTTTTTTGTATATCCCTAACTTTTTCCTGAACCCTTTTGGTTAGCCGGGATTCCCTTACTTTTGCCTAGGTATGTCAACCTAGCGGGTCTTTTTCATGCGTAGTATTTTTTAACTATGTCCACCCTCTCAGAATGTAGAGAGTTATCACCGTCCATAGTGTTGTGTTGTAGTACTGTCAAAAATGTTTTCTTGATGGCACATGAGTCGTTGCTGGAATGCGTGCGCAATGCCTCAAGTGATTGGGATGGAGATCTTCCCCTGGTTATTTAGCACCTTTGGAGAGACTTCCCCAGGTGTGTTAGACACCATGTCCTGCTCCCTTGCTTATGGAAGACCTGTTTATTGGAAGTGTCCTCCATTTGTAGTAATTATGGAGAGTTTCCATTCATAGAACTTATGTCATGAGAACTTCTCTGCTGTCAAACAAATAGTTACATGCAAACAATGGTATTTAAAGAATGCAAAGCTTATGTCTGTCTTGAGGTTTTGAAAATGCAGTTTTTTTTAGTAAAATAGAATTTTGCAAAGATGTGATATCAACTCAGGATTTGTAGCAAACCTTATAGGAGTCAGGATACCTTTTGTGATAGTATGCTTTCGAACTAACCCATGCTTCAGCTAGGACTTTTAAGGGTTATAACGTGGCCTGGTTCACGCTTTAAGAAACAAAGGATAAAGGCTCAAAATTTATTTGTACCCACCCGTTATTCGTGACGTCCTTCAGTCCTATGCTCAGCTAATTGCACGTTTAGAATCCCAGTTGAGTACTGGAGTATTGTCCTTGATCTTCCGGTGATGGTTCAGATAGTGAAAGTTCATTTTGAATAGGAAGTCATTTCTTTTTTGTTGAGGGTTTGTATGACCTCTTTCTTTTTTATTTTATCATCCCTATCTTTTGCCTGAACTGTTTCTTTTTGTGATTACACTCAGCGGGATGCCCTAGTGTTTTTCTTAAGTCTCCTTCATAGGGTTTTACTTAATGGGCTTTTATTTCGAGAGATAATGACTGTCTATCTTGATGATTATAGGGAACCATCACCGTCTTTTGTTTTAGAAGGACGTCTTTGATGTCACTCATTGTGTACGAAGCGACATATTGTGACTGAATGCGCCTCTGAATTAACTGAGAAAACTACCCTCCCCCAGGTTATGATTAAGGGTTTTAATTTGTGTAAAAGAAAAACTCCTGCTTCTTTGGCTCAAATGGGTTAACTAGGGATTATCTTCCTTATATCTCCAGTGTTTAGGATTTGAAAAAATCCTGTACATCGTCAGCCAGATCTGTCCAAAAGCATACTGTATGGAACATGGTATTTTTTGTCATCCTCCCTCTAAAGGCTTGTAGCTTGTAACCGAGAGTTGAATATCACAAAAAATAAGTAAAAACACAATTTAAATATAATGAATTACTTCAAGACAAACATATGCAATGCATTAATGGGGACACCAAAGTTTGACATTACAGTAATTGTTCGAACAAGCAAAAGAAATTACAATTGAAAAATCACAAATGAATGGGACACTCTCAATGATTTGGCCTAGGAGCAGTGATCACTTTATGAGTCTCTGGAGGGTCGAATTCAATCTCCTTGGCGTCAATCATATCCTGAATTTTGTTCTTCAGGGCCCAGCAGCCATTCGTATCATGTCCCGGACTATCAGAATGGTATGCACACCTTTCGTTGGGGTGGTAACTGGGAGCAGAAGTGTTGGGATTCTATAGAGGAGCCTTTAATGTAATCATCCCTACCTTCAACATGTGTTGTAACGCTTGTGCTAGTGACATGTTGATCTTGGTGAATTGTCTTTTAGGTGCGACCTCCTTATTTTGATTCCCCTTTTGATACCGTTGAGCGGGCGTAGGATTAGAGACCAACACTTTCCCTGCAGATTGGTGGTAGTCTGCCTTGTTACGACCTTTTTGGCCATACACAGCATTGGCTTCCCTCTTACCCGCAAATGGTTTCTTATCAGCATTAGAAGATGCAGCCGTCAGGATCTTCCCACTCTTGATACCACTTTCAATCCTTTCTCTAGTCAGGACCATATTTGTGAACCCAGATGAAGAACTCCCAATTAGCAGGTTAAAGAACGGGCTTGTCAGAGTGCCCTTTAACATGTCTACCATTTCCCGATCATTCAGAGGAGGTTGTACCCTTCCAGCTAGATCCCTCCATTTCTGGGCGTAGTCTTTAAAGCCCTCGCTCGAACCCATAGACATATTTTAGAGTTGTGTACGAGTGGGAGCAAGGTCTGCATTATACTGATACTGCTTATAAAATGCAGCAGCAAGGTCTTCCCAGTTGCGGACATTGGTTTCCTCTAGTTGATAGAACCATTCAAGCTGAGTCCCAGATAGACTGTCCTGAAAGAAATGGACCCACAAATTCCTATCAGCAGTGTAAAGCTGAATCCTCCTGACATAAGAGCGGAGATGGAGCTTTGGGCAGGATACCACATCATACTTGGAAAAAACTGTAGCTTTGAACTTCTATGTGATGACCACTCCCGACACCAATCCCAATTCTTCGAAACCTAGTCCAGGTATCCTCTGAACTTCCATGGAACTCAGACGATCTTCCAACTATTTGTATATATCCTCAACAGGAGGATATTGCTCATCGTTGTAATTGGTATCATTGTCAGCGACCACAGGACTAGGGTCCTTCTCTTCTTCTTGATTCTCCCCTTCCTTGGATGAAGAGGTCAGATCAGTCGGACGCTTCAGCCGCTCTCCAAACCTTCGGCCCATATTCAGAATACCGACAGCCTTCTTCTTCTTCTTCTCTTTCAGAATGAGGGCTTTCAGATCCTCCTGCCCTTTTTCCAGACTTATGAACATTTGTTGGAACTGGGTGTTTTGTGCCTGAAGATCCTTGATGCTTTGTTCGGAAGCCATTGCTGAAATAAATAGCGGAGGTGATGAGAAACCTGTTATGAATCCTGTTATGCAATGATATGTATGATATGTATGCAACGTTTTCAAGGATTCTTAAAGGCTCAGATTTGTTTAACCAAAAGAAACACACGTTAATTATATTAATAGGTTTTAATTGTCACAAAGAATGCCCTTTTAGGCTTACAATTAAGCAAAAATAAAACTTAAGACAAAAAAGAAACTAGGTCTCCCAGGAGCGCATCCTCTTTGGTGTGATGTAGGCATTTATGTTCCTTTCTTCATGAAGTAGCCTAGTGAGCTTCAGGACCTTCTTCTTGCTGGCATAGAACTGAGCTTCAAACGTGTCCCGCTCCTCTTTGAGTTGAACCCAAGACTTCTGTAATTCTTCACGATCAGTTGGCATGTCGGGATGATGACCAAGTGAAGTAGTGTCTCCTTCAGTAGCTGGCTCCACGGTTATTGGTAAGACAGCTGGGTAAGGCATCCTAAGACTTTGGGCGGGAGCTCGTACCCATCGGAGATAAGGCTCAATAGGAATGGAATTCTTGTGCCCTAGAGTCTTGCTATCAATTTTATGTACCATGCCCCAAGCTTTTATGAATCTTCTACGATAGCCTTGAACGTCGTTCTCATAATTGAAGGCGATTCCTTAGATAACCGTATCATGAGGACCATCTCTTCTAGTGTAACCAAACTATCGTAAGGCCAAGCAGGGGTTGTAAGTGATTGCTCCCCTAATGCCTAAGAGAGGGACATTAAGGAATTCACCACACCGATCAATGATGGTAATATCTTCCGAGAACCGTGAACACTAATGAATGTCTGAATGCTTAAGGGACATCAACCTGCGAGACCATTTCAAACCTTGTTCATTCTTCAAAACAACCCTGGGTAGGTGTGAAATAAACCACTTAGCCAATAAAGGAGTGCAACACAGGATGGTTCCCTTTCTCTTTAGAGTGTGAGCATGCAGAGAATGCAGAATATACCCGAGTAATGTAGGTACTGGATTATGAGACAGGAAAACCTTGATAGTGCTCACATCTACGAATTGATCAGCATTAGGGAAAAGTACCATCCCATAAACGAGAAGTGCCAGTACATCTTCGAAAGCTTGTAAATATAAGGTATCCCAAAAATGATAGGCCTTCTCAAATAGAAACTTAACCGGAATTTCTTGGACGCTCCCTCTAGTCTCCCAATTTGCCACTATGTCAGACCGGTGTAAAGACAAAGCTCTAGCAATTTCTTCAGGCTTTGGATGTTCTTCCATACCATTGAAAGGCAACTGGTCAAGAATAGGTACCCCCTAACAACTGATAAAACTCCTCCATAGTAGGTACTAGATGATAATCTGGGAAGGTGAAATAATGATGTACCGGGTCGAAGAACTGAAATAGCACTTTTAACAACTCTTCATCAGGTTTTGCAGTGACCAGGTTGAGCAACTGACCATGTTTTCTAATGAAATGAGAATCTTCAAGAACCCTTAATGTTAGATCCTCTAGTTGGAGAGACACTTTCACAAGGTTGATTTGTATAGTGTTCCTACGGGCAGATGCCATGTCCTACAAAGTAGAGCAAAAATGAGCCCTAGGGAATCCTTGAAATGGTTAGTCATGATATGATATGCTTATGATGCATGATGTCATGATAAACACAAGTATAGCAAACACAAGTATAGCAAGCATAATCAAATCACACAAAAGTCCTTAGGTTTAAGGCTTGCATGAGTTCAAATGTAGTATCCTCTTGAAGTTAGTTGGTTTCAAAACTGTCTTAGAAATAGTAATCGGGTTCTAGAGGATCTCAATATCACTGACCATCCTTTATCGACATTGTCTCAACTCACGCAATCTTTTCTTGCAGCTGAAATATCCCGAAAGTCTGATTCAATGAGTGTAGCATCGAGTATCAATCAACTCTCATTTGTACACCGAGGCCGTCTATCTCACTACTTTCTAATGGCCAAGTTGGGCAATTAAAGGTTCTAAGGTTAGTTGATGCTTCACGACACCACTCGGCGGCCCTGTACTCTCCCTGATTGACTCAAGGGTTACCGGTACCAACCAAAGTGCCACATCAATGTAGCTACTGCTTCAACCGTGCCGGTATACCCCAATATAGTTCCCTCACAGTTTATTGCTACTTACCTAAAAGGTGTTCCCCAGATCCGGGTGTAGGATCAAATAACCCAAACAGTTCCCATAAATATAAAATCAAGCAAGACAATCAAGAGAAATAAATTAAATATGACCTAGATCCTAATGTTTACCCAACTTTATATTTTCATCCCCAGCAGAGTCACCAGTTCTGTGATACGGTGGCAGAACCGACTGTTTAATACTGTTTTGTGTTTTGTGTTTTTTGTTTGCAAAATGTCGCGGTAAGCAAGAGTCACCACCGACTTTTATTTCATCTAATCTTGGAAAAGGAAAAAGAACAGAAAAAACCTTTTTTTGAGATATTATGAGTACGGGGGGTAGATTATAGAAAGGGAAGGTGTTAGCACCCTTTACATCCGTAGTTATCTACGGGCTCTTAGGTACTTGCTCATTTTCAAATTGCTTTGTATGTGTTTGTCTTGAAAATGTTTACTTAGTGATAACCCTTGTATCAGTCCTCAAGGGTGTGACGAAGTGTGTTTTGGAAATTGGTTTTGAAAAGTGTTTGTGTGAAAAGTTTTATTTTGAGCAAGTACCTACTAGTATATACCTACTCGAAAAAAGGTTGTTTCAGTTCTATTTCCTTTAGAAAACGCTATCCCACTATTAAGGAGTAGGTGGCACCGCCGTTGGAGTTGTAAGGGACATTCGAAAGGGACGTATGGTCACGAAAGTAATGTTAGGACACCTTAGTAACCATTCTAGAGTCCTAAAGATCCTTTCTGAGGCAACAGTCGAAAGGGTCATTTTTTTTATCTTTTGGGACATAGGGGATAGCCACTAAAACATCCTATGCTTCATGACCATTTACCGAAGGAAACCTGAGTGAGAGTATACCCTAAGAGTGAGCATGTGCAAGTGTGCTTTTTTCATTTAATGTTATCTTTTCACATTAGGGTTTTCTAACTGTTTTAATTTTCCATGCATTCTTGCCATACGATTAATCCTATTAGCCATACATCTAACAGTTAAAGATTGCAAAAATTAAAAGCGAAAATAAACCTAGCTATTACATGGCTTTGACAGTTACATAATTGCCTCGACGGGAAATAAAAGTGTGGAGTTTAAAATCCTAATTAAAACTATTACAACCTTGAAACAGTTACAATAATAATAAAACGTAATTAAAATATGCGCGACAAATTAAATGCGAGGACGATTATAAAACCTAAAAAATCTAATTTGAGAAAATATTTAAGTTATTTTTGAAGAAGAAATTAATTATCATACCAAAGTAAACCCTAATTTCTAATTGGTTTTAATTTCAAAATTAAGATTTAATTGCCCTAATTAAATTTAATTAATTAATTCAAGGAAACAAAATATTTTTTATGAAAAATATTTTTGGTATTTTTTGTGATTTTTTGATTTAAAAAATATAAAAAAAATGATTTATGTGTTATTTTAAAAAAGGAATAGTTAGAAAATAAATATAAAAAAAGAATTAAAATTAAAAGATGAGAAAAGGGCCTGTTTAAGCAATTCTGGGGGGTGTTGAACTTCTGAAACCCAGAAGGATGGTTCAGAGTCTGGAACCTGATCCCATGAGACCATCTTCTGGGGGCTCATGGTGGACCTGCATATGCTGGCGTTGGATCTGACTGGAGATGGATCCAGAAGATGATGATCCTCAGAAGGTGAGATCCTCAGAAGATGAGGTGCATGAATCTGCTGGAGATGGATCCAGAGGATGATGATCCTCAAAAGATGAGGTATGCTGGATCTGGTGAAAATAATGGGGAAAATGCCAAAAGCTCACGCTTGGGATTGAACCCAGGACATGAGCTTCTGACCTCCTTCCTCTGACCAACTGTGTTGGATGTTAACTCATACATATAATCAAATAAAACTAATATATATCAAACAATCCATTAGATCCCAGTCATCAAAACATAAATGCGTAAGTATTTCCAAAACCAATCACATTATTTAAAGAAACACCACGCCTGTAGTCAGAATGTCTTCGCCAGAGGGATACGAGTCAACGACGTCGGAGCTGTGCTCCGATCGTCTTCTCCAGGAGGGTGAAAATCCCAAAACCTGCAAAATGTGGAATTTAAAAGGTGCAAAAGACCCTACTCCCCCTGAAAGTTTCCCAGGAATCCAAATATGGGGTAGGTTTGGCCTGAAAGTCCTTAGATTAAAATTTTTGCAAGCTTCAGTTCGTGATGCCCTAACAATGGCATCTCGTGATTTAAGCCTTGATACTCTAATGCAAAGCGTCCAACCTGTCCTAATGAAGGTCCTGAGTAATAATGATAGCATTAAAACATTCAACAATACGAAAAAAGAAAGATTAAATTTCCAAAAGTTTACCAAACGATGATGATCGTGGATGGTGGTTCTGGCGTGTGATTGCTTGATTAAAAGGGTGGTACGTATTCCTGGGATCCTCTGGGTGTGAATGGGATGCTTAGGTTGGATTGAAAGAGGCTAGAAATTTTTGTTTTTGTTTTCACGATTTAGAATGATTTTTGCAATTTTTGTTTGAGTACTTAGGGTTGTCTATCCTCTTCCTCTCGTGCTTCTGAGTGAGCATCCCTATATAATGAATCAAAAGTAGGTTAACAAAGTTGAAAGAAATATTTTATTTCAATGATAAAATAAAGGCTTTTAATAACACGATTTCTTGCATATTTGGACCAAATCAAATCTTGCCCTCTCCACGGATTTTCTTGCCATGCCAGCACTACTTGCTCTTTATTTTGATGATAAAAATATTTGAAATCAAATCTTACATTATTCCTTTTATTCACCTTATTTAATTTTGAATTCTATTTAATTAAATATCAAAAATAAAAAATATAAATAATAAAATAATGTAATAAAGGACTCAAAGGACGTGGGCCATGTTGAAAGTGGGATGCAGGCACAAAAAGTTAGGCCCATTTGGCAAAAAAATGCAATTTTGAGCCCATTTGACTTTTGGGAATTTTGCAAAAAAGGTCAATTTTGACAAGGCATATCTCCTCCTATTTTAACCCTAGAGAGGTGTTATTGGACTTTTTAGAAAGCTTAGTATGTCCCTTAAGCAACCCTTTTGGTCTCATCTCAATTGAGTCTTCCATATTCATGTATGAAGCTTTGACCCAAAAGGTGTTTTTGTTGACTTTTTAAAATGACCTATAATGTCAAAATTCATATCGTTTTGTGAGTGCATATTTTGAACTTGTGACCTGAAGATGAATTGTAGGGAATTGTATCCTCTTCAAAATGAGCTTTGGATGGAAAATTTCTGATAAAGTATGAAGAAGTTATGCTTGGTCAAAGTTGGGTTGACTTTTCCTACAAAACCCTAATTTAGCAACTTTTGGGTTTTGATGAATTTGGAGCATCCCTTGAGGAATCATGATCAACCCTTGATCAAATGATGAATATAACTTCCAAATGTTGATGTTGACCAAAAATCTTGAAGTTTGACTATATGTGGGCCACAGTTGACTTTAGACCTAGTACAGTCGATTCTCCAGCATCTGAGCAGTTGGCTGAGCAAACTTCTTGTGCAAGGCATGAAAATTGACATGTAGGGTCTTGAGAACATGTTAGGACAATGGTGAGCATTTGGGATCCTTTGTACTCAAGCATCTTGATGAAAAATGAAACCCTAATTTGAGGTATACTGCCTCAAGAGAGAGTTGGTCTAGTTAACTCTTGGACTTCCTTGAGCGACTTGGGGACCTCAGTTGACATGTATTGAGTAAAATGAGAGGGAAAATTTTGGGGTACAACAAGTATGATCCTGACGGAGCGTTGGATTGGTTGAAAGAGATTGAGAGAATATTATGTGTGATGGACTGCACTCTAGCACAGAAGGTTCGTTATGGTACTCATATGCTAGTAGTTGAAGTTGATGACTGGTGGCTAGAGACGTGTCATAGGTTGGAAGTTGTAGGTGAAAATGTCTCTTAGGCTGTGTTTCGTATGGAATTTCTGAGGAAGTATTTCCTTGAAGATGTTTGTGGTAAGAAGGAAATTGAGTTTCTTGAGCTGAAGCAAGGGAGTATGTTGGTTATTAAGTATGCTGTAAAGTTTGCTGAGTTGGCCAAGTTTTATCCGCACTATAGTGAGGAAAATTGTAATACGGTGGGAGAATTGACTTGGTTGTTTTTGCGTTTTATCACAATTTTTGCGGATAGCAAGAGTCACCATCGAATTTTATTTTATCCAATAAGGAAAGGGTGAAAAGAATAAGAAATACCTTTAAGATATTTTCTTGAGTTCGGGGGGTAGGTTATGAGAAGGGAATGTGTTAGCACCCTTTTCATCCATAGTTATCTATGGGCTCTTAGTTGCTTGCTAGATCACTTTTGAAATTTCTTTCTTTGAAATGTGTTTGTGGTGGGTTTTGAAAGTATTTTTGAAAAGCGCATTCGCTTAGGCAAACTTTGTAATAATTTTTGTCTCTATAAGAATTCATACAAAGTGTTGGACTTTTAAAAATAATTCATGTTTTGAAAGTATTTAGTGTGTTTGAAAATATGTTTGTTTTTTTAAAGATGGATCGTGAGCAAGCAACTAAGAATGTTCTACCTACCCAAAAGTCTTTTGTTCAATTTCTTCCTTCCTTTGATATTTCTATTTTACCATTGATTGGTAAGTAGCCTTATCTTTGGATATAAAGGGACGGGCGTGGGTCATCGTATAGTCATGAATAGAAATGTTGTGAGATATCTCAACATTTCTCTTGAGGGACTAAGATCATTTGTAAGGCAAAATTTGTAGCGTCATCGAGGGACTTTGATCTTGTATTTTGCTTGTTTTTGCTAAGATGTCTCACATGTGTAACATGACCATTTTTAAGGCAACAAAGTGGAGTAAACCCTAGAGGTGCAAAGTGTGCAAGTGTTTGTATTTCATGCTTGGTTTATCTTGGATTAGGGTTTTCTTAGCATTGATTTTATCTTTCCATACAAACCCTAAATTACTAGCATTTATATGAAAGCGATAAATTGCAGAAAGTAAATATCCTACGCTATTACATCATTTGGGGATGGGGTGTACAAATTTACAACTGGGGATTGCAAGAAATTAAATCTAATTATCTATTACAACCATATTGAACTTGAATAATGTACAAGAATTGAAATGTATATAATGTACAAGAAATGGAATGAATATAATGCATAAAAATTGAAAAAGAAATGGAATTTGTTTTGGATTTTATTTAAGAAAAGAGGTTTTTGACCTAATTAACTAAAAGAAAATAATTAACTAAAATAAGAAAAATTAAGATTAAATTAAAGAAAAGAAATTAAATAGGAAATTGTTTTTGGTCTTTTTTTTTAGAAGTTAAATAAAAATAAACTAAATAATTTAAATATTTAATATAATATATTTTTGGTATTTTTTATTAATAAAAATAATAGTAATGATACTAAAATAATAAAAGAAAGAAAATAAAATAAAAATATAAAATTAAATTCAGGGGGGGTTTAGAAAGTGGAAAGGATGTTTGTAAGTAAAACTGATTTCTGTTTGGTTTAGGCCCAAATGTGTTTTTGTGATTAGAATCAGAAAGAAAATAAAAAGAAGGTTATGCTGGAAGCATGATAAAAAATAAAATGGCAAGGGGGATGTTTCTGGAAGCAAAATGATAAAGCCCATATGTTTTGTGTCCAGGCGTGCTGCTAAATAGTAAGTGGGGGTGATGCTGGAAGAAAAAATAAGAAAGCCCAGAAGTTATGTGCTCAGGCGTGTTGTTAACAAGTGAATGGGGGGTGATACTAGAACTAAAGAATGAAAAGGCCCAGAAGTTTTGGCCCATGCGCACTGTTAACAAGTATATGGGGTAAAATGTTAAGAAATAAAAACAAAAGGTGCTCCTGGGGCCAGAACCCAGAACCCTTAACACTAGTTTCTTATGTGCGTGCTCTCTACCACTGGGGTGGCTATACATCCGGTATTATAAACAAAACCACAAATATATATTACAAAATCAGTTCTGATGATGAACTTCATCTTCGTCCTCGCGCCAGCCAGAGCATTTGCAACTCAATCATTTTTCAACCAAAATGGAAAGTGGAAACATGAAAGTTATAGCAAATTTTATCATGGTTCCAGAACTTTAAAGCATTAAAACTATAAATCAGAAACAAACATGAATTTTGCTAGCCCTAATCTGAACCCTAATTTTTCTAGGAAGTTCTTATCCAAAATCCTCTCTACTCAGGCCGTATAAATGAAATATATAGATATGTACAGTTTATGGGCAATTATATCTACATTTTGTCTTTGAAAATGCAAGCCTAACAATGCCTAAATAATGAGATGAAAAGTCAGAAAACTCACCTTGCAGTGGAAATTGTGTTTTGAGTTAAAGCCTGATTCAAGTTGATGTGATGATCTGATTAGCTTCCTCAAGTTCCCATTAAGCTAATGCAATGATTAGCTTGAGCTATGAATGACTAAAATGTTCTGGAGAAGTCAGGATGTAATGCTCTGTTTTTGAAAATGGAGTTTGGTGAAGATGATGTTATAGTTTGAAAACATAGGTTAGGATAGCTTCTATATGTGTATTAGAAGCTCTGTGGATGATTTATCCAAGAAACACACGAGAGGATTTGGAGATTGGATTCAAAAATAAAAAATGACAAGTTTTTTTGCTTGTGTTGCAATTTCTAGTTCTTGGGAGTTTTAATGAGTTTTAGGGCTTGTCCAATCCTCTTTCAGCTTGCAAATGAAGGTTTAATTTATAGGCAAAGGGTTTGGAAGCTTGAAGAAGTCAGAAGTACAAAATCATATGTTGTGGATTTTTGACTTGTTTTTGAAGCAAGCTTAGACAAACATGGTTTCAAGGCAAAGTAGGGTGGCTAGCAACTTTAAACACGCATGTTCTGAGTTTGTAGGGATGCTTGTGTAGAAAGAACAAACACAAAGCTCAAGGAGAGTGGACTTTGTGATTAAAGTCACTTTTCCAAAATGGAAGTGTGAACTTTCTTCCTTAAATGACAAGGTGTATTAGAAAAATCTTAAATCAACTGGTTCATAGCTCAAAAGTTTGTGTAATATTCTGATTAAGGATAGATACACAAGTTAGAGGGCCTGAAAAGTGGGATTATGCAGCATTACTTGGAATTGGATCAGATGTTCATCGTGAAAATGACTCATAATTTGAGAATGAATATCCAACTTCTGATCTTCAATTCTCCCTTCTCCAGCATGATCTAAAGAAGTTCTTGGAATTTTCAGAAAACTTGTAACATGCTCTGAAATCCCTCTTTGAATCACTTTTGCAAACTTCCATTGTAACTGTGTGAAACTTGGCGGAGAAGTTCTGTCAAAATTCTGACTTAAAATGCTAAGAATTTTACTAAGTGTTTTAGTTTCATGGACATGTCTTCATGGACTTATAACTTGAGATCCAAGAATTTATAGAAAAATTTCTGCCCTACAATGTTTTAGATCTCATTAAGATCTACCACTTCCATGTTGTAAGTTTTTCTTGAATCATCTTGCATCATGGTGAAAATTTGGCACAAAGTTATTAAATTATCATATTTTTCTTGACACTTAGAAAAATTTCTAAGTGTTTAGAACTTTGACTTTTTTCAAAGTAATCTTAACTTTTGATTTCTTGATGAACAATCTTCATACCTTGACATGTCTTGATGAAATATGATTTTTGAAACTTGATTTTGATCTAAAAGTCAAAGTTTGACTTTTCAGTATACAGTTGTCTTTTTCATCAGTTGACCAATTTTCAATTATCAATCAATTGATTCTGATAAGTGTTTTGAACCGTGCCACTAGGTTAAAATTATGCATTTGGATTCTTGACATCATGTCTCGAACCAAAAAGTCATGTATTTGGGTTGAAAGTCAAAAATCAAGCCTTCTCAATTAAAACCCTAATTTTGACCATTTTGCCCCTCTTGTGATTTGATCAAATTTCTTGAGGAATTATGATCCAAACTTGACCAATTGACATATTTGAGTTCAACATGTTGATATGAATCAAAAGTTATGAAGTTTAACTGTGAATTGACCACAATTGACCTTTTGCCCAATACAGTTAGTTTTAGGTCAATTGATCAATTGACTGAACAAAAATGTGATCCAAAGCCTGAAACTTGACATGAGCAATCTTGGGAGTCCAAAATGATCCATGAAAATCATATGAAGAATTAAAGGTCCAATTGTCCTTATACAAACTCAAACCCTAATTTTGAGTTATTAGTGTTTGGGGAGGTATCTTGAGTTGATTAATCCTTGTGCAGTTTTTAATCAATGGACATCTTGTGAGAGAATCTTTGAGAAATTGAGAGGGAAAATTTTGGGATACAACACAAATGCTGAGTTTTCAAAGTGCATCAAGTTTGAGAACGGGTTACGCCCAGAGAACAAAAGGTAGTTGGATACCAGAAGATTTGTGTCTTTGTTGATTTGATTGATAGTTGCAGGATTTATGAAGAGGATAATAATGCTCATTATAAGATTATCAGTGATAAGAGGGGTAAGCACCAACAGGATCGTGGTAAACCTTATGATTCCCTAGTTTCTAAAGATAAATAGAAAGTTTCTCAGGGTCAGAGGACTAGTGGGGGTATGCTCCTGCTGGTGTGGTTTGTTTCAAATGTGGAAAACCTTGTCATAAGAGCAATGTGTGTACTGCTGAGGTGAAGAGGTGTTTCCGTTGTGGTAAGACTGGACATGTTGTATCTGAGTGCAAGCATAAAGAGATTATTTGCTTCAATTATGGTGAAGAAGGACACATTGGTAGTCAGTGTCAGAAGCCGAAGAAGGCCAAAACCAGTGGAAAAGTGTTCGCTTTGGCTGAAAATCAGATGGCTAATGAGGACAGACTCATCAGATGTACATGTTTCATTAATAATACTCATTTAATTACTATTATTGATACTGGTACTACTCATTGTCTTATGCTGCTGATTATGTTGAAAGATTGGGTCTTATGTTGTCTTCTATGAATGGAGAGATGGTCGTCGATACTCCAGCCAAGGGGTCGGTGACTACTTCTCTTGTGTTTTAAAAGTGTCAATTGTCGATCTTTTACAGAGACTTTGCTGTTGATTTGGTTTGTTTGCCTTTAAGTGGGTTGGATGTGATCTTAGGTATGAAGTGGTTAGAGCATAATTATGTTCATATTAACTGTTATAATAAGTCTGTGAGGTTTTCTACTCCTGAAGAAGAGGAAGTTATATTGTCTGCTAGACAATTGCGGAAGTTGATACAAGAGGAGGCTCATATGTTCTCGTTGATGGCATCGCTATCAGTAGAGAATCAAGCAATAATTGAGGAATTATGGGTTGTGCGTGAATTTCCTGAAGTTTTCCCTGACGAAATTCTTGATGTACCGCTGAAAAGAGAAGTTGAATTTTCTATTGATCTTGTACCTAGTACCATACATGTTTCTATGGAACCATACATGATGTATGCATCTGTATTGTCAGAACTAAAGAAGCAGTTGAAAGAGTTACTTTAGAAGAAGTTTGTAAGACCAAGTGTATCATCGTGGGGAGCTCCAGTGTTGCTAGTAAAGAAGAAAGATGGAAGTATGAGGCTTTGTGTTGATTATAGGTAATTGAATAAAGTGACAATTAAGAACAAGTATCTGCTTCAAATAATAGATGAATTGATGGATCAATTGGTGGGTGCTCAAGTGTTTAGTAAGATTGATTTGGGGTCGGGTTATCATCAGATTAAAGTGAAGGATGAAGATATCCAAAAGACAGCTTGCAGGATGCGTTATGGACATTATGAGTATTCAGTGATTCCTTTTGGTGTTACTAATGCTCCAGTAGTATTCATGGAATTCATGAAACGTATCTTTCATACTTATTTGGATCAGTTTGTAGTGGTGTTCATTGATGACACTTTGATTTACTCTAAATCGAAGGAAGAACATGCAGAACACTTAAGAATAGTATTGCAAGTTTTGAAAGAGAAGAAGTTGTATGCAAAGCTTTCTAAGTGTGAATTCTTGTTAAAGGAGGTTAGTTTTCTTGGTCATGTGATCTCAGGTAGTGGCATTGCTGTAGATCTATCTAAGGTAGATGTTGTGTTGCGGTGGGAAAATCTAAAGTCGGCTACCGAGATTAGACGCTTTTTAGGATTAGCTGGTTATTATTGAAGGTTTATGGACGATTTCTCTAAGTTGGCACTTCCGTTGACTAAGTTGACTTGTAAGGGTAGAGTTTTTGTGCGGGATGTTCAATGTGAAGAAAGTTTTATAGAATTGAAGAAAAGATTGATGTCGACTCCGATTTTGACATTACCAAATCCAGGAGAGCCTTTTGTGGTATATTGTGATGCTTCTAAGATGGACTTAGGAGGTGTGCTTATGCAGAATGATAAGGTAGTTGCTTATGTGTTAAGGTAGTTGAGGACTCATGAGAAGAACTATCCTACGCATGATTTAGAGCTTACTGTAGTTATTTTTGTGTTGAATATTTGGAGGCATTATCTTTATGGTTCTAAATTTGAAGTATTTAGCGACCATAAGAGTTTAAAATATATATTTGATCATAAAGAATTGAATATGAGACAACTAAGATGGTTGAAGTTGTTAAAACATTATGATTTCAGTTTGAATTATCATTTAGGAAAAGCGAATGTGGTGGCTGATGCATTAAGTCCAAAGACTTTACATATGTCAGCAATGATGGTTAAAGAGTTGGAATTAATTGAACAGTTAAGAGATATGAGCTTAGTTTGCGAGGTGACACCACGAAGTGTTATGTTGGGGATGTTGAAGATTAACAATGAATTTTTGGACAATACCAGAGAAGCTCAAAAGTTAGATGTAAAACTGGTAGATTCGATGGTTGGGATCGATCAGTCTGAGAATAGTGATTTTATGTTAGATGTGTAAGGTGTGTTGATATTTTGTAATCCAACTGTATTCCTGATGATATGGAGATGAAGAAAGTGATTCTTGAGGAAATTCATAAAAGAAAGTTGAGCATTCATCCGGGAGCTACAAAGATGTATCAGGATTTAAAGAATTTGTTTTGGTGGCCTGGAATGAACAATGATGTGGCTCGATTTGTGTATGCATGTTTAACTTGTCAGAAGTCAAAAGTTGAACATCAAAAGCCTGCAGGGTTGATGCAACCGTTAGAAGTTCCATAATGGAAATGGTATAGCATTTTGTTGGACTTTGTGACGGGACTATCTAATACTTCAAGAGGACATGATTCAATTTGGGTGATTTTTGATAGGCTTACAAAGTCTGCTCATTTTATTCCTATTAACATTAGTTTTCCAGTATCAAAGTTTGCGGAGATTTACACTAGTGTAATTGTAAAGTTGTATGGTGTTCCTTTGTGTATTGTTTTGGATAGAGATTCGAGGTTTACTTCATATTTTTGGAAGAGTTTGCAAGAGGAGTTGGGTTATAAGTTGAGGTTGAGTTTGGCGTATCATCCTCAGACTGATGGTTAAACTGAAAGGACTATTCAGCTGTTAGAAGATTTGTTGAGAGCATGTGTTCTTGAATAGGGAGGTTCTTGGGATACTTATCTTTCGTTAATAGAGTTCACTTATAATAATAGTTACCATTCTAGTATTGGAATGTCACCTTTTGAAGCGTTGTATGGTCGGAGATGTAGAACTCCTTTATGTTGTTATGAATCTTGAGAAAGTGTAGTGCTTGGACCTGAAATTGTTCGAGAAACTACTAAGAAGGTGAAGTTGATTCGAGAAAAGATCAAAGCTTCCCAAAGTAGACATAAGAGTTATCATGATAAGCGAAGAAAAGATTTAGAATTTCAAGCAGGTGACCATGTGTTTCTGAGAGTTACACTTGTGACTGGTGTTGGGCGAGCATTAAAGTCTAACAAGCTCACTCCTCATTTTATTGGTCCGTATCAGATTTTGGACAAAGTTGGAAATGTTGCTTATAGAGTGGCTTTAACGCCTAATCTCTCGAATTTGCATGATGTGTTCCATGTGTCATAACTCTGGAAGTTTACTTTAGATCCATCTCATGTGATTCATATGGATGATGTGAAAGTATATGATAATCTTACTGTGGAGACGATGCCTGTACGAATTATGGATCGTGAGATGAAGACTCTAAGAGGCAAGGAGATTGCTTTGATGAAAGTAGTCTGGCTAGGTGCTGCCGGAGAAAGCATGGCGTGGGAGTTGGAAAGCAAGATGCAGGACTCATATCCTGAGTTATTCGAATAAGGTAAATTTTTTAGGATGAAAATATTCTAAGTGGGGGAGATTGTAACACCCGTTAATTTAATTAATTATTTAATTATTATTTTTTGGATTATTTGTTGAAGTTGGGAGATGTTGAGAAATATTGGTATAAGTTGTTAGATTATTATTAATTAATTAAGTAGTTGATTAATAATGATAATAATGTTGGAATTAATAGAATAATTGTGTTGGGCTTATGTTATTGGTTGGAAGTAGTAAAGTGGGGGTGTGTAAGTTAAGCCCATTAGGATTAATGATATAAGGTTAAGCTGACACAAAGACTTAATTATTTTGAATGAAATAAGGAGTTCTGTGTGCTGACTGTGCGAAGCCGTGCGAAGACAGGAGCAAGCTTCCCGGTTTCGAGCAGAATAAAGCGAAGCTGTTGACTGGAACTTTGGTGGAGCGACCTTCAATCTAGGTAAGGGTGGGGTTCGGACCTTGTAATGGGATTTATGATGTGTATTATGTAGGAATTTGTCATTTGTATGACTATTGCGCGTTGATGTTTCTGAATCTGTTATTGAAGTTTCTCGTTTCCTCATGATGTGCTCATTTAGGGAGTTATCGTACGACTGTTTAGCGAACCTGTTATTGAGTTGGCCGTTAGCCTGTGTTGTGGGTGTTTGGAGTTGTCTAAATAATTTCCCGGTATAATCGATGGATAGGTTATGGTAGTTATCCCCTGTTGATGTAGGTGTTATGATGTTGGGGTATTCCGAGCGGTTGGCCGAAATTAGGGATTGTTGTTGTGGTCATTTTAGGAGGGTTTTTGCGTGACTTTTTTGTACAATTAACGAATATGTTGATAGGAAATATAGTCTCCCGTTACTGTGGTATTCCGAGCAGTTGGTCAGAAGTTATGAATTGTATTAATGTGGTTGTTATGATGTTAGCCGAAATTAGTGGTCGAGGAGGATGATGATGGTGTTAGGTGTCGAGCAGCATTTAGGTTACGAAGTGTGTCTGAGAATATATATATATATATATATATATATATATATATATATATATATATATATATATATATATATATATATATATATATATATATATATATATATATATATATATATATATATATATATATATATATATATATATATATATATATATATATATATATATATATATATATATATATATATATATATATATATATATATATATATATATATATATATATATATATATTTATATATATATATATATATATATATATATATATATATATATATTGGATTGTCGAGCGACATTAGGGTGCAGGTCGTGCTGAGGAGTATGAGTTAGTTATTATTCTGTCTTGGTTGCTCTGCATGTCAAGGGGTACGTAGTTTCCCTATACCTATTTCCCGTGTGTATCGATTTGACTGTTACAATGTGTTATATAGTTTGTGCTTAATTGAAAATTTGTAGGTTGATGAATTATGTTGAGATGCCTCCAATTTTGGCAGATATTATGTTGTAGGCTTATGGCCAAAGTTGAATTATGTTGAGTTGATGTTGAATTGTTGTTGATGTTGTAGGCTTATGACCAACGTTGATTTATGTTAAGTTGTTATTTATTGCTGTTGTTGCTACATTCATGTTGTGTTGCATACATCGCATATCAAGTTGGAGCTGATGCTCATTAATTGGCCTGGATTGGAAAAATATTAAGTTGAAGGCTTATGCCTTGTTGATGCCTCTATTTATTGACAGATTTTTAAGTTGGGAGTTATGCTCCATTGGTACCACATGCATTTTCATAAAGACAACATGCATTTTTTGTCGTTGTGTGGTTGATTTGATTATGCTTATGTTGTTATTAATTTTGAAGCAGTGATTTTTGCATGAACTGATTCTAATATAATGTTTGTCATACATCTGATTATATTGTTCGATATATTACCCCTTCTGTTTGAATGTTACCCATACGTTGGTAACGTGCAGGTAATCCAGAGTGAAGGAGGTTTACCTTCAGTAGTTCGAGTCGATGTCACTGCTCTGATATGTAACACTCGGGGGATGAACGCTTGTTGTTATTATTTCAGTTGATTGAACTTTAAGTTGTTGTTCGTTAAATACTTGTTTTCTGAAGTTGTTTTAGTTGGATAAATATGTTATATTCCTTTAAGTTGAATATTTTGTTGGTTCATCCCAGTTTAACATGTTATGTATCTGTAACAAATTTCGTTAGTTTAAGTTGAATTTGTAGTATCCTGATTTAGTTGTGGAAGTTTTATAACTCTGATTTTATATATATTGTCGGGTAAAATTAGGGTGTTACACCTTCCAGCTGATAGAACCATTCAAGTTGAGTATCAGACAAACTTTCTTGAAAGAAATGGACCCATAATTTCCGGTCAACAGTATGAGGTTAGATTTTTCAAACATACGACCTCAGATGAAGTTTGGGACAAGAGACCCCATCATATTTAGTAAAGACATAGACCTTGAATTTGTGAGGGATGACCACCCCTGGGATCAGACCTAACTCTCCAAAATATAATCCAGGCACTTTCTGGATTTCCACTGCTTTGAGTCGGTCTTCCAACTGCTTCTATTAGTCATCTGCAGGAGGATACTGTTCGTCAGAGTAGTCTTCATCTTCGGAACCCTGATTGTTTTTACCTTCACCCCTGACACTTCTATCATCCTCCTCTTGGTTGTTGTCTTCCTCAGAGGAAACATCTTGAACTGGTTAAGCAAGACATTTGAATCTTCTACCCATGTTAAGGATAACAGTCGACTTCTTAGTCTTCTTTTTCATGGTGAGGAGCGCCATCTGTAACACCCCAATTCTACCCCTCGTAATTAATAATAAAATCAGAGTTTCAAAATTTCATCCAAACATAAATTGAGGTATCACATATTCGTGTTTTTCATTACTTTGCATTATAATGCACATCACAAAATCAAAAGTCGGATATACCGATTCATAACGTAAATCATCATATAAACATATGACCAATCACAACACAGCGGATGTGTTCACAAAATGTATGTATCATCATGTTATCATCAATACATAAAGTCATAAGACAGTATACATAAAATATCCTATCAAAATAATAACGTCGCCCAAATCCCGAGTGTAACTACTATCAGAGCAGAGCGACTCAAAATAAAGAGACTCGAGCTAATCCTCATCATCCTCGCGGATCACCTGCATGTTACCAATATAAAGGCAACGGCGAAACAAGTAAAGGGTGAGATACTCCAAAACATATAATTAAAGGCATGATAAAATATATAAATAGTTTTGGAATCATAAATGATATAGGTTAATAAGAATATGTCAACAAATATCAAATCTCACATACTTTAAAATCATCATTTAGTGTATAAGATCAACACTTTAATATCATCACATAATCACCATAATCATGTAATAACAAGACATAAAATACATCTCCATAAACTCATATCGTCGCTTTACCGTCATGTTTTATCCATCACATAATTTTCATGAAATTATCACATCATAATCACTTTATGTTCAACACAAAAATCATCACAAAACAAAGTATCATATAACATCGTAATTCATTATAAGTCATCAAATAAAACCCAACGCCAAAAGACTCAAAAATAAACATAACCGACTCCATGAGACAAGACTATGTTATGCATGTGGTACCCTTCGCTTTATCCATAATTAGGGACATTCGGCATAAAAGCCCATCGTCGCTTTGGCATAAAAGCCCTCGTCGCTTGGCATAAAAGCCCTCGTCACCAATGCAATGTATATAACTCGACAACACGACATCACAAACACGACACAACAAAACATCATCATCGCATATCAAAATTGGTATAAAACCCACGTCGCCATATTTATCCACATCAAGTCAAACATATCATCGCATCGCATATCATCAAGTATTCGTTATAAATAAACCGTCGCAAACATCATATTTAATCACACCACATCATTATCAAATAATTCACTAAATTTCAAACACGGAAAAATAGTCAAACATTAATAATCGTCGCAAAAGTCATTCATAATAATCGGCACCAATCATAATCATTAACGTCGCAATCGGATTGCCCATACGCGACTTAAACCGACTAAAATGCAACTCGGTTCAACTTAACCGTAAATTGGCCTATTTCGGGTCGCTCCGTTAAAAACTCGTAATCTCAAAAAACTAACCTCACCACGACATTTTACAGGTCAAAATATCTAGCACGTCAATTTTCGTTCAATTCGGAGCAACTAGCTCCGTCGCCAAAATTGCCGAAATCGAGAAATCAGAACATAATCGGGTTCCAAATTAAATCGGCTAACTTATGTCATATTTGTATTTAATTAATATAAATATTTAATATATTAAATCAAGAACAAAAAAAACAAAACATAAATTAACTAATTTTTTTAAACTTAATTTCAATTCGAGTAATATACCGCTAATGCCGCTACTACTTTAGTTTACTATACTTTTAGTTAGTAGTTTTCCTTAATTCATGTATATACTACTGTACCTTTTTTTTTTCAAACTATGCAGCTAGTTTTCATTTTTCCAAACTACTGCTAGTTTACCTTAGGAAAATGTAATATATGTTGTACGTTTGGTTTTTTTTTCAAACTATGCAGCTAGTTTTCATTTCCAATTTATACATGCTTTAGTTTTTTTTTATAACTAAACTGCTATTTCATAAATTTTCTATACTACTAGTTCTGTAGTTATCCTTAGGTGAGGTTCCCAAATGTAACTGTGTACCTTGTCGGCCTTCCTTTAACTTACCAACTATTTCCAATTTTATTTCTAATTTAATCCCATATTAACTAATCTTAATAACAATCTAACACAACAACAACACCTAAATCAACTCCTTAATTTATTCAAACAATGACCAAACAACTCATAAACCCTAAAAATCAATTTTATCCCAAATAAAAATATACCAAATCAAACCCTAACTATAAGCATTGGAAAATCAAACCCCTTACCTTAGATGCTTGAAATGATTTTTGATGATTCAACCAACCCAAAACCCAAGCTTTGTGTTCTTCTTGTTCTTCTCTTCTCCAAGACTTTCTCTAACTCTCAAAGTCTCTATGTGTATTTTTAGTGTTATGACATAAAACAAGTAGTGTTCTGTTTGGTTTTGGTCTTGCAAGACACAAGTAAATACCCCACAAGCCCTTCTTGTAAAAATGCTTCTAAATAATACTAAATAATAACAAATAATATTATTAACCCAAATAATTAAAATAACTCCAAATCATTAAAATAACTCCGAATAATTAAATATCGGTCCGAATAATATTTTACCGAACCGAACGGAATAAAAACCGGACCGAACAAAATAATTAACGGTCCCTCAAAATAAATATCGGACCGAATAAAATAATTACCGGTCCCTCAATATAAATACCGAACCGGATAAAATAATTACCGGTCCCTCAAAACAAATACCGGACCGAATAAAATAATTATCGGTCCCTCAAAAAAAATACCGGACCGAATAAAATAATTACCGGTCCCTCAAAACAAATACCGGACCGAATAAAATAATTACCGGTCCCTCAAAACAAATACCGGACCGAATAAAATAATTATCGGTCCCTCAAAACAAATACCGGACCGAATAAAATAATTACCAGTTCGAATAAAATGTCGCCGAATATATTAACAAATATACCGGTTAATATAAATATTATCGTCGCAAAAATAAACGTCAAACGATAATTCGAAAATATTAATATATAATATAATATTAAATAAAACGGGGCGTTACAACTCTCCCCCACTTAAAAAAAGTTTCGTCCTCGAAATTACGTGACTCTAAAAGCTCGGGATAGGAATCCCGCATCTTGCTTTCTAACTCCCACGTCGCACTTTCACCAGCTGCTCCTATCCAAACAACTTTAACCAAGGAGATCTCTTTGCTACGAAGAGACTTCATCTCACGATCTTCGATCCTTAATGGCATCGTCTCCACCGTAAGATTGTCTTGCACTTGGATATCATCCATCTCAATCACATGTGAAGGATCCGGAACATACTTTCGAAGTTGCGACACATGGAACACATCATGCAAGTTCGAAAGATTTGGCGGTAACGCCACTCTATAAGCCACTTTTCCCACTTTACTAGTAATTTAGTAAGGACCAATAAAGCAAGGAGTTAGCTTCTTTGACTTTAATGCTCTCCCAACGCCGGTTGTAGGAGTAACTCGTAAAAATACATGATCACCATCTTGAAATTCCAAGTCTTTTCTCCTTTTATCATGATAACTCTTTTGTCGACTTTGATAAATTCTAATCTTTTCTCTAATCATCTTCACCGTCTCAGTAGTCTCTCTAACCAATTCTGGTCCAAGTACCACACTTTCACCTGACTCATGCCAACACAAAGGAGTTCTACACCTCCGACCATACAAAGCCTCGAACAGTTCCATTCCAATACTAGCATGAAAACTATTGTTATAAGTAAACTCAATCAAAGGAAGGTATGTATCCCATGAACCACCATGTTCAAGAATACAAGCTCGTAACAAGTCTTCCAACGATTGAATCATCCTTTCCGTCTGACTATCAGTGTGAGGATGATAAGCCGAACTCAACCTCAACTTTGAACCCAAAGCCTCTTGCAAGCTCTTCCAAAATTCAGAAGTAAACCTCGGATCTCTATTCGAAATAATACACAAAGGAATACCATGTAATCTCACAATCACATGCATATAAATTTCCGCCAACTTCGATACGGGATAAGTGATGTTAATAGGAATAAAGTGAGTCGACTTCGTAAGCCTATCAACAATCACCCAAATTGCATCGTGTCCTCTTGGTGTATTCGGTAACCCCGTTACAAAATCCATAGAAATGCTATCCCATTTCCATTCTGGAATCTCTAACGGTTGCATCAACCCTGCAGGTTTCTGATGCTCCACTTTAGACTTCTGACAAGTCAAACAAGCATAAACAAACTGAGTCACCTCTCTTTTCATGCCCGACCACCAAAATATTTTCTTTAAATCTTGATACATTTTGGTCGCTCTAGGATGAATACTCAAATTGCTTCTATGACTTTCTTCCAAGATCATTCTCTTCAAATCCACATCACCGGGAATAAAAATCCTATCTCAGAACCTCAATACACCCTGAGCATCCAACTTGAAATCTTCATTTTCAGTTTGTCCAATACCAACCAACAAATCAACAAGTTTCACATCAAGCTTTTGAGCTTCTCTAACACTATCAAGGAAATCATTATTAATCTTTAACATTCCCAAGATAACACTCTTCGGCGTCACTTCTACTACAAGACTCGTATCTCTAAATTGCTCAATCAATTCCAACTCTTTCACCATCAAAAGTGACATATGCAAAGTCTTTCGACTTAAAGCATCGACCACCATATTTGCTTTACCAGGATGGTAATTCAATCCAAAATCATAATCTTTCAACAATTCAAGCCACCGTCTTTGTCTCATATTAAGCTCTTTCTGATCGAACAAGTACTTCAAGCTTTTATGGTCACTAAATACTTCAAATCTAGAACCATAAAGATAATGCCTCCAAATCTTAAGCACAAAAACAATCGCTGCAAGCTCCAAATCGTGCGTAGGATAATTCTTCTCATGAATCTTTAATTGCCTAGAAGCATAAGCAACCGCTTTTCCATTTTGCATAAGTACACCACCTAAACCCATCTTAGAAGCATCACAATAAACAACAAACGGTTCTTCAGGATTAGGTAGAATCAAGATCGGAGCCGTTGTCAACCTTTTCTTCAATTTAACAAAACTTTCTTCACACTTGACATCCCACACAAAAGCATCTCCTTTACAAGTCAACTTTGTCAAAGGAAGCGCCAACTTAGAAAAACCTTCAATGAACCTTCTATAGTAACCAGCCAAACCTAAGAAACTTCTAATCTTAGTAACAGACTTAGGATTTTCCCATCTCAACACAACATCAACTTTAGAAGGATCAACTGCAATGCCATCACCAGAAATGACATGCCCCAAAAAGCTCACTTTAGTTAACCAGAACTCGCTCTTTGACAACTTAGCATAAAGCTTCTTCTCTTTCAGAACTTCCAACATGATGCGCAACTGTTCTGCGTGTTCTTCTTCCGATTTAGAATAAACTAGAATATCATCAATGAAAACAACCACGAAACGATCCAAGTAAGGATGGAAAATACGATTCATGTACTCCATGAATACTCCCGGTGCATTAGTGACACCAAAAGGCATCACCAAATATTCGTAATGTCCATACCTCGTCCTGAAAGCAATTTTCTGAACATCTTCTTCTTTCACCCTTATTTGATGGTAACCCGATCTCAAATCAATCTTACTAAACACGCGAGCGCCAACCAATTGGTCCATCAAATCATCAATTCTAGGAAGTGGATACTTATTCTTGATAGTCATTTTATTCAACTGACGATAATCAATACAAAATCTCATGCTACCGCCTTTCTTCTTCACCAATAACACAGGAGCTCCCCACGACGACACACTAGGTCTAATAAACTTCTTCTTGAGAAAATCTTCTAATTGGTCTTCAATTCTGCTAACTCAGATGCGGACATCCTGTATGGTGCCATAGAGATAGGTCTGGTACCAGGGACAAGATCCACAGAAAATTCAACTTCTCTTTCTGGAGGTGCACTAGGAATCTCATCAGGGAATACTTTGGGAAAATCGCACACCACCGGAAAGTTTGCTATCACAGTTTGAATCTCCATAGAAAGAGTCGCCATCAACAAGAAAACCAACGCCTCATCCTTCATGAACTCATTCAACAGCTTCGTCGACACCAACATAGATTTTTCTTCTTGTACTAAGTAAGAAAACCTCACAGTGTTGTCATAGCAATTGATATGGACATAATTAGCTTTTAACCAGTCCATACCTAAAACCACGTCCAACCCGACAAGCGGTAAACAAACAAGATCCACCATAAAGTCTCTATCAAAGATTGATAAAGGGCAACTTGCACACACAAAAGAAGTAGTAACCGTTCCCTTAGCCAGAACTTCTACCACCATATCTCTATCCAGAGACGACAAAGTGAGACCTAATCTCTTTACACAATCAACAACAATAAAACAGTGAGTAGCACCAGTATCAATAATAGTAATAAGAGGAAAGATATTAATGAAACTAGTACCTCGAACAAGACCATCTTCGATTTCCGTTGGAGCATCCGACAAGGCAAACACCTTTCCTGCTCCTTGAGTCCTCTCAGGCTTCTTACATTGAGCACTAATTTGAACTCCCTCGCCACAACTAAAATAGACCACATCCTTATGTCTATAATCGCGAGTCATATGACCCACTTATCCACATCAGAAACATCTCACCTCATTCTCCTTAGCTCTAACATCGCTTCGACAAACATTACTTTTGTGGCCAGGTTTCCCACACTTGTAACAAACAATACTAGCAGGAGCATCTCCCCCACTAGTTCTTCGCCCTTGAAACGCTTTCTGTTTCCCTTTACCAACTGGAGCATCATACGGTTTTCCACAGCTTTGCTGACCTCTGTTTCTCTTATTAGACATAATCTTATAATGAGCATTACAGTCCTCCTCAAAGATCCCGCAACTATCAATCAAATCCGAAAAGACACGGATTTTCTGATAACCAACAGCTTTCTTAATATCAGGACGCAAACCATTTTCAAACTTGATGCATTTAGAGAACTCGTCATTCGGCCCATCATAATGCGGATAGAACATGGCCAACATAGTGAACCTTACATCATAATCAATGATAGACATGCTTCCTTGCTTTAATTCAAGGAACTCTATCTCCTTCTTTCCCCGAACATCTTCCAGGTAATACTTCCTCATGAATTCCCTTTGGAAAACTTCCCATGTCACTTCCTCACCAGCAATCTCAAGCCTCTGACGGGTTTCAACCCACCAGTCATCCGCTTCAGCACTTAGTTTATGAGTACCATAACGGATCCTTTGCACAGGAGTGCAATCCATCACACGAAAGATTCTTTCAATCTCCTTCAGCCATGCCAAAGCACCTTCGGGGTCATACTTTCTTTGGAAAGTAGGAGGATTCTGTCTTTGGAAGGTTTCCAAACTATGAGACCCAGCGTTCTCGTCAGCATTCAGAGGGTTTTGGAAAGCCTGAGCCGTTGCCTGCATAGCAACAACAAGAGCCTCATCATTCCTACTAGTGTTCCTTCCAGCCATAACAACTTCTGCTCAAAACAAAACAAGGATTAGAATCAACAAATAACAATACTTGATTGTTAGACAACAACAAATTCAACAACTTGGTCAGACAGATCGACCTGCTCTGATACCACTAATATAACACCCCAATTCTACCCCTCGTAATTAATAATAAAATCAGAGTTTCAAAATTTCATCCAAACATAAATTGAGGTATCACATATTCGTGTTTTTCATCACTTTGCATTATAATACACATAACAAAATCAAAAGTCGGATATACCGATTCATAACGTAAATCATCATATAAACATATGACCAATCCTAGCACAGCGGATATGTTCACAAAATGTACGTATCATCAGGTTATCATCAATACATAAAGTCATAAGATAGTATACATAAACTATCCTATCAAAATAATAACGTCGCCCAAATCCCGAGTGTTACTACTATCAGAGAAGAGCGACTCAAAATAAAGAGACTCGAGCTAATCCTCATCATCCTCGCGGATCACCTGCACGTTACCTATATAAAGGCAGCGGCGAAACAAGTAAAGGGTGATATACTCCAAAACATATAATTAAAGGCATGATAAAATATATAAATAGTTTTGGAATCATAAATGATATAGGTTAATAAGAATATGTCAACAAATATCAAATCTCACATACTTTAAAATCATCATTTAGTGTATAAGATCAACACTTTAATATCATCACATAATCACCACAATCATGTCAAAACAAGACATAAACTCCATCACCATAAACTCATATCGTTGCTTTACCGTCATGTTATATCCATCACATAATTTTCATGAAATTATCACATCATAATCACTTTATGTTCAACACAAAAATCATCACAAAACAAAGTATCATATAACATCGCAATTCATTATAAGTCATCAAATAAAACTCAATGCTAAAAGACTCAAAAATAAACATAACCGACTCCATGAGACACAAATATGTTATGTATGTGGTACCCGTCGCTTTGTCCATAATTAGGGACATTCGACATAAAAGCCCATCGTCGCTTTGGCATAAAAGCCCTCATCGCTTGGCATGAAAGCCCTCGTCGCCAATGCAATGTATGTGACTCGACAACACGACATCACAAACACGACACAACAAAACATCATCATCGCATATCAAAATTGGTATAAAACCCATGTCGCCATATTTATCCACATCAAGATAAACATATCATCGCATCGCATATCATCAAGTATTCATTATAAATAAACCGTCGCAAACATCATATTTAACCACACCACATCATTATCAAATAATTCACTAAATTTCAAACACGGAAAAATAGTCAAACATCAATAATCGTCGTGAAAGTCATTCATAATAATCGACACCAATCATGATCATTAACGTCGCAATCAGATTGTCCATACGCGAGTTAAACCGACTAAAACGCAACCCGGTTCAAGTTAACCGTAAATTGGCCTATTTCGGGTCGCTCTGTTAAAAACTCGTAATCTCGAAAAACTAACATCACCACGACGTTCTACACGTCAAAATTAGCTAGCACGTCAATTTTCGTTTAATTCAGAGCAACTAGCTTCGTCGCCGAAATTGTCGAAATCGGGAAATTGGAACATAATCGGGTCCCAAATTAAATTGGCTAACTTATTTCATATTTGTATTTAATTAATATAAATATTTAATATATTAAATCAAGAAAAGAAAAACAAAACATAAATTAATTTATTTTTTTAAACTTAATTTCAGTTCGATTAATATACCGCTAGTACTTTAGTTTACTATACTGTTAGTTAGTAGTTTTCCTTAATTCAAGTATATACTGCTGTACGTTTTTTTTTCAAACTATGCAGCTAGTTTTCATTTTTCCAAACTACTGCTAGTTTACCATAGGAAAATGTAATATATGCTGTACGCTTTTTTTTTTTCAAACTATGCAGCTAGTTTTCATTTCCAATTTATACATGCTTTAGTTTTTTTTTTATAACTAAACTGCTATTACATAAATTTTGAATACTACTAATTCTGTAGTTATCCTTAGGTGAGGTTCCCAAATGTAAATGTGTACCTTGTCGGCCTTCCTTTAACTTACCAATCATTTCCAATTTTATTTCTAATTTAATCCCATATTAATTAATCTTAATAACAATCTAACACAACGACAACACCTAAATCAACTCCTTAATTTATTCAAACAATCACCAAACAACTCATAAACCCTAAAAATCAATTTTATCCCAAATCAAAATATACCAAATCAAACCCTAACTATAAGCATTGGAAAATCAAACCCCTTACCTTAGATGCTTAAAATGATTCTTGATGATTCAACCAACCCAAAACCCAAGCTTTGTGTTCTTCTTGTTCTTCTCTTCTCCAAGACTTTCTCTAGCTCTCAAAGTCTCTATGTGTGTTTTTGGTGTTATGACATAAAACAAGTAGTGTTGTGTTTGGTTTTGATCTTGCAAGACACAAGTAAATACCCCACAAGCCCTTCTTGTAAAAATGCTTCTAAATAATAATAAATAATATCAAATAATATTATTAGCCCAAATAATTAAAATAACTCCAAATAATTAAAATAACTCTGAATAATTAAATATCGGTCCAAATAATATTTTACCGAACCGAACAAAATAAAAATCGGACCGAACAAAATAATTACCGGTCCCTCAAAATAAATACCGGACCGAATAAAATAATTACCGGTCCCTCAAAATAAATACCAGACCGGATAAAATAAGTATCGGTCCCTCAAAAAAAATACCGGACCGAATAAAATAATTACCGGTCCCTTAAACAAATAACGGACCAAATAAAATAATTACCGGTCCCTCAAAACAAATACCGGACCGAATAAAATAATTACCGGTCCCTCAAAACAAATATCGAACTGAATAAAATAATTACCGGTCCCTCAAAACAAATACCGGACCGAAGAAAATAATTATCGGTCCGAATAAAATGTCACCGAATATTTTAACAGATATACCGATTAATATAAATATTCTCGCCACAAAAATAAACGTCAAATGGTAATTCGAAAATATTAATATATAATATAATATTAAATAAAATGGGGCGTTACACCATCATCTCTTGTTGCCCTTTGGCCAGATTCCAGAGAGTCTCTTGAAGTTGTGCATGCTGAGTTTGGAGATCCTTGACAGTTTGTTCAAGAGCCATCTTATACTGAAATAAACGGTAAATAGATGAGGAAACCTGTATTGGAAAAAATGCTTATGAAATGATGCATGATATGTGAATGCAATTTTTTCAAGGATCTTAGGATATTTAAATTTTCTAGCCAAAAGGAAATAGAAACAAAGATTACATTAATAAGTTCAAAAATTACAATTGCCTCTTAGGCTTACAATTAAAAGCAAAAGGGTCTCAAGGAGACAACAATATAAACTTCTAAACCCTAAGACTCAAGTATCCTACTGACGCTTCCTCTTTGTGTCGATGTATGCATTAAGCCTTCGCTCCTCGTGAAGTTGCTTTGTGAGCTCCAACACTTTCTTTTCACTTGCATAGAATTGAGCTTCAAAGGTGTCTTGTTCTTCCTTGAGTTGAATCCAATACTTATGCAATTCTTCTAAGTCAGTGGGCATGTCCGAATGGAGGATGATGCGAGAAACGTATCCTTTGACAACAAGCTCTAAGATCATCGGTATAACAGCTAGAGATGGCATCATAAGGTTTTGAGCGTGAGCTCGTACCTATTTAAGATAGGTCTCCAAAGGGATAGAATTCTTATGTCCTAAAGTCTTGCCATCAACCTTGTTTACCATGCCCTAAGCTCGTATAAACCTTTGATGATAACCTTGAAAATTGTTCTTGTAGTCAAACACAATACCCTAGATAAGTGTGTCATGAGGACCATCTCTTCGAGCATAACTAAATTGTCGTAGAGCCAGAGAAGGTTTGTAAGTAATACCTCCCCTAATTCCAAGGAGTGTAACATTAGGTAATTCCCCACAATGGTTAATAATAGTAACATCTTCCAAATATCGGGAGCACCAATAGATATCTGAATGAGAGAGCGACATCATCCTTTGCAACCACCTCAAACCTTGTTCATTCTTCAATACTGATTGGGGAAGGTGAAAAATAAACCACCTTGACAGCAGAGGTATGCAACACATAAGAGTCCCTCGCTTCCTCATGGTAAGAGTGTGAAGAGAATGTAGAATGTCTCTAAGCAAAGTAGGCACAGGGTTACGAGAAAGAAATATTTTGATGGCGTTCACATCTATGATTTGGTCTGGATTAGGGAAAAGTACCAACCAATAGATTAGAAGAGCAAAGACTTCCTCGAAAGCTTGAAAACTCATAGCATCCATAAACAGTCGAGCCTTCTCCAACAAAAATTTAGCAATAAAACCCTTGACTCCACTCCTTGTTTCCTAATTTGCTACAATGTCGGACCGCTTCAGATGTAAGGCTGATGCAATTTCTTTAGGTTGTGGATCTTTCTCTAAACTGGTGAAAGGTATTTGATTGAGAACAGGAACTCCCAATAATTGAGAAAACTGCTCCATTGTGGGTACCAACTGATAATCGGAGAAAGTGAAGCAATGATGTACAGGGTCAAAAAACTGGAGTAGAACACTCATCATATCTTCTTCAAAACCCGAGGTAACTAAACTGGGTAGTCGACCATGCCTTTTGATGAATGGAGAGCTTTCAAGAACTCTTGAGACTAACTCTTTAAGTTGATAAGGTATCCTCACAAAATTGATTCAAATAGTGTTTCTGCGAGCGGAAGCCATAACCTACGAAACAGAACAAAGATAAATCCTGAGGCCCTTGAAATGGTTAGTAAAAATGATATGTGTAATGATGCCATGATGTCGTGTTAGAAAAATTAATCACACACAAATACAACACACAATGCCTTAGGTTTAGGCTTGCAAGGAGTTTATAGGTAAGTACCATCTTGAAGTTTTAGTTGGCTCAACTTGTCCTAAAAGAAGTAATCGGGTTCTAGAAGCCTCAATATTACTGATCTTTCTCTCAGGCATTGTTTCAGCACAAGCATCTAAATTGCAACCAAAATATCCCGAGAGTCCAATCTCAATGAGTGTAGTATCAAGTATCAACCAACTTCAGTCAGCACCAAAGCCAACTATCTCACCATTTTCTAATGGCTAAATTGTGTCAACTTAGGTTTTATGGTCAGTTAGTGCTTATGACACCATGTGGCAGCCCAACATTCTCCTTGACTTACTCAACGGATACAGAAACCAAACAATGTATCGTACTAACGTAGCCATCATTTCAATCACATCGGTCTATGCCGTACAATTTTCATAATATATTTCTACTTACCTAAAATGCCCCCAGATCCGGGTATAAGATCTATACAAGAAATAAACCCAAACATATCCTGAAATGTAAAGCAAATAAGGCAAACAATTAAATCAATAAAGGTGATCTAGATCTGAAGGTAACCCCAATTTTAGTTTAGTCATATCCCCAACAGAGTCGCTAGTTCTATAATACGTTGGGAGAACTGACTTTAGATTTTGCGTTTTATCGCAAATGTTACGGATAGCAAGAGTTGCCACCGAATTTTCTTTTATCTAATAAAGGAAAGGGTGAAAAGAACATGAAATACCTTTGATATTTTTCATAGTAAGGGGGTAGCTTATAAAAAGGGAAGGTATTAGCACCCTTTTCATCAGTAGTTATCTACGGGCTCTTAATTTCTAGCTCACTTTGAAATAATGCTTTGTGTATGTGTATGTTTGAAAATATTTTGAAAACGCCTAAGTGGGGAAATTTTGTAATGATTCTTGTATCATTGAGAATGTATACAAAATGTTTGTTTCGAAAATATTTATTGAAAGAAAGTGTTGCTTTTGGAAAGTGTTTTGAAAATGGTAATGTAAGGCAGTTTGCTTTATAATAACCCTTGTATCAGTCCTCAAGAGTGTTTATAAAGTGTTTTGAGAATAATTGTTTTGAAAGTGTGAAGTGTGGAAATTGTTTTAGTTTGTGAGCAAGAGATTACGAGAGATCTACCTACTCAAAAAGTATTTTACTTTTCCTCCTCCTTTAGATAGTGCTATCCTACCACTAGTTAGTAGGAAGCCCTATCATTTGGATGCGAGGGACAGACGTAGATCATCGTACAGTTATAGAAGGCAACTTGTAAGACACTTTTTGCAATTTTCGCAAAGGACTAAGATCGTTTAAGGAAGGCAACGTCGAAGGGTCATCGAGGGACTACAATATTTTAACCGAGGGTATTTGCTAAAGCATTCCATGTTCGAGGGACATGACTGTTTTATCCAAAGGAAACTAGTGAAGTTATCCTAGAGATGCGTGTGTGTGAAGTGTTTTGATTTCAAGTATTTGTCTTGAGATTAGGTTTTCTAATGTTTTCTTTTATGTCTTTCCATACAATCCTATTAAAATAACAATAATAAGGAAAGCAATAAATTGCAGAAATTAAATGTTCTATGCTATTACAAGGCTTCAGAAATGGGGGTACAAATTTATGAATGGGGATGAAAAAAGTAAAGTAATCCATATATATTACATCAATAGTTGCAACCTATAAAATTGATCTAAGAATATAAATAATAAATAAGGAAAAATAAGAAATTTGAATGTTCTTGTGTTCTTAAAAAAATGGTTTGAGTTGGTATATTTGAAACAAGTGTATGCATCACAATCAAGATGAAAGTCATGGAGTATAGCTTTTGATTTTTCTACATATTTCATGCTTCAATGTAAATTTGGTTGATAAAAATACTAAGAAGGCTCAAGCTATCATGAAATGCTTACTCAAGTGTCAAGACATCTCACGAGAATCAAGACTTATCATAGTAAAATCAAGCTTGGTGAGTAAGGTTGAAAATTTGATCAAAAGATCATAAAAAATCTCTTTTAAAAAAAAACCTAAAAAAGTAATATCTTAATTTAATTAAAAAATAATGAAATAAAAATATTTTTTGTGATATTTTTTTATATTCATAAAATAGAGTAGATAAATAAGGAGTGTGCAAAAAATCATCTTAAAAAGAGAAATTTTGATTGGTCAAAAAAATGTTTGAAGTTTGTTATAAAACCAAAGAAAAACAAGTGATGAAAAATTAAGTTTGCTTCAACCAAGGCTTGAACTTAGGACCTTAGGGTCACAGTTTCAAAATCTTACCACCATGCCACGCACGTGTATTTTTTAAGGGAGTGCCTTAGTATAAATATATGTGAAAAACACTTCAGAAAGTCATAAAACAGAAAAAATATGAAAAAATGCAAAAGGGGGATTCACTTTGGTTCAAACCCGCGAACTTAAGGTGAAAGTGACATGAAACGCGCGCTACTTGCGACTGGGGTGGCTGTTACATTCGGTTATAAAACAAAAATCATTGAATATAATATGAACTCAATGTTTAAAATTTGAAAATGCAATTTCCTTCTTCTTCTTCCTTTGCACGTTCTTACAGTAACAGTAACGACATAACTTCCATTCTAAAAAATTCTAACTTCCTCATTTCTCAACCATTTTTAAAGATATAAAAACCAAACTTGCTTATAATTTTGCAAGGAATCCAATGGTATTATTTTCTGAAGTTATAACTCAAAGATTTTCACGAATTTTCTATTGGTACCAAACGAAAATCTAAGTGTTCAGAAAATTTAGTTTCAAAATTCTCATCCCACAGTCAATTAAAATGAAAACTAAAGATATGATTAGCTTCATAGACATGATATCTACATTTTTCCTTTAGAAAATAAATTAAAATGATGCTTGTGCAGCGATTTCAAAGTTTGAAAAGCTTACCTCTTGATGCAAAAATTCAATATCCTCTACACGACTTCCAGAAGTAATGTGATGCTTGCTTTAGCTTCCTTGGACCTTGGTGAGTATGTTGCAACTCTTACTTTTCCTTGAGAGGGTCTGGATCAGTCTACTCAAGTCAAGTTGCAAAGTTGGATTTTGAAAATGATGGATGTTGATAATGGAGTTACAGTGGAAAAACAAGTGTTTGGATTATTTATACATGATGTATGTGAAGTGTTTGGATGATTTGTTTGGACAAAAGTTGCAAGGTTTGAGAGATTCGAAGATTTGGACTTCAAAGCTCAAAAATGGAGTTTTGAGGCCAATTCGGATTTGGGAGAGTTTGAGGGGTGTTTTGGGGCTGTTAATTCGTGCTATGGCTTGCAAATAAACTATATATTTATAGGCAAAAGTTAGAGATAATGAGATGGTCAGGTTTGCAAGTGATGGAGTTTTGGTTTGGTTGGGGTGAAACAACTAAGTTTGTGTGAAAGTTGTTGTCCCAATGAAACAATAGGGTGGTTGGTAGGCTTAAAGATGTTTCTTCTAAGCATTTATGTTGAGTGTGATCAGAATAAATAAGTTAGAGGCTCAAGGAGTGGACTTTGTGATTAAGGTGATCTTTATGTAAGCGGATATGGAGCTTTTTGCAATTTCATCCAAAAATGGTATGATCAGGTGGATAAAGCTTCAAATCTTTGTTTAATGCACCATAATTTTGTGTAAATCTATGATTATATAGAGATTTAGAAGCAACATGGTCTGAAAGGTGAGATTGAATGATAATGTTATGATATTTTCTCTTGAGCTCATCATAAAATGACTTGAAATTCAAGAATGGATGTCCAATTTCATATTTTCGAATCTCCTAGATAAAGCATGATAAAAATGTGTTCTTGGACATTTTGGAAATATTGAATCAAGATCTACAACTTTCATGTTGTGGGTTTTTGCTAAATCAATTTGGATCCTAGTGAAAAAATGGCCATGAAGTTGTGACTTTGTTAAGAACAAAACACTTAGAAATTTTTTCTAAGTGTTGGGTAAAAATAATCAGAACTTCATGGACTCATATCTCTTGAATTAAACACTTTTTAAGGATCACCCCACAATATCAAAGTTGTATAATTCATCAATCCCTACAACCATGTTGTTGAAAGTTCTCCTTGAATCAACTTGTATCTTGAGGAAACTTGCTTGTGAAGTTAGGGTTTTTTAGGTACAAAACACTTGAATTTTTTCTAAGTGTTTGAAAATATTGGCTTTTTAATTTTGTTAAATTTCTTGAGTTTTGATTATCAAGTTTTATAGCTTTTAATATCTTGATGATTCTTGATTTTTGAATTCCAATGTTGATCAAAAAGTCAAAGTTTGACTTTTATAATTGTTGACTTTTATCAATTAATTCAATTTTTCAACTGTCAATCACTTGCATCTTTGGAAATGTGTTGAGCCTTGTAATTAGGTTAATATGTTGTATTTGAGTCCTTGAGATCATACTTCAAGCCATTAAGTCATGCGCTAGGTCAAAAGTTAATGATCAATCATCTTCAATCAAAACCCTAATTTTACATTTTTCTGAACTTTGATGATTTGAGGGCTTTCCTTGAGGAATCATGGTCAACCATTGATAAAATGATTAATATCACCTAAAAATGTTAATTTTGACAAAAAATCTTGAAGTTTGACTGTATATTGACCACAATTGACTTTTTACCCAATACAGTTGATTTTCAATCACCCGAGCCATTGACTGAACAAACTTGTGATGCAAGGCATGAAACTTGGTATGAGAATTATTAAAGCCATGTGATGAACCATGAAATTAATTTGAGACCCTTGTAGACCAATATTATTTAAGAAACACCAAACCCTAGTTGAAGACCCTTGCTTAGGAGGTGAGTATGTCTGATCAACTCTTGAGAATCCTTGAGCAAATGGAGACCTCATGAGAATGTCTTGAAGAAAATAGGAGGGAAAATTTTGGGGTACAATAGGTTGTATCCTTATCATGATAGATATCTTTGTTCCTTTCTTTATAGTTGTCATCATAAAACGATATTGTCTTGATAAAAAGTCCATTACCTGCAAAATAAGGTTCCACATTCTCCCCCCTTTTTGATGATGGAAACACTTCTCTCAGGGGAGGTGGTAAAAAATACAAGATATATTTGGTGTGACAAACTCCCCTGAGTTAGATATAAGATATACCCTCCCCTGAGAGTATACTTGTAACACCCTAAACTAACAGGCAAATAAATAAATAAAGATCAGAGTAATTTTAAAGCAATTTAGGATGCTACATTTTTCAAAAATGTACGAAAACATGCTCATAGATAGTAAAATATACATAACATAAATAGCGGATGAACTAACACATCAACTCATAGTCTTCAACTTCACCTTTTATTAATATAGTAGAAAAGAATAATAATTGAAATTAAAGTAACATTTATTCAAACATAGGGAGTTCCTAATACTCCAAACCATTACTAAAACAATAAAATAAATAAGAATTCATTCCCCCGGTGTTACATATCAGAGCAACAAGAATAACTCGAAAGTAAAATGAAGAGCAACCTCTTCTGATCCTTATAACCTCAGACTACTCCTGACTATCTGCTCGATGTCGTATAAAGCATCATTCCAACAAAAGGATGAGATATCACAACAATATAAGAGAATGTATAATAATAAGTATAAAGAGAATATAACCATGTATAGTCATACATTTAACATCTCACACATTCACACCATCAACAACAACTATATCAAATTTTTGTCATACAATCACACATAAACATCCACACATATCAACCATCATCAAGTAGTACATACACCAATCATACAACTCAAACATCATGTTAATAATAATGTAATGGAATGAGACCGACTCCCAAAATCAATTCACATGGTACCAATATTGCTCTTGAATCCACATCATTTGGGACTAGATCCACCAATATCATTAACAATTTGGTTTACCCCGCTTCTTATCTATGCCATCTAGGATTAGAGCCAACCAACATCATGAACAATGAGGTTCATATCACTCTCCACTCACGCCATCTAGGATCAGAGCCAACAAACAGGACTAAAGCCCACAACCTGAAATGCATGCGACTCAACCATGCAACAAAACATAGAACATTGATATCTACATCCATCAATGTACACACCATTAAGGCCACCATTTATCCACATATATGACATACCAATCATATATTTCAAACAACATCATACAATATTATCATACATAAGTACATGCACACATCTCAATATAACAGGCAAAATTGCATACAGAAGGGCATAATCCCCCAACAAATACTCCCCTTCTGTGTTCGAAATTAATTTTATATAATAGAAAATATTTTTTAGCTCTCCGTAGGTTCAAACGATGCATTGAACAGTGTAATATGGTGGGAGAACTAACTTTTTTGGTTTTATCCAAATGTGCGGATAGCTAGAGTCGCCACTGACTTTTCTTTTATCCAATATCTAGGAAAGGTGAAAAGAACAGGAAAGAACTTTGATAGATTTTGAGTTTGGGGGGGGGGGGGGGGGGGTAAGTTATGAAAAGGGAAGGTGTTAGCACCCTTTTCATTCGTAATTATTTACGGGCTCTTAATTTCTAGCTCACTTTTGAAAACTTACTTTGTGTGTGTGTGATTTATTTAAAAATATTTTGAAAAGCCAATGTAAGTCTAACTTTGTAATGATTTTTGTATCAGTCTTCAAGAATGTGTACAAAGTATTTTTTTTGAAAATATTTGTTCGAAAGTGAAGTGTGAGAATTGTTTTATTTGTTAGAAAAGTTGTGAGAGAGCAATTAGAATTTTCTTACCCACTAAAGTCTTTCTTATTCTTTTCCTTCTCCTTTAAAGATAGTTCTATCCATACCATTAGTTGGTAGGTATCCCTATCCATTGGATGTGAAGGCACATGCGTAGGTCATTGTATGGTCATCGAAGGCAATATGTAAGGATACTTTAGCAATTGTATTAGGGGGACTAGATCATTTTTTGTAGGAAACATCAAGGGTCATCGAGGGACTATGATCTTTATTCGAAGGGACTTTGCTAAAGTATCCCTATTTTGAGGGACATGACCATGTTTCCGAAAGCAACAAAAAGAGGTCACCCTAGAGGTGCAAAGTGTGAATGGTGTGTTCAGTTCAGTTATTTATCTTGTATAGGGTCATCCATCGATTGTTTTTAGATCTTGCCATACACGTCTAATTACTTGCAGTATAATATATACAGAAAGGTAAAGGTGCGGAAAGTAAATCCTAAGCTATTACAGGGATTTAGGGCAAATACATAAAAAGAGATGTGAAAAATAAAGTGTGGAAAGTAAACCCTAGACTATTACACCCCATAAGCAATTACATAATAGAAAAATGCGGAAATATAAACCTAAACTATTACAAGAAAACGTCGCGCGACCTATACAATTTCTCTAGTAATTTAAATGCAAAATAAAAAATGTTTTAAAAAATGTTTGAATGTGATTTATGTTTTTTATAAAATAATTTGATGTTAATTAAATAGTTAAAATCCTAAATCTAATTAATTTTAATTAATAAAAAATCCTAAAGTCTAATTAATTTTATTTTAAGAAAATATTTATTAACCTAATTAATTAGTAAATAAAAAAATGTCAAAATTAATTATTGATTAAAAACCTAAACATAATTTATTAATATTTTGAAAAAAGATTAAAATTGATTAATAGTTGATTAAGAAAGATAATTAGGGTTAAGGAAAAAATTAGAGTTAGTAATTAAAAGAAATAGGGTTAAAAAGAATAAAAATGTAAAACTGAATGGGGTGGGTGTTAAACTCACACCCTTTAGCCTTCATACTGACTTTCTTGCCACCCAGTCAACACGCTAGTTGTGTTAGGAAATAAGCGCTGCATATTATATAGAAAACCTGCGTAAATTGGAAAATAGCTAAAAAGATTGCAAAAGGCAGAGATCGAACCCACACCTTTGGGGTAAGAAGAGCTTTCGTACGTGCGCGCTTGCCACTGGGGTGGCTGTTATATCCGATATTAAAATAAAACAACATAAATATATTATAAACATAATCAGATGGACCGGAGAAGCGTTGAAGCCCTAGCTCCGGTCGTCTTCTCCAGTGAAGTATTTTCTTGGAACCTACAAATTAACAAACATAAGTGATCAAGGAAGACCCAACCCCCCTAATTTGAGGGCTGCAAATTCAATGGTAGCCTTAACTTTGTCTAATTCTTCATGCATAAAGAGATACAAACAAAATAATGTAAATTGGTCCAAACATGGTGCTAAGCTATCCAGGCGTTATGGGACTCATGCAAGGGTCTAATCCTGTATTGTTACATCTCAAACACATTAGCATGGTTAGTATGAATTAAAGCATGGTAAAAATTAAAAATCGAAATGCATGAAAATAAGGAAATCGGTGATGCTCCATGCGCATGTTTCAAGCATCTTTGATCATCAAGAACGATCAAGTCTTACCCTATAATGTCTCAGGGATTGATTTGAGTGGTTGGTTTGCTTTGAGAAGAGCTGGAAAACGATTTTCAAGTTTGCCCTAGTTTAGACAAAATTTTAGGTTTTGAGTGAGTGTTCTTGCAGGGGTTTTTTCATGTCCTTTGTCTGAAGATAATAAGCATATATATAACAAAAGATTAGGTCAAGAACAATCGGCTTGGACCTCTTGTAATTATATATTTTATTCTTGTTTGAAAATAACTTGGAATAAGATAAAACATGAATATTTGTTTTGCAAATAAGCTTCACACGGTTTCTTATGCAATGTTGGGTCTCCAAAAGAATTGAAACAAAAGTCGTGTATGCCTCACACCTCCTTTTGCTATTTATTTGATTTAATTTTGAATTTAAATGAGTAAAATCAAAATAAATGAAATAAAAAATTAAAAGGGTGTATGAATAGATTTAGAGGTCCATTATGAGGTCAAGAACACATTTGGACTCCAAAAGAAAAGCTCATTAGCCCAAAAAATCAAGTTTTCTCAATTTGGGTTTCATGCATTTCTCAAAATTTCCCAACTTGCACCAATCAACTCTCTCAATTTTTATCATATGGAGATGATCTTGGACTTTTAGAAAGATCAAGATGTCCCGTACAACTCTCATGTTGATCATTTTTACATTTGAAGACTTTATCTTGATGTAAGTTGCTTTGACAAAAGTGTCTTTTTGTTGACTTTTAAAATGACCTATAATGTTTTGGCTCATATCTCTCAAATGAAGCATTTTTGGTACTTGAGCTTAGAGAGACAAAGTTGTAGAGAATTGAATTTTCATCAAAATGGGACTTGGTTGAGAATTTTTTTATGAAACATGTCAAAGTTATGCTTGGTCAAAGTTCAATTGACTTCTCCTAAAGAAAACCCTAATTTAGCAACTTTTGACTTTTGATGAATCTTGAGTTTTCTTGATGAATCATGATCAACCCTTGATAAAATGATGAATGTAACTTAAAAATATTGATGTTGACCAAAAATATTAAAGTTTGAATATATGTTGACTTTTTACCCAATACGGTTGATTCTTAATCATCTGGGCAATTGACTGAGAAAATTTGTGATGTAAGGCTTGAAACTTGACATGGGGATTCTTTTAAGCATATGAGGAACTATGAAACTCATTGAGACATTAGAAGCTCCATTTTCCTTTATAATACCAAAACCCTAGTTGTAGGCAACTACTTAGGAGGAAGACTCATCTGATCATTCTTGAGTAGTCTTGAATACTTGATAACTTTAGGAGCATGAGAAAGTATTTTGAGAACGAGGGATAATTTCGGGGTACAATAAACGGACACCCGAATTAAAATTTATGAATTTGCAAAGTTTCAAAATAAATTTGCCCAGTCTTCTCGCCCTGCGACTAGGTTTGTCGCTTGAGGCTCGCCCGGTGAAGCACAAGCGAGGCCACCCCCTTCCATACATTTTCCAGGAGGACCTCTTTTCCACCTTTTCCTTCGCCCTTTAGATCTCCCGGTGATGCCCAGGAAAAATGGCCTCGCCCGCACTGCATGTAGATCCCCCGATGACGCGTGCGAAATAACAACCCCTCAGTTGTGATTTTTGTACCATCCTAACCCCAATTTGTATATGAATCCATACTAGAATAGTACCAAAATCCCCAAAAGAAATCATATTACCAAGTAACAACAATAATATGGAGTTATACACATTATGGGCATCAAAACATAGGAATTACATATTTTAATTCATCAATTTGATCACCCAAAGGAATTTCATGAACAAGAGCACACAACAACTATGGAAATCAAATCCCAATATATACATCATTATACCATCCCTTAGAAAGTTATAACCCCGCCCTTACTTTAGATTGACGGTTCCTAAACTTCAATAATGGATCTTCTCTTGCCTTAGCTCTTTCCACCTCCTCACTTTCTCTTCTCTCCAAAATGTGATCATACAGAATGATACGATTCAACTCTCTATTTTTCCCTTTTACTAGTTTAGCCCTTAGACCCCTTGTTGTACCCCAAAATTTTCCCTCTCATTTCTCAAAAGATCACCCTGGACCCTCAGGTTTGCTTCCATCCAATTCCAAGCATTGGATTACAAATTTTCCAAGAAAGTCATTCACAAGGGCAAAATGGTCATTTGCATACTGAAAAGTCAAACTTTGACTTTTGGATCAGAGTCAATTATCAATAGTCATATTTCATCAAGACATGTTGAAATATGAAGTTTGTTTCATCAAGAAATTCAAAAGTCAAAATTACTTTGGAAAAGTCAAAATTCTAAATACTTAGAATTTTTCTAAGTGTTTAAGAAATATGACAACCTCAGAACGTCTGGCCAGATTATCACCATGATGCAAGCTAATTCTGGAAGAACTTCTAACTCAAGAGTTTTAGATCTCAATGAGACCGAAAACATTGTAGAACATAACTTCTTCTACAAATGTTGGGATTTCAAGTTATACATCCTCAAAGTCACGTCCCTGAAACTTAAACACTTAGTAATTTCTGAGCGTTTCCAAATCAGAATTTAATCATAACTTCTGGCCGAGTTTTCATGAAGGTTCAGTCAAAAGTTGCAAGAGTAATTCAAAGAGGGCTTACAAAGCATGTCATAAGCTTTCCGGAAAGTCTGAGAACTCGCTCAGAACATGTGGGAGCAAAGAGGTTAAAGGATCAGAAGCTGGATGTTGGTTCTAAGTTGCGCTGATACTGAACTTCTGACCCAGAATTAAGCTATGATGCATAATCTCATATTGCAGGATTTCTAGTTTTATAAATCTCATCATTATTTAATGCTCACAACCACTTTTTAGTTTTTATCCAAAGGATTTCCCCACGTGTGGCATAGAAGTACATTGTTGTCCTTGAAAAATCAAACTTTTGTACAAGAGTACGTTGGGCCCATGCTTTGCTTTTGCTTATGAGGGTACTTTTCCTTAATTCATGCTTACAAATCCAGCTTAGGCATGGCTAAAAGCTGCTAACCACCATACTAGTTTAACTTTCTTCAAGAACAAGCCAGCACGCTAGCATGATGGTGGTACTTTTGACTTCTCCAACCTACAAAGTTCTTTCCTATAAATTGAACTTAATTTGAAACTGTGAAGAGGGGGTCAGGAAAATTAAAAGGAAAAAGCTTTGAAACCTTGCTAAGAATTCCAGGAATCCGAAACTGCAAGCACAAATGTAAAATCTGCTAGTTTTTTATTCTTGCATTCAAACTCCAGTTTCCCTCAAGTGTTTCTTGACCAAATCATCCATACAGTTTCTGGCATACATTTAGAAACCATCCTAACTTCTGTTTTCAGACTGTAACACGTTTCCCATCAATTTCCACCATAAAAAGTCAGAACATTACTTCTTGGCTGTTCCAGAATTTTCCAGCCATTCATAGCCAAAGTTAAAGGTTATTCCAGTCTACTGAGCACACGAGGAAGATGATCAGAACATTACAAGTAGTCAGAACTAGGCTCCAGTTCATAGGACCTTTTCCAGCTGTAAGGTAAGCTTCTGATGACTCTCATCATATCACTTAGGCATTGTTAAACTTTCATGTCCAAAATACAATGTGGACATCCTGATTTTGATGATGTGCATACTTTGAGGTTTCATGTATTTGTCTGCCTAAATAGGAAGAACATCAGTTTAGAACTTCTTAAGAAAACTAGGATTAGCAGATACATGCTTGTTTCTGATTTACAATCTTGACATTTTTTATGTTTCCGAAACCATGATGGAAACTTGCTATAATTGATATGTTTATGTTTTCTCTTCTGTTGAGAAATGAATAAGTTGCATATGTTCTGATTAAGCATTAAGAAAGAGATGAAGTTTATCATCAGAGTTTACTTTGTGATACATATCTATGATTTTGCTTCTGATGTCAGATGTACAGCCACCCCAGTGGTAGACGGTGTGTATGCATAAGTCATTAGTGCTAGGTGGCCTGAGTTCTAGTCCCAAAAGTATCTTTTTAGGTTTATTTAGTGACATTTTCACTCATTTATCCATCAAATAATATTCCTAAATCAGAACTTCTAGACAATCTTACCCAACAACATTATCACCTCACTCTCTCAAATAGCCAGAACTTTGGATCTTCCAGTGACATTAGAACTTCTAGATTCCCAGCTTTACTATAGCTTCTGAACCCCCCTCAAAAATCAGAACTTATAGGTTTTTCCTTTATTCTCGGAAACCTTAGAACTTGGTGTACCCAGGCCCAGAACTTCTGACCCTCTTCTTTCATACTAACATTTTCTCTCTTGCAGCGTATCAGAATCAAAACTTATGTTCCTTCTCGTTTCAGCAATGTGTTGATTATGACTCCTTTTTCTCTTATTTATATTATGTTAGCTTTTAATAACCAAAAAAACCAAAAATATTTCATATTCACATGTTTTGTTTTATTTCTTTTAGAACAAAAAGGATCAAAAATATTTTCTTAAGTAAACTTATTTCTTTACTTAAACAAAACAAACCCATTTTACATTTCTTGTGTATTATTTCAATATGGTTGTAATAGATAATTAGGACTTTAATTTCTTGCAATCCCCATTTATAAATTTGTACACCCCATCCCTTTAATGATTTAATAGTGTAAGAATTTACTTTTTCTCACTTTTATTGCTTTCATATATTGCTAGTAATTAGGGTGTGGCAAGACATGAAATCGACAAATAGATAACCCTAATTAGGACTGAATGCATGCAATCAAATACACTTTTCACACATGCACCCCTTAGGGTAATATCATTTGTTGCCTATAAAAAATAGTCATTTCCCTCGAACATGGGTGTTTTAGCAAAGACCTTTGACCGCAGTCCCTCGATGACCCTCGATGTTGCCTTCGGTAAACGATCTAGTCCCTAAACGATATTGCTAAAATGTCTCATAGGTTTCCTTCTATGACTATAGAAACGTCCCACGCCCATCCCTTCACATCCAATGATGGGGCTTCTTACCAAAACAATGGTGAGATAGCATCATCTAAATGAGGAGGAAAAGAACATTTAAGACCTTTTGAGTAGGTAGATTCGCTCCTAGTTGTTCGCTTGCTCACAACAAAAACATTTTATACACTGACACACTCATTTGAAACATTTTCAAAAGACAAACACTTTGTACGCGTTCTTATAGAAACGATATCCATTACAAAGAAGAAACCTTTTTCAAATTCTCTTTCAAAAACACATGCCACAAACACCTCTTTGAACTATTTTTGAAACAACACGTTGTACGCGTTCTTATAGAAACGAGAACCATTACAAAGAAATTTTCAAAATACCATCAAAACCCACACCACAAGCACACATTCAAACAAAAGCAAGTGATCTAGAAAGAAACTAAGAGCCTGCAGATAACTACGGATGAAAAAGGTGCTAATACCTTCCCTTTCATAATCTACCCCTTGAACTCAAGAAAACATCTCTAAAGGTAACTCTGCTAGAGAAGAAAACTTAAAAGTGGGGTTACCTTAGGGCTAGATCACCTTTACTTGCTTTCTTTGTTTGACTTGCATGATTTACATTATGGTTCCTTGTTTGGGCTTGTTTTGATCCTCTACCCAGATCTGGGGCACCTTTTAGGTAAATAGCAATAGATTATGGAAACTGTACAGCGTAGACCGATATGGTTGAAACAATGGCTATGTTAGTCTGACGCATTTGTGGGTACCGGTATCCCTTGTGTTAAATCGAGGAGAATACAGGGCCGCTTAGTGGCGTCATGAAGCACTAACTGACCTTAGAATCTTAATTGAACAAACTTGGCCAATTAGGACGTAGTGAGATATATGGTTTCCGTGGAAAGCTGAAAATTGGTTTAAACTTGATACTACACTCATTGAGACTAAACTTTTGGGATATCTCGGCCGCAAGAAAAGATTGATTATGCTGAGACAATACCTGAAAGAAAAGTAGGTGATATTGAGACCCTTTAGAACCCCGGTTACTATTAACTAGGACAGGTTGAGCCAACTAAAACTTCAAGAGGGTACTTACCTACAAACTCCATACAAGCCTAAACCTAAGGACTTGTCTGCTTTGTGTGTATATGATTATTTGTACATAACAACTTGCTTACTTTGCATACTTGTACATAACATCATAAACATCATAACATCATACGCATTCTCACTAACCATTTCAAGGATTTAGGAATTTATCTTTGTTTTTGTTTTGTAGGCCATGAACTCCGCCCGAAGAAACATCGTTTGAATCAGCTTCGTGAAAGCACACCCTCAACTCCAAGAGTTAGCATCAAGGGTGCCCAGAGATTCTCCTTTTACCAATAAATATGGACAACTCCTCAGTTTATCCACCTCCAGTTTCCAAGAAGAGATGATGTGTGTGCTCTTCCAATTCTTTGATCCCATACATCATTGTTTCACCTTTCCTGACTATCTGTTGGTAACTACACTAGAAGAGTTCTCTCTACTATTAGGAGTTCCCGTGCTTGATCAGATACCGTTCACTGGTCTATAAGGGATTCTGAAACCTGAGGTTATGGCTGAAGCTCTGCATCTGAAGAGAGCCGACATTATAGCAAATTGGGAGACTAGAAGCAGAGTCAAAGGGTTCCTAGCCAAATTTTAATTAGATAAGACTCGTTCATTCTGGGAAGATATGGATTTTCAAGCCTTTGAATACGTCCCGGGTCTTCTCATCCATGGTATGGTTCTTTTCCCCAACTCGGACCAATTCATAGATGTAAATGCCATCAAAGTCTTTCTCTCTCGTAATCATATACCTACCTTGTTGGGAGACATCTTACATTGCATCCATACCCGCACCGTGAAGAAAATAGGTACTCTTTTGTGTTGTATTCCCCTACTCGCCAATTGGTTCATTTCACACCTACCTCGATCAACATTGAAGAACGAGTAAAGATTGACATGGTCTCAAAGGATGATGTCCCTCACCCACTCGGATATTTATTGGTGTTCAAGATCCTTGGATGATACTTCTATCATTGACCGTTGTGGGGAATTCCCTAACGTCCCTCTGCTTGAAGTTAGGGGAGGTATCACTTACAACCCTTGCTTAGCTTTATGACAGTTTGGGTATGCCCAAATATATGGTCCTCATGAGATGCTCATCCAAGGTTTGGTGTTTGACTACGAAAGTGACAATCAAGGCTACCGTCAGAGGTTTATACAAGCTTGGAGGATGGTAAACAAGGTGGATAGTAGGACTTTGGAAAACAAAAATTCCATTCCCCTTGAACCTTACCTTAGGTGGGTGCGAGCTCGTGCTCAGAGTCTCGTAATGCCTTACCCTTCTATCCTCCCTGTTATCATAGAGCCTGTTGTTAAAGGAGATGTCCCGTACACTGTCCTTCGTCCCAACATGCCTACCTCTCTTGAAGACTTACAAAGGGATTGGATTCATCTTAAGGAAGAACGATACACTTTCGAGGACCGATTCTATGCCAGTGAGAAGAAGGTTCTGGAACTCACCAAGCAGCTTCATGAAGAGAGGAGTCTGAACGCCTACGTTGCACCAAAGAGGATACGCTCAACTTTTTTGTCTTAGGAGTTTTTGTATGTTATTTCTTTCATTGTAAGACCAAAGAGGCATGATGTACTAAAACTTGGATTTATTAATATAACGTGTGTTCCTTTTTGTCTAAAGTGAATTTAAATCCCTAATTTCCTTGAAATCATTTGCATATGCATCTTCATTCATCATAACACAAACAGGTTTCTTAAAACAGATCTCCTTATCTTTCTACTGTTCATTTAAGTGAAATGGATATTGAATAGACAATAAAAGATCTTCAGGCGCAGAACGCTTAGTTTCAACAAATGTTCTTAACTCTAGCAAAAGGACAAGAGGAGTTGAAAACTCTGCTAAGCAAAGAAAAGAAGAAGAAATCAAAGAAATATGTTGGTGTTTTAAATCTAGGAAGAAGGTTCCAAGGACCATCTAGACGGACCCTAGACTTCACAACATTATCGGGTGAAGGGGAAAATCAAGAAGGGAAAAACAAGGAAGTGACTGACCATCCTGAATCTGAAGAGGAAGAAGAGGTTGATTACTCTGAAGAGCAGTATCCTCCAGCTGACGACAAATACAAACAGTTGGAAGATCACCTAATTGCTATGGAGATTTAGAGGGTGCCAAGATTGGATTTTGAGGAGTTAGGACTTATCTCAGGGGTTTTCATACCACATAAATTCAAGGTCCCCACTTTTGCTAAATATGAAGGTGTCTCTTTCCCAAAGTTACATTTAAGGTCATATGTCAGGAAAATTCAACCCCATACAACCGATAAGGATATATGGGTACATTTCTTCCAAGAAAGCTCGTCAGGGACAATTGGATTGGTTCTATCAGTTGGAAGGAACCAATGTTCGCAATTGGGAAGACTTGGCTGCCGCCTTTTACAAAAGATACCAGTATAATGCTGACTTAGCTCCAACTCGGACACAATTGCAAGGCATGTCCATGGGTACAGGTGATGGTTTCAAAACCTATGCTCAAAAATGGCAGGATCTGGCGGGAAGAGTCTAACCCCCTTTATTTGACAGGGAATTAATGGATATGTTCTTAGGCACATTATCCGACCCTTTATTTAAACATCTGATCGGAAGCTCCTCGGCTGGATTTACCGAATTAATCATGACTGGAGAACGAGTAGAGGCGGGTATAAGAAGTGGCAAAATTCAAAAAGATGCATCCTCGAGCGCGTTGAAGAAACCATTTGCTCGGAAGAAAGAGGTTGGTGATGTGTACCATCAAAGGAATTAGGAAAGAAATGAACGCCGTATAGAAGTAGGTGCTGTCATGATCTCTAAGCCTGCACCTACTCAACAAAGGAATAATCAGTTGAGAACAGAAAGACCGGTAAGACAGTTTACCTGGATAAATATGACGATGTCTCAATTTTTGCCAAATTTGTTGAGATCTAACCTGGTAACCTTGTGGGAAGCTCCGAAGAATCCCAACACTAGCTCTCCCCGTTACAACCCAAATGCTCGTTGTGCTTACCATTCAGAAAGTCCACGTCATGATAAGAACGACTGTTGGGCTTTGAAAAACAAGGTGCAAGACCTTCTCGAGGAAAAGGAAATTGAATTTGACGCCCCCGATATCCCAAATGTTATCACTGCTCATATGCCCAAGCACAGCTATGGCGTTAACTCCATTGAAGATGATGTATTTGTTACTATTGTTGATGAGCTTGTTACTCCTCTCTTGACCATTAAGAGGGTCCTGTTGAAGGTCGGTTTATTTCCGGGCTGTGGCGAAGGTTTCCACCTCTATTTATCTCTACCGACTAGTTGTCATTTATTGAAGGCATGTGTCTAGCGCCTGATGGATGACAAAGAGATCATATTTGAAAAGACTCCCGTTCCAACCATTTCTTACAAGGATGTTTCAATAATAACCATTTCCGCCAATCCTCCCAGGGTCTCCACCAAAAGACCCGTCAGGATTACATCCGTTCCGAAGGTGACTCCATTGATAATTACTATGCCAAGGCCAATCCCATACTCCTCAAATAAAATTGTTCCCTGGAACTATGGGGGCGACGTCTACTACCACAGCGTTAAGCAAGATTGGCTGGCTGATGAAAACTCAATTTTTGAGAAGGCTCACCCCGACATTGGCAACATTGTGGGAACTAGCAAAATAACCAGAAGTGGAAGAGTGTTCTCCCCTGAGATTTCTCCTCCGAAGGCTGTTACTGTTCCTGTGATCATTCCTGCTTTTGTTCCTACTTATACTACTACTACTACAGTTCCTGTGATTATCCCTGCTGACACCCCTATCACTGAGTCGACCAAGACTCGGGGCAAAGACATTTTGGTTGAGCCTGTCCAGACGAAGGCGCAACTGGTATCTATCCCGGAGGCTTCCAAGAAGGAAATGGATGAAAATTTGAAAATTTAAAGAGAAGTGACTACAATGTAGTCGAACAACTAGGGCAGACCCCTTCAAAGATTTCTATGCTAGCTTTATTGTTGTGCTCCAAAGCTCATGCAAAGGCTTTGGTGAAATTTCTTAAAATCGCCCATGTACCACAAGAAACCTCTGCTGACCAATTCGAAGATTGTGTGTCTAGTTTGACAGTAGATAATGGTCTGGGATTTTCTGATGCTGATTTGACACCCATAGGGAGAAAACACAATGATGCGCTGCATGTTTCTGTCGAATGTCGAGGCACTACTTTGGCTCATGTCCTCGTAGATACTGGTTCATCATTGAACGTGCTTCTAAAGAAGGCTCTGGATAGGTTAGACCGTGAAGGTTTGACCTTAAAACCCAACAACATAGTGGTAAGGGCCTTCGATGGTTCGAAGAGAATGGTGCACGAGGAGGTGGACATCCCCATCAAAATTGGTTCTCAGACCTTTGATTTAACTTTCTAAGTAATGGATACCCGCCCTTCATATTCTTGTCTATTAGGTCGACCTTGGATCCATGGCGCTGGTGTCGTCACCTCTATGTTACATCAGATGTTAAAATACCCGATCAAGGGAAAGATCATCATTGTTCACGGGGAGGAGGAATATATGGTCAGTCACCTGAACTCTTTCAGGTACGTGGAAATGGATCTTGAGTTCATCGAAACTCCGTGTCAGCATTTCAAGGAGGTTCCACAAACAGTTGCGACAACCAAGACTGCTACCAAAACTCTAAGAGCTACCAGACCATCGTTGAAAATGGCCTCGTTGAAGGATGCTAGAGCAGCAATTGAAGAAGGTGAATGCACTATATGGGGTCAACTCCCGATATTCCTTACAAATCCGATAAATTTGGTTTGGGCTTGACCTCGGAGGCACAAAAGGTTGTTCAACGAACTCGCGCCGGGGGGCCCACTTTGCTTATCAACAATCAGGGAGTCTACACGGTGGAAGACGGTGATAGTAACTGTAACCTGGACGAGTGGATCTCCCTAACCATCAGCGGAGGACTCAACAATTGGGAAGCCAAAGAATTTGTCCCTATTACTTTTCTTCAAGAGTAATTGTCTTTCAATTTCCGTCATATTTTGTAATAATTAAACAATTTAGACTTTTAAAAACCTTGTGTCGTACCCAAGGCACAATGGTCCATTTGTGAGGGTTGTTACTTCATCTTCATATGTAATCAATAAATCATGGACTTTTTTGCATGCAAATTTTTACGCTTATTTCTTTTTCTCTTTTTAACTTTTATTGATTTTCAAAGATAGATATGCTCTTACACACACTCACATATCAAAATGTAGATCCACCTCCACTCGAGATCTCATGGGTAACGATTCTGCTATGGCCTATCATGACTTTGAAAATCCAATCTACCAAGCCAAAGACGAAGGTGAGCAAGATTGTGAGGTACCATGGGAACTAGCCAGGTTATTGCAACAGGAAGAAAGGACCATACAGCCCCACGAAGAGCCAGTGGAAATAGTTAACTTAGGTACTGAAGAGGATAAAAAAGAGGTCAAGTTAGGTGCCAACCTGGAGCCTAGCATCAAGAAGCTCTTAGCTCAGTTACTACATGACTATGTTGAGGTCTTTGCTTGGTCATATGAAGACATGCCAGGGCTCGACACTGACATCGTGGTCCATCGTCTGCCGACAAAAGAAGACTGCCCTCCGGTAAAACAAAAAGTCTGTCACATGAGGCCAGAAATGTCAGAGAAAATTAAGCCTGAAGTCATGAAGCAGTTTAACGTCGGATTCTTAGATGTAACATCCTATCCACAATGGGTCGCATATGTTATTCCAGTGCCTAAAAATGATGGTAAGGTGCGCATGTGCGTGGACTACAAAGACCTGAATAGGGCAAGCCCCATGGATGACTTCCAGCTTCCTCACATTGATATTCTGGTTGACAACACCGCACACCATAAATTATTTTCTTTCATGGACGGTTTCTCCGGATACAACCAGATCAAAATGGCACCTGAGGACATGGAAAAAACAAACTTCGTCACACAGTGGGGTACATTATGTTACAAGGTTATGCCATTCGGGTTAAAGAACGATGGGGCAACCTATCAGCGTGCCATGGTAGCTCTATTTCACGACATGATCCATCACGAAATAGAGGTCTATGTGGATGATATGATAGCCAGATCTCAAACTGAAGAGGAGCATCTGGACCATTTGCAGAAACTGTTTCAAAGACTGAAGAAATACAAGCTAAGGTTGAATCCAAATAAATGCACTTTTGGAGTAAGGTCCGATAAACTCTTAGGTTTCGTTGTCAGCGGAAAAGGTATCGAAGTGGACCCTGTAAAGGTAAAGGAAATACAAGAAATGCATGCTCCTCGCACTGAGAAGGAAGTTAGCGGATTCTTAGGACGGTTAAACTATATCACCCGGTTCATTTCCCATGTAACCGCTACTTGTGAACCAATCTTTTAATTGCTAAAGAAAGATCAAGTGTTAGATTGGAATGACGACTGGAAGGCTGCCTTCGACAGGATCAAAAAATATCTTCAAGAGCCTCCCGTTTTGATGCCGCCAGTCGAGGGAAGACCTTTTATCATGTATCTAACTCTCTTGGAAAATTCAATAGGGTATGTGTTGGGGCAGCATGACGAGTATGGTCGAAAAGAGCATGCAATTTACTACCTGAGCAAAAATTTTAACGACTGTGAAACCAGATATTCACTGCTCGATAAAACTTGTTGCGCTCTGGCATGGGCTGCTCGCCGGCTAAGACAATATATGTTGACCCATACTACCTTATTGATATCCAAGATGGATTAAATTAAATACATATTCTAGAAGTCCGCTCTCTCTGGGAGAATAGCAAGATGGAAGATGGTCCTGACCAAATACGAAATTCAATACACTACCCAGAAAGCCATAAAGGGAAGTGTATTAGCCGATCACCTTGCTCATCAGGCTGTGGATGACTATCAGTCCATGAAGTTCGAGTTCCCAGATGAAGACATCATGATGTTAGACAATTGTGAAGAACTAAGACCATATGACATACCTGAACAAGGATCCCGATGGACCTTGGTTTTTGACGGAGCTTCAAACGCACTCGACAATGGCATAGGCGCTATGATCATATCTCCTGAAGGATGTCATACTCCCTTCACCTCTAGATTGTATTTCAACTGTACCAATAATATGGCAGAGTACGAAGCGTGTATTTTGGGTATCAAAGCTGCCATAGATTTGGGAATCAAATCCTTAAGTGTATTTGGAGATTCAGCCTTAGTCATCAGTCAGATCAAAGGAGAATGGGACACGAGGCACCCTAATCTCATCCCCTACAAAGAACATGTGTTGACATTGATCCTGCATTTTGAATAAATTACCTTTGAACATTTTCCACGAGAGGAAAATCAACTAGCAGACGCGCTGGAAACTATGTCATCCATGTTCAAAGTTAGATGGGATAATGAGGCTCCTCAGATCACCATCAAAAGAATGGATGAACCAGCTTACTGTCACGAGATCGATACTGATGAAGTAGTGGACAAGCCTTGGTTCCATGAAATTAAGAGATATCTCTAGGCCTAAGAGTATCCGGAGGGAGCTTCAGTCAACGACAAGAAATTCCTGAGAAGAATCTCTGCTAAGTTTTTCCTCAGTAATGACATTCTCTACAAGCGCAACCACGAATCTACTTTGCTTCGTTGCATAGACAAGAGTGAGGCAGACAAGATCATGGCTGATCTACATGAAGGAACTTTTGGCACCCATTCTAGTGGGCACACGATGGCTAAAAGATCCTATGGGAAGGGTACTACTGGTCTACCATGGAAGCAGATTGTCATCAGCATTCACGAACCTATCATAAGTGTCAGATCTATGCTGACAAAGTACATGTGCCTCCAGTTCTTCTAAACGTCTTGACTGCTCCTTGGCCATTCGTGATGTGGGGAATCAACATGATTGGATAAGTCAAACCTACAACTTCTAATGGACACCTATTCATCTTAGTCTCCATTGACTACTTCATGAAGTGGGTTGAGGCAAGATCCTTTGCTTCTGTCACAAAGAATGTTGTGGCCCGATTCATTAAGCAGAATCTTATCTGTCGATACGGTATTCCGGAAATAATCATCATAGATAATGGTAATAATCTCAAAAATACTATGATCACTGCATTATGCGCGTAATTCAAGATCCAGCATCATAACTCTTCCCCTTACCGGTCGAAGATGAATGGCGCTGTAGAAGCCGCTAATAAAAACATCAAGAAGATCAAAGCAAAAATGACAGTGACCTACAAGGACTGGAATGAGATGTTACCATTTTCTCTCCACGGTTACCGTACCACAGCACGCACGTCAATAGGGGCAAGTCCTTTCTCTTTGGTATACGTTATGGAAGTTGTCCTACCAATTGAAGTCCAAATACCTTCTCTGAGAATCATAAAAGATGAAGGGCTGAATGAAGATGAATGGATTCAAACTCGACTTGACCAGCTAAACTTGATTGATGAGAAGAGGCTTACGGCTGTCTGTCATGGCCAGGTATACCAAAAACGTATGATCAAAGCTTTTAACAAGAAGGTCATACGTCAGGTATATCAGGTTGGTGACTTGGTAATCAAGCGTATCATATTTCCACAAGGTGATCCCAGGGGCAAATGGACTCCTAGATACGAATGACAATTTGTGATCAAGAGCATATTTTCCGGTGGGGCAATGATCTTAACCACTATGGATGACGAGGATCTTCCACACCATGTAAACACGGACATAGTTAAAAGATACTATGCATAAACAAAGACCCGTTAGGTCGAATGGCCTAGGCAAAAATCAGGGTATCCCGACGAACCAAAAGGGTTCGGGCAAGAGTTAGGGATAAAATACAAAAAAAAAATCTGTACACCCGGCAAGCTGAAAACCTGAAAGGGCGGCTTGGGAAAAAAGGGTATCCCGGTGGACTGAAAACTCGAAAGGGCGGTCCAGGCAAAAGTTAGGGATTTAAAGCGTATGACTATGTCCCGCTAGATTACCTTACAACCAATATCCATCATCAATCGTCAAACTCAAACGATACTAATAAATCCAATCAGCTTCGTACAAAGAAATAAATGGACGAGACACTCAAATACATGAAGGCTATAGCAGAATGGGAACCCCATGGGATTATTTCACATAGTTGCTTTTTTCCTTTGTATCAATTTTCATTTTTTACGACGACATTCTCTTACTAGGATGTTCGTCTCTTTGTACAAACACTTATTCAAGTTAATACAAAGATACTCCTTTGAAAGTGCAAAACTATCTGTTTCTTCTTCTAATGTTCTTGTTTTATTTACAAAAATGTCCAGCATTTATTTTTGAGCATATGCATTTAAATGTAATTACTGTTCATAAATAAACTCGTAAGAAAGAAAACTAAACCAGAAAGACAATTACTAATGACTTTAAGAAATAAAACAACATCTGTAGGCCATTCCATGAAATCTTCGCAGGCACTTTCTCCAACAGAGGAAGAAGCAAAAACATCTCGCTACAGGATCTTCGTCATATCCATAACATGTATCTTGTTGGTGCCTTTTACCTTCATATCCCTGAGGGGGAGAAACTTCCAATTGCCACCTCAAATATTCCCCATCAAAAGTTATTCAGTTTCTCAGGTTTTCTCAATAGGATTTCATAAGGCCTATAAGCTATACACGATGTTTCTCTTCCCCGACAAAGTTTATGTCTCTGGTTATGGAAACCTATTCATCAACACTTCAACTTCAAACAGAACATGAAGACTTACACTCCTCATCCTTAGCAGCAGTCAGGGATTTATTTTCCCTAATCCAAATAACATAGCAGCAGAACAGCTTACATGCGTGTACATCACATCCATAAATACTAAGCATCATTGGCACAAATGCATATATCACAATCTCATTGCACTATACATTTCATACATCATAGCATCACATACAACTAATCCTTCACCTTTTTCAGGAAAGATCAAACCAACAGAAAATTATTACCAATAAGACTAGGAAAATATCTATGAACAAATAAATTGTAGATTCCCGAATCAAGACGGGGTGACTATCTATATGACAGATACTTCCTCCAGACCACTGTCGGTTCAGTTTAAATCTCTCAACGGTTTATCCTTATTCTTTCCCGCAGACATCTTCTCTGGTTCAGATAAGTCGTTCTAAGATTTATTCCGATTCTTCTCCAGACCACTGCTAGTTCAGTTTAAATCTCTCAATGGTTTATCCTGCTTCTTTCCCACATACATCTTCTCTGGTTCAGATAAGTCGTTCCAAGATTTATTCTGATTCTTATCCAGACCACTGCTGGTTCAGTTTAAATCTCTTAATGATTTATCCTGATTCTTTCCCGCAGACATCTTCTCTGGTTTAGATAAGTCGCTCCTAGATTTATTCTGATTCTTCTCCAGACCACTGCTGGTTCAGTTTAAATCTCCCAATGATTTATCCTGATTAGTTCCCGTAGACATCTCCTCTGGTTTAGATAATTCGCTCCAAGATTTATTCTGATTCTTCTCCATACCACTGTTGGTTCAGTTTAAATCTCCCAACGATTTATCCTGATTCGTTCCCACAAACATCTTCTCTGGTTCAGATAGGTCGCTCCAAGATTTATTTTGATTCTTCTCCAGACCACCGCTGCTTCAGTTTAAACCTCTCAACAATTTATCCTGATTCTTTCCCGCAGCTATGTTTCTCTAGTTCAGATAAATCGCTCCAAGATTTATTCTGATTCTTTTCCAGTTAAAGTCAAGTTTAGAATTAGTCTAATTTCCATCAACAATCACCTTCAAATGGCATTTGTTAAGCCCATTCCCTACACAATCAACCATGACATCATCAAGTGTAAATTTCCTGGCACTCTAGCGTTCAATCATCTTCCACCTTCAAATCACGAATGGCAGATTCGCCAATCTAATTCTTCAAGTGTAAGAAGATTGAACAGGGGCAGCTGTTGTACCCCAAAATTGTCCCTCTCATTTCTCAAAAGATCACCCTAGACCCTCAGGTTTGCTTTCATCCAATTCCAAGCCTTGGATTACAAATTTTCCAAGAAAGTCATTCACAAGGGCAAAATGGTCATTTGTATACTGAAAAGTCAAACTTTGACTTTTGGATCAAAGTTAATTTTCAATAGTCATATTTCATCAAGACATGTTGAAATATGAAGTTTGTTTCATCAAGAAATTCAAAAGTCAAAATTACTTTGGAAAAGTCAAAATTCTAAATACTTAGAATTTTTCTAAGTGTTTAAGAAATATGACAACCTCAGAACTTTTGGCCAGATTATCACCATGATGCAAGCTAATTCTGGAAGAACTTCTAACTCAAGAGTTTTAGATCTCAATGAGACCCAAAACATTGTAGAACATAACTTCTTCTAGAAATGCTGGGATTTCAAGTTATACATCCTCAAAGTCACGTCCCTGAAACTTAAACACTTTGTAATTTTTGAGCGTTTCCAAATTAGAATTTATTCATATCTTCTGGGCCAGTTTCCATGAAGGTTCAGTCAGAAGTTGCAAGATTAATTCAAAGAGGGCTTACAAAGCATGTCATAAGCTTTCTGAAAAGTTTGAGAACTCGCTCAAAACATGTGGGAGCAAAGAGATTAAAGGATCAGAAGTTGGATGTTGGTTCTAAGTTGCGCTGATGCTGAACTTCTGCCCAGAATTAAACTATGATGCATAACCTCATATTGCAGGATTTCTGGTTTGATAAATCTCAACATCATTTAATTCTCACAACAACTTTTGAGTTTTTATCCAAAGGATTTCCCCACGTGTGGCATAGAAGTACATTGTTGTCCTTGAAAAAGAAAACTTTTGTACAAGAGTACGTTGGGCCCATGCTTTTCTTTTTCTTATGAGGGTACTTTTCCTTAATTCATGCTTACAAATCCAGCTTAGGCACGGCTAAAAGCTGCTAACCACCATACTTGTTTAACTTGCTTCAAGAACAAGCCAGCACGCTAGCATGATCGTGGTACTTTTGACTTCTCCAAGATTTAAAGTTCTTGCCTATAAATTGAACTTCATTTGCAACTGTGAAGAGGGGGTTGGAAAAATTGAAAAGGAAAAAGCTTTGAAACCTTGCTAATAATTCCAGGAATCTGAAACGGCAAGCACAAATACAAAACCTTCTAGTTTTTTATTCTTACATTCAAACTCCAGTTTCCCTCAAGTGTTTCTTGACCAAATGATCCATACAATTTCTGGCATACATTTAGAGACCATCCTAACTTATGTTTTCATACTGAAACATGTTCCCCCATCAATTTCCACCACAAAAGTCAGAAATTTACTTCTTGGTTGTTCCAGAATTTTCCAGCCATTCATAGCCCAAGTTAAAGGTTGTTCCAGTCTGCAGAGCACGTGAGGAAGCTGATCAGAACATTACAAGTAGTCAGAACCAGGCTCTAGTTCACATGACCTTTTCCAGCTGCAAGGAAAGCTTCTGCTGACTCTCATCATATCACTTAGGCATTGTTAAACTTGCATGTCCAAAATATAATGTAGACATCCTGTTCTGATGATGTGCATATTCTGAGGTTTCATGTATTTGTCTGCCTAAGTCGGAAGAACATAAGTTCACAACTTCTTAAGAAAACTAGGATTAGCAGATACATGCTTGTTTCTGATTTATAGTCTTGACATTTTTTATGTTTCTGAAACCATGATGGAAACCTGCCATAATTGCTATGTTTGTGTTTTCTGTTCTGTTAAGAAATGACTAAGTTGCAGATGTGCTGATTAAGCATGAAGAAAGACATGGAATTTATCATCATAGTTTAATTTGTGATATATATTTATGCTTTTTCTTCTGATGTCGGATGTACAACCACCCTAGTGGTAGACAGTGTGTACGCATAAGACATTAGTGCTAGGGGGCCTGAGTTCTAGTCCCAGAAGTATCTTTTTAGGTTTATTTAGTGACATTTTCACTCATTTATCCGTCAAATAATATTTTTAAATCAGAACTTCTAGACAATCTTACCCAACAACATTATCACATCACTCTCTCAAATAGCCAGAAATTCTGATCTGCCAGTGACATTAGAACTTCTAGATTCCCAGCTTTACTATAGCTTCTGAACCCCCTCAACAATCAGAACTTCTAGGTTTTTCCTTTATTCTCAGCAACTTCAAAACTTGGTGTACCCAGGCCCAGAACTTCTGACCCTCTGTTTTCCTACTAACATTTTCTCTCTTGCAGCGTATCAGAGTCAGAACTTTTGTTCCTTCTCGTTTCAGCAATGTGCTGATTCTGACTCCTTTTTCTCTTATTTATGTTATGTTAGATTTTAATAACCAAAAACACCAAAAATATTTCATATTCACATTTTTATTTTATTTCTTTTAGAACAAAAAGGATCAAAAATATTTTCTTAAGTAAACTTATTTCTTTACTTAAACAAAACAAACCCATTTTACATTTCTTGTGTATTATTTCAATATAGTTGTAATAGATAATTAGGACTTTAATTTCTTGCAATCCCCATTTGTATATTTGTACACCCCATCCCTTTAATGATGTAATAGTGTAGGACTTTAGTTTTCCGCACTTTTATTGCTTTCATATATTGCTAGTAATTCAGGTGTGTATGGTAAGACATGAAATCGACAAATTGATAACCCTAATCAAGACTGAATGCATGCAATCAAATACACTTTTCACACATGCACCCCTTAGGGTAATCTCATTTGTTTCCTATCAAAAATAGTCATGTCCCTCGAACATGGGCGTTTTGGCAAAGACCTTTGATCGTAGTCCCTCGATGACTCTCGATGTTGCCTTCGGTAAATGATCTAGTCCCTAAACGATATTGCCAAAACGTATCATAGGTTGCCTTCTATGACTATACAAACGTCCCACGCCCGTCCCTTCACATCCAATGATGGGTCTTCTTACCGAAACAATGGTGAGATAGCATCATCTAAAGGAGGAGGAAAAGAACATTTAAGACCTTTTGAGTAGGTAGACTCGCTCCTAGTTGCTCGCTTGCTCTTAACAAAAACATTTTATACACCAACACACTCATTTGAAACATTTTCAAAATACAAACACTTTGTACGTGTTCTTATAGAAACGAGGGTCATTACAAAGAAGACACCTTTTTCAAAATATCATTCAAAAACACATGCCACAAACACCTCTTTGAACTATTTTTGCAACAACACATTGTACGCGTTCTTATAGAAACGAGAACCATTACAAAGACATTTTCAAAATACCTTCAAAACCCACACCACAAGAACACATTCAAACAAAATTAAGTGATCTAACAAGCAACTAAGAGCCAGTAGATAACTACGGGTGAAAAGGGTGCTAATACCTTCCCTTTTCATCATCTATCCCTCGAACTCAAGAAAACATCTCTTAAGGTCTTTCCTGTTCTTTTCAGCCTTTCCTCTTGGATAAAAGAAAAGTCGGTGGCGACTCTTGCTATCTACAACATTTGCAATCAAACGTAAAACACCCAAGTCAGTTCTCCCACTGTATCACACCCCTAATACAGTCTTCCATTATTACCCTCACTAAACTTCAAGCAATGAACATCTTTCCCTTATTATTTATACTCATATTATTCCATTTAATTATTAAATAAATTCTAAACAATTATTCTAAAACCCAAATAATTCCAACTAAATTATCTAAATTCAGAGTAATTCTCATTACTACTATAATCTGACACTAACCCATATATAATATCACCAACCCATCTATTGCACCAAATAAATGACAAACAACCAATCAAATAATAAATTTAATATTCGGGGCATTACAACTCTCCCCCACTTAGAATATTTCCGTCCTCTAAAATTACCTGATACAAATAACTTTGGGTAAGACTCTCACATCTTACTCTCCAATTCCCACATCACGTTCTCTCCAGAAGTTCCTCTCTAAACTACCTTCATGAGACTAATTTATTTGACTCTTAACTTCTTCACTTCATGATCTTAGATCCTCACAGGTACTATCTCAACAGTAAGATTATCCTGCACTTGCATATCATCCATCAGAATCACATGAGATGAATCTGAAATGTACTTTCGGAGTTGCGACACATGGAACACATCATGCAAGTTCGATAGATTTGTGAGCAACCCCTTCATAGATTGATTTTGAATGATTGCAAATATAATATAACATGTTTGAATAAGCAAAAATTACATTTCTCTCATAATGCATCATTATGAGTCGACACATCAAGTTTTGTATCGATACATAGCTTTCTGAAGTCCCTGGACTTGTATCTCAAAACTATTACGTATCGATACAAAAGCTTATGAGTTGACACATAACTCTTTGATGATCCTGGAATGTGAATCTAAAAACTGCATGCATCGATACATAAAATTCATGCATCGACACATAATATTTTTATGCCCCTGTAATACTTGTATGAATCGACACATACGCGTTATGTATCAACACAAAACATTCTGATGATCCTGGAAAATGTTTTGAAACTTATATGTATCGATACATAATATCATGTGTCGATGCATACTATGTTTTAAATTCAAAATTTAAATTTACAATCAGTATGTATCAACACATACGCATTATGTGTCGATGGGTATAAAAGTGTTGGTTCTGTAAAACGCTATAACAGGTTTTTGTATCGACTTAAAACATAATGTATCGACTCATCATGTTACATGTAACTAACATGAGTTGACACATGACCAACATGCATCGACTCATGCACTTTCTTTTTTGACTAACCATTTTCTGTTATAAATATGAGCAAGCATTTTCTTCAGAAATAACATAGCAGCATAGAAGATTGTGTGCAAAACAATTGTGAGCAACTAGAAGCTTTTGACTCTTTCATCTTCATCATCTTCTCATCCTTCTTTCATTCAACAACAACAAAGAAAATCAAACATCCTTGTTGCATTTAATCAAGCGGTTTGAGATAACGTTCAGCTGAGTGTTGAAGAAGTCTAGCTGAGTTAAAGGTTGAAGAGGAAGCTTCAAGAAATAAACCAGAGGGTTTGTCCTTCAAGAACGGGTGTGTTCTTGAGGGTTTTGTCAGTCACGGTCACGCGAGTCGGATTCAGCCGTAGCGAGGGGTTTGGAAATCGGAAGGATTTTGAACAAAAAGGTCGTGGAAGTGGAGGATCGTTCGTTGACTTTGCAGGGAATCTTGATACAACTCTTATCAAGTGGTGGTTCTTACAAGAAGAAGAATAAGATCATAGGGATTTATTCCTATCTGTGTAGTGTAACCTTGCTATCAAACATTCAGCAATATTGATATAAAATTTCTCAGTTTCGATTGTGAAATTGAGAGGGAGACGTAACCACACGTGAGGATGACAGTGGGGAACTTCTCTACCAAACTGCCTGTGTATTGTTCTCTCTTTCTTTCTCTTTACAGTTTTACATATTCTATAATTTTGCAATTCAATTGGCATGCTAAGTTTTACAGTCTAATGATAAACATAGTGGCTCAAACATTTTCACCAAACCACCACTATTAAATCATTATACAAGCATACGCGAATTGTTTGACAAAATTCCAATCAAATTTCTAAATTCATTGGAAATACTGCTTTATGATAAGTGCATTGAAACGTCAAGATTTCTGAGTTGTATATTCATCCATTCCATTTAATAAAAATCCAGCAAAGTTTTCACATGTCAAGCTTTCTAGTAGTCGGTTCAAAGTAGACAGAATTGATTTAGGACATTGATTTTCGCTACTTTCAACTCTTTTTGATAAAACTATTTTAAATACTTGAAAAAGAAGAAGTGATCTATTCACCCCCCCTCTTGATCACTTGCCACACCGTCTAACAAGTGGTATCAGAGCACCGGTTAGCTGGTGATTTGTATCTACTCGTAACGCTATGGCCTTTGAACCAAATGAGGCGTATAATAGAGCTCTTGTTTTCAATGGTGAAAACTATGGCTACTGGAAAGACTGCATGCGAGTACACATAAATTCCATTGACAGGAATGTATGGACTTCCATTCAAAATGGTCCTTTTCAAATCACCATGAGGAATGATGCAGGTGAAATAATACGTAAACCCGAGGATCAATGGAATGAAATGGATGAAAAGAAATGGTCGTGCGATTGGAGAGCCAGAAATACGATGATCTCAGCACTTGGTGTTGATGAGTATTATAGGGTGTGTCACCGCACGTGCGCTAAAGAAATGTGGGACGCTTTAGAAATTGCTCATGAAGGCATAACTGAAGTTAAATAATCCCGCATTAATACACTCAATCAAGAGTTCAAGCTCTTTTGCATGAAGCAAGGAGAATCTGTCTCTGACATGCAGAAGAGATTCACACATCTTGTGAGTCGTTTAAATGCACTTGGAAAACCTGTTTCCAATGAAATTTCTACTAATAAAATTATGAGATGTCTTAGCAGGGAATGGAAACCTAAAGTAACAGCTATCAAGGAAGCAAATGACCTCACTATGCTTACCATTACAACTTTGTTTGGAAAGCTGGAAGAACATCAACAAGAATTGCAAAGTCTTGAAAAATACGAAAATAAGAGTAAGAAAGAAAGGAACAAAGACAAGGATGGTAAGAAGAAGTCAATAGCTCTAATGACTTCTAGCTCTAAGTCCTCAACCAAAGAGCAAGATGAAAATGGCTCAACTAGTGACGAAGATTCTGATGATGAAGAAATGGGAATTTTTGCTCGGAGATACAATAAATTTATCCGAAAGAATGGAATCAAGCACTCCGATAAGAATCTCATAAGATTTCAAAAACAATCCAAAGAACCAAGGCAAGAAGAAAATAAAAAGCAAAGAGGTAAAGGACCTTGTTACAATTGTGGTAAAGTTGGACACTACAAACCAGACTGTCTAAAGATGAAAAAGGATAAGGAAAAAGCTCCACCAAAGAAGTTCAACAAACAAAGAAGAGCTTATATTGCATGGGAAAGCGACAACGATTCATCAGACGATGACAGTTCAAGTTGTAGTGATGAAAGTGAAAATTTATGTTTGATGGCAAATACAAAAAGTCAATTCTACAACAAGAAAGACAACCACAACAAACAAGTAAGACAAGCATATCCTAACAACTTTTCTTCTATGACCTTTTCTGAACTAAAGTTAGCTTTTGAAAAACTGCAATACAAAGCTGAAGATGCCTTTAAGAGATTATCCTCCGATAAACAAATTTTTTCATTTCTCGAGAGTAAAGTCTATAAAGCTGAAAAAGACTTAAAAAGTCTAAAAGCTAGTATTGCAGAAAGTTCAAAAGATAAGGATGTTACAGGATGTATTCCCAGAAGGGAATGTGAAGCTTGTCATATTTGGCAGCAAGAGGTTAGGACTCTTAATGCCAAATTAGAAAAAGATTTACAGCCCAAAGTTACTTTTGCAATCGATCCTAAAATTTTTAAGAAAACATTAAATCCATCGTATTCAAAATACTCTTTTGTTAAAAAATTACCAAAGGATACAATGAGCAGAAGTAAAACAATACATCATCATAGTTTATGCCATTATTCTTGTCACTTTAGACATACCATTGAAAAATGCAAGTTTAGGAGGTTCCTTGTTCCTAAAGGCATTTTCCAATGGAGGCCTAAAGGCAACCATGTTACCACTTACCCATATGGACCCAATAAAAATTGGATACTTACCTCTCTCTTTTGATATTGCAGGAAAAATGCCTCACACCCATGGATAGAAGATGGTTTTTAGACAACCGGTGTTCAAGGCATATGACCGGTGACATATCGCTCTTCATTGACTTCAAGGCAAAGAAGAAAGGATTTGTTACCTATGGAGACAAGAACAAAGGAGCTATACTCGGTAAAGGTAGTGTAGGTAATCCCTCTATTACTACTATTTCTAATGTCCATTTAGTAGAGGGGCTTAAACACAATTTGCTCAGTATTAGTCAATTATGTGACAAAGGTTATAAAGTTACCTTCACAAATACTTGCTGCATAATTGAAGATACTGAAAAAGATATTGTGTTTAAGGGCATTAGAGTAAACAATGTCTATATGCTTGACCTTTTTGATGTATCCTTAACAAGCACTAAGTGTTTAGTCACCTTGAATGATGATTCATGGCTTTGGCATAGACGCTTAGCGCATGTTAACTTTGATTTGCTTAATAAGGTTGTATCCAAGAATTTAGTAGTATGTCTTCCAATGATAAAATTTACAAAGGATCACCTATGGGATGCGTGCCAAATGGGAAAGCAAACAAGGGTCTATTTCAAATCCAAACACATGATTTCCACTTCACGACCCCTTGAGCTTCTCCACATGGACCTTTTTGGACCCTCTAGAACAAAAAGCTTAGGAGGAAATTATTATGGTTTTGTTATTGTTAACGACTACTCTAGATTTACTTAGACTATATTCCTTCATAGTAAAAATGAAACTTTTTCTGCTTTTAAGAGTTTTGCAAAACTATCTCAAAATAAAATGGAATTGAAAATAATTGCAATTCGAAGCGATCATGGAGGTGAATTTCAAAACCATCTCTTTGATAAGTACTGTGACAAGCATGGTATTGAGCATAATTTTTCAGCACCTCGAACTCCACAGCATAATGGATTTGTGGAGCGCAAAAATCGTGTCTTAGAGGAGCTAGCAAGAACTATGCTCAATGAAGGTGGATTGCCAAAATATATCTGGGTTGATGCAATTAGCACAGCCTGCTATGTTTTAAACAGAATACTAATTCGTCCAATTTTGGACAAAACACCTTATGAAATCTTGAAAGGAAGAAAGCCAAACTTGTCACATCTTCATGTATTCAGTTGCAAATGTTTTGTCTTAAATAATGGAAAAGAAAATCTTGGAAAATTTGATGCAAAAGCAGATGAAGGTATCTTTCTCGGATACTCACAATCATGCAAAACATATAGGGTATACAATAAATGTCTACTTACAGTTGAGGAGTCAGTTCATGTCTCCTTTGATGAATCTTATCTGAAACATGTCGGAAAAGGTATTTCTCTTGATGGTGCAGGTGTATCTACTGAAAATATACTCAAAGAAACTGTTGAAGAAAATGTTCCATCCAAAACAATTAATGATAAGGAAGAAAAAGATACAAGCCCTTCAAAAGATGAGGAAGAAGAGCAAATGGAAGGAAATGATCTTCCACTAGCTTGGAAGTCCTCTAAAGACCATCCCATTGATAACATATTGGGAGACATCTCAAGAGGAGTAATGACTCGCTCCAAGATAAGTAATTTTTGTTATCATTTTGCTTTCGTTTCACAAGTAGAACCTAAGAATGCTAAAGAGGCCTTGATTGATGAATTTTGGCTAATGGCCATGCAAGATGAGCTAAATCAGTTTAAAAGAAATGGCGTTTAGGAACTTGTCCGTCGTCCGCGAGACCATCATATCATAAGCACTAAATGGGTTTTTATAAATAAACTTGATGAAAACGGAATGATAACCCGCAATAAAGCACGCTTGGTAGCACAAGGGTATAACCAAGAGGAGGGCATTGATTATGAGGAGACTTATGCTCCAGTTGCTCGCCTTGAGGCTATACGTCTTTTGCTCGCTTATGCGTGTGCAAAAGATTTTAAGCTTTATCAAATGGATGTAAAGAGTGCCTTTCTTAACGGAGTCATAAATGAAGAAGTGTATGTCTCACAACCTCCCGGTTTTGAAAATAACGAATATCCAGATCATGTATTTAAATTAAAACGAGCTTTATATGGTCTTAAACAGGCCCCTCAGGTCTGGTATGAAAGACTTAGTAAATTTCTACTTGATCATGGCTATTCAAGAGGTCAAGTGGACACTACTCTTTTCATTAAACGTAAAGGAAAGCACGTCCTTTTAGTTCAAATATACATATATGACATTATTTTTGGTTCAACTAATCTACACTTGGTCGAGGAATTTTCCAAAATCATGCAGGGTGAATTTAAGATGAGCCTCATGGGGGAGCTAAATTACTTTCTCGGTCTCCAAATAAAGCAGCTCAATGAAGGCACAATTATATGTCAGACAAAATATTGCCAAGAGTTGCTTAAACGATTTGGGATGAACAACTCTAAACCAATTGGTACTCCCATGCCTACCAACGGAAATTTAGACAAGGATGAACACAGTAAGAGTGTCGATGTCAAGAAATATAAAGGTATGATCGGATCACTCTTGTATCTTACAGCATCTAGGCCTGACATCATGTTTATTGTTTGCATGTGTGCACGATATCAATCGGATCCTAAGGAATCCCACTTAAAAGTTGTCAAGCGTATACTTAGGTATCTTAATAATACACCTAAGTATGGGCTATGGTATTCCAAGGGAAGCGATTGCAGTTTAGTAGGTTACTCTGATTCTGATTTTGCTGGCTGCAAATCAGATAGGAAAAGAACTAGTGGAACATGTCACTTGTTTTCAAACTCTTTAATAAGTTGGCATAGCAAAAAGCAAGTTTCTGTTGCTTTGTCAACTGCTGAAGCTGAATACGTTGCAGCAGATAGCTGTTGTGCTCAGATCTTAAGGCTGAAGCAACAATTACAAGACTACGATATTCAATTAAAACGTATTCCAATCAAATGTGACAATACAAGTTCTATAAACCTCACTAAGAATCCAGTTTTACACTCACGCACTAAACACATAGAAATTAGACATCACTTTCTACGCGATCATGTTGAAAAGGAGGATGTTACGTTTGAGCATGTTGATACTAAAAATCAACTTGCTGACATCTTTATAAAACCACTTGCAACGGACCTCTTCTTCAACATCTGCCGTGAGCTAGGGATTTTAGATCTCTCATACGTGTTGTCCTAAACATATATGTAATTGAAATATATCTATGTCACACCATACTGTTAAGATGTGATTTTTCAACTTTAGTACGTGTATTCACTTATCTAATCAAACGAGGTAATATATTTCCTATCTTCACTCTCAATCACCTATAAGTTGATCTAAATGTTCACTGAAAATTTCTTCGTATATCTCTTTTACATAAATTGTTTGAATTTGACATATGCAATTTACATCACATCATTTTGTTTCTTTCAAGTGCTTGTATAAATGTCTCTTTCAAACATCTTATCGTGCTTATGTAATCTAACTTTTAACGTGATTACTTTATGTTTACTCTGTTATTTACTCACTTATTGATAACTCTATGCCTGACATTCTGTGTGAATGCCAAGTCCATTAACCGCTAAAATTGTATATAAATTTTCCTATGTGCTGAGTTTCTTAAAAATGTTGCTTATTATCTTTTTGATATGGTCAAAGGGGGAGAAGAAGAGTGTGTCAGTGAAGATTGTGCTTGTATTAGGAAGAAGATACACAAACTCAGGGGGAGCAAGCTTTTTTCATTCACGACACATCATCAGATATTTTCCATCATAAAAAAGGGGGAGTTTGTGAGCAACCCCTTCATAGATTGATTTTGAATGATTGCAAATATAATATAACATGTTTGAATAAGCCAAAATTACATTTCTCTCATAATGCATCATTATGAGTCGACACATCAAGTTTTGTATCGATACATAGCTTTCTGAAGTCCCTGGACTTGTATCTCAAAACTATTATGTATCAATACAAAAGCTTATGAGTCGATACATAACTCTTTGATGATCCTGGAATGTGAATCTAAAAATTGCATGCATCGATACATAAAATTCATGCATCGACACATAATATTTTTATGCCTCTGTAATACTTGTATGAATCGACACATACGCATTATGTATCTACACAAAACATTCTGATGATCCTGGAAATGGTTTGAAACTTATATGTATCGATACATAATATCATGTGTCGACGCATACTATGTTTTAAATTCAAATTTTGAATTTACAATCAGTATGTATCGACACATACGCATTATGTGTCGACAGGTATAAAAGTGTTGGTTCTGTAAAACGCTATAACAAGTTTTTGTATCGACTCAAAACATAATGTATCGACTCATCTTGTTACATGTAACTAACATGAGTCAACACATGACCAACATGCATCGACTCATGCACTTTCTTTTTTGACTAACCATTTTCTGTTATAAATATAAGCAAGCATTTTCTTCAGAAATAACATAGCAACATAGAAGATTGTATGCAAAACAATTGTGAGCAACCAAAAGCTTTTGATTATTTCATCTTCATCATCTTCTCATCCTTCTTTCATTCAAAAACAACAAAGAAAATAAAACATCCTTTGTGCATTGAATCAAGCGGTTTGAGATAGCGTTCAGCTGAGTATTGAAGAAGTCTAGCTGAGTTGAAGGTTGAAGAGGAAGCTTCAAGAAATAAACCAGAGGGTTTGTCCTTCAAGAACGGGTGTGTTCTTGAGGGTTTTGTCAGTCATGGTCACGCGAGTCGGATTCAGCCGTAGTGAGGGATTTGGAAATCGGAAGGATTTTGAACAAACAGGTCGTGGAAGTGGAGGATCGTTCGGTGACTTTGCAGGGAATCTTGATACAGCTCTTATCAAGTGGTGGTTCTTACAAGAAGAAGAAGATCATAGGGATTTCTTGCTTTATGTGTAGTGTAACCTTGCTATCAAACATTCAGCAATATTGATATAAAAGTTCTCAGTTTCGATTGTGACATTGAGAGGGAGACGTGCCCACACGCGAGGACGACAGTGGGGAACTTCCTTACCAAACTGTCTGTGTATCGTTCTCTCTTTCTTTCTCTTTACAGTTTTACATGTTCTATAATTTTGCAATTCAATTGGCGTGCTAAGTTTTACAGTCTAACGATAAACATAGTGGCTCAAACATTTTCACCAAACCACCACGATTTAAATCATTATACAAGCATACGCCAATTGTTTGACAAAATTCCTATCAAATTTCTAAATTCATTGGAAATACTGTTTTATGATAAGTGCTTGAAACGTCAAGATTTCTGAGTTGTATATTCATCCATTCCATTTAATAAAAATCCAGCAAAGTTTTCACATGTCAAGCTTTCTAGTAGTCAGTTCAAAGTAGACAGAATTGATTCAGGACATTGATTTTCGTTGCTTTCAACTCTTTTTGATAAAACTATTTTAAATCCTTGAAAAAGAAGAAGTGATCTATTCACCCCCCCTCTTGATCACTTGCCACACCGTCTAACAAGATTAGGTGGCAAGGTGTTGTACCCAAAAAATTTCCCTCTCATTTCTCAAGAATTTTCTCACAAGATTTCTATTGGGTCAAGACTGCACAAGGTCTGATCAGCTCAAGATACTTCCTCAACACTGATGACTTAAAACTAGAGTTTGAATTTGCACAAGTACAATTGGAATTTTAATGCCCCACGTAGTTTACATGAATAATATTGGGCTCTCAAGCATCAAATCAAATAAGAGCAAGTTTGCTTTGATTCATAAGCTTCGATTGGGCATCTGGATTCCTTCGAGTAAGCTTGGATAAGAAGCTTCGATTGGACACTTGGCCTCCTACGAGAAGGTTAAATCCATAAGCTTCGATTAGACATTTGGCCTCCTTCAAGCAAGCTTTGTTTCAGAGGCTTCGTTTGGACATTTGGCCTCCTTCGAGCGGGTTTAATCCACAAGCTTCGATTGGAAATTTGGTCTCCTTCAAGCAAGCTTTGGCTCAAAGGTTTCGTTTGGGAATTTGGCCTCCTTCGAGCAAGCTTGGTTCACAAGCTTCAATTGGGAATTTGACCTCATTCGATCAAGTTTAATCCATTGGCTTCGATTAGGGCATTGGTTTCCTTTGAAGAAACCTACTTAGAATCTAATTCTAAACCCTTCGAGCAATCTGATTTGAAGAACATTGATCAAATATCATAACCTTATCCTCCAAATCTCACTTTTTAGGCTATGTTACTTCTAAATATTTACTTAATCAGAGGCTTACACAAATTTGTGATGCATTACACAAAGATTTGAAGCTTTATCCACTAGATTATACCATTTTTGGATGAAAGCTACGTATCTATTTTTCATAAAGATTACTTTAATCACAAAGTAAGCTTTTTGAGCTCCCAACCTAATTTTATCTGAACACAAGCAATGTCAAAAGCATAAGTCAAATCTCCTGCACCCAACAAACATCAGGCCACGTTTGTACTTGAACTTGGGAACCATGAAAATTCATTTTACTTGATTTTTTCATTTTCAACCAAACCATATTTTGTTATCTTACAAATCTAGTTACTCCAACATCTCTAACCTTTTCTCTATAAATAGAGAAACCATTTTCAAACTAAGGGCCATACTTTTGTTGTGTTGAAAAAAATCATCAAACACTCTCAAATTCTCAAAACTCAGGACCTGCACACAAGCATAAAACATGGCACATCCTGACCATACCCATAAAAAATATCAAATCCCTTCATACGTTAGTGAGTCTTTCGATTCACCCCTAACTTCCATATATCAGCCTTTCGACTCACCCCCTAGCTTCCATATACCAGCCTTGGAACACTCCCAAAGCCTTCAAAAACCCACTCAAGGAAGTTAGTGAGCCCTTCGATTTACTCCTAACTTCCATATACCAACCTTCGATTCGGTGACTTTTTTTAATGCAAGGTAGGGATCCCACTAGATCAAGGGAGATCGAAGCAGGCTTAATCCATCATCAAACCATTCCTAGAGGTTCTGTCGAAGTCCCTCAAGTCTTACTCCAAGAGGTAAGTTTTATAAAACTTAGAACTCTTCATTCAAACATCATTTGTATATACTTTGTGAAGGAAAAATATAGATATCATGTCTAGGAAGCTGACCATGTCCATAGTTTCGATTGACATTGCTTGCACATTAAAAAAGTTCATCTCTGAAAGTTAGGTCTTAGTTTTTGTATTTCATGCTAACCTTCGACCCATGACTATTGAAATTATGTGGTTAGATTCGTTTTCAAACTTTAGGCAGGTCTGATACTTACATCTTTCAATTTAGGCTGAGAAACGAAGCCTTTCGAAGCTCAAACATTAGAGCCATGTATTCCTGCGCTCGAAGGAATAAGATGAAGCCATGTTTAAAAATTCAAAACTGAATTCACTTTATATTTAGTGCAAGTTGTATAACCAACGGATGAAACATACCACCCTAGTGGTATAAACAGCGCGTGCTAAAAGCCTTGCCATGTAGAAGGTCCTCGAGTCAAGCCCTAGAGAGACCTTTTGTTTATTTTTCATGTTTTCTCACTTTGTTTTGTTTGCAGGAAGCACACCTGGGCCTCCACAGTTGGGCTTCGACATTTTTATAATGTTACTGACCCCCTTCTTACTAACAAACAGACCCTGGGCCCAAGCATAAAACTGTTTTTCTACACAAAAATTGTTTTAAATACAAAAAAACAGTTTTCTACACAAACACACCAAAAATATATTTAGGTTATTTAGTTTATTTTATTTAACTTCTTACAATAGAAAAGAAAAAAGAACATTTTCCTATTTATTTTCTTTTCTTTAACTTAATCTTAATTATTCTTTAGTTTAATTAAATTTCCTTTTAGTTAACTAGGATAAAAATCTTTTCTCAACAAAAACAAAACAAATCTATTCCTTTTTCCATTTTGTCTTGTACATTATATTCCTTGTACATTATTCAAGTTTCAATATGGTTGTAATAGATAATTAGGATTTAACTTCTTACAATCCCCATTTGTAAATTTGTACACCCCATCCCTAAATGATGTAATAGTGTAGTAACTTTACTTTCCGCAATTTACCGCTTTCATATAAATGCTAGTAAATTAGGGTGTGCATGGCAAGACTAAAATCAATACTCAGAAAACCCTAATTCAAGATAAATCAAGCATGAAATATAAACACTTTGCAAACTTGCACTGTTAGGGTTAGCTCCACTTGTTTCCTTATGAAAAGTGGTCATAATATGCATGTGAGACGTCTTAGCAAAAACAATCAAAAACACAAGATCATAGTCCCTTGATGACACTTTGAATGTTTCCTTATAAATGATATTAGTCCCTCAAGAGAAATTCTAAGATATATCACAACATTGTTATTCATGACTATACGATGACCCATGCCTATCCCTTCACATCCAACGATGGGGATTCCTACCAATCAATGGTAAGGTAGCAACATCTAAAGGAGGAGAAAAAGAACATAGACTTTTTGAGTAGGTAGGACGCTCTTATTTGCTTGCTCACAAATTAAAACCATTTCCACACTTACACTTTCAAAAAATTCTTTCAAAAACAAACATCTCTTTGGACTATTTTCAAAAACCAACACTTTGTATGCATTCTTATAGAGACGAGAATCATTACAAAGTTAGACGCAAAAAAGGAATTTTGCACAATATTGTCAAACTTACACGCATTTCAAGAACCTTTTCAAACAAAGAATTTTCAAGTGATCTAGCAAGAAACTAAGATCCCATAGATAACTATGGATGAAAAGGGTGCTTACACCTTCTCTTTTCATAATCTACCCCCCGAACTCAAGAAAAAAAATCTCAAAGGTCTTTCCTGTTCTTTTCACCCTTTCCTTATTGGATAAAAGAAATGTCGGTGGCGACTCTTGCTATCCTCAACAATTAAGATCAAACACAAAACACCCAAGTCATTTCTCCCACCATATTACAGAACTGGCGACTCTGCTGGGGAGATACTTAAAAGTGGGGTTACCTTAGAGTTAGATCACATTTACTTTCTTTCATTGGTTGAATTGTTTTCTTTACATTTTTGGGTCCTTGTTTGGTTTATTGTTAAAGATCCTACACCCGGATCTGGGGCATCTTTTAGGTAAGTAGCAATAGATTGTGGGGATTGTGCGGGGTATACCGACATGGTTGAAGCGATGGCTATGTTAGTGTGACACATTTGTTTGTAACGGTATCCCTTGTGTTGAATCGAGGAGAACACGAGGTCGTTGTGTGGTGTCATGAAGCACTAACTGACCTTAGAGCCTTTAATTGAACAAAATTTTCCATTAGAAAGTAGTGAGATAGTTGGCTTTGGTTCCAACCGAAGATTGGTTGATACTCAATGCTACGCTCATTGAGATCGGACTTTTGGGATATCTCGGCCACAAGAAAATATTAATTATGCTAAGACAATGACCAATGAAGAAATATTAGTGATATTGAGATTCCCTAGAACCCGGTTACTTTCTAGGACAGGTTGAGCCAACTAAACTTCAAGAGGGTACTTACCTATGAACTCCATTTAAGCCTAAACATAAGCACTTGTCTGCTTTGTGTATATATGATCATTTGTACATAACGACTTGTTTGCTTTCTGTGCATACTTGTACATAACATTATGACATCATACCATAGCATTTTCAATAACCATTTCAAGGATCCCAAGGGCCTGTGATGCAGGGATATGTTGAACCAGACGTCTATCAACGGGCAAGAGGATTTATTCTCCTCTAACAAAATGTCGTCAAGAACCAAAGCACGGTAACAAGAGTCAAGGGCTATGACCCACTTGACATGGTGAGCTTGATTCTCGTGGAAGGACTTTCAACGATACGAAGTTCTCCAATCAAAGTTGTGATCAAAGTTAAACTTCTTACATTGTATCCACATATCATGCATGTCATCATAACAGGTTCTCCCCATACAGGTTTCTCACCTACTTATTGTTTATTTCAATAGAGATGGCTCTAGAACAAACTATCAAGGATCTTCAAACCCAAAATGATCAACTTCAAGAAATGTTCTTTAACCTATCCAAGGGGCAAGAAGAAGTGAAAGCACTCCTCGCTAGGGGCATGACCATGAAGAATCCTGAGGACAACAAGGATGACCAGTTGGAACGGATACAAACTGAGATAGCCATAATGAAGATCCAGATGATGGGACAGATGGTGGGACAATTGGCTCGTATCCAAAACTTAGCTCAGGGATAAGAAGATTTGAGAACTCTAGTCAACAAGATTCATCAAGACGGGTGAAACCGTATGAAACAAACTATCGAGGTTGGGGATCAAGTCATTAATCAGCCCCCAAAGAGACAAGAAGTTGGCTTGATGGAGAGTAGACCTTTCCAAATTGCTGCTACATCACGAGTTGAACAACGACCTCTCCAACATCAATGGGGAAATCAGCAAAGGCAAGACGAGCCCAAGAAACAGTTTACCAAAATCAACATTCCACTATCTCAAGCATTGCAACACATGTTAGGGATGAATCTAATTACGTTGATAGGACCTCATCCAAACTCCAAAACTTATTCTCCTAACTACAATCTCGATGCAAGATGTGTCTATCATTTCGGTAGTACTGTGCATGATACTAACGATTGTTGGACGCTGAAGTACAAGATTCAAAATATGATTAATACCAAGGAGATTAAATTCGGCCCTCCTGAGACCCCTAACGTGATCATTTCTCCCATGCCAAATCATTGAGAACGTCCAGTTCATTTTGAATTTTCAATTGTAATATCTTTTATTTGGTCAAACACTTATCTTTATGTTAGACTTTGGTTACTTTCATTAATGCATTGCATATGTTTGTCTTGAATTAATCTGTTTGTTTTCACTATATTTAAACTTGGTTTTTATTCCCTGTTTTTTTCGTGATATTCAACTCTCGTTAAAAGTTGCAAGCCTTTAGAGGGAGGATGACAAAAACAATACCATAATCTCATACAGTATGCTTTTGGACAGACCTTGCTGACGATGTACATGAGTTCTTTCAATTCCTAAACAGTGGAGTTATAAGGAAGATAATCCCTAGTCAACCCATTTGAGCCAAAGAAGTAGGAGTTTTCTTTTTCACACAAATTGAAACCTGTAAACAAAACCTGGGGCAGGTTAGTTTCTCAGTTAATTCAAATGCGTGTTCAGTCACAAGCTTTCACTTCGTACACAATGAATGACATCAAAAACGTCCTTCTGAATCAAAATCCGATGATGGTTCCCCGTAAAATAGGCAGTCATTATCTCTCAAAAGAAAAGCCCACTAAGTCAAAACCTACAAAGGAGACTTAAGAAAAACTGGGGCATCCCGCTGATTGTAATTTCAAAACAGTCAGGCAAAAATCAGGGACAATAAATATAAAAAAAGAGGTCGTTACAAATCCTCAACAACAGAAAATGTTGCAAAATGACTTCCTTCTCAAACAAACTTCTAAGTATCTGAACCATCATTCCATATTCAATAGGAGTTCAAATGCACAATTAACTGAGTATAGGACTGGAGAACATCATGGAGAACGGGTTGGGTATAAATACACTTTGAGCCTTATCTTTTGTTTCTTAAACTGTGAACCAAGCCACGATACAACCCTTTAAAATCCTAATTGAAGAATGGGTTAGTTTGAAAGCATACTGTTACAAAAGGTATCCTGACTCCTGTAGGGCTTTACTGTAAATCCTGAGTTGAATTCATGTTATTACAAAAATCTTCTATCTGCTAAAAATGCATTTTTTTAAACTCCAAGACAAACATAAACTTTGCATTGTTTGAATACCATTGTTTGCATATGGCTATTTGTTTGACAATAGAGAAATTTGCATGGCGAATATCCATGAACGAAAATTCTCTCAAGAAACAAAATCACTTCAAATGGGAAGAAACTTCCAATGACAAATCTCTTATAAGCAAGGGGGGCATGACATGTTACTGTCCAACTCATTTATGGAAGTCAGGTCGAGATTCCAAGAAATCTCTCAAGAAGTGCTGAATAACTAGGGGCAGATCTCCATCTGAATCACTTGGGGCATTGAACATATATTCCAGCAAAAGGTCATGTACGACCAAGCAAACATTTTCTTTTATTTCTACAACACTTACCACTATGCGCAGTGACAAATCCCCACAAAGTCCCTTTCGCAAGGTGATCCCCAATGAAGTCTCTGGAGCCACCTCTATAAGGTTATCCCCACAGAATAATCTTCATAGATAAGGCTACAAACTCCACAAGGCCAAACTCATAGATACCCCCACAAAGTTGGATTCATGCAATCCCCAACCAGAGTTTCAATCTTCGGATAACCCTCTTCCCAGCTGAGTGGGTCGTAAGAAGAAGCCTTGAGGAGTTTTGTCAAAAGAATACATCTCCCTCGCAGTTCGTCAAATATTCTCTTTAACCGGGTTTATTTCCCCAACAAACTACATATTCCCCAACTTGGGTTTTTGCCTCGCAGACTATCACAAATCAAGGGACCATGACCCCGAATCCCTAGTGAAGTTGTCAACAGAGTCATTACTATCTCCGAAAGTTGTCGTAAAGCCTGGAACCCGACCAGATAACAGTCAACTTCATCCTATCAAGTAAGTTACTAAAGCCTGGACCCGACCAGATAATAGTTTAACTACTTCAATAGCTGAAACCTGGACCCGACCAGATAACAGTTTGAGTTTCTGAAACCTGGAACCGATCGGATAATAGTTAATCTCAATTTTAAGTTACTAAATCCTAAACCCGACCAGATAATAGTTTAACTTCTTCAATTGCTGAAACTTGGACCTGACCAGATAACAGTTTGAGTTTCTAAAATCTGGACCCAACCGGATAGCAGTCAATCTCAATGTTAAGTTACTAAATCCTGGACCTGACCAAATAATAGTTTAACTTTTTCAATTGTTAAAACCTGGACCCGACCAGATAACAATTTGATTTTTACAAATCACTAAATAAAACTCCTCTTCCCTAATAGAGTTTTCCACTGTTCCAGCAAGTTGCTGCAAAGCCTGGAATTCGACCAGATAATAGTTAACTTCTTTATCCCTAACAAGTTGTTGTAAAGCCTGGAATCCGACCAGATAATAACTAACTTTCAAGAGATAACTCCCCAGTAGAGCAACAGACAACTAAAACTCGTGAACTCTTTTCCCCAAGCAGAGATTAACACTATCCAGAGTCTTCTCAAACAAGCCAATATTCCCTAACATAGTTTCCCCTCAAACAACATAATAGGAATTCCCAACAGAAACGCTCTAAGAAAATTTGAAGATACACATACTCTTCATCTCCAATAGCAGTCCGGGATTTAGATTCCAAAAAATCCCCAACATTTGTCAAGGATTTATTTTCCTAGACAAAGATACACTTCAATAACATTTCACATTCATACATCATATAACATACGCATACAACATAATCTCATTTATTTGGAGAACATCATCACGGCATGTATATTTCTGCATGCAACTAACCCTCTTCCTTGCAGGAAAAGATCAATCAAGTCCCCTTCTAGATGGATTCACTTCTTCCAGTTAATAATAGGCGATCAATCAAGTCCTCTTCTGGATGGATTCACTTCTTCCAGTTAATAATAGGTGACCAACCAAGTCCTCTTCGAGATGGATTCACTTCTTCCAGTTAATAATAGGCGATCAATCAAGTCCTCTTCTGGATGGATTCACTTCTTCAAGTTAATAATAGGCGGTCAATCAAGTCCTCTTCTGGATGGATTCACTTATTCCAGTTAATAATAGGCGATCAATCAAGTCCTCTTCTGGATGGATTCACTTCTTCCAGTTAATAATAGGTGATCAATCAAGTCCTTTTCTGGATGGATTCACTTCTTCTAGTTAATAATAGGTGATAAATCAAGTCCTCTTCTGGATGGATTCACTTCTTCCAGTTAATAATAGGTGATCAATCAAGTCCTCTTCTGGATGGATTCACTTCTTCCTGTTAATAATAGGTGATCAATCAAGTCCTCTTCTGGATGGATTCACTTCTTCCAATTAATAATAGGCGATCAATCAAGTCCTCTTCTGGATGGATTCACTTCTTCTAGTTAATAATAGGTGATCAATCAAGTCCTATTCTGGATGGATTCACTTCTTCTAGTTAATAATAGGCAATCAATCAAGTCCTCTTCTGGATGGATTCACTTCTTCCAGTTAATAATAGGCGATCAATCAAGTCCTCTTCTGGTTAGATTTATTTCTTCCAGTTAAATACAGGTGAACCAAATACCTCTTCTGGTTAGATTTATTTCTTCTAGTTAAAGACAGGCGAATCAAATACCTCTTCTGGTTAGATTTAGTTCTTCCAGTTAAAGACATGCGAACAAAGACCTCTTATGGTTAGATTTAGTTCTTCCAGTTAAAGACAAGTGAACAAAAACCTCTTCTGGTTAGATTTAGTTCTTCCAGTTAAAGACAGTCAAACAAAGACCTCTTCTGGTTAGATTTATTTCTTCCAGTTAAAGACAGACGAACAAAGACCTCTTATGGTTAGATTTAGTTCTTCCAGTTAAAGACAGGCGAACAAAGACCTCTTCTGGTTAGATTTATTTCTTCCAGTTAAAGATAGGCGAATCAAATACCTCTTCTGGTTAGATTAATTTCTTCCATTTAAAAACAGGCGAATCAAAGACCTCTTTTGGTGAGATTTATTTCTTCTAGTTAAAAACAGGCGAAACAAAGACCTTTTCTGTCACCATGGATGGCATTTGTAAGCCCATCTCTGACAAATATCCATCATATCTCCAAATGGCTTCTATAATCCCATTCCAAATTCAACACATCATCGAGTGCAAATTTTTGGGCACTTTAGTGTTCAATCATCTTTCACCTTCAAGTCACGAAAGGCAGATCTTCCAATCTCACTCTTCAGGTTCAAGAAGATTGAACAGGGGAAGGTGTTGTACCCCAAAATTTTCCCTCTCATTTCTCAATAATTTTATCACAAGATTTCAATTGGGTTAAGACTGCACAAGGTTTGACCAGCTCAAGATACTTCCTCAACACTGATAACTCAAACCTAGAGTTTGAATTTGCACAAGTACAATTGGACTTTTAATGTCCCGTGTAGTTTCCATGAATCATATTGGGCTCTCAATCATCAAATCAAGGAAGAGCAAGTTTTCTTTGATTCAAAAACTTCAATTGGGCATCTGGCTTCCTTCGAGCAAGCTTGGTTCAGAAGCTTTGATTGGACATTTGGCCTCCTTCGAGCAGGTTTAATCCACAAGCTTCGATTGGACATTTGTCCTCTTTCGAGCAAGATTTGGTTCAGAGGCTTCGTTTGGACATTTGGCTTCCTTCGAGTAGGTTTTATCCACAAGCTTCGATTGGACATTTGGCCTCCTTCGAGCAAGCTTTTGTTCAGATTTTTCATTTGGGCATTTTGTCCTCCTTCGGGCAAGCTTAGTTCACAATCTTCATTTGTGAATTTGGCCTCCTTCGATCAAGTTGAATCCACTGGCTTCTATTGGGGCATCGGTTTCCTTCGAAGCAACCTACTTTGAATCCAATTCTAAACCTTCAAGCAATCTGCTTTGAAGAACATTGATCATATCTCATAACCTTATCCTCTAAATCTCACTTTTCAGGCTATGTTGCTTCTAAATCTTTACATAATCAGAGGCTTACACAAATTTGTGATGCATTACACAAAGATTTGAAGCTTTATCCACTAGATTATACCAATTTTGGATGAAATCTACGTATCTATTTTTCATAAAGATTACTTTAATCACAAAGTCAGCTTTTTGAGCTCCGAACCTAATTTTATCTGAACACAAGCAGTGTCAAAAGTATAAGTCAAATATCATGCACCCAACAAACATCAGGCCACGATTGTACTTGAACTTGGGAACCATGAAAATTAATTTAACTTGATTTTTTCGTTTTCAACCAAACCATATTTTGTTATCTTACAAATCTGGTTACTCCAACATCTCTAACCTTTTCTCTATAAATAGAGAAACCATTTACAAGCTAAGGGCCAACCTTTTATTGTGTTGAAAAAAATCATCAAACACTCTCCAATTCTCAAAAAATCAGGACCTACAAACAAGCATAAAACTTGGTACATCCTGACCTTACCTACAAAAAATCTCAAATCCCTTCATATGTTAGTGAGTCTTTCGATTCACCCCCTAAATTCCCTATATCAGCATTCCGATTCACCCCCTAGCTTCCATATACCAGACTTGGAACACTCCGAAATCCTTCAAAAAACCCACTTAAGAAAGTTAGTGAGTCCTTTGATTCACTCCTAACTTCCATATACCAACCTCCGATTCAGTGACTTTTTTTAAAGAAAGGTAGAGATCCCACTAGCTCAAGGGAGATCAAAGCAGGCTTAATCCATCATCAAACCGTTCCTGGAGGTTCTGTCGAAGTCCCTGAAGTCCCACTCCAAGAGGTAAGTTTTCTAAACCTTTGAACTCTTCATTAAAACATCATTTGTATATACTTTGTGAAGGAAAAATGTAGATATCATGTCTAGGAAGATGACCATGTCCATAATTTCGATTGGCATTGCTTGCACATTAAAAAAGTTCATCTCTAAATAGTTAGGTCTTAGTTTTGGTATTTCATGCTAACCTTTGACCCGTGACTGTTGAAATTATATGGTTAGATTTGTTTTCAAACTTTAGGTAGGTCTGATACTTACATCTTTCAATTTGGGCTGAGAAACAAAGCCTTTCGAAGCTCAAACATTAGAGCCATACATTTCTGCACTCGAAGGAATGAGATGAAGCCATGTTTAAACATTCATAACTGAATTCATTTTATATTTAGTGCAAGTTGTATAACCAAAGGATGAAACAGACCACCCCAGTGGTACAAACAACACGCGCTAAAAGCCTTGCCATGTAGAAGGTCCTAGGTTCAAGCCCCAGCGAGACCTTTTGTTCCTTTTTCATGTTTTCTCACTTTGTTTTGTTTGCAGGAAGCACACCTGGGCCTCCACAGTTGGGCTTCGACATTTTTTTAGGTTTCTAACCCCCCTGCTTACTAACAAACATACCCGAGGCCCAAGCATAAAACTGTTTTTCTACACAAAAACTGTTTTAGATACAAAAAAATTGCTTTCTACAAAAAAACACCAAAAATATATTTACGTTATTTAGTCTATTTTATTTAACTTCTTACAATAAAAATAACCAAAAAATATTTTTATTTATTTTCATTTCTTTAACTTAATCTTAATTTTTCTTTAGTTTAATTAAATTTCCTTTTAGTTAATTAGGATAAAAATATTTTCTCAACAAAAACAAAACAAATCTATTCCTTTTTCCATTTTGTCTTGTACATTATATTCCTTGTACATTATTCAAGTTTCAATATGGTTGTAATAGATAATTAGGATTTACTTTCTTGCAATCCGCATTTATAAATTTGTACACCTCATCGCCAAATGATGTAATAGTGCAGTAAATTTACTTTCCACAATTTACAGCTTTCATATAAATGCTAGTAAATTAGGGTTTGCATGGCAAGACTTAAATTAATACTTAGAAAACCCTAATTAGAGATAAATCAAGCATTAAATATAAACACTTTGCAAACTTTCAGCTTTAGGGTTAAATCCACTTGTTGCCTTATGAAAAATGGTCATAATATACATGTGATACGTCTTAGCAAAAACAATCAAAAACACAAGATCATAGTCCCTCGATGACGCTTCGAATGTTGCCTTATAAATGATCTTAGTCCCTCAAGAGAAATGCTAAGATATCTCACAACATTTCTATTCATGACTATACGATGACCCACGCCCATCCCTTCATATCTAACGACGGGGCTTCTTACCAATCAATGGTAAGGTAGCAACATCTAAAGGAGGAGGAAAAGATCATAGACCTTTTGAGTAGATATGACCCTCTTAGTTGCTTGCTCACAAACTAAAACCATTTACACACATACACTTTCAAAAAATCTTTTAAAAACAAACATCTCTTTTAACTATTTTCAAAAACCAACACTTTGTATACATTCTTATAGAAACGAGAATCATTACAAAGTTAGCCGCAACAAAGGCATTTTGCAAAATATTTTCAAACTTACAACCATCACAAGCACCTTTTCAAACAAAGCATTTTCAAGTGATCTAACAAGAAATTAAGAGCTCATAGATAACTATGGATGAAAAGGGTGCTAACACCTTCCCTTTTGATAATCTACCCCCCGAGCTCAAGAAAAAAATCTCAAAGGTCTTTCCTGTTCTTTTCACCCTTTCCTTATTGGATAAAAGAAAAGTCAGTGGCGGCTCTTGCTATCCGTAACAATTGCAATCAAACTTAAAACACCCAAGTCAGTTCTCCCACCGTATTACACAAGGCCACCCTATACGCAACAGTCCCTACCTTGTCATAAATTTGATACGGGCTGATTAATTGAGGAGTAAGCTTTCTCGATTTCAAAGCGCGTCCAACATTGGTCACCGAAGGAACCCTCCATAATACATGGTCTCCTTCTTGAAACTCAAGATCTTTCCTTCTCTTATCATGGTAACTCTTTTGTCTACTCTGTGAAGTCTTTATATTATCTCGAATTAATTTTACTTTTTTGTAGTTTGTCGAACAATTTGAGGTCCAAGCACTACGCTCTCATTGAATTCATACCAATATAAATGTGGCTTACACCTCCGACCATACAATGCCTCAAAAGGTTTCATTCCAATACTAGAATGAAAACTATTGTTATAAGTGGAATATATCAGTGGAAGATAGATATCCCATGTACCTCCTGCTCAAGAACACAAGCTCTCAACAAATCCTCCAATGAATGAATAATACTCTCTGTCTGACCATCGATTTTTGGATGATACGCAGAACTCAATCTTAGCTTAGAGCCCAATGCATCCTGAAAACTTTTCCAAAATCCATAAGTAAACCTTGGATCTCTATCAAAAACAATACTCGATGGAACTCCATGAAATTTCACAATCACACAAGTGTAAATCTCCGCCAACTTCGGTACAGGAAAACTGATATTAATCGGAATAAAATGAGCCGATTTCGTCAGCGTATCAACAATCACCCAAATCATATCATACCCTCTTGGATTACTAGGCAAACCAGTAAAAAAATCCACCGATATACTATTCCATTTCCATTCCAAAACATATAATTGTTTCATTAATCCTGCATGTTTCTGATGTTCGACTTTTGACTTATGACAAGTCAAACACTCATATAAAAACTGCACCACATTGATAAGTGGTTTTTACCATTAGTTTCAATTTTCTATTTCAATTCTTTAAATCCATTTTCCTTCATTTTACTTTTTTTTATGCTTTGGTATTGCTCTTTTGTTATTTTCATGCCCTAACATGCATTCTGGAAGTGAAGAGAATCAAATCGGACGAAACGTGAAGAAAATGCAAAAGTCGTAATTTCCTAGTACAAAAACCAGGAGGCTATTAAGGCCACCCGTAATGCTCATTATGGCCCGTAACAACATATGAATCAAGAAGGGGAAAGTTTGTGAACCTAATATAAAAACAAGGGACCTGTTATGGGTGCCCGTAATGCATGTTACGCCCTATAACAGGCATGCGTGCTTTCAATATTTTTGTTTCCTTTTTCAGTTTGATTAATTGTTGTTTTAGAATTTTTGAACATTCTAATTCCGGTTGCTACTATTTTTAATGGGAATTGATGTTGATTATTTGGGGCGATGTTTAGAATTTTAATATAAAAACTCATAGGTAGTCTTGAGTTTTTATCCAGTTTTTATTCTAAGTTTTCTTTTCACGATCTATAACTCAAGTCTCCATTGGAGCACTGGATCAAAGTTATTTTATTAATTCAGGTTTTATTTCATTTATCATGTTTTCTTATGTTAAAATTGCTTTGTTTATGCTATTCCTCACTATGAGTGAGTAGTCCTTTAGGGACTAAGTGTCACGAACACTATTTATCAATTATTCGTGTAAATTAGCATAATTCAATTACGAGAATCTCATCCTTTTTATTTTAAATACTTATTTTTTTATTCAAACCTCGCTATGAAAGTAGGAGTGTTTTTAGATGTTTACCTTGATCTAAAAGGATAAATGTAAACGCCGGAAAGAATTTTTTAAACGATTTAATCCGAAGTCACGAAAGTGATTGGACGAGATTGAAAAATTGTTCCATTTTAATAGTTGTGCAAAAGTAACGATCACTGACAAACGTTTCTGCGCGAGCGAAAGTCGATGAGTGTCCCATTTGTCAGAGATACCACAATGTGTTGGCGAAAGCAGGTATTGACAATAATGATCTATTTTTCTATAGAATTGTGTTTGAACTCTCGTAATAGAAGTGCTCAAGTTAAACTAATAATTCAGAAATAGGAGTCATGACCCTAAAGTCCTGTTTGTTTTATATATTTTAAGTGCTTTTTATTTAAGTTGTTTTTTTACTTAAGTGTTTTTTTTCACTTAAGTTGTTCCTAAAATACCAAATTTCGATTTCTCTAGATATACAACGATAGAACCGAGTTCGGTACAAAACTATTGGTCCTTGTGGTTCGATAACTTTTTACTACTTTGACATAGTCATGCACTTGCAACCGTGTTACGTTTTTGGCATCGTTGTTGGGGACAAATTCTGCTTGGTATTGAATCTCTGTTTGATCACTGTATATATTAGAGTTTTATTTTTCATGTAATTTTTTTTCATTGACTGTTTTGTGGCTTACATGGAGTCTATCTGAAATATGATCAATTGTGTAAACAATTACCATGAAGACTCATGTTTCTATGCCTACAACCCAGGGTGGATGGATAACCCTAATTTTCTTTATAAAAACCATTCCCATTATTATGAGAAACAACAAGATTCCCAAGAATCCAAACTTGAAATGTTAATGGAGGATTTAGTTGTTATGCAATCTCGCTTTAACTTGGATTATATGATGGAGAGCTTTGTGGTGACACAAACTCTCAAGAATGAAGAGTTTAGAAAGCAGAATCTTTATACTGTTGAAACCCTTAGGCAATGAAATACAGTTGTTGAGTCCCTCGTGACTCAAAATGATGCATTGGAGACCAAAATCTCCCATCTTGCACACACAAATCTAGGACCCTCCTTTGGGAAACGTGCTAATGTTGTTACAACTGAAAATGGAAAACAAATTGAAAATCATAGGGAGAGTAATAATGAGGTTTAGAAGAGTTTCGGTGAGAAAAGATTAGAGATTAAGGAAAAATCCAGTGACACCATCTAAAAAGGAGGTTATCAAAGAGGTTGAGAAGAAAGCATCCTATGTTGTTCCTCCTCCCTATAAACCACAATTTCCTTTCCCACGGAGATATGTTGAACCTAAGGTAGGAACCCAATCCAAAAAGTATGTGGAGATATTGGAAAATATCCATACCAATGTACCATTACGCGAAGTCCTACCTAAAAAGAGAAAATTAGAAGACCATGAAACTGGGGAAATTACTAGTGTTAAGAGGGTAAGGTTGAATCTTGAGGAAGAAGATAAAAGGATTAAATCCAAACTTGAAAAGCTGATATACAGGATTGAACCAAAACCACCCCCAAAAGTTCAAAAATATGCACCACCCCACAAAATAAAGAAAAAGAAGGGTGAGGAATATGAGAGATGGCTTGATAAGTGGACATGGAAACATAAGGTTGAAGAATCATTTTTGAAAGAATAATCTTAAGTGCTTACCCTCATGAATCTTCGAGCCATGCGACGCTAAACGAAGCGCTACGTTTGAGGAAACCCACACTTTTTGTTGCTAATCTATTTTCTTGTTTGTGTGTTTTTGTTTTCAGCTAATAAAAAGGCTCACAAAGAAGGAGAATGAAAAGGTGATGAAGTTGGAAAAGTTTAAAGACCACTTTATACCTTCCGAGTGAGGACCTTGTGAGTTCTATCCTGCCTCATATGTGCTAAAACATTGAGTACAATGTTTATTTCAAGTTTGGGGTGGTTCATTTTACTTTGCTTCTACTTTTATTGTTTTATCTTTGTGTGTTAGTTATTATTCATTTTTTTCAAAATACCACTTCTCACCATTTTCCCAAAAGAAATTTTTTCAAAAGATTTTTGAGTCTGAGGAAACCGAGAAGGTATATAGAGTTAAAGTGATGAAAGGTTGATACTAGGGAAACCGAAAAAGTTTGACAAAAAAGGTTTTGCTTGAGCACCCTTGGTTTCTGCAAAGAGATACGATTCTAATGTGTAGATTTGTACCATAGTACTTAGACCCGGAGAAATACTCCCTGATTAGTTTAATTTGACAGTCTAACGTAAATTAGATTTGTGTGCATGTATGATTGATTGAGAAACAAAGTTTTTAATACCAAATAGACGAAAAGGTGGTAAAAGGCTACCAACCCTATAAGTCGGATAACCCTCACCCGGTTATTCAGCCCAACAGTAGTTGATCCTCAATGTCGTCTTAAACAAAGGATAATATATAAACTTGAAAAAGTTTTGAAAATCTCGTCAACACCAAAATGATAAAAAGGTGGTAAAAGGCAACTAGCCCTCTAAGTCGGGAAACCCTCACCTGGTTATTCGGGCCAACGATAGTTGACCACAAATGTCTTCCTAAATAAAGGAAATACGTAAGCTTGAAAATACTTTGAAAATACTTTGAAAATTTCATCAGTGGATAAAAAATGTTGCATAGATGAAAAATTCGCAATCAACCTTGTGCATGTGAGGATTATCATAACTTTCATTGTCTAAATGAAAAGGGAGATAATTGGAGACAAGACTTAAGTACAAAGCATAGTTAGAGAGGTGTCTGAGTAGGGAAGCTCAGGTCCATAGTCTCACTATGGTTTGTGTTATTGTATAGACTCTTGGAGTTAGATGAGTACCAAAAGAACTAGTCCTTAGCCTTTTTTTGAACAAAGACTCACATATGAGTACCGGTATGCTTCATCTTCCATAAGCTCTTTCATTCGATGATTTGCTTGGTCCAAAACCTGTTATGCAAGCTTTATTGCTTGAGGACAAGCAACAATCTATGTTTGGGGAGTTTGATAAGTGCCCAGTATAAAAACCAAGGGTCTGTTACAGGTGCCCATAATGCGTGTTACGGCCCGTAACAGGCATGCGTGCTTTCACTATTTTTGTTTCCTTTTTTGGTTTAATTAATTACTATTTTGGGATTTTTGCATATTCTAATTAAGGCCGATTTTGTTTTTAATGGGCATTGATGTTGATTATTCGGGGCGATGCTTAGAATTTTAATATAAAAATTCATAGGTAGTCTTGAGTTTTTATTCAGTTTGTATTCCAAGTTTTATTTTCACGCTTTGTAACTTAAGTCTCCATTGGAGCACTAGATCAAAGTTATTTTATTAATTCAGGTTTTATTTTATTTATCATGTTTTCTTATGTTAAAATTGCTTTGTTTATGCTATTCCTCACCATGAGTGAATAGTTCTTTAGAGAATAAGGGTCATGAACACTATTTATCAATTATTTGTTTAAATTAGCATAAGCCGATTACGAGAATCTCATCCTTTTTATTTTAAATACTGAGTTTCTGATTCAAACCTCGCTATGAAAGTAGAAGTATTTTTAGGTGTTTACCTTGATCTGAAAGGATAAGTGTAAACTCCAGAAAGCAATTTTTAAACAGTTGAATCCGAAGTCACGAAAGTGATCAGATGATATTGAGAAATTTTTCTGTTTTAATAGTTGTGCAAAAGTAACAATCACTGACGAACATTTATGCACGAGTGAAAGTCGGTGAGCGTCCCATTTGTCAGAGATACCATAATGCCCTAGAGAAAGCAGGTATTGCCAACAATGATCTGTTTTTCTATAGAATTGTGTCAGAACTCTCGTAATATAAGTGCTCAATTTAAACAGATAATTCGGAAATAAGAGTCATGACCCTAAAGTCCTATTTGCTTTATATATGTTAAGTGCTTTTAATTTAAGTTGTTTTTCTACTTAAGCGTATTTTTTTCACATAAGTTGTTCCTAAAAATACCAATTTTTTATTTCTCAAGATATACAATGATAGAACAAAGTTTGATACTCAACCATTGGTCCTTGTGGTTCGATAACTTTTTACTACCCTGACATAGTCGTGCACTTGTGATTGTGTCACACATTACGTTTCAATCCAACCTACCAAAATAAATTCTTCAAGTCTTGATACATTTTAGTAGCTCCAGGATGGATACTCAAACTTCTTTTATGACTTTCCTACATAATCATCTTCTTCAACTCCTAGTTATTAGGAATACAAATTATGTCACAAAATCTCAATACACCTTGCACTTCCACTTTAAAGTCACTGTATTTAGACTGATTACTTCCAACCATCATGTCTACCAACTTTACATATAATTTTTTAGCTTCTTTAATACTATTCAAAAGATCATTGTTAATCTTCAGCATTCCCAACATTCAGTGGCAGAACCAGGACCCCGAAACAGGGGGTGCAAGAATTTTTATTAATATTTTAATAAAATTATATATATAACAACACTTATGAAGGGTTGGTGTACTAGTGCAGTAATAACATTGTGACTTAACTTTTCTCATGGGATCAAATAGTATTTGAAACATTTTTAATTTTAATATTAATTCTAATAGGAGTACTAATGAATACTAGTATTATAAAAAATTTAGATTAATTAATCAATTAATGTTGTACATACTGACACATCATATTTTTTAAGTTTGTTTGTCTCTATCCTATCATCAAATTAATTGCAAATGAATATCAGAATTGTAGCAGGTTTTGTGGCTTGTGGTGCAAAGTTAAAAAATTCAGGGATTGCAATATATTAAATAGTATAGTTGTAGGTTCAAATATTAAGAATTCAGGGGGTTCAATTGCACCCCCTCAGTCACATGTGGCTCTTCTCCTACCAACATTACACTTTGCGTGTTAACTCACAGATTAAAATCAAATCTCTTAATTGCTCAATAAGTTCTAGTTCTTTAACCATCATAGCAGAGATATGTAACGATTTCCGACTCAAAGCATCCACTACAACATTAGCTTACCTGAATTGTAATTCTAGCCAAAGTCATAATCCTTTAACATCTCTAACCATCTTCTTTGCCTCATATTCAGTTCCTTCTGGTCAAACAAGTAATTCAAACTCTTGTGATTACTAAACACTTCAAACCTGAAGCCATAGAGGTAATACCTCCAAATCTTTAGCATAAACACTACTGCAACTAGTTCTAGATCATGAGTAGGATAATTTCGTTCATGAATCCTCAATTGCCTCGACGCATAAGCTACTAATTTATCATTCTCCATAATCACACCACCTAAACCCAACTTAGATGATCACAATACACAACAGAAGATTCTTCTGGGTTAGGTAATATCAAAATCGAAGCCATCGTCAATTTCTTCTTCAGCTCTGTAAAACTTTCCTCACACTAAATGTCTCACACAAACGCCTTGCCTTTATAAGTCAGCTGAGTTAACGAAAGTGCTAATTTAGAAAAGCCTTCAATAAACCTCCTATAAGAACCAGCCGATCCTAAAAAGCTTCTAATCTCCATAATTGATTTTGGAGCTTCCCACTACAACACAACATCTACCTTAGATAGATCTACTTCAATACCATCACCTGAAATAATATGGCCAAGAAAACTCACCTTTTCTAACTAGAACTCACACTTCGACAACTTTGAAAATAAATTCTTCTCTTTCAACACTTGCAATACAATTTTCAAATTCTCAACACGCTCTTCTTCCGACTTAGAATAAATCAAAATATCATCAATAAAAACCACCACGAACTTGTACAAATACTAATGAAATATTTGTGTTCATATATTCCATAAATACACCTGGTGCATTAGAAATGTTGAATGGCATCACTAAATACTCATAGTGTCCATACCAAGTCCTAGAAGTTGTCTTTTGAATATCATCGTCCTTTACTCGAATTTGATGATAATCGGACCTCAAGTGAATTTTGCTAAACACGCATACACCCACCAAATGATCCATCAAGTCATATATTCTCGTGAATGGATACTTTTTTTTTTACCGTCACATTATTCAATTGCTGGTAATCTACACACAATCTCATACTACCATCTTTCTTTTTCACTAGCAGCACCGGAGCTACCCACGTCGATACACTTGGTCTCACGAATTTTTTCTCAAGCAAGTCTTATAATTGCTCCTTCAACTCTGGTAACTCAGATGCCAACATCTTGTATGGTGCCATCGAAATTAGTTTAGTACCAGAGACAAGATTAATAGAAAAATCCACTTCTCTCTCTCGCGGCACATCTGAAATACCATCTGGGAGAACTTTGGGAAAATTGCGCACTACCTGTAACTCATCAATTACAACTTGGTTTTCAATCGACAAAGATGAAATCAACAAAAACACCCGAGCCTCATCCTGCATCAACTCATTCAACTGTCTAGCAGACAATAAACTACCTTTCTCCTCCTCGTAAGGGCCAAAAACCCTACAAACTTATTGTAACAATTAATATGAACATAATTGGATTCCAACCAGTTCATACCTAAGATCACATCCAAGACTTTCAATGGAAAACAAACTAGATCCATAGCAAAATCTCTATCAAAGATTGACAAAGGACATTTCAAGCATACTAGAGAAGTAGTCACTGATCCCTTACTTGGAGTCTTGATAACCATTTCTCCAATCATAGAAGATAACACAAGATTCAACCTTTTCACATAATCAGCAGCAATAAAAGAATGTGTAACGCCAGTATCAATAACAGCAATTAAAGGAGTAATGTTAATGAAACATATACCTCTGATCAGTTTGTCTTTACTGGATGCTTGATTTCTTGCTAAAGAAAACACTTTCCCATCAAATTGAGCTTGCTTTGGCTTCTGACACTAAGTATTGATATGTCCTTCTTCACCATAATTGAAACATATCACTGACTTGTGTTTGCAATCAGCTACCCCATGATCAACTTTACCGCAACGTAAACACTTATTTACATCAACTAAACATTCACTAATTCGATGTCCTAGCTCACCGCATTTGAAACACCTAAGGTTAGAAGGAGTACCTCCCCCATTCGGCCTCTTACCATCAGTAACTTTCTATTTTCCCTTGTCATTTGAAGCATTATAAGGCTTCCCACAGTTCTAATGCGAATTGCCTCTCCTCTCGCTCATAATCTTGTAACGAGCCTTAATATCCTCTTCATAAATTCTGCATATGTTCACTAACTCTAGAAATCTACGAATATGTTGATACCTAATCGCCCATTTGATCTCTGGACATAATCCATTCTCAAACTTGATAAACTTTGAGAATTTAGCAGTCAACTCACTGTAATGCGGGTAGAACTTTGCCAGTTCCACGAACTTAGCAGCATACTCAGTCACAGACAAATTCCCTTGTTTCAACTCTAAGAATTCAATCTATTTCTTTCTGTAAACATCCTCAGGAAAATACTTCCTCAGAAACTCCCTTCTGAACATATCCCAAGTAATAACCTCACATGCGTCTTCCAGCCTCTGACAGGAGCCAACTCACTAGTCATCATCCTCCTCTGCCAGCATATGCGTACCAAACTGCACCTTTTATGCCTCTGAGTAGTCCATGACCCGAAAGATACTTTCAATCTCCTTGAGCCAAACCCGTGCTCTATCAAGATCATACCTACCCTTGAAATTAGGCAGATGATTCCTATAAAATGTTTCCAAAACATGAGATCCATCATTCCCGCCAACATTAGACTATTGTTGCACAGCCTGAGCAACAGCCTGTAAAGCAGCAACAATTGCAACATCGTTTCTTCCAGCCATTTCACTCTTTCACACCATCACAACAAACAATGGTTAGAAGAAACACATCAACAATATTTAACTATCATACCACACTACAAACACGACAACTTGGTCGGACGAACCGACCTACTCTGATACCACTAATGTAACACCCCAAACTTCCGGGTGAATAAATAAATAAAGATCAGAGTAATTTTAAAGCAATTAGAATGCTACATTTTTCACAAACATATGGGATCCTGCTCATAGATAGTAAAAGATACATAACACAAATAGCAGATGAACTAACACATCAACTCATAGTCTTCAACTTCAACTTTTATTAATGCAGCGGAAAAGAATCATAACTGTAATTAAAGTAACATTTATTCAAACATAAGGAGTTCCTAAGACTCCAAACCATTACTAAAACAATAAAATAAATAAGTGTTCACTCCCCCCGTGTTACATATTAGAGTAATGACACTAACTCGAAAGTAAAATGAATAGCAACCTCTTCCGATCCTTGCAGCCTCACACTACTCCCGACTATCTGCATGATGCCGTATAAACTATCATTCAAACAGAATGTTGAGATATCACAACAATATAAAAGAATGTATAATAATAAGTATAAATAGAATATAATCATGCATAGTCATACATTCCACATCTCACACATTCACACCATCAACAACAACTATATCACATTTTGGTCATACAATCACACATAAACATCCACACATATCAACAATCATTAAGTAGTACATACACCAATCACACAGCTCAAGTTTCCTGTTAACAATAATGAAATGCAATGAGACCGACACACATACTCAATACATATGGTACCAATATCTCTCCTGAATTCACGCCATCTAGGACCAGATCCACCAATATCGTGAACAATTCGGTTCACCTTGCTCCCGGTCCATGCCATCTAGGATCAGAGCTAACAAACATCATGAATAATAAGGTTCATATCACTCTGGACCCGCGCCATATAGGATCAGATCCAACAAACAAAACTAAAGCCCACAACCTAAAATTCACGTGACTCAACCATGCAATAAAACACAACACATTGATATCTACATCCATTAATGTGATACATCGTTACATCCACCATATGCCCACACATTTGATATACCAATCATATAGCCCAAACAACATCACACAACATTATCATACATAAGTGCATGCACATATCTCAACATAACATGCAAAATTGCATAAAGAATGGCATAAGCCCCCAACAAATACTCCCCTATTGTGTTCGAAATTATTTTTATTTGATAAAAAATATATTTTAGCTCTCTGTAGGTTCAAATGGTGTGTCGAATGAACACCCGAGTCAAAAGCTATGAATTTGCAAAGTTTCAAAATAAATCTGCCCAGTCTGCTCGCCTGAGGCACGCCCAGCGACTGGGTCTGTCGCTTGAGGCTCACCTACCAAACCACAAGAAAGGCCACCCCTTCCATACATTTTCCAGGAGCACCTCTTTTCCACCTTTTCCTTCGCCCCTAAGCTCGCTCGACGATGCCCAGGAAAAATCGCCTCGCCCGGTGCTACATGTGGCTCGCCCGACGACGGGTCCAAAACAACAACCACTCAGTTGCGATTTTTGCACCAGTACAGCCCCAATTTGCATACAAATCCATACTAGAATAGTCCTAAAATCCCCACAAGCCAATATATCACCAAGTAACAACAATAACTCAGAGTTATACACACTATGGGCATCAAAACATAGAAATTACACATTTTAATTCATCAATTTGTTATCCCAAAGGAATTTCATGAAAAAGAGTACACAACAACTATGGAAATCAAATCCCTACATATCCATCATTATACCATTCCTTAGAAAGTTGAAACCCCACCCTTACCTTGGATTGACAGTTCCTAAGTTTCAACAATGGCCCTTCTCTTTCTCTAGCTCTTTCCACGTCCCTTCTTTCTCTTCTCTCCAAAATGTGATCATATAGAATGATACAATTTAACTCTCTATTTTTCACTTTTACTAGTTTAGCCCTTAGACCCCTAATATGGTCTTCCATTCTCACCCTCACTAAACCTCAAGCAATGACCATTTTACCCTCATTATTTCTACTCATATTATTCCATTTAATTATTAAATAAATTATAAACAATTATTCTTAAACCCAATTAATTCCAACTAAAATATCTAAATTCAAAATAATTATGATTATCACTTTAATCCAACACTACCCCACATATAATATCCCCAATCCATCTATTACACCAAATAAATCACAAACAACCAATCAAATAATAAATTTAATATTTGAGGCGTTACAATACTTCTCCCCCTTTGTTAAAATCAAAATGGCGGGTAATGGATGGTGTGGACAACATCAGAGCCATCATGTGAGAACCGTAAATTTCGTGGTAAGTGCTACCACTGCCATCTTCTAGATCTCAGATGTGAGCCATTTTGTAATATGATGGGAGAACTAACTTGGTTTTATGTTTTATCCAAATGTGCGGATAGCTAGAGTCTCCATCGACTTTTCTTTTATCCAATAAGGATAGGTAGGTTATGAAAAGGGAAGGTGTTAGCACCCTTTTCATCCGTAGTTATCTACGGGCTCTTAATCGCTAGCTCACTTTGAAAATGCTTTGTGAATGTGTGTTTGAAAATATTTTAAAAATGCCAATAGTAAGGTGAGACTTTGTAATGATTCTCGTATCTGTCCTCGAGAATGCATACAAAGTGTTTTGTTTGAAAATATTTTGAAGAAAAGTGTTCGTGAAAAATTGTTTGTTTTGTTTGTGAGCAAGTGATTAACAATTGTCTACTTACTCAAAGTCTTTATTGTTCTTTTCCTCCTCCTTTATATAGTTCTATCCTACCATTAGTTAGTAGGAAGCCCTATTGTTGGATGTGAAGGGACGTGCGTGGGTCATCGTTCAGTCATAGAAGGCAACTTGTAAGGACTCTTTAGCAATTTCATAAGGGACTAGATCGTTTACCGAAGGCAACTTTCAAAAGGGTCATCGAGGGACTACGATCTTTGTTTTCGAGGGACATTGCTAAAGCGTCCCCACATTCGAGGGACATGACTGTATTTCTGAGGAAATAAGGGAGGTTACCCTAGAGGTGAGGGTGTGCAAAGTGATTATTTTCAGTTATTTTAGTCTTTGAAATTAGGGTTAGATATCGTTTGCTTTTATCTTGCCATACAATCCTAATTGCTAACAGTAATAGTGAAAATAATAAAGCAATAAAGTACAGAAAGTAAATGTTCTTACGCTATTACATGGCTTCGGGAATGAGGGGTACAAGTAATAAAATGCGGAGAAAAGTAAAATCCTAATTATCAATTACAAATCATGAGCAGTTACATTATCATAAAAAATGCGAAAAGAATAAACTACGCGAAAATCTAAGATAAGAAAACGAAAGGAGAAGGAAATTGTTTTTTGCCGATATTCTTGATAAAAAGGTTTGATGATTAACCTAATAACCTAGATTGATTAATTAATTAAAACCTAAAAAAAATTAATTAATTTTAATTTTTTTTTAAAATTAATTAAACAAAAACTAAATCCTATTTTTTATTAGGGTTTGTGAAAAGGTTTTTTTTTAGAAAAATGAATTGGTTAAAAAATGGTTTTGGTTTGGTGAATTTAGGGTTTATAATAAGAAAATAAGGGTTAAAAAAAGTTACCAGGGTTGGGTGTTGAACCCACGCCCTCTACCCTTCTAACCAACACGTTCACCACCAGGTCAGGCGCGCCTTGGTGACAAGAAATGGAACCATCGCCTTTTGTAACCTGCAAAACAAGTAAAATCATAAAAAACATCAAAATATCGAAAGACTGGAATCGAACCCAGTCCTTGGCATAGTAAGTCTTTATCATGCACGCTTTAACTACTGGGGCGGTAATACATCTGTTAACTTATGGGAAACAATTAAAAGAAATATAAAAAACAAAAGCATTTACCGGAGAGACGTCGAAGCCCTGTCTTCGGTTATCTTCTCCGATAGCCCTTTTTATTCAACCTGCAAAACAAACATTGTTAGCAACCCAAAAATACCCTACCCCCTAAATCGAGGCCTGTGAATTCATCAGGATTCTTAGTTTTAACTGAAACACCATGTTTGAAAGGTATGGTCAAAGCAACCCGATCGATGAAAATATGGCATACCATGATTATGATAACATGAATATCATGTGATTAGCTTTTCCTGCACATGGAGACCTCATGAACACATTAATAACATTAGTTTCAATCAAAATAGTGAGAAAATTAAAATATGACTTTATGAAATAATGGTGGGACGATGATGCATGCAGGGGTGTTTCTGGCTGTTTGGGTCATTGTAAATGATTTATTCTTACCCTCTGATCCTCCTGGAGTCGATTGGAATGGCTGAGGTATATTAAAACTGGTTGCAAATAGGTTTTGCAATTTGCCCTAGATTTGAATATTTTTGTGATTTTTTGGAGGCTTCTTGGTCAAGGTTTTTTTCGTGGCTTTTGTGTCTGAATAATGGAGATTATATAAGGGATAAATTAGGTCAACAACATGGGCTTGGACCTTTGTTAATAAGCCTTGTATTCTATCTTATTTATTTTTGAATTAATAATGAATAAATAAAAAATAATTAAAATAAAATAGATCAAGGGGTACATGAACAAGAACTGAGGTGCATAAGAAGTGTAGTACACGCTTGGACTCTGAAACAATGGCCCAATAACCCAAAATGTCAATTTTGCTCAATTTGAACTTCATGCATTTGCTCAGAATTTCCCAACTTGCACTGGTCATAACTCTCTCAATTTTCATCTTTTGATGGTGATCTTGAACTTTTTGGAAATATCAAGATATCCTATATAATCCATCATTTGATCATTTTTGCATTTGAAGACTTTATCTTGATGTAAGTTTCCTTGACAAAAAGTGTGTTTTTGTTGACTTTTGAAATGACCTATAATGTATTGTCTCATATCTCTCAAATGAAGCATTTTTTGGACTTGAGCTTAGAGATTCCAAGATGTAGAGAATTGAATTTCATTCACAATGAGCTTTTTTTGAGGAAAAACTGATGAAGCATATGAAACTTATGCTTGGTCAAAGTTCAGTTGACTTCTCCTTAGGAAAACCCTAATTTGGCAACTTTTGACTTTCGATGATTTGAGAGTTTTCCTTGATGAATCATGATCAACCATTGATCAAATGATGAATATGACTTCAAAATCTTGATATTGACCAAAAAATTGAAGTTTGACTGTATGTTACCCATAATTGACTTTTTGTTCAATACAGTTGATTTTTAGTCATCTGAGCACTTGGCTAAGAAAACTTGTGATGCAAGGCATGAAACTTGGTATGAGCATTCTCAGATACTTACAAGAAACCATGGAAACCACTTGAGGCCTTAGAAACCCAAACTTCCTTGAGAAAAATGAAACCCTAGTTGTAAGTCCATTGCTTATGAAGAGAACTTGTCTGATCAATTCTTGAGCATCCTTGAGCATTTGAGAACCCTAGGAGAATGTCTTGAAGAAAAGAGAGGGGAAATTTTGGGGTACAACACATTTCTTAAAGTATTTTCAGTGTAAGGTGCCCACCAATAAACATATATTTCACAATCAAACACCAAAATCACCTCCGATAGATTAGCAGTGGAAGATATCATTAATGAGAGCACCATTTGTTATGAACAAGGTTTGGCTACTGCATGATATAAAGAGAAATTACACTAAAATATGCCACAGTATTCTAAAACTAACTTTTTATTCATTTTCTTGATGATAATTACATTCACCAATCACATATTTATAACATTGACATAAATCAATTACTCGCTATCTAAATCCTTCTAAAGATAAGTGACTTACAATCATGTTTCCTTATAATGGGATTTTAGACTTGAGCTTATTAATTATCATATTTAGATCATTGCATACAAGAATGGGAAATTTTTATTACATAACACATTGAATCTAGATAGATTGATAATTATGTCAGTACATATGGACCACAAAATGGTACCGTAGTTCCCGATGATTCATCATACACACCCATTCCTTAATTGACTGAGAATTCACCATGGCTTTAAAATTGGATTATGGTCCATCGGTGTTTGAATGTCTATGAACCACACTATTCAAATTAGGCCAAAATTAATATGTGAGTGAGTATTATCACCAATTCAAAAAGTGGAATTACTTTTCCCACCTTAGGGATGCTTCTTCACCACAGTGAAAAATCAAGACTGCCCCTAGCGTCTGGAGATGCATCTATGGACTCACCTTTTTTCACACTCATCAGCGTAAATTCGTGAGTCACCCTCATTTTTCCAAAATTTAATTCAGAGATGTATCTTTGTATCAACATTAGGGTGAGTCCAGAGATGCATCTCCATAATAAACCTTAATTCAAAATTCAGTGAATTTTACAAAGATGCATCTCTGAACGCGTTTATTTCATATACCCGCGCCTGACCCTTCCCTCTGGCTCTTATTCATTTTCTGCAAAGTTTAAAAAAAGGATTTGAGATATTTTACTGCAAAGTCAATTCTAAACCCCATTTGAGCATGTTTCTTCAAATTCACTCACTCCATTCTACTTCATTTGCTGCAAAGTCATTCACTCCATTCAAGCTTCTCATCCATAACACCAATTTGGTATGTTTCTGATTTCATTTTTTTTTAGTTTTAAATGATGTATGACTTTTTAAATACATGTGTAGTATGTTTGAATCAATTAATGTATATGTTTTCTAATTTATGGCCTAAAATGACCTAAAATATAAGTTGGCCTAAAAAATGACAAAGTTAGGACAACGTTGATGCCTAGATAACATTCAGGGGGGATTTCCAGAGATGTATCTCCAAAATACCCCATATTATGTGCAATAAACATGCTTACAATAGCTTCAAATGAATTCATGGGGTTTTATGAAGTTGTATCTCTGGATACGCCCCAGAAAATTTACGGAGATGCATCTATATACTATATTTTGGCAAAATAGGGTGTGTGGCTGAGTTACAAGTGCTAATATGATTTTAAGTGCGTCCAAAGATGCATATTTGTACATAATAATGGAATTTTAGGGTTTTCATAGGTGTGCAGCGCAACTCATAGGATGTGGTGAGTATTTTCCTTCAACAAGTTAGCCAATAGAGCATATGGGCTCAACAACGAGGCTTTTTTGGATTGTTTTATAAGTGGGGTGCATGCAGACATCAAAAGAGATTTTATGGATTTATCACGAGGCGACATTACTAAGGTAATAACATTAGCAAAATTATGTGAAGAAAAATACAATGGACCTATCAAACCCAAACACCCAGTCAAATCAACCAAACCACAATCCAATACCGCCACGTACCTGAATATATAACCCATAACCTCATAAACTATAAAATTCCATAAACACAACCAAAAGCAATCTTACACCACTCCTTATCACACCCAAACCAAAATCTATTACCATTAAGAACATCTCATGAGGTGTGACAAATGCCTTTGTTATTTCTATGAAGAAAAATTCTCCCACATCTAATGATGCCCCAATAAGTATTTAATGATGCTATAACTATCAAATGAAGGCAAATCCAAGAAAGATCATGAACCACCCGACCCAAACCTAATAACCATTATGAGTGCACCTACCCATTAGATGTTTTACATGATGTCAAAACTAGGATAAACTTAGCATTTATGTATATTGAACAATATCTATGATTTTTTATGTGCACACTTGCACTAGGGATCTTAGAATGCATTTAAAACATGTTTGGAAAAGAAATAATGCATTAAAATTGAGTTTTTACATGAAAAACAAGTCTATATGTCGACACATATGATGTATGAGTCGACATATGTGGATCAATGATAAAGCATGTAAAGCCTTTGTCTATGTACCGACACATACATCCTTTTAGGTCAAAACATCCAAAAAAAATTCATCTAAGTGTTGACGCATACGTGTTTCAGGTCGACACATGTATTGCATTTTTAAAACCTGTAAAGCTTCTGTCTATGTGTCGACCCATGACCTTGGATAGGTCGACACGTGTCATTACATGTGTTTACACATGACTTATATGTGTCAACACATGCTATAATTTTTCAGAAAATTTACATTTTCGTTAAATTTCTAAGCATCCCTTTTTGCCTCCAACTTGCACACATATAAATACTTCATACATGCGTCATTTTAAATTTGATGAAACTATAAAAAAATATAAAAATTTCCCATCATCTTCAACCTCTCATCTATGCTTATACACAAACAAAGTGCACATAATCATTCATTGGTTGAGTGTCATCTACACTTATGTTGATAACATTCAATTTAGGTTAGTGTAAGCTAAGATTGGGTTGAGAATTTTTTAGGGTTTCATCGGAAAAACTATAAGGTTTTTCCTCCAAGATCATAGTGTTTATTTGGGGATTTTGACAATATTTCACAATTTGGATTTGATTGAGTTGAGAACTGTTAAGAACGAGAGGTTCTTGCAAAGGAGTAGCATGAGACGGTGAATCGATTGGAAATCTTGGGTGACAATAATTCTCAATTTGGATTTGACCGAGTGAAGCCTATAAAGAATGGTGGTTCTTGCAAAGGAGTAGCATGAGACGGTGATTCAAATTGGTTTGTTAGGTGACTTGATCAAACTCATATTAAGGGAAGAGAAAGGGCTCTGATCAACATCAAACATATGATTTGTAGGGTTGGATTGCTACATTTCTCTTGTAAACTATTTTTTGCATAGTAAGAATTCTTATCTCAATTCCAAACAAAATTAGGGGAAGACGTAGCCATAGTGAGGATGATTGGTGAACTACCTAAAAAAATCCTCTTGTGTTCTCTCTCTCTCTCTCTCTCTCTCTCTCTCTCTCTCTCTCTCTCTCTCTCTCTCTCTCTCTCTCTCTCTCTCTTTCTCTCTCTCTCTCTCTCTCTCTCTCTCTCTCTCTCTCTCTCTCTCTCTCTCTATATATATATATATATATATATATATATATATATATATATATATATATATATATATATATATATATATATATATATATATATATATATATATATATATATATATATATATATATATATATATATATATACACATATATCATTTACTTTGAATAATAAATTGTTCAATTCATTGATTGTATAATCAATTTGTATAGACATATCCTTTAATTGTTAAAAATTGCTTTGTTGATTACATTAAAATCAATTATATTATAAGTGGTATTTCATATCAACAAAGTCAAAGGGAAAATCTGAAAAATCGATTGCTCGCTAAATATTCGATAATTTTCTTGTTTTAGCTTTATCAATAACTCCTTTAGAAATTGGTTAACTATTGTGTTCATTACAAAATAATTTATTGAAAAACTATTGTATTATGTCTTATCATCATATTTGATTTCATTCCATGGTTTACGCATATCCTAGTTTCCAATAGTCATCTAGTTTAGATGACTTGTTTGGTCTAGGCTTAATCTTTCACTTGCCATAGTTTTTTTAATTTTCAAAACAGAATTTTAAATAGTAAGTTTTTGCTTGGGGATCTATTCGCCCCCCTTCTAGATAAGTTTCCATCATCTAACAACCACAATCACTGTTGGCGAGAAAGATCACATGTCCTTGAATGAAATGAAGGGAAATAATGGTTTTGGAACCATTATATTTACTAGACATATTGGGTAAATTCTTGTAAAGATTCTAATTAACGAGGGAAGTTCATATACATATATAAAACCTAGAATTTCCCAATTCTTGAAGTTATGTGTGGCGACCAATCCTCAAGGTGTTTATGGGAAAATGGTGAGATTTTGACAATATAAGGGTGTTGTACCCCACAATTTGCCCTCCCATATTCCTCAATACATGTCAAGAATAATCTTCAAAGTTGCTCAAGTTGGCTCAAGGGTTGGACAATCAAGTCACCTCCTAAGGCAGTCAAGTCAAAATTAGGGTTTTGTGTTGCATCAAGGTCCTTGCATCCAAATGACCTCAAGTTCTCCCCAATGTCCTAATATGTTCTCAAGTTCATCCATGTCAAATTTCAAGCCTTGCAGAGAAAGTTTGGTCAGTCAATTACTCAAGAAGCCCAAGAATCGACTGTGCTATGGCAAAAGTCAACTGTGACCTACAAATAGTCAAACCTCAATATGTTTTGTCAACACTCTCATTTTTAATGATAATTCATCAAGGATTGCTCAAAATTCATCAAAATTCAAAAGTTGCTAAATTAGGGTTTTGTAGGAAAAGTCAACTCAACTTTGACCAAGCATAACTTTCTCATACTTTATAATAAATGACCCATACAAATCTCATTTTGAAGAGGATTCAATTTCCTACAATCCATCTTCACACCCCAAGATCAAGAAATGCACTCACAAAAAGTTACAAATTTGGACATTATAGGTCATTTTTGAAAGTCAACAAAAACACCTTTTTTGCCAAAGCTTATAACTTGAGCATGGAAGATCAAAATGATATGAGACCAAAAGGGTTGATTATAGGACATCTAAAGGGTTCTAAAAAGTCCCAGAACACTTCCAAAAGTTCAAAATTGAGGAAGTTATGAATTGTTGAAGTTGGGCATTTTTCCAAATTTGCCAAAAGTCAGTTATCCTCAAAACTCCAATTTTTGACAAAATGGCCCACTTTGTTCCACTTGATTTGGTCTTATCACACCACACACATTTCCCATACTTGATTTCATGTCCATTCATTTATTTTTCTATTTTATTTAATTTTTATTGATTTAATTCATTTTTAATCAATTTTAAATCAAATAAAATCTAAAAATTGATGAAATAGTATCTTTATGATTTGTACAACTTTCAAATACCATCATGAACTAAATCAGATTCGTATCAAGCTTGGTTATGCACAAAAAATCAGTTTTGGCCTATTTTTGGAAACTTGTAAATGGTGATCAAAATCCAATCTTCCATCTTCAATGCACTTGGAATATAGCCCATGTTTTAACCTAAATTGATTCCATTATATGCACACAAGCCACACAAACCTAAAACACGAACAAAGCTCTGCAGAAACGACCACACGTCCCTTAATCGAATTGACCCGAAAACTCCAACGATGATGCTACCTACTCCTCAATAGTGGGATAGCATCGTCTAAAGGACACTTGTACAGTTTAATTCCTTTTTGAGTAGGTAGATGGTTCTTAAGTACTTGCTCCTTTTAAAAAAACAAAACAAAACTTTTCGCACTTACACTCTCTTCAAAACAAAAAGCTATTTTCAAATCCACAAACACAAAGAAAAGCAAACTTTTGAAAACATAATGAGCAAGTACCTAAGAGCCCGTGGATAACCATGGATAGAAAGGGTGCTAACACCTTCCCTTTCTATAATCTACCTCCCGAACCCGAGAAATATCTCAAAAAGGAATTTTTCTGTGCTTTTGTCCTTTCCTTGTTGGATAAAATAAAAGACGGTGGCGACTCTTGCTCATCGCGACATTTTGCGCAAACAAACGCAAAACGCGAACCAGCATCCCAAAACAGTCAGTTCTCATTCCCACCGATCACAGAACTGACGACTCTGCTGGGAAATATTTTAATAAGTGAGGTGTACCTTAGGATTAGATCACTATGTTTTCAATTGTATGCTTTGTATGCTTTAATTTTGTGGGCTTGTATCGGAGTTTTATAGATCCTAACCCGGATCTGGGGATACCCTTTATGTAAGTAGAAATAAACTGTGAGGGATCTATCTGGCGTAGACCGACACGGATGAAGCAGTAGCTACATTGGTGTGACACCTTGGTCTGTACCGATATCCCTTGTGTTGGAACTAGGAGAATATGGGTCTTCTAAGGAGTCATTAAGCACTAACTGACCTTAGAACCTTAAATTGACCAACTTGGCCATAGAACAGTAGCAGTATGCTACACTCATTGAGACTAAACTCTCGCGATGATTCCGGCCGCAAGAAAAGGTTGCTAAAATGGAATTATGACCGATTGAGGGTAGTCAGTGATATTGAGATCCTCTAGAACCCGGTTACTATTTTTAGGACAGGTTTAAACCAACTGAACTGAAAGAGGGTAGTACCTAAGCTCCATGCCAGCCTGAAATTTAAGGGCTCTTTTGTGTGACTTGTGTTCCTTTAACATGTTTGCCTTTTGTGGATACTTGTGGTGTGCCTATACCATGACATCATGACATCATAACATTGCATACATGTTGCATAAGGACTAACCTATTTCAAAGACAAAGAGGGTTTCATCTTTGCTCTGTTTTGTAGGTCATCATGATGCCCATGCATAGGAATACTATCCGGATCAATTTTGTCCAAGTACCTACCCTGCTTAAAGATTTGGTTGTCAAGGTTCCAGACACTACTTCCTTCATCAGAAGGCATGGTTCTCTTCTCAGTTTGGTCACCTCAAAATTGGATGAACAAATGATGAGTGTCCTGGTCCAGTTTTATGATCCGCTATACCATTGCTTCACCTTTCAAGACTTCCAGCTGGTTCCTACCCTGGAAGAGTTCTTTGAGCTGCTTGGTATCTCTGTTTTGGAGCAGACTCCATTTACTGGATGGGAGAAGACTCTTAAACCCGAAGAAATTGCTGCAGCCCTTCACTTGACCAAAGAGGAGGTAATGGCTAAATGGGAGACTAGAAGTGGAGCTAAGGGTTTTCTGGCTAAGTTTTTGGTTGACAAAGCTAATTACTTCTGGGACAGCCTAGATATCAAGGCGTACAAGGACATTCTGGCTCTCTTGATTTATGGTCTGGTATTGTTTCCGAACCCTGACACTTTTGTTGATATTAATTCCATCAAGATCTTCATCTCTCAGAATCTGGTACCCACTCTCTTGGGTGATATCCTTCATCAGCTCTATGCTCGTACCGCCTGAAAGCGGGGAACTTTGATGTGCTGTGCTCCTTTATTGTCGAGGTGGTTTATTTCGCACCTCCCTAAGTCCGTACTAAAGAACAAAAAAGGAATGGGCTGGGCTTATAGGGTGATGTCTCTTTCTAATAATGACATTATCTGGACTCTCAAAGGAATGGATGAGGTGACTATCATTGATCGCTGTGGAGAGTATCCTAATGTTCCATTGATTGGAACCCATGGATGGATTTATTACAACCCATGCTTAGCTCTCTGTTAGTTTGGAAGAGCCAGAAGAGAAGGGCCTCATGAGATGTTGATGCCTCATATCATCTTTGATTTTCAGGGAGATAGAGACGAGCTGCGTCGTAGATTCATAAGGGCTTGGGACAGAGTTCACCAATCTGACCCATATGAGTTGGGACCAAAGACTTCTCTGCCAATGGAGCCATACCTCAGATGGGTCTGCATATGTGCCCAGAAGTTAGGTATGCCATATGAAGCTGTCAGGCCTGTTACTCTTGAAGTTGCTGATAAGGAGGGGGTTCTTCCAACTATTCTCCACCCTTATATGCCCACTGATATTGGGACACTGAAGAAGTCCTGGATGCCGTTGAGGGATGAACGGGATTCTTATCGGGAAAGGTTCAATGAACAGGAGCAGAAGATTCAGAAGCTGACTAGGAAACTGGAGAACGAGCGGATCCTGAATGATTATGTCCGCACTGAGAAGTAGAGACCATGGGAGCATTTATGGACCTTTGATGATTTCTTTTACAGTTTTTATTTACTTTCAGTATTTCCATTCTTGTAACGCCTAAGGGCAGTTTGTTGAACAATTTAAATTTCGAAGTTTAAATCTAATAAAGTGTGTTTCCTTTCTTGTTTACAAATTTGAATCCTGATTGTCTTTGAAGTCATAAATCATACGCATTTCATCCCATGCACTCCATAAACAGGTACCCCATTACAGGTCTCTTATCTTCTTCACTGTTTATTTTAGCAATCATCATGTCTGCTGAACCTTCAACTGAGCAAGCTATCAAGGCCCTCCAGGCCCAGAATGCCCAGTTTCAAGAGTTGTTCATGAATCTAGCTAAAGGTCAGCAGGACCTGAAGACTTTGATTCTGAAAGAGAAGAAGAAGAAGAAGAAGAAGAAGAGGACCATCCTGTTCAATACTTGACGCGGGTTTGGAAACGGGCTGCAGAATGAAGTTGATTTGATCACCTCATCTGGAGGGAAGGATAGTCCACAAGAAAGAAGGGCTCCTAGCCCTATGGTCTCCAACAACGAGATGGACTACGATGAAGAACAGTATCCTCCTGCTGAGGATAAGTACAAACAGCTGGAAGACCGTTTGAGTGCTATGGAAATTCAGAAGGTGCCCGATCTGGACTTCGGAGATCTGGGTCTATCCTCTGGGGTGGTGATTCCCCATAAGTTCAAGGCACCTGCCTTTGCCAAGTATGACGAAGTTTCCTGTCCGAAGCTGCACCTCCGGTCATATGTGAGGAAGATCCAACCTTACATTGCTGATAAGAACTTATGGATCCATTTCTTTCAAGACAGTCTCTCAAGGACTCAGCTTGAGTGGTTCTATCAGTTGGATGGAGCCAGTATCCGTAGCTGGGAGGATTTGGCTACTGCATTTTACAGGCAGTATCAGTACAACTCCGACCTCGCTTCTACGCGTACCCAACTCCAGGGTATGTCAATAGGAACGGGTGAAGGATTCAAAGAGTATGCTCAAAAATGGAGAGACCTTTCCGGAATGGTGCAACCACCTTTGGCTGATCGTGAACTTGTTGACATGTTTTTGAGGACTCTGTCTGGTCCATTCTTTAACCATCTAATTGGAAGCTCTTTGGCTGGATTTACAGATCTTATTTTGACTGGTGAGAGGATTGAAGCTGGTATTAAGGCTGGGAAGATACAAAAGGGTGCCTCATTGAGCACTGAGAAAAAACCGTTTAAGAAAGAGTCAAGTGTTGTCTACAGTTCAAGAAGACAGAATAGACCTGAACACCGCCAAGCTGTCAATGCGGTTGTTATTTCAAAACCTGCTGGTGCTCCTCAGCATCACAATCAACAAAAGGACGAGAGACCTCGAAGACAATTCACTCGTCTCAGCATGACTTTGTCTCAGATTCTGCCACAGTTGCTGAAGACCAATCTGGTGACTCTAAAAGAAGCTCCAAAGAATCCAAGTACCACATCACCAAAGTACAACCCTAATGCCCGCTGCGCTTTTCACTCTGATAGCCCGGGGCATAATACAAATGATTGTTGGGCTTTGAGAAACAGGGTGCAAGACCTAATTGATGCAAAGGAGATTGAGTTTGAGGCGCCCGAGAGGCCTAATGTTGTGACTGCTCCCATGCCCAAACATGGAGTAAATGTTGTAGAGGAAGACTTGTTTGTAGTTTCCGTGGATGATATCGTTACCCCTCAAGAAGAACCTGTTGCTAGCCGGTTTATTTTCGGGCTATGGTGAAGGTTGCCATATGTGTTTTGTTCTACCTACTGGTTGTCCATTTCTGAAGTCAGGTATCCAAAACCTGATGGATAATAAGGAGATCCTGTTTGAAAAGGCTGTTGTTCCATCCATTCATTCTGAAGAAGTTGCCATCATTACCATTTTTAACAATTCTTCCAAGGCTCCCTCGAGAAAGCCTGTTAGAATTACATCTACTCCGAAGATCGCACCCATGATCATCACTGTTCCGGGGCCCATCCCCTACACCTCTGACAAAGATGTCCCTTGGCACTATGGGGCAGATGTTTATGTTCTTGGAGTTAAGAAAGAATTGGATGTTGATACCGGCGTCAGCAACATTACTGGGCCTGCTAAAGTCACCCGCAATGGCAGACTTTTCTCACCTGATATTGCTCCACCAACTGTCCGAAGACCTGTTGTCATTACACCTGCAAGTGTACCTATCATTATTCCTGATCAAGATCCTATCCTTACCCCTGTCGCCGAGTCATCTAACGCTCGGGGCAAAGGGATCACCACTGATGTGCCTGCCCAGACGGAGGCACCAAAGACCATTACTGTTGAAGCTTCCAAACAGGAGATGGAAGAGATTCTGAAGATTATTAAGAAGAGTGATTATAACGTAGTTGAGCAGCTGGGGCAAACCCCATCCAAGATTTCTATGTTGTCGCTATTGTTGTGTTCAGAGGCCCACGCCAAGGCTCTGATTACCTTCCTGAAAACTGCCCACATGCCACAAGAGACATCAGCTGATCAGTTTACCGATTGTGTGGCCAATTTAACTGCTGATAATGGTTTGGGTTTCTCTGACGCTGATTTGACTGCTAAAGGGAAGAACCAAAACGATGCCCTGCATGTCTCCATTGAATGCATGGGCACTACTCTTGCACATGTATTGGTTGGCACTGGTTCCTCGTTGAACGTCTTGCCCAAGAAAGCTCTAGACCGGTGGATTGCAAAGGGTTGGAGCTAAAGCCAAGTAACATCATTGTCAGGGCCTTTAACGAGTCTAAAAGGATGGTGCATGGTGAGGTTGATATTCCGATTAAAGTTGGTTCTCAGGTCTTCAATTCTACATTCTATATGATGGACATTCGGCCATCCTATTCTTGTTTGCTGGGTCATCCATGGATCCAAAGAGTCGGGGCCGTAACCTCAACGCTTCACCAGAAGTTAAAGTACCCTGTCAGAGGGAAGATTGTGACAGTTTAAGGAGAGGAAGAGTACATGGTCAGCCACCTCAACTCGTTCAGATACGTAGAGATGGATGGGGAGTTCATTGAGACCCCATTTCAGCACTTCGAAGAAGTTCCTCAGACACTGGCATCAGCTGAGACTGTGGTTGAAAATTCTCCTATGAAGATGGCTTCCTTAAAGGATGCCCGAGCTGTTATTGAGAAGGGTGAGTGTGCAAATTGAGGCCGACTTCCTGATTTTACTCAAAAGACTAACAAGTTTGGTTTGGGTTTCGCTGCAGAAGCTCAAAGGGCTGTTCGAAGTGCAAGAATTGGAAGACCTCCCGTGTTCATCAGCAACTCGGGAGTAAATGCCATTGAAGATGATGTGGAGGAGTCCGAATTCGACATCAGGATCTATACTACGACCAAAGGTGGACCAAGCAACTGGACAGCAAAGGACTTCATCCCTATTACTTTTGTTACCCAGTAATTAACTCTTTGTTTCGAATTTGTAACAAACAATGTTTTGAAACTTTATGGCCCGGTGTCTTACCCGGGGCACCGTGGCTTCATTTGTGAGGGATTTTGTGTGCCATTTTCATATATCATTAATAAAAGCATTGAATGTTTCTTGAATTTCAAATTTTGCGCTCCTTGTTTTTCTTTATTATATACTGCAAAACAGCTATTTTACACACACCCACGTATACAGGTCCGCATCCACTCTAGATCTCACTGGTAACGACTCTGCTACGGCCGATTATGACTTCGAAAATCCGATCAACTTAGCCGAAGACGAAGGTGAAGATGATTGCGAAGTGCCTGGTGAACTTGCAAGATTGCTACTCCAGGAAGAAAGGTCCATTCAGCCACATGAAGAGCCGGTGGAAACAGTGAATCTGGGTACTGAGGCAGACAAGAAGGAAGTCAAGATTGGTGCAAATTTGGAGCTTAGTATGAAGCAACGGTTGATTCAGATGCTGCATGACTATGTTGAGATCTTTGTCGGGTCTTACGAAGATATGCCTGGATTAGATACTGACATTGTGGTTCATCACCTGCCTACCAAGGAAGACTGCCCTCCCGTAAAACAGAAGGTTCGCCGTATGCGCCCAGAGATGTCCGAGAAAATCAAGGCTGAAGTTATGAAACAGTTTGACGCCGATTTTCTAGCAGTTACTTCTTACCCTCAGTGGGTCGCCAATGTGGTTCCTGTACCGAAGAAAGATGGTAAGGTTCGAATGTGTGTTGACTACAGGGATTTGAACAGGGCAAGCCCCAAGGATGACTTCCCTCTACCTCACATCGATGTTTTGGTCGACAATACTGCTCATCACAAGGTATTCTCCTTTATGGATGGTTTCTCCGGATATAATCAAATTAAGATGGCTCCCGAAGACATGGAGAAGACGACCTTTGTTACTCAGTGGGGCACCTTTTGTTACAAGGTCATGCCTTTTGGATTAAAGAATGTTGGGGCAACATATCAGCGTGCCATGGTTGCTTTGTTTCATGATATGATCCATAATGAGATTGAAGTATATGTCGACGATATGATTGCGAGGTCCCAGACTGAGGAGGAACACCTTGACCATCTACAAAATCTATTTGACAAATTGAAGTTATACAAGCTGAGATTGAACCCGAACAAGTGCACCTTCGGGGTAAGGTCTGGTAAGCTGTTGGGTTTCATTGTAAGCGACAAAGGTATTCAAGTGGACCCTGCCAAAGTGAAAGCCATACAAGAGATGCTAGCTCCCAAGACAGAGAAGGAGGTCAGAGGCTTTCTAGGAAGACTGAACTACATTGCCCGATTCATCTCTCACCTGACTGCTACTTGTGAGCCAATCTTCAAGCTGCTGAGGAAAGATCAAGTGGTACGTTGGAACGATGAATGTCAGGCCACTTTCGAAAGGATCAAAGAGTATCTCCAGGAGCCACCCATTCTGATGCCACCAGTTGAAGGGAGACCTTTGATCCTATACTTGACAATGCTTGACAACTCAATGGGGTGTGTGCTGGGGCAGCATGACGAGTCTGGCCGAAAAGAGCATGATATTTATTACCTTAGCAAAAAGTTTACCGACTGTGAGACTCGATACTCACTGCTTGAGAAAACTTGCTGCGCTTTGGCATGGGCTGCTCGCCGGCTGAGACAGTATATGCTGACTCACACTACTCTGTTGATTTCAAATATGGATCCAATCAAGTATATCTTCGAAAAGCCTGCCTTGTCCGGAAGAATAGCAAGATGGAAGATGATCCTGACTGAGTATGACATCCAGTACACGACTCAAAAAGCAATCAAGGGAAGTGTATTGGCAGACCATTTGGAACATCAGGCAGTGGATGATTACCAGTCTATGAACTTTGAATTTCCGGACGAGAATATCATGCTGATAACTGATTGTGAGACACCTGGACCGGATGAAGGACCTGAGGAGGGATCCCGATGGTCTATGTACTTTGATGGAGCTTCGAACGCTTTAGGCAATGGCATTGGCGTTGTGACCATATCTCCTAAAGGCTCTCATACTCCGTTTACCTCCCTACTATGTTTCAACTGCACCAATAATATGGCGGAGTATGAAGCGTGCATAATGGGTCTTCGAGCTGCAATTGACCTAAGGATTAAGTTTCTAAGTGTCTTCGGAGATTCCGCTCTCGTCATCAGTCAGATCAAAGGCGAGTGGGATACGAAACACCCAAATCTCATTCCTTATAAGGAGTATGTATTGACATTGCTTCCCCATTTCGAGGAGATAACCTTTGAACACTTCCCTAGAGAGGAGAATCAGTTGGCGGACGCGTTAGCTACGATGTCTTCTATGTTCAAAGTCAATTGGGACAACGAGGCTCCCCAGATCATTATTGAAAAATTGGACGAACCTGCACATTGCTGTGATCTTGAGATGGAAGAGGTAGCAGAAAAGCCCTGGTATCATGAGGTGAAGAGGTATCTTGAAGCTCAAGAATACCCCGAGGGTGCATCTGTTAATGACAAGAAGTTTCTGAGGAGGTTTGCAGCCAAGTTCTTCATCAACAATAACATCCTTTACAAATGTAACCATGATTCGACCTTACTGTGTTGTATGGATAAGAATGAAGCAGAAAGGATCATGGCAGATCTACATGAAGGTACTTTCGGGACTCATTCCAGTGGACACACCATGGCAAAGAAAATCCTTCGGGAAGGATATTATTGGTCCACAATGGAAGCCGACTGTTATCAGCATTCTCGGACATGTCACAAATGCCAGGTCTATGCTAATAAGGTGCACATTCCTCCGGTCCCTCTTAACGTCTTGACAGCACCCTAGCCTTTTGCAATATGGGGAATTGATATGATCGGCGAGATCAGACCAACGACATCCAACGGGCATCGTTTCATCCTGGTAGCGATTGATTACATTACCAAGTGGGTTGAAGCATCTTCCTTCGCTACCGTAACCAAGAACGTCGTGGCACGGTTCATTCGGCACAACCTGATCTGTCGATACAGTGTACCAGAAAGGATCATTACGGACAATGGTACCAATCTTAACAACAAGATGATCAATGAGCTCTGCGAGCAATTCAAGATACAGCATCATAACTCTTCTCCCTACCGGCCGAAGATGAATGGGGCTGTCGAAGCGGCAAATAAGAACATTAAGAAGATTGTGCAAAAGATGACAGTGACATACAAAGATTGGCATAAGATGTTACCATTTGCTCTCCATGGGTACCGTACCTCAACGCAGACGTCAACAGGGGCAACACCCTATTCCTTGGTTTATGGCATGGAGGCAGTCTTGCCTATTGAAGTTCAGATACCCTCTCTTCGAATCATAAAGGATGCAGGTTTGAGCGAAGATGACTCGATCCAGACCCGACTTGATCAACTGAATCTAATCGACGAAAAAAGACTTACTGCTGTTTGTCATGGTCAGACGTACCAAAAATGGATGATCATGGCATTTAACATGAAAGTCAGACGATAAGAGTATCAAATTGGGGACCTGGTAATCAAGCGCATTATTCTACCTCAAGGTGATCCCAGGGGCAAATGGACCCCTACTTACGAAGGGCCATTTGTGGTTAAGAACATTTTCTCAAGAGGAGCGATGATTCTAACCACCATGGATGGTGACGACCTTCCTCACCCCGTCAATGCAGACATAGTGAAAAGATACTACGCATAATCAAAACCCGCTAGGTTGACTGGCCTAGGCAAAAGTAAGGACTTCCCAGCGAACCAAAAGGGTTCGGGAAAAAATAAGGGATGAAAATTAAAAAATCTGTACACCCGGCAAGTCGAAAACCTGAAAAGGCGGCTTGGGCAAAAATGGGTATCCTGGTGGACTGAAAACCCAAAAGGGTGGTCCAGGCAAAAGTTAGGGATTAAAGCATAACACTATGTCTCATTGGATCATCTCGTATCCATACTTCGGTATCAACTATTAGGCTCAGATGGCACCAATCAATCAAATTCATCTTCAACTAAGCAACAAAGTGATGAGACGCTTGAAGATATAAGGGCACTAGCAGAGTTGGTACCCAGTGGGATTATTCACATAGCTGTTTTATTTCCTTTTCACAAATTGTATAAATTCTATTTGTTCGGCGGCGTTCTCTTACTAGGACGTCAACCTCTTGTACAAAAACGCCTATTTACAGGAAAACTTCAAAATCAATACAAATTCATTTTTAGACAAATTTCAAATTGTTTTTCCTTTATCTGTTTTGTTTTGTAAAGAACGTCCAATGTTCATTTTTGATATATGCATTTGACATTCATTGCCGCTCATAAATATTTACACACAAAATAGAAGGCAAATTACTGGTAATATCAGAAACAGGGGCAATAAGAATTGTCCGAGCTGTCTAGTTACTCTGTCCACCAAGGTACCAAGGGAGGTTCAGCTGAAGAATATGACCAAGATACCATCACTCCCCGCAGAGTAAAATAGTAAGGGTAGATTCCCCACTGAGACTTGCAACTACGAACGAATCAGCAATGCTCTCCCCAAGAAGAGTTAATCCACTATCAGCCCTGAAAAGGTTGGGTATCCCCAGAAGATCTTAATATTCCTCAGCGGAGTATAAAGACATTCCCCAGCAATTTTAAGAATACCCCCGGCAGTCTTAACATTCCTCAACAGAGTATAAGAATGTTCCCCGGAGGAATACGAGATATCCCCAGTGGAGTCATTTCCCCAGCGTAGTCTAAAAAAGGCTTCCCCGCCAGAGTTGAATCATCTCACCCAATAGATTCTGGAAGCTTATCCCCTGCAGAGCGCAAATAAATCTCCCCCAGCCAAATTCAAAAGGTTATCCTCACAAGAGTCTAGCTGGGTTATCGTCAGCAAGTTGCAACTGAAAGATCATCCCCAGCGAAGTTCTTTCTATCCCCAGTAGAGTTCATCATTAAAATCCCCAACAGAGCTTATCAACAAAATCCCCAGCGGGGTTATCGTTAAAATCTTCAACAGAACGTCTCTTCCCCACAGAGTATTTCCCCTCGGAGTAATCTCTTCAGCAGTTTATTCCCCAACAGAGTTTTTCTCTCCTATAGGTTTATCATCTTCGTTCATCAAACCCCAGCAGAAATGAAGAACTCAGCTCTATTCTCCAGCAGCTCCGGGGTTTATTTTCCCCAGCCCAAACATCACATTTTCATACATCATGATACACGCATATACGCATCATACCATACAATCTCATTTATGTTATCATTGCTTGATCCATCTCATGCATTGCATATGACTGACCTTTACCTTTCAGGAAAGATGCAGTTAAGTCCTCAGCTTAGTCGAAGACCTGACCAGTTCTTAAATCTCAATTAATTTATCCTCGGTTGAATTTCAGATAAGGTTCTCAATCTCGACAGTTCCCTTATGTCATAGTGTGGATGAGTACTATAACCTCAACGGTATACTCCATTGATCACGAGTCAGTTCCTAGATCTTGATGTTTTCCTCCGTCATAGTGTGGGCGAGTTCTATAACCTCAATGGTATACTCCATTGAGCACGAGACAGTTCCTAGATCTTGATGAAGATGTTTCCCTACGTCATAGTATGGACGAGTACTATAACCTCAACGGTATACCCCATTGAGCACGAGTCAGTTCCTAGATCTTGATGTTTCCCTCCGTCATAGTGTGGACAAGTTATATAACCTCAACGGTATACTCCATTAAGCACGAGACAGTTCCTAGATCTTGATGAAGATGTTTCCCTACGTCATAGTATGGACGAGTACTATAACCTAAACGGTATACTACATTGAGCATGAGTCAGTTCCTAGATCTTGATGTTTTCCTCCGTCATAGTGTGGACGAGTTCTATAACCTCAACAGTATAATCCATTGAGCACGAGACAATTCCTAGATCTTGATGAAGATGTTTCCCTACGTCATAGTGTGGACGAGTACTATAACCTCAATGGTATACTCCATTGAGCACGAGTAAGTTCCTAGATCTTGATGTTTTCCTCCGTCATAGTGTGGACGAGTTCTATAACCTCAACGGTATACTCCATTGAGCACGCGACAGTTCCTAGATCTTGATGAAGATGTTTCCCTACATCATAGTGTGGAAGAGTACTATAACCTCAACAGTATACTCCATTGAGAACGAGTCAGTTCCTATATCTTGATGTTTTCCTCCTTCATAGTGTGGACGAGTTCTATAACCTCAACGGTATACTCCATTGAGCACGAGACAGTTCATAGATCTTGATGAAGATGTTTCCCTACGTCATAGTGTGGACGAGTACTATAACCTCAACGGTATACTCCATTGAGCACGAGTCAGTTCCTAGATCTTGATGTTTTCCTCCTTCATAGTGTGGACAAGTTCTATAACCTCAATAGTATACTCCATTGAGCACGAGACAGTTCCTAGATCTTGATGAAGATGTTTCCCTACGTCATAGTGTGGACGAGTACTATAACCTCAACGGTATACTCCATTGAGCACGAGTCAGTTCCTAGATCTTGATGTTCTCCTCCGTCATAGTGTGGACGAGTTCTATAACCTCAACGGTATACTCCATTGAGCACGAGACAGTTCCTAGATCTTGATGAAGATGTTTCCCTACATCATAGTGTGGAAGAGTACTATAACCTCAACAGTATACTCCATTGAGAACGAGTCAGTTCCTATATCTTGATGTTTTCCTCCTTCATAGTGTGGACGAGTTCTATAACCTCAACGGTATACTCCATTGAGCACGAGACAGTTCATAGATCTTGATGAAGATGTTTCCCTACGTCATAGTGTGGACGAGTACTATAACCTCAACGGTATACTCCATTGAGCACGAGTCAGTTCCTAGATCTTGATGTTTTCCTCCTTCATAGTGTGGACAAGTTCTATAACCTCAATAGTATACTCCATTGAGCACGAGACAGTTCCTAGATCTTGATGAAGATGTTTCCCTACGTCATAGTGTGGACGAGTACTATAACCTCAACGGTATACTCCATTGAGCACGAGTCAGTTCCTAGATCTTGATGTTTTCCTCCGTCATAGTGTGGACGAGTTCTATAACCTCAACGGTATACTCCATTGAGCACGAGACAGTTCCTAGATCTTGATGAAGATGTTTCCCTACGTCATAGTGTGGACGAGTACTATAACCTCAATGGTATACTCCATTGAGCACGAGTCAGTTCCTAGATCTTGATGTTTTCCTCCGTTATAGTGTGGACAAGTTCTATAACCTCAACAGTATACTCCATTGAGCACGAGATAGTTCCTAGATCTTAATGGAGATGTTTCCCCCCAGTTGAATTATGGATAGGTTCTTAAGACTCAGCCGAGGCATTCTCTCAGTTGAAGTACAGGCCAGATTCCTAAATCTCAACAAAGTTTAGACTTCCCCAGTGGAATCTTTTACAACAACAGGTATGGAAGTTCTCGCTAAGGAATCTCTTATGAGATCGACACTCCTGCAGATGGCATCTCTAAGCCCATCCTCCTACCAGCAGTCCCCAAATGGAATCTGTAAGTCCATTCCCAACATCACAATGCTGACACTAGACCATGCGAGTGCAAATTTTTGGGCACTCTAGTGTTCAATTATCTTCCACCTTCGGATCACGAAAGGCTCAAAAGCCAATCTATATCCTCAGGTTTAGGAAAATTGAACAGGGGAAACTGTTGTACCCCAAAATTTTCCCTCCCATATTCCTTAAGACATGTCAAGAATAATCTTCAAAGTTGCTCAAGTTCGCTCAAGGGTTGGACAGTCAAGTCACCTCCTAAGGCAGTCAAGTCAAAATTAGGGTTTTTTGTTGCATCAAGGTCCTTGCATCCAAATGACCTCAAGTGCTCCCCAATGTCCTAATATGTTCTCAATTTCATCCATGTCAAATTTCAAGCCTTGCAGAGAAAGTTTGGTCAGTCAATTGCTCAAGAAGCCCAAGAATCGACTATGCTATGGCAAAAGTCAACTGTGACCTACAAATAGTCAAACCTCAAGATTTTTTGTCAAAATTCTCATTTTGAGTGATAATTCATCATTTGATCAATGGTTGATCAGGATTCATCAAGGATTGCTCAAAATTCATCAAGATTCAAAAGTTGCTAAATTAGGGTTTTGTAGGAAAAGTCAACTCAACTTTGACCAAGCATAACTTTCTCATACTTTATGATAAATGACCCATCCAAATCTCATTTTGAATAGGATGAAATTTACTACAATCCATCTTCACACCCCAAGATCAATAAATTCACTCACAAAAAGTTACAAATTTGGACATTATAGGTCATTTTTGAAAGTCAACAAAAACACCTTTTTTCCAAAGCTTATAACTTGAGCATGGAAGATCAAGATGAGATGATACCAAAAGGGTTGATTAGAGGACATCTCAAGGTTTCTAAAAAGTCCATGAAAACTTCCAAAAGTTCAAAATTAAGGAAGTTATGCATTGTTGAAGTTGGGAATTTTTCCAAATTTGCCAAAAGTCAACTATCCTCAAAACTCCAATTTTTGACAAAAGGGCCCACTTTTTTCCACTTGATTTGGTCTTATCACACCACACACGTGTCCCATACTTGATTTCATGGCCATTCATTTATTTTTCTATTTTATTTAATTTTTATTGATTTAATTCATTTTTAATCAATTTTAAATCAAATAAAATCTAAAAATTGATGAAATAGTATCTTTATGATTTGTACAACTTTCAAATACCATCATGAACCAAATCAAATTTGTATCAAGCTTGGTTATGCACAAAAAACCAAATTTGGCCTATTTTTGGAAACTTGTAAATGGTGATCAAAATCCAATCTTCCATCTTCAATGCACTTGGATTATAGCCCATGTTTTAACCTAAATTGATTCCATTATATGCACACAAGCCACACAAACCTAGAACACGAACAAAGCTCTGCAGAAACGACCACACGTCCCTTAATCGAATTGACCCAAAAACTCCAACGACGATGCTACCTACTCCTCAATAGTGGGATAACATCGTCTAAAGGACACTTGTACAGTTTAATTCCTTTTTTAGTAGGTAGATGGTTCTTAAGTACTTGCTCCTTTTAAAAAAACAAAACAAAACTTTTCGCACTTACACTCTTCAAAACAAAAAACTCTTTTTAAATCCACAAACACAAAGAAAAGCAAACTTTTGAAAACATAATGAGCAAGTACCTAAGAGCCCGTGGATAACCATGGATAGAAAGGGTGCTAACACCTTCCCTTTCTATAATCTACCTCCCGAACCCTAGAAATATCTCAACAAGGAATTTTTCTGTGATTTTGTCCTTTCCTTGTTGGATAAAATAAAAGACGATGGCGACTCTTGCTCACCGCGACATTTTGCGCAAACAAACGCAAAACGCGAACCAGCATCCCAAAACAGTCAGTTCTCATTCCCACCGATCACAAAGGGATAATAAAGATACTCAATTTTCATATTCAAGGGAATTATATTAAGGTACATGTATACCTTTTACCAATAGAAGGCGTTGATATGATATCAGTGTCCTTATGATTGGCAATGTTAGGCTCACATATTGCACATTCTGCAAAACACACATTGATATTTTACCAACAAGGTAAATTTGTCACGTAGTAAAGGGAGAAAATATTGGATCATCAACAAGCCTAGATGAATCGACTAAAAAGAATGAAACATAGAAAAACCATAACAAATTGGTTTACTATGCAAATAACCCCACTAGTGGTGCCATCCATATGGAAAGGATTACCATAAGATATGGAACCAAAAATTCAATTTTGTTGTTGCGATTCTACCAGATGGCATATCAAAAACCCCATGTCTTACCCCTAAAGAGAGAAAAGTGTAAGAACAATATTTGATTATGCATCTGGCCTTTGGTTTTGATGATAACATTACATAGGTGATTAGATAACAATTTAGTACCCTAATGGTTTGTTTAGTGTGTAGATTTTTCTAACAGTTTCTGACTATGAATATTTGATGTATGACGTCACCAGATTCTAGACTCAACACACTAAGAGATACAAGTGCGTGTGTCATTACTTAGAACGCCCCTGAAACAACATTTCTAATGAACATTAGTTTTATCGCTTCTAATTGTGACTCTGATAGTAGAGCTTCTGAAGGGTTCTCATGCTCTTAAGATTCCAAGCTCTCTTACTCCAAGTTCTGAAGATTCTGAAGACAAGGTTATGTTGAACAAGTTTTGAAGATTATGAAGAAAAGGTTATGAAGAACAAGTGTTGAAGACTCTGAAGACAAGGTTCTGGTGAACAAGTTTTGAAGACATGGCTTTTTGATCCTTCTAAGAATTCTTCAACTTTTACATATTCTGAAGCCTCTGGAGATTAGAAGAGAATAACAAAGGTCTCATGTGAGAAATAGTACAAGGTCACCTCATTCCACTATGTTGTTTTTGTGGTGCAAGGATTGTACTATTCATACAATGTTGTCTCCCACTTAAACTTACAGTTGCAAGAAGACAACTTGAAATCTTAGTATTCATATTCTACCCTCAAACGGATTTCTTTTTGGCTATAAAAGGAAGACTTGGATGAATTGGAAAACAAAAAATTTACGTTGATTCATTTTGCTAAAACGCTGCTAAAATTACTTTGTAATCTTTTGTAAAGATTTGTAAAGAAATGAATTTTTGTTCGTAAACTTGATAGAAAGGAACTATTGTTCATTAACTTGATATTAAAAATTTACGTTATTATTTGTACTTCATTTATGTGTAATTTGCTTTCAAGAAGCTATCTTGTAAACACACAAACTTGTATTCAACAGCGAGTTGATTGTTCCTTGAGAGACTAGGGATTTAGTTAGGATTCTCAATAAGACATTAATGGTTAGTCTTTGTGGTTGTGAACATTGACAATTAGTCTTTTTTTGTGTCTGTAATCGGTATGGTTATAGTGGGTTAAGTCCTTGTTGAGAAAGGCAAATCACCTTGGTGGGTGGACTGGATTAACTTCGTTAACAGTGAGCCAGGATAAAAATAATTATGTTCATTTATTCTTGTTCTTGTGTTAACTTCAAGTGCTTGATTTCGAAAAGATTTTATTTCTAGAAACCCAATTTAAACCTCCCTTTCTTGTGTTTCTTGCATCTTTAATTGGCATCAGAGCTCCGGTTCTGGTATTGATAGTTATGAAGCACTTAACCGTGTTAGATAAAGATCCAGACATTTTAGAAACACCGTGGCTATTCCACCACCTGTTGTAGTTGTTCCTATTCTCACTGATAGAGACAACTATAATGCTAAGCGTCTTATCTTTGATGGTGAAAGATTTGATTATTGGATGGATGGACTAGAAAGTTTATTTCTAAGTCATGATGTTGATCTTTGGGATATGGTAGTCGATGGCTACAAACATGCTACATATGATAGAGAAAATAAGATCGAGAAGATATCTATGAACGAACAACAAAAGAAAGATTATAAGAATCTTCATAAAGAAATAACTATCTTGCTGAATGCAATTTCTTATACTGAGTATGAGAAGATAAAAAATAGAGACTCAACTAAGTCTATATATTATTCTCTGAGAATGACTCATGAGGGTAATGTTCAAGTTAAGGAGACCAAGGCTTTGGCTTTGATTCAAAAATATGAAGTCTTTAAAATGGAAAAATATGAAACAGTTGAGACTATGTTTTCCATGTTTCAAACTTTGGTTGCAGGACTCAGGGTTCTTAACAAAGGATACTCTACTTCAGATCACGTGAAGAAGATTATCAGAAGCTTTCCATCTAAATGGAGGCCTATGGTAACTGCACTTAAATTCGATAAAGATCTGAATAATACCTCTTTAGAAGAACTTGTGAGTTCTTTGAGAATTCATGAGATTAAGCTCAGACAAGACGAATCTCGGAAGAGAGGCAAATTTGTTTCTCTTAAATCCATCAGAAGATCTGAGAAGATGAGATCTCTTCATGCTGAAGAGGTGAAGGATTCCAAAGAAGATTCTAATGAAGATGAAGATGAATTTTCACTACTGTACATAAGGGTCAACCAACTCTGGAAGAGAAATCAAGGCAACAAGTTCAGGGGAGCTAGAATGACATGTGGTCGCTTTAGTCTACTTATGGACAAAGGAAGTCTGGTGGCAGCAAAGAAGTCACTTGCTATGAGTGCAAGGAGCCATGCAACTATAAGAGTGGGTGTCTTAAGCTCAGAAAGGGAAAGCCCCATAAGAAATCTTTCAGAGGAAAGAAGAATGGGTTGATGGCAACCTGGGATGATTCTGATTCCTCAGAAGAAGATTCCAAAGAAGAACAAGATAACATAGTGTTGATGGCTAGGGTTAAAGCTTCTGATGAGATGATCTATCCATAAGCTGATATTGACTCTGATTCATATATAGAAGTGGTATTTTCTAACCTTTGTCATTTTGAATTAACATGTTATTTACTTGAAATAATGGAAAAACATGAGTTACTTAAAAATAAATTCAAGGAACTTAAAAAGGTCCATGAATCTGTTTCTAAATAACACAACAAACTTAAGGAAGAAATTTCATCTTTAAGATAAGAAAAATATATTCTTAAAATTGATTACTCTGTTCACAAAAGAAAGAGTTCCAATATTGAGAAGGAAATTCTTTCAGAAGCTTCTATGAGCACTGGTTATGTCAAAAAGAAATATGATAAATGATCGGGACTTTATGAGTCTATTGGGATACTAACTGCAAGTATACAGTTTAGTCGTTCTAGTTTTAAATGATTATCGAACCCACAGAGACTGAGGATCAATCGCATACGATCTAATGCTACAGTTGTTTAACTAAGCGATGAATATTTGGTTTTAGGGGGGGGATAGTTTAATTAAAAATAATAGTAATAGTTATACCAGTATGTGATAATCGGACTTCGGGAATTCGGTGAATCGCTTGGCATATAAAGTATTTCGGTAAAAACGAATTGTTTAAAAACCTGAGACATACACTTTCGTGTTCATGAAATAAGTCATGCTACTAAACCTAGTGGATGCACTTTAAATTTAATAACACTTTTTGAAAACAATTTGAGTTTAATTAATTTGTTAAAAACACTCATGTATTTAAAAATTAATGTTTCGTTACCACTATCTGGGTCGAACCCCAACTCTCGCATGCAGGTTCTTGCCTTATTTAATTTCCCACTCTCGTGGCGAAATCGTGTTAATTATCCTCTCACTCTCGTGACAAGGGTAGTTAAATTAAACATGGAAATTGGAAACCATAAATTATTTGTAAATGTTTTTAGCCAAGTTATCACTGAATTCTTTCGGTACTTAGGAGTCACATACCGGTACAATTAATTTAGCCGACATAATATATTTAATAGCTATGCAATTTAAAATATAATCCATAAAAATAAATGACATAACACAAGAATAAACAAATATCAATTGCATAAAAAACCTGGAAATAATGTTGCTATGGTAATCTTGGATGCTTACAAATTCCTTGCAATTCAATCGAAATCAATAATTGTGTTAATTCTTAGATGAAGAATTAACACTCTAAAAACTAATTTTGGAAATAAAAATTACAGTACGAATGAAAATGGTTCAAAAATAAATAATATAGTTTAATGTAGAAAAGAAGCAATTTTGGTCTCTGGAAAAATTCTTCGACCCCTGCAGCTTTGCACTACCACACATATATATAGGAGAGAAAATAGCAGTTGAAAGTATCTTGAGAAAAGGCTTGAGTGGAGGAAATATAGGGAGCATGGTTATTGAGTGGAGGGAAAATAGGAGAACAAGTCTGCCCTGACGTTGCCCACGTCTCCACCAATTCACAACATTCATATTTACGCGGGTGACGGTCGTCACAGGTGGGTGACGGTCGTAATGCACTTAAATAGTGCATTACGCTCGTCAGTGATGTGTGACGAGCGTTGCTTCAAGTTGGGGGTCGTTACGCCCATCACGAGGGTGTGACGGTCGTCACTGCTCCAAAATTTCCAAACTTTGCAGATTTAGTTCTTTTTCTCTTTGTTTATTGTCTAGCCTCCTTCATGTAGTCCTTTTCCATTGGTTTGAGTTGACAAATGTTATACGTGCAAAAAGACAAATAAACTCAGAATAATCGGGAGTTAGACGACTTAATGTATGATAAAATCGGTAAAAAGTGTAGTAATTATATGATACGATTTCTCGTTATCAAATTCCCCCATACTTAAACCTTTGCTTGTCCTCAAGCAAATAGTCATTCGAAAGGTCGGACAAGTTTTGTCAAGCGCATAAGCATGACATACCTTGGATTTTTAAAGTAATTTCGGGAAATCCTCGTCGGTTCGGCCAATACTTGAGTGAAACACTAAAGATACGCTAATGACACAAGAAATAAGCTTAGTCGTAGGCTTCCATTTCAAACGAGCTATCCAACAGTTCCGTTATAATTCTGCCCAGAGTTCCTCGTATCTATTTCACCCGATTTTGTTCTGGCGCAATCACATTAAGCCCTTTGTCTTAGGACGCACGTAGTGGAGTAACCGGTTAGTGACTTTGATCCTTTTAACACGGGGTCTGGTACATGAATGTGGAAACCTTACATATGTTATCCAAGTTGGAGGTTGTGGGGGATCGAGCCATAGCACGCCCTACCGAGTTCAGAACCAGATACCTCTGAACCAACCTACACTGGATTCCTTCGTTATTTTCTCAACTCGTATATGTGACAGTATATTTTGGTGCACAAAATTTCTTTTCTTTTCGCAGCGAGATAGGAAGGATATTTTAATGATCAGGCATCAAACACTTATATTCATCGATTCTCCACGTGGTTTATGTCAAGACGGTGATGACTTCTAGTATAAACTACTAGGGGTTACTGTAGAACTAAAAACTCTAGATGTCAGTATAATGGTTATTGAAACGGATCGCGTAAGTAGGAAGTCTACGGTGTCATAACCATATCAATCTTGTTATGTCGTTTTCGGCTTCCCTAACTGGGGATTTCGTTAAAATAGGTATGTCGGGCTAATGCGAAGATAAATTTTTTTGGTATGGCGGAATAAAGTGAAGAATTTAGATCGAGATATATCATAAAAATTACTAGTTTATAAAGGAGGGAAAGGTACCTCTCCCACACTAAATCCGACATTGTCCTCAATGTTGCGGTATGTAGGCGGGGAAGTACAATTACAAAAAAAACGGAAAGGAAAACAAACAGAAAAATTAATAAACTACATAAAAAAATAAAGAAAAACTACTGGTGACCATGTCCTCTACTCCTGGTGCGAGAGCGTCTGGTAGGAGTGGCTTCTGTGTCAGTATCTTGGAAACCAAGGGTGTTGATGTCCAGCCTTAAGGCGTTAAGCTCTGACAGGGCCTCATCTAACCTCTCATTCATGTTGCGCTGCCCAGTCAAGATTTGAGCGTTTTGAGCGCACAGAGACTCAAATTGCTCGTGTTGCCTTCTTTCAAGTGTTGCGCTCATTTGGTTTTCCATATGGATGGCGCGGAGGATGTCTTCAAGATTAATAGGAGGAGGTGCAGATGAGGATCCTGGAATGTCGTGGACGGGAGGAGCACTATCCAGCTCTTCTTGCATTTCGTCTGTGGGGGATGCAGGTTGGTCTTCATGAGTAGGTGCACGCTCTACGGGAGTTGTAGGATCGAATAACCAGTTTGCTCGGTTTCTTGGATCAATTCGGTCCCTGCATGGCAAAATGATGTTCTGATAAATGGTGTTCCTGATTACAGGGTGGAATCTGCCATCCTCACGCTCGTAAATGAGATGTGCGGCTTTGAAGTGATCCAAAGTTAGCAAAGCCGGTGCCATAGAAGGCATAGTAGCGAGAGCAGCACCGTAGTTCAGACCTATAGCAAGTGAAGTGACCAGCCCTCCGAAATAAAATGGTTTTCCGCCTCTAGCACAAATAGAGTGGATGTGAGCGAGTAAGAACGGGGCGGCGTTGATCTTTTGCCCTATGAACGCGCAATGCATAAAGAAGAGCTACTTGGAGTTGAGCTTGTGGTTGCTGTCACGGGCGAAGATTGTGTGGCTGAGGATGCGGTGGAAATAGCGGATGGTCGGATTATGAATGTGGGTGGCATTTAGGTGGTCGTAGGATCCGACACGGATATTCGTCAAACTGTGCCATAAGTTGAAGGCTTCCTCACCAAAATTATCCAGCACCCGGAGATGGACACCTTCGTCCGAACAGAAGCCTAAAAGTCGCGCAATGTCAGATTGGGGCAACTCGTTCTCAACGCCAAACATGCGGAATTTGGCCAGGCCTGACAGTTGGTTCGTGGCGCCTGGCGGAGTGATGTAAACAAAGGAACTTAAAAACTCAAGAGTCAGAGTTTCATAAATCGGTCTTGGTTCACGGCACAAGTTCCATAAATCCACACTTTGCAATAATTGGCGGACACTGTCAAGTAGTCCCAAACTCCTCAAGAAATCAATATCAACGTACCGTGTAGGTTGGAGACCTCGGCATTGAAACTTCTGAAATTTTACCCGTTGGTTTTCTCCTTGTTCGCCGAATCTGAATGTGACAGCAGGAGCTTGTTGGTTGTTGGCCATGGTGTTCGTAGGATTTGCTTGAAAAAGGTTTTGGAATATGAAATTTGGGATAGTGGGTGGATAGTATTTTAGTGTTGGAAATTTGGAAGTTTGAAGAAAAATGGAGTGGAGTGGGTAGTTTTCGTGTGATTTTGCAACAATGGAGGAAGGGGGTTAAGAAGGGAATGGTTGGAACGGTTCTGTAATAGCCGTTCTAATATGTTGTGCGTGTGACGGTCGTCACGAGGGTGTGACGGTCATCACAAAGCAAAAATGCGTGTTACGCTCGTCACGAGGGTGTGACGGTCGTAACACGTTCAATGTCATTAATGAAAAGACCGTTACAAGACCGTTGGAGATGTTTATATATTTTTATATTTTTTTATATTATTTTCTTAATAATAAAGTTTTAAATATTTTAAGTTTTGAAATATTCTAATTAATTAAAGTTTTGAAATATTAAAGTTCTGTAATATTATTTACCAGCACATAATGAAATAATAATATTTGCGAGAAATATAAACAGTAAATTAAAAGAAATAAACAGTATGCTGAAAATAAAAAGGAATGAAAAATAAAATAAAATAAACTTGGTACTTGATAAATAATTGAATTAATCCATAAAAATTGTTTCGGAATAACTAAAAAAATAAAAATGATAAAATGCTAAAATAACTAGAATAAAATGCTAAAATAACTAGAGTCCCTCCCACACTAAAACTAAACAGTGTCCCCACTGTATGTACAAATGCGAGAGAAAAGAATAAGATAACAACGACAACTCTAGCCACGGGGAGTTGGGAACATATACTGGTGCATGAAATCCAGCTGATCGGTCACCAAGTCCATGAAAGCGATGAAATCCACCCGGAGAGATGTAAGCTCTCCCCTCATTTCAGTAATTTCTTCAGGCAAATAGTGTAGGGTAACAGTAGGTGGAGGCGGTGGTGTGATCTCTGGAGCCTGGATGGCGGTCTCAGTAGAAGCTGCCTGTTGTTCCCATGGATCGGGGAACTCATGGTATCCCGGTGGTGTGGCAGGGTCTTCATCAGCATTATAAGTGTTGGGCACTTCATAAATGTCAATAGTAGAAGGAGACGAAGGCGGTGTAGCAGGATGGTGGAGGTCAAAAAGCCAGTTTGCTCTATTATGCACACTAGTGATAGGGTTCGAGAGCTTAAACTGGTGGACAATCTCATGATTAATTAACAGCTCAAATTGATCTGGCCCAAGATTCCCGATAAAGCTAGTGTTGAAACAGAATTCAATGTTCATCGGCTTTATGCCATAATGTGGGGTTGATCCTAGCATAGGCCTGCGGAGTCCAATTGCATTTGATAGCATAGTGACTAAACCACCCAACAGGATTGGTGCATTTGGAGTCTGGATGATACGCTCCATGTTAGCTAGCATATAAGCGGCACCATTTACCGGACGGCTCTGGGAAGCACAATACATAATGAAGAGCTCATCGCGGGACACGGATGTAACATTCTGCTGTTTACCAAAGAGGGTGTGGGCGATGATCTTGTGAAAGTACCTGATAGCCGGGTTATGGATGCACTCGGAATAAAGATCAGACGGCTCTGGTTGGTTATTGCCAGTGATGCTTCCCCAGAAAAAATCAAGATCAGAATCAAGCAAGAGGTCCTCCTGGGTCATAGTGATAACATCAGGTCCAAAAGGGAACCCTAGCAGGTGGCTAAACTCCCTGAGGTTATAAGTGTAGTCCATGTCAAACATCCTGAAAGTGATCAACCCATGGTTGAATCCTATCCCGTGATTTGGAATGAAGCTCAGGGTGCTCAGGAACTCAAGGGTCAACTTCTTGTAAGTACAGTACCGTCTTCGGATAGGAGCAGTGTCCCAGCCAATCTGATGTATCAAATATATGACACTCTCACGAATGCCAAGAGTGGTCATATCATGGTCATCAGTGTAGATTGTAGGGCACATTTCCCGCTCAGCCAGATCCTCAAAGCGTCTTCTTTGGTGTCTGCTTCTCAAGGTGACATTCATGAAGTTTACACGTGCCATAGAGCTAAATATGAAAGCAAAAGAATTACCCCCTGAAAATATTTAATAAATGTTTGAAAAAACTAAGTTAGTATTTTCAGGTTAAGAATTTGCCGAAGTTAAATCAAAAAGAAAAAGAAATTTTAAAGGGAAAATAAAAATAGAAGAAAACAGAAAGGAGTAAGAGATGCAATCATGAAAATTTTAAAGATTAAGAAAAAGAAAAGAAAAATAAAAACATGTTAAAATAGTAAAAATAATTAAAATAAAACATGGGTTGCCTCCCACGAAGCGCCTTTATTTTATGTCGACGGCTCGACAGGTAATACCTATTTAGTTAGGTATCGGGGTAGGTGGCTCACTTAGCTGAAGATAAGCCGAATAGTTGATATTTCCGACGTTAAAGTAGTGCTTTAAGCGCTGGCCATTGACTATGAATGGTTCGATAGAATTTCCTTTAATTTCTATCGCACCACTTGGGAAAACTTTGTTAATTTCAAATGGTCCTGACCATCTGGAACGTAATTTTCCCGGGAAAAGTTTCAGTCTAGAGTTGAATAGGAGTACGATGTCTCCTTCCTTAAATTCTTTCCGCGAGATACACTTATCGTGCCATTTTTTTGTTCTTTCCTTATAGATTCTAGCATTTTCATAAGCGTCTAAACGTAATTCTTCTAATTCATGGATATCTAATACTCGTTTCTCGCCAGCAATCTTGTAATTTAAGTTAAGGGTTTTAATGGCCCAATAAGCTCTATGTTCTAATTCTACTGGCAAATGACAAGATTTTCCATAAACTAATTTAAACGGCGTTGTTCCGATAGGGGTTTTAAAAGTTGTCCGATATGCCCAAAGAGCATCATTTAGCTTGGAGGACCATTCTTTTCTGGATATGGCTACGGTTTTCTCAAGGATTTGTTTTATCTCCCTATTTGACACTTCCACTTGTCCACTCGTTTGAGGATGGTATGGTGTGGCTATGCGATGTTTAACGCCATATTTGGAAAGTAATTTTTCGAAAATTCTAGAGATAAAATGGGAACCACCATCACTGATTACTAGTGTTGGTACACCGAATTGTGGGAAGATAATATGCTTGAATAGTTTTAGTACCACTCGTGTATCGTTTGTGGATGCGGCGATGGCTTTTACTACCGCAGTTGTTAAAGGTTCATTATGTTGATCTAAACTGTCGGTAGGAGCTATCTCTAGCTTAGCAATAAGGCGTTCATAAGGGAAATCTTCATTTATGGGAACACTCTCGGTTTGGATTCCATCTAATCTTGATAAATGGCCAGCTACCATGTTTTCAGTTCCTCTTTTGTCTTTTATTTCCAAGTCAAACTCTTGTAGGAGTAGGATCCATCTGAGTAGTCACGGTTTGGCGTCTTTCTTGCTTAGTAAGTATCAGATCATTGCATGATCTGTGTAAATAATGATTTTGGTGCCTACTAAGTAGGAACGAAATTTATCCAATGCGAATACCACAACTAAGAGTTCCTTCTCCATAGTGGCGTAATTCATTTGTGCGGGATCGAGTGTTCTGCCTGCGTAGTAGATAGCGTGAAGCTTTTTATCTTTGCATTGTCCTAGGACTGCACCTACAGCATAATCGCTCACATCGCACATTATTTCAAATGGTAGGTTCCAATCAGGAGGTTTCATAATAGGTGTTGAAATTAAGGCTTCTTTAAGAGTCTCAAATGCGTTCAAGCATTTATCGTCGAAAATAAACTCAGCTTCTTTCATTAATAATTCAGTTAGTGGCTTAGTGATTTTAGAGAAATCTTTTATAAAACGTCGGTAAAAACCAGCGTGTCCTAGAAAACTTCTTATTTCTCTAACTGTTTTGGGTGGTTGAAGGTTTTTGATAATTTCGATTTTTGCTTTATCGACTTCAATCCCTCTGTTTGATACAATGTGACCCAACACAATTCCTTGTCTCACCATGAAGTGACATTTTTCCCAGTTGAGCTCTAGGTTGACATTGACACAGTGTTTCAGTACTAATTCAAGATTTGATAAACATCCGTCAAAACTTTCTCCACAGACAGAGAAATCGTCCATGAATACTTCCATAATTCCATCTAAAAAGTCTGCGAAAATCGCCATCATGCATCGTTGGAAAGTTGCAGGTGCGTTACATAGTCCAAATGGCATTCTTCGGTATGCAAAGGTACCATAGGGACATGTGAACGTGGTTTTCTCTTGATCATCAGGATGAATGGGAATTTGGAAGAATCCTGAGTATCCGTCAAGATAGCAGAAATGGGAATGTTTGGCTAAGCGCTCGAGCATTTGATCAATGAATGGTAACGGGAAATGGTCCTTGCGCGTAGCTTTGTTCAGTTTTCTATAATCGATACACATTCTCCATCCTGTTTGGGTACATTGTGCTACCGATTCTCCTTTTGTGTTAGTTATGACCGTAACACCTCCTTTCTTAGGCACTACGTGAACTGGACTGACCCAGTTACTAACTGATATTGGGTATATGATGCCTGCCTCTAGTAGTTTCTGCACTTCTTTCTTAACGACTTCACTTAAGATAGGATTTATTCGTCTTTGATGTTCTCTAGAAGTCTTGCATTCCTCCTCCAGCATAATGCGATGCATACAGAGATAAGGGCTTATTCCTTTTAGATCTGATATATTATAGCCTAACGCGGTTGGATACTTCCTTAACACACTAAGAAGTTTTTCGGTTTCGGTCTTCCCTAAATTGGCATTGACTATAACTGGCCGTTCGAGTTCTTTATCTAAAAATTCATACCTAAGATCTTCAGGTAATGTTTTAAGTTCTATACCAGTTTTCTTATCAGTCGAGGCAGGATCGGGTGTTAAGGTGAGACATTCGCTTAGGTCGGCATCTAAATGTTCTTGTTTCCAGTCATCGTCCTTGAGGATAGTTGGTGTCTGAATTTTTAGCATCCCAGAATAGGTGTCCTCTTGGCTTGCAAGTTCTTTGACATATTCATCAATAATATCTAGGAGACAACATGAGTCATCTATAGCAGGGGCTTTAAAGAATTGGGAAAGAATGAATTCTACTTTTTCTTCTCCTACCTCGAAGGTAAGCTTTCCTTTCTTAACGTCAATGATGGCTCCTACGGTAGCTAAAAATGGTCTTCCTATTACGATGGGAATGTTTGAATCTTCCTTGATGTCCATTATTATAAAGTCAGTCGGTATGTAAAATTGTTCTATTCGGACAGGAATGTTTTCTAGCATACCAACAGGGAATTTGACTGATCTGTCGGCTAGTTGTAGGGACATCTTGGTAGGTCTCATGTCGCCTAATTTGAGCTTCTCGCAAATAGATAAGGGCATTAGACTAACACTGGCTCCTAAATTGCACAGGGCTTTGTCTATGACAGATTTTCCAATTACACATGGTATGGAGAAACTACCATGATCTTTTAGCTTTGGAGGCATGTTATTTTGAATTATGGCGCTACATTCGGCAGTTAGCATAACGGTTTCGTTTTCAATGATTTTTTTCTTATTAGACAATATTTCTTTTAGGAATTTAGCATATGACGGCATTTGGGTTATAACTTCTGTAAACGGAATAGTAACATTTAATTGTTTCAGAAGTTCTACAAATTTCTTGAATTGTCCCTCGTTCTTGGATTTTGCAAGTCTTTGGGGTTATGGAATTGGTGGTTTATATGGTGGTGGAGGCACGTAAGGTTTTTCTGAAGCCTCTCTGTTCTCATTCACGTCTTCCTCTACATTCTCAGATTGATCTTTCGACTTCTCTACTTCTTTTTCTGGTTTTTGATACATGGTCGGGTTTTGGAGTCTTGGATCTACCGGTCCATCAAGGGCTGTCCCACTTCGTAATGTGATAGCATTTGCATGTCCTTTAGGATTGGGTTGTGGCTGTCCAGGAAATGTACCAGCAGGTACGGCAGAACTAGCTTGGTGTTGTGCTACTTGGGAGATTTGGGTTTCTAACATTTTATTGTGAGTTGCTAGGGCATCTACCGTATTTGCTAATAGCTTCAACTGTTCACCGGTGTGAACGTTTTGATTGAGAAATTCTTTGTTTTGTTGGGCTTGATTAGCGATAAAATTTTCCATTAGGATTTCAAGGTTAGATTTCTTAGGAATGTTAGGAACATTAACAGTGGGTTTTTGATAACCTGGAGGTACAACAGGTGCTTGGCTAGGTGCATATAAAGCGTTATTGCTCTTGTATGAGAAGTTAGGATGGTTCTTCCAACCAGGATTATAGGTATTAGCATAAGGATTACCTTGAGCGTAATTTACATGATCAACTGATATTCCTGCTAAGATTTGACATTCGGTTCCAACATGACCAGGAATTTCACAAACTTCGCAGCTTGGGGTAACTGCAGCCACGGTAGCTGTAGTAGGTAAGGTCAAGCTTTCTATCTCTTGGGTAAGAGCATCTACCTTAGCATTAACTTTATCTAGGCTACTAATCTCGTACATCCCACCTTTGGTTTGAGTTTTCTCCACAGATGTTCTTTCTCCTCCTCACTGATAGTGGTTTTGAGCCATGTTTTCAATGAGTTAGTTAGCTTCGTCGTAAGGCTTGTCCATCAGTGCACCACCTGCGGCGGCATCTATAGAGAGTCTTGTGTTGTACAAGAGTCCATTATAAAAACGTGTGGATGATCAGCCATTTTTCTAATCCGTGATGTGGGCACATTCGCATCATATCTTTGTAGCGTTCCCATGCATCGAATAACGATTCAGTATCCTTCTGCCTGAATCTGTTATTTGGGCTCTTAGTGCAACAGTCTTGCTTGGGGGAAAGTATCGTGCTAAAAATACAGTCTTCAGTCCTTCCCACGTAGTGACGGAATTTAATGGCAAGGATTGCAACCAAGCCCAAGCTCTATCTCTTAGCGAGAAAGGGAAAAGACGTAATCTTATTGCATCTTTACTAACACCATTTGCTATAACTGTGTCGGCAAATTGAACGGATTTTGTAAGATGTTCATTTGGATCCTCGGAAGGATCTCCAGAGAATTGGCGTTGTTGGATAGCTGATATCAATGACGGTTTCAACTCAAAATCGTTTCGGTTTATTGCTGGAGCAGCAATGTTGTTGTGGGGTTCTTGTTGTGATGGAGCTGCGTACTCCTTCAGTGGATGGGTCCTTTGTTCTTCGGCCATGTCTAATTATGGATTAGTTTCGGTCTCAGAGGAAGACTTAGAATTTGTTTCAGAATCAATCTTGATTTCGGGTTTGGGTAAAGGAATAGCGTGATTTAAACAGTAATCCCTGACTGCACGTCTTATGGAAAGAATGCGTTCAAATTCGTCCGTCGATTTGTCAAGTGGTTCGCCTTGTGAGCGAGTCCTTGGCATACAAATCGAAAAAGGGTTTTCTGTTGGCTAGTCTAAACGCGCAACAAAAGAATCGTAAATAATTGACTAACCATTCCCCGACAACGGCGCCAAAAACTTGACTGGGACTTTATGAGTCTATTGGGATACTAACTACAAGTATACAGTTTAGTCGTTCTAGTTTTAAATGATTATCGAACCCACAGAGACTGAGGATCAATCGCATACGATCTAATGCTACAGTTGTTTAACTAAGCGATGAATATTTGGTTTTAGGGGGGGAATAGTTTAATTAAAAATAATAGTAATAGTTATACCGGTATGTGATAATCGGACTTCGGGAATTCGGTGAATCGCTTGGCATATAAAGTATTTCGGTAAAAACGAATTGTTTAAAAACCGGAGACATACACTCTCGTGTTCATGAAATAAGTCATGCTACTAAACCTAGTGGATGCACTTTAAATTTAATAACACTTTTTGAAAACAATTTCAGTTTAATTAATTTGTTAAAACACTCTCATGTATTTAAAAATTAATGTTTCGTTACCACTATCTGGGTCGAACCCCATCTCTCGCATGCAAGTTCTTGCCTTATTTAATTTCCCACTCTCGTGGCGAAATCGTGTTAATTATCCACTCACTCTCATGACAAAGGTAGTTAAATTAAACATGGAAATTGGAAACCATAAATTATTTGTAAATGTTTTTAGCCAAGTTATCATTGAATTATTTCGGTACTTAGGAGTCACATACCGGTACAATTAATTTAGCCGGACATAATATATTTAATAGCTATGCAATTTAAAATATAATCCATAAAAATAAATGACATAACACAAGAATAAACAAATATCAATTGCATAAAAAACCTGGAAATAATGTTGCTATGGTAATCTTGGACGCTTACAAATTCCTTGCAATTCAATCGAAATCAATAATTGTGTTAATTCTTAGATGAAGAATTAACACTCTAAAAACTAATTCTAGAAATAAAAATTACAGTACGAATGAAAATGGTTCAAAAATAAATAATATAGTTTAATGTAGAAAAGCAGCAATTTTGGTCTCTGGAAAAATTCTTCGACCTCTGCAGCTTTGCACTACCACACATATATATAGGAGAGAAAATAGCAGTTGAAAGTATCTTGAGAAAAGGCTTGAGTGGAGGAAATATAGGGAGCATGGTTATTGAGTGGAGGGAAAATAGGAGAACAAGTCTGCCCTGACGTTGCCCACGTCTCCACCAATTCACAACATTCATATTTACGCGCGTGACGGTCGTCACAGGTGGGTGACGGTCGTAATGCGCTTAAATAGCGCATTACGCTCGTCAGTGATGTGTGACGAGCGTTGCTTCAAGTTGGGGGTCGTTACGCCCATCACGAGGGTGTGACGGTCGTCACTGCTCCAAAATTTCCAAACTTTGCAGATTTAGTTCTTTTTCTCTTTGTTTATTGTCTAGCCTCCTTCATGTAGTCCTTTTCCATTGGTTTGAGTTGACAAATGTTATACCTGCAAAAAGACAAATAAACTCGGAATAATCGGGAGTTAGACGACTTAATGTATTATAAAATCGGTAAAAAGCGTAGTAATTATATGATACGATTTCTCGTTATCAATAAACCATTCCAAAAATTTATTGCTAGAATCCTAGGTAGAAGCATCATGGCTTCAATGATCTATGGTGTAAGCAGAAACGGTACAAAAGGTATTGGTTATGATATTTATGAAGAATCTGATTCTGAAAAAGAAGATAAAACAAATACTCTTCATTCTTATTTTGTCTCTGCTGGTTCTGAGCCTAAATCAAAAGAAAAAGGTAATACTTTTTCTGTTCCTAAGGCTAATCCTAAGGTTGGAAACAAGAATGCAATTAAATATTTGTATCCTTCTCTTAAGCCCATGGTTGGAAACAACTCTGGGAAGACTAACAAGAAATGACCCAAGAAGCTATGGGTACCTAAGAAGCATATAATCTATATTGAAAATATCCTTAACATCGAAGTTAAGACACATGTCATGGTACCTGGACTCTGCTTGCTCGCGTGACATGACAGGAAGAAGGCATATGTTCCAAAGCCTGGAACTTAAGCCTGGAGGCTTCCTGGGTTTCAGAAGTGATCAAAAAGGGAAGATCATAGGCTCTATGTTGTACCCCAAAATTTTCCCTCTCATTTCTCAAGGATTTTCTCACAAGATCTTCTATGACATCAAGTTTGCAGCACTGATACATCAATTTAGGCTTGAAATTGCCGTAAGGGCAAAATGGTCAATTACATACTGAAAAGTCAAAATTTGATTTTTTTTGGGTCAAAATTACATTTCAAAGATCAAATTTCATCAATACATTCAAGAATATCAAGCTTAATCATCAAGAAGTCAAGAAAGTCAAAATTCAACTTGAAAAGTCAAGATTTCCAAGACTTGGAAATTTTCTAAGGGTTTTTATACATGATAATTTCATCACTTCATGCCATTCTTTCACCAAGATACAAGACGGTTCAAGGGAAACTTTCAACATGAAAGTTGTATATCTCCATGATATCTACAACATTGCTTTATACAACTTCTCTTAAATATGCTTGGATCTCAAGTTATGAATTCATGAAGTCATGACATTTTCATTTAACACTTCGAGAAATTTTCAGCAATTTTGGTTAAGTTTTTATCCCAACTTCTTGCCCATTTTACATTAAGTTCCGGTTTGATTTAAAACAAGTGGCCAACATGAAAGTTATAGAGGGTGTTTCAAGCTTTCCAAAACATCCAAGAGCATGAATTTATCATATTTGAGCTAGAAGATACAAGGATCTGAAGTTGAACATCCATTCTTGAATTACAAGCCATTTTTGTTGAAGAACACAAAATCCAATTGGCATGATGTGCTGCATAATCTCACTTTGCAGGTCTTGTGACTTGCAAATATCAATATAATTTAATGCTTACACCCACTTTTGAGCTATTACCCAAGTGTTTAAGCCATTGTCCAAAGGATCTTTCCATGTATGGCATAAGGACATCATTGATATTCTTGAAAAGCAAACTTTTTGTACAAAGTTTGTCTTGAGCCCATACTTTGTTTATTTTCTGAATTTACCTTACCAAAAAACATGGAAGTCAACCCCTCTAAACCAGCAACTTTGGTACTTCATCATGGAACCGTGGAGTACTTGACATAGTTTGATACTTGCATCCCAACAAAACCATAACATGTTGTGTTGTAAACATATTCAGCCTTTGTTCATAAGTCCTTTGCCTATAAATAGAAGAAGCATTTGCAAGACAAAGAGGTTAGAAGAAATAGAGAGAAAGAACAAGGATAAAAGCCATAAGTTATATTGATAAACCCTTAAAATCTCATATTCACAAAAAGCCATAACAGTCCATAAAACCTCCACTCTTGAGTTTTGAAGTCTAAACCTTTAAACCTCTCACACTTTGCATATTCCATCTAAAAACCATCCAAACATTTCACACCACACAGAGGTTGTTTAGTAACCTTCAACAAAAAGGAAAGTCTAGCAGCATGTTGGAGCTTCCTTAAGGTTCATACAACATCTTGAAGGATATTTAGATTGAAAACCTAAAGTGCAGTTTTAAGGTAAGTCATCTTTACCTTGCTTTTTTCCATACATCAATTTTTTTGTTTATAAGATGTAGCAATCACTATTTTTGAAGTTAATCATTTATTTGTTGTTCCTGTTATTCATTCATATGTTGAAAACTAACTGATGTATGCAAAGAATGGTGTTTAAGGCAGAAAAATGCAGTATGTATCGACACATATCCACATGTGTTGACCCATCTTAGTGAAAATATAGGGTATGAGTCGACACATGACCCTCATGCATCGACCCATACTGAGTTCAGGTCACAAAACAGAAACTGGGAAGGACTATGAGTCGACATACGCATTTCGCGTTGATGCAAAAAGGTGTATGAGTCGATACATCCCATTATGTGTCGACTCATACTGAATAGATTTCATTTTACAGGGGTAAGGAGAAGCTATGTGTCGATGCATAGCAGCATGGGTCGACACATATCGGTTCAAAAGCGCATTTTTCCTTTATTTTGCACTGTTTTCACTTTATTTTATTATCATTCGATATGGTTGTAATATTTTAATTCCTACTTCACCCCCATTTGTTAAATTGTACCCCCATCCCTCTAAAGTAATGTAATAGCTTAGATTCTACTTTCCGCTTTTTACTTTCTTTTCATATATTGCTAGTAAATAAGATGTATGGCAAGATAAAATGAACAAATAGATGACTTTCAAAAACAAGACAAAACTCATGCAAATAACACACTTGCACACATGCATCCTTAGGGTTTCTCCACTTGGTTGCCTTATACAAAAATAGCCATGTTACGCATGTGAAGTATCTTGGCAAAACAAACAACTATAAGATCATAGCCCCTTGATGACGCTATTCAAAAGTTGCCTAACAAAAATTATCTCGGTCCCTCAAAAATGCTAAGATACTTTGCAACATTGCTATCATGGCTATACGATGACCCACGCCCGTCCCGTTTACATCCAAAGATATGGTTGTTTACCAAATCAATGGTAAGTCAACAATGTCAAAGGAATATAAGATGCATAAGAAAGACATTTGAGTAGGTAGATAGCTTCTAAGTTACTTGCTCCATTTCAAACAAAAATCCTTTCTATTTTCAAAACAAACGCATACACATTTCAAAAACATCTTATAAACATTGAAAACATTTTCAAAAATACAAACATCTTTGTATACATTCTTATGAACGAGAATCATTACAAAGATTGCCTAAACGAATGGCCTCTTTTACAAAATACTCTCAAAACCACATCAAACACCATTTCAAACAAACCAAAGCAAGTGATCTAAGCAAGTAACTAAGAGCCCATGGAAAACCATGGATGAAAAGGGTTCTAGTACCTTCCCTTTTCATAATCTACCCCGCAAACTCAAGAAAACATCTCAAAGGTCTTTCCTGTGCTTTTTCACCTTTCCTTTTTGGATAAAAGAAAAGTCGGTGGCGACTCTTGCTAACCGCGACATTTGCGACAAAACACAAAACCTCAAGTCAGTTCTCCCACTGTATCACAGAACTGGATACTCTGCTGGGGATATTCTTAAAGTGGGGTTACCTTAGGGTTAGATCACATTTACTTGCTTACATTGTTTGATTTGTATGCTTTATATTATGGTTCTCTGTTTGGGCTTGCTTTGATCCTCCACCCGGATCTGGGACACCTCTTTAGGTAAATAGCAATAGATTGTGGAAACTGTACGGCGTAGACCAATATGGTTGAAACAATGGCTATGTTAGTGTGACGCATTTGTGGGTATCGGCATCCCTCGTTGTGAATCGAGGAGAATATGGGGCCGCTGAGTGGCGTCATGAAGCATTAACTGACTTTAGAACCCTAATTGAACAAACTTGGCCATTAGGACAGAGTGAGATAACCGGTTTCAGTGTAGAGCTAAAAATTGGTTGATACTCGATACTACACTCATTGAGGCTGGACTTTTGGGATATCTCGGTCGCAAGAAAAGATTGTTGTGCTGAGACAATGCCTAAGAGAAAGGTCGGTGATATTGAGATCTTTTAGAACCCGATCATTATTTCTAGGACAGTTTGAGCCAACTAGACTTCAAGAGGGTACTCACCTACAAAACTCATGCAAGCCTAAAACATAGGGATCTGTTTGTTGTATGTGTATATGTTTGCTTGTACATAAACATCATCAACATCATATGCATGCTCACTAACCATTTCAAGGATTTATAAATTTATCTTTGTTTTTGTTTTATAGGATATGAATTCTCTCCGAAGAAACACCATCCGAATCAGCTTTGTGAAAGCACATCCTCAACTTCAAGAGCTAGCCTCAAGAGTGCCCGGGGATTCTCCTTTTACCAAGAAGTATGGTCGACTCCTCAGTTTGGCTACATCCAACTTCCAAGAAGAGATGATGTGTGTACTATTCCAATTCTTCGATCTCGTACACCATTGTTTCACTTTCCCGGACTATCAGTTGGTACCTACACTAGAAGAGTTATCTCTACTCTTAGGGGTGCCCATGCTTAATCAGATATCGTTCACCGGTCTAGAAGGGATTCCAACACCTGAAGTCATCGCCGAAGCTTTACATGTGAAGAGGGCCGACGTCAAGGCCAACTGGGAGACGAGAAGCGGGGTTAAAGGTTTTTTAGCTAAGTTTCGATTGGAAAAAGCTCGTTCATTCTGGGATGACATGGATTTCAAAGCTTTCGAAGACGTGTTAGCTCTCTTCATTTATGGTTTGGTTCTGTTTCCTAATTCGGACTAATTGATAGACGTTAATTCCATCAAAGTCTTTCTCTCTCGCAATCCTATACCCACCTTACTAGGAGACATCTTGCATTGCCTTCATACCCGTACCATGAAGAAAAGAGGTACCATTTTGTGTTGTATACCCCTACTCGCTAAGTGGTTCACTTCACACCTGCCTCAGTCAACATTGAAGAACGAGCAAAGATTGATTTGGTCTCAAAGGATGATGTCTCTCACTCACTCTGATATCTGTTGGTGCTCAAGATCTTTGGAAGATATCCCTATCATTGACCGTTATGGGGAGTTCCCTAATGTACCTCTGCTAGGTATTAGGGGAGGTATTACCTACAACCCGTGCTTATCTCTTCGGCAGTTTGGGTATTCCCAAAGAGATGGCCCTCATGAGATGCTCATCCAGGGTTTGGTACTCGACTACGACAAAGAAGACCAAGGTTATCGCCAGAGATTTACACGTGCTTGGGGAATAGTGAACAAGGTAGACAGTAGGACTTTGGGACATAAAAACTCTATCCCTCTCAAGCCTTACCTTAAGTGGGTACGGGCTCGTGCCCAGAGTCTCTTGATGCCTTACCCTTCCATCCTTCCTGTCATCATTGAGCACGTTATTGAAGGAGACGTCCCGTACACCATTCTTCATCCTGACATGCCTACTTCTCTCGAAGACCTGCAAAAAGCTTGGATTCAGTTAAAGGAAGAACGAGACACCTTTGAAACCCAGTACTACGCCAGCAAAAAGAAGGTTCTAGAGCTCACCAAACTGCTTCATGAAGAGAAAAATCTGAATACCTACATTGCTCCAAAGAGGATGCGTTCGGTCTTTTTGTCTTAGGAGTTTTTTCCGTATCTTGTTTCTTTCTTTGTAAGCCCAAGGAGGCATGATGTATTCAAACTTGGTTTTATTTAATATGACGTGTGTTCTTTTTTGGTTTGGACAAAGTTTAAATCTTTAAATTTCCTTGAAATCATTTTCATAGTACATATCATTCATCATAAACATAAACAGGTCTTTGCAACAAGTTTCCTCATCTATCTACTGTTTATTTCAGTAAGATGGATCTCGAACAGACGGTCAAAGACCTTCAATCTCAAAACACACAATTTCAACAGTTACTCATGTCCTTAGCCAAGGGGCAAGAGGAGATAAATACTTTTCTAGAAAAAGAGAAAAAGAAGAAAGAGAAGAAACCAGATGGTGTGGTAATCATGGGCAGAAGGTTTTAGGGACAAGCCAGAAGGACCTTAGAATTTCCAGCAACATCTGATGAAGGGGGAAGGAAGGGAAAAGAAACGGTAGTTCCATCAGACTCTGAAGAAGAGGAGGAAGAGGAGGATTTCTCTGAACAACAATAGCCTTCGGCTGATGATAAATACAAACACCTAGAAGAGCGTTTAACCGCTATGGAAATACAAAGGGTACGGGTCTAGATTTTGAAGAACTAGGGCTGGTGTCAGGAATTGTGATCCCGCCAAAGTTTAAAGTGCCATTATTTGCCAAGTATGATGGGGTGTATTGTCCTAAAATGCACCTCCGATCATATGTCAGGAAGATTAAGCCACATTCTACTGATAAAGACTTGTGGGTCCACTTTTTCCAAGACAGTTTATCAGGAACGCAACTCGATTGGTTTTACCAATTGGAAAGAACCGACATCCACAATTGGGAAGACCTGGCCGCAGATTTCTATAAGAAATACCAGTACAACACCGATTTGGCGCCTACCCATACTCAACTTCAGAGTATGGCTATGGTTTCAAATGAGGGCTTCAAAGATTACGCGCAAAAGTGGAGAGATCTAGCCGGAAGAGTGCAACCCCCTCTGTCTGAAAGGGAGTTTGTGGACATGTTCTTGGGAACTCTATCAGGCCCTTTCTTCAATCATCTAATTAGAAGTTCCTCTGCAGGGTTTACTGATTTGATTTTAACTGGTGAGAGGGTTGAAGATGGTATAAGAAGTGGGAAGATTCAGAAAGATGTGTCTGCTTCTACAGCTGTGAGGAAACCTTTCACTGGGAAGAAGGAGGTATCTGCTGTTTATTCACAGAGTAATCAAGGAAGAATAGAACGCCGACCAGTGGTGGGGGCCGTTATGATTCCGAAGCCCGCATAAGACCAGCCAAGAAATAACCAACCAAGGGTGGAAAGGCCATTATGGAAATTCACCAGGATTAACATGACTCCAGCCCAGGTTCTACCACATCTTCTAAAATTGAATCTAGCAACTTTAAAAGAGGCCCCAAAGAATCTCAATACTACGTCCCCTCATTATCATCCAAATGCCAGATGCGCATACCATTCTGAATGTCTAGGGCACGACACTAACAACTGCTGGGCTCTGAAGAACAAAATTCAAGACCTAATAGATACGAAGGAAGTTGATTTTGAAGCGCCTGATAAACCAACTGTTATTTCCACTCTAACGCATAGGCATGGTCACAATGCCAATGCCGTCGAGGAAGATTTATTTGTTGCCACAGTGGATGAACTGTTGACTCCGCTCCCGATCATTAAGTTGAATTTGTTGAAAACTGATATATTCCCAGGTTGTGACAAAGACTGCCATGTTTGCCTATCCTCATCATTTGATTGCCCTCTGTTAAAAAAGGGTACCCAACAATTGATTGATAACCGAGAAATTTTGTTTGAGAATGCCCCTGTTTCACCCGTTCTAGTTATAGAAGTTTCAATCATAACCATCTACACCAATCCTTCTAGGGTCCCTAAAAGACCCGTTAGGCTTACACGTACTCCAAAAACTACTCCACTTAAGATCACAATGCCCGGGCCGGTCCCGTACAAGTCAGATAAAATAGTACCATGGAATTATGGTGGAGAAATCTACTACCATGGTATTAAACAAGATGAACTGACTGCCGAAGAAGAGTGCTCTGAAGAGGACAATTCTGACATTAGCAATATTGCCGGAACTAGCAAGATTACCCGCAGTGGTAGAATATTCTCTCCAGAGGTTGCCCCTCCAAAGGCAACTTTTGGACCCGCGGCCATTCCGAAGATTACCTCTGTACCAATGATTATACCTGTAAGCGTACCTACCAACAAAGATGACGCAATCCCTATCCCTACCAATACCTCCGCTGCTGAGAATAAAGGAAAAAGCATTCAAGAAGAGCCTGTCCGGACGAAGGCTCAATCACTAGCTATTCCTGAAACATCCAAAAAGGAAATGGAAGAGATCCAAAGGATAATAAAGAAAAGTGACTATGATGTGGTTGAACAGTTGGGGAAAACCCCTTCCAAGATCTCTATGCTAGCTCTGCTGCTGTGCTCTGAAGCACATGCGAAAGCTCAGGTAAAATTTCTGAAGACAGCTCATGTGCCACAAGAGACGTCCGCTGACCAGTTCCAAGACTGTGTGGCCAGTTTGACAGCTGATAATGGCTTGGGTTTCTCCGATTCTGATTTGACACCCAGAGGGAGAAAACACAACGAGGCATTACATGTCTCTGTGGAGTGTAGAGGAACGACTCTGGCCCATGTCTTGGTGGAAACGGGATCATCTTTAAACGTCTTACAGAAGAAAGCCCTTGATAGATTGGATTGCGAAGGGCTGACTTTAAAACCCAGTAACATAGTGGTGAGAGCATTTGATGGTTCGAAGAGGATGGTCCACGGGGAGGTGGACATCCCAATAAAGGTGGGAACTCAGATTTTCAACTCAACCTTCTATGTGATAGATATCCGTCCTTCTTATTCCTGTCTGTTAGGACGCCCCTGGATCCACAATGCCGGTGCTGTCGCCTCCACATTGCATCAAATGCTAAAGTACCCGGTCCAAGGAAAGATCATAATTGTCCATGGGGAGGAGGAGTACATGATTAGTCATCTGAATTCTTTCCGATATGTGGAGTTGGATGGCGAGTTCATTGAAACCCCTTTCCAACATTTTGAAGAAGTCTCTCAATAAGTAGCGGAAACCAAGGCGGAATCCTCAATTCCTAAAATCACAAGACCTCCACTTCGGATGTCATATCTAAAGGACGCAAAGGCAGTAGTGGAAGAAGGTGGATGCACCATCTGGGGGCAGCTTCCAGACATTCCGTACAAATCAAACAAGTTTGGCTTGGGGTTTACTTCAACTGCTCAGAAGGATGTGCGCCGCGCCCGTGCCGGAGGGCCACCTATGAAGATTAGCAACCAAGGGGTCAATGCAGTAGAAGACAATGAAGAGGATGGCAGCTTGGAAGATTGGATATTTCCTACTATCAACGGAGGACTTCACAACTGGGAAGCCAGAGACTTTATCCCAATAACTTTCATCTCTCAGTAATTTATCTTTTACATTTCTGTTGGACTTGTAATATTCATAAACAATTCGCACTTTAAAAACCTTGTGTCTTACCCAAGGCACAGTGGGCCATTTGTAAGGGTTTTTATTTCATCTTCATATGACATTCAATGAATCATGGACGTTTTTTCACATATAAACCTTTTGTGCTCATTGTCTTTCTTTTACATTTTCTTGTTTAAAGATGGCTATACCCTTACACACACCCACACTCACAAATGCGGGTACCCTTCCATTCTGGATCCTATGGGTAACGATACTGCTATAGCCTTCAGTGACTCTGAAGATCTAATCTACCAAGCCGAATACGAAGGTGAGGAAGATTGTGAGGTGCCAGGGGAATCGACTAGACTACTATAACAAGAGGAAAGAGCTATTCAGCCTCATGAGGAGCTGTTAGATACAATCAATTTGGGTACCGAGGAAGATAAAAAGGAAATCAAAGTGGGTGCCAATCTAGAGCCGAGTGTCAAGGAGCGCCTAATTCAGTTGTTTCATGATTTTGTTGAGATCTTTGCCTGGTCATACGAAGACATGCCAGGACTCGATACAGACATCGTGGTACATCGTCTACCCACAAGAGAAGATTGTTCACCAGTAAAACAAAAAGTCCTCCGCATGAGACCTAACATGTCAAAAAAGATCAAAGCGGAAGTCATGAAACAATTCAATGCTGGATTTCGGGCTGTTACTTATTATCCTCAATGGGTTGCCAACATTGTTCTTGTGCCTAAAAAGGACGGCAAAGTAAGAATGTGCATGGATTATAGAGATTTAAACAAGACCAACCCTAAATATGATTTTCCACTTCCACACATTGACATCCTGGTTGATAATACGGCCCAACACAAAGTATTTTCCTTCATGGACGGATTCTCAGGCTATAACCAGATCAAAATGGCACCTAAGGACATGGAGAAAACTATGTTGGTCACACAGTGGGGTACGTTTTGCTACAAAGTGATGCCATTCGGACTGAAGAATGCTGGGGCAACCTATCAATGCGCTATGGTAGCTTTGTTTCATGATATGATACATCATGAGATAGAGGTCTACGTAGATGACATGATAGCCTGATCACAAACTGAGGAGGAGCACCCTGGTCACTTGCAAAAGCTGTTTGTGAGATTGAAGGAGTACAAACTAAGGTTGAATCCAAACAAGTGCACATTCGGAGTCCGGTCTGGTAAACTCTTAGGTTTCATTGTCAGCAACAAAGGCATTGAGGTTGATCCTGCCAAGTTTAAAGCAATACAAGAAATGCATGCTCCTCGCACTGAGAAGGAAGTCAGAGGATTCTTGGGACGCCTGAACTATATTTCCAGATTCATTTCTCACCTAACATCTACTTGTGAACCAATCTTCAAACTGTTGAAGAAAGATCAAGTAGTCAGATGGAATGAGGAGTGTCATATTTCTTTTGACAAACTCAAAGAGTATTTACAAGAGCCTCCTGTCTTGATGCCACCAGTCGAGGGAAGACCACTGATCATGTATCTGACCGTTTTAGAGAACTCAATGGGGTGTGTATTGGGGCAGCATGACGAGTCTGGCCGAAAAGAGCACGCTATTTACTAACTGAGCAAAAAGTTTACCGACTGTGAAACCAGATATTCAATTCTCGAGAAAACTTGTTGCGCTCTAGTATGGGTTGCTCGCCGGCTAAGACAGTATATGTTGACTCATACCACTTTGCTGATATCTAAGATGGATCCGATAAAGTACATCTTTGAGAAGCCTGCTCTGTCTGGGAGGATAGCTAGATGGTAGATGATCCTAACAGAATATGACATACAGTACACTACCCAAAAAGCTATAAAGGGCAGCGTGCTAGCTGATGATCTTGCTCATCAAGCTGTAGAAGATTATCAGTCCATAAAGTTTGAATTCCCAGACAAAGACATCATGACATTAGACAACGGTGAAGAAATCAGGCCATATGACGGACCTGAACAAGGATCCCGATGGACCCTGTTCTTTGATGGGGCATCCAATGCACTTGGTAACGGTATCAGCGCTGTACTCATATCTCCAGAAGGGTGTCATACTCCCTTTACTGCCAAACTTTGCTTCAACTGTATGAACAACATGGCGGAATACGAAGCATGCATCTTTGGTCTCAAGGCTGCCATAGACTTGGGAATCAAATCTTTAGATGTGTTTGGAGATTCAGCTTTGGTCATTAGTCATATCAAAGGAGAATGGGACACTAAGCATCCAAACCTTATCCCTTACAAAGAACATGTTTTAACATTGCTACCACATTTTGAGCAAATTACCTTCGAGCACTTCCCGCAAGAAGAAAATCAACTAGCATATGCTATAGCCACAATGTCATCTATGTTTAAACTTAATTGGGATAACGAGGCTCCCCAAATCACCATTGAACGAATGGACGAACAAGCACACTGTCACGAGATTAATACTGAAGAAGTAATGGACCATCCTTGGTTTCATGAAGTCAAAAGGTATCTCGAGGCCCAAGAATATCCAGAAGGAGCTTCAATCAATGATAAAAAGTTCTTAAGGAGATTCTTAGCTAAGTTCTTCCTAAGTAATGGCATCCTATACAAACGTAATCATGATTTTATTCTGCTCCATTGTGTGGATAAGATTGAAGCTGAAAAGATCATGGCTGAATTACGTGAAGGTACCTTTGGCACTCACTCTAGTGGGCATACGATGGTGAAGAAAATTCTACAGGCAGGCTATTATTGGTCTACCATGGAAGCAGACTACTATTGATACTCCCGGACCTGTCATAAGTGTCAAATCTATGCAGACAAGGTGCACGTGCCTCCGGTTCCTCTAAATGTCTTAACAGCTCCCTGGCCCTTCGCTATGTGGGGAATCGATATGATTGGGGAGATCAAGCCTACAGCCTCCAATGGACACCGCTTCATTCTAGTGGCCATTGACTATTTCATAAAGTGGGTCGAAGCAGCTTCCTTCACATCTGTTACTAAGAATGTTGTTTCCCGCTTCATCAAGCATAATCTTATTTTCCGGTACGGTATCCCAAAAAGGATCATCACTGATAACGGTACGAACCTTAACAATACTATGATCATCGCCTTATGCGAGCAGTTCAAGATTCAACATCACAATTCATCCCCCTATCAGCCAAAGATGAATGGTGCGGTCGAAGCTGCTAATAAAAACATTAAAAAGATCATACAAAAGATGACAATCACCTACAAAGACTGCCATGAGATGCTACCATTTTCTCTCCATGGGTACCGTACCACGGCTCGCACATCAACTGGGGCAACACCCTATTCTTTGGTTTATGGCATAGAGGCTGTTTTTCCTATTAAGGTTCAAATCCCCTCTTTGAGAATTATGAAAGATGCAGGTTTGAGTGAAGACGATTGGATCCAGACCCGGCTTGATCAACTGAACTTAATTGATGAAAAGAGGCTTACTGCTGTTTGACATGGTCAGATGTATCAAAAACAGATGATCAAGGCCTTCAACTAGAAAGTCAGACGCCAAGTATATCAAGTTGGAGATTTAGTGATCAAGCGCATCATCTTTCCACAAAGTGATCCCAGGGGAAAATGGAATCCTACCTATGAAGGACCATTTGTAATCAAGAACATCTTTTCCGGTGGGGCAATGATCTTAACCACCATGGACGGCGATGACCTGCCTCACCCAGGGAACACAGACATAGTCAAAAGATACTACGCAGAAAAGACCTGCTAGGTTGACACACCTAGGCAAAACAAGGGTATCCCGGCGAACCAAAAAGGTTCGGGCAAAAATTAGGGATAAAATAAAAAAATCTTTACACCCGGCAAGTTGAAAACCCGAAAGGGAGACTTGGGCAAAAAGGGTTTCCCTGTGGATTGAAAACCCGAAAGGGAGGTCCAGGCAAAAGTTAGGGAATTAAAGCGTATGCCTATGTCTCGTTGGATCACTTTGAGGATAATCTCTTCATTGACAAACTCGAAGTTCTGAACAATTTAATCATCTTCGGACGAAGCAACAAATAGACAAGAGATTCAGAGATGCGGAGACTATAGTAGAAAAGAAACCCCATGGGATTATCACACATATCTATCTTTCTTTGTATAAATTTTTCTTATTTTTAATGACACCATCCTCTTACTAGGATGTATGTCTCCTTTATACAAAATACTTATTCAAAGTGAATACAAAGATATCTCTTTAAAGTACAGAAAACTATTTGTCCTTTTCTTTTACACTTGTGTTTTATTTGCAAAAAACGTCCAATGATTCATTAATGAACATATGCATTTGAACATAATTACTGTTTACAAATAAACAAAATGAAAAAGGACAATTAGTGATAGGTCGAAAGAATAGGAAAACGTCTTTAGGCTATTCCCTGAGCAATCCCTACAGTACGTCATCAAGATCCCCAGCAGAGCTGAAACTTCAAAACTATTAATCCCCGGTGGAAACCATCAGTTTCTCCAAGTTCCCCAGCAAGTTGTCTTGAAACCTGAAAATAAATCAGATAACGGATAACTTTTGTTTCTCCCTAACCTAGGATAATTCCCCAGTAGAGTGGCAGGTGACCGAAACTCCTGAACTTTTTCCAAACAGGAATAAGCTTTTTCCCAGAGTTTTCATTGTTCCCCAATGGAACAAGGATTCCCATTGTTAGATCCCCCAGTAGAAGTCATCAAAATTCTCTAGATTCCCCAAGAAGATTACTCAAGGAGTATATGGCATTGCCCGCAACAGAATTTTTGTCAATTACTCCAACTTTAAGACATGAAGAATCCGCATATCCTCAGCAACAGTCAAGGATTTATTTTCCTCAGCGAATCAGCTTACATGCGCATACATTACATTCACATATCATAAACATTGATAAAACACACATATTGCATCATACATTTCATGCAACATAACTTTGTGTTTCAGCTAACATTTTACCCTTTTCAGGATAAGATTAACAAACTATTATTGACAACATGCAATCTAGATACAGTTCAGATATGCTCCAGACATGGAAGCCATCCTGTTACTCATTCGAAGACAGCTTTCAGATACAGTTCAGATACGCAACAGATACGGATGTCATCCTGTTACTCATTCAAAGACAACTTTCAGATACAGTTCAGATACGCACCAAATACGGATGCCATCCTGTTACTCATTCAAAGACAACTTTCAGATACGCACCAGATACGGATGTCATCCTGTTACTCATTCAAAGACAGCTTTCAGATACAGTTCAGATACGCACCAGATACGGATGCCATCCTGTTACTCATTCAAAGACAGCTTTCAGATACAGTTCAGATACGCACCAGATACGGATGCCATCTTGTTACTCATTCAAAGACAGCTTTCAGATACAGTTCAGATATGCACCAGATATGGATGCCATCCTATTACTCATTCAAAGACAGCTTTCAGATACAGTTCAAATACGCACCAGATATGGATGCCATCTTGTTACTCATTCAAAGACAGCTTTCAGATACAGTTCAGATACACACCAGATATGGATGCCATCCTGTTACTCATTTAAAGACAGCTTTCAGATACAGTTCAGATATGCATCAGATACGGATGCCATCCTGTTACTCATTAAAAGACAGCTTTCAGATACAATTCAGATATGCACTAGATACGGATGCCATCCTGATACTCATTCAGATTCAACTTCTAGATACAATTCAGATACGCTCCAGATACGGATGCCATCCTGATACTCATTCAGATACAACTCAGATACATTCCAGACATGGACGCAATGCTGATACTCATTCTTCTAAACTTACAAATTACAATTCAACAAGCATTCTTGGATGGCATCTACAAGCCCATCTCCAACAAGATTCTATCACCTCTCAAAATGGCATCTTTAAGCCCATTCCTCCTATCATTGCATCGCCGAGTGCAAATTTCTGGGCACTCTAGTGTCCAATCAACTTCCACCTTCGAGTCACGGATGGCAAAACTCGCCAATCTAACTCTTCAGGTTTAAGAAGATTGAACATGGGCAGCTGTTGTACCCCAAAATTTTCCCTCTCATTTCTCAAGGATTTTCTCACAAGATCTTTTATGACATCAAGTTTGCAGCACTGATACATCAATTTAGGCTTGAAATTGGAGCAAGGGCAAAATGGTCAATTACGTACTGAAAAGTCAAACTTTGATTTTTTTTTGACAACATTACATTTCAAAGATCAAATTTCATCAAGAAATTCAAGAATATCAAGCTTAATCATCAAGAAGTCAAGAAAGTCAAAAGTCAACTTGAAAAGTCAAGATTTCCAAGAATTGGAAATTTTCTAAGTGTTTTTATACATGATAATTTCATCACTTCATGCCATTCTTTCACCAAGATGCAAGACGGTTCAAGGGAAACTTTCAACATGAAAGTTGTAGATCTCCATGATATCTCCCTTATTGCTTTATACAACTTCTCTTAAATATGCTTGGATCTCAAGTTATGAATTCATGAAGTCATGACATTTTAATTTAACACTTAGAGAAATTTTCAGCAATTTTGGTTAAGTTTTTATCCCAACTTCTTGCCCATTTTTCATCAAGTTCCGGTTTGATTTAGAAAAAGTGGACAATATGAAAGTTATAGATGATGTTTCAAGCTTTCCCAAACATCCAAGAGTATGAATTTATCATATTTGAGCTAGAAGATACAAGGATCTGAAGTTGAACATCCATTCTTGAATTACAAGCCATTTTTGTTGAAGAACACAAAATCCAATTGGCATGATGTGCTGCATAATCTCACTTTGCAGGTCTTGTGACTTGCAAATCTCAACATAATTTAATGCTTACACCCACTTTTGAGCTATTACCCAAGTTTTTAAGCCATTGTCCAAAGGATCTTTCCATGTATGGCATAAGGACATCATTGCTATTCTTGAAAAGCAAACTTTTTGTACAAAGTTTGTCTTGAGCCCATACTTTGTTTATTTTCTGACTTTACCTTACCAAAAAACATGGAAGTCAACCCCTCTAAACCAGCAACTTTGGTACTTCATCTTGGAACCATGGAGTACTTGACATAGTTTGATACTTGCATCCCAACAAAACCATAACATATTGTGCTATAAACATATTCAGCCATTGTTCATAAGTCCTTTGCCTATAAATAGAAGAAGCATTTGCAAGACAAAGAGGTTAGAAGAAATAGAGAGAAATAACAAGGAGAAAAGCCAGAAGTTATATTGATAAACCCTTAAAATATCATATTCACAAAAAGCCATAACAGTCCATAAAACCTCCACTCTTGAGTTTTGAAGTCTAAACCTTTAAACCTCTCACACTTTGCATATTCCATCTAAAAACCATCCAAACATTTCACACCATACAGAGGTTATTTAGTAACCTTCAACAAAAAGGAAAGTCTAGCAGCATGTTGGAGCTTCCTTAAGGTTCATACAACATCTTGAAGGATATTTGGATTCAAAACCTAAAGTGCAGTTTTAAGGTAAGTCATCTTTACCTTGCTTTTTTCCATACATCAATTTTCTGTTTATAAGATGTAGCAATCACTATTTTTTAAGTTAATCATTTATTTGTTGTTCCTGTTATTCATTTATATGTTGAAAACTAACTGATGTATGCAAAGAATGGTGTTTAAGGAAGAAAAATGCAGTATGTATCGACACATATCCACATGTGTCGACCCATCTTAGTGAAAATACAGGGTATGAGTCGACACATGTGTAATACCCCAAATTTGTCCTACCCTTTTACTTCCTATCTGGCTTACGCATTTTTGCACATATGTAATTTCCATTAGGTCATCTAACACATCATGCATCATTAATCAATAATTTGGCATAAGATCATGGATTTCGAGGAATAAGGGTTGGTGTATGGCTTTTTCTCTAACACTGTGGACTTCTTTTAGTGATACAATTTTTGGGTCTCATCAAATACTTGTCGCTTCAATTGTGAGTCATCCCAAGGCTATCTCGAAAGGCTGCAAGCTTAAGTAGTGAGGAACATCGTCTTATACTTATCACCTACACATGAATGATGATTTATTTCCATGATCATATAAATTTCAAAGGGGTTCTATAATTACTTAAAGTGCAAATGGTTGAAGATTTTGATATATCCATGGCCATTAAGATCTTGTTCAAGGATGCTTCAATATGTCATACAAAAAGGTTATCATATAAGAAAATAGTATCTTTTACGAGTTAGTATTTCAAATGGTCCTTTCTTCATCAAATGAGGTTTAGCTATTCCTTTAATCTCAAGGCATATGTTCACGAGCTCTAGGCAAGAGAAGAAGATTCAATGGGATACTATTTGCCAAATTGGAGTTTGTACACTTTATGAGGCAAAGCTCTTCGTCGGGTCTATTCGCTTACTTGTGATATAAAATGCTTTGGGGGACTTCATTTCAAAAAAACATTAAAATCAAAATCCTAAGCTTCTTCAATTATGGTTTTGAAGTGAGGATTAAGAAAGATGCAAGGCTCGTTCATTTGAAGGTGTTTAGGCATGTTTTCATTCAAAAGCAAAGAAACTCGACGTTACAAGTTTGTCCTTGGAAAAGGCTCTTATTAAATTCATATCACAACCATGGAGTTATATGCAATATAAAATTAAAATATCTTGGAGATACAAAAGGCAATTAGGAAGAGAAGACTACTTGGAATATTTGGGCTTCATCATTAAAATTCAAGGGTTCACATTCATTCAATGATATGATCTTTACAAGTTATAAAGCATTACTCGTGATTTGTCAAAGGGTTATCCAAATTCATTCTCGTTCATTCGAGGTCATAACCATGCAATTTACAAGCGGTGTCATTAGAACATTACAAGAGAAGATTTCAAAAGGGCGTTTACATCCAAAACTACTAAATCAAAAACAAGAATTTACATTAAATATTCAAGTGGTCTAAAGCTAAAGAATTCTAAATCAAGGTCTCCATCATCTCTAAACTTATTTATCTTCAAGCCACTATCTTCCAAGATTGCCCCATTCCAACCTGGTTATGTCCAAGCCTCAGTCCATGTTTCATACCAAAAGAAAACCTGCATAAACAACCATTTTCCAAGCCAGTTCAGTACCAATATGTAATCAAGTTAATTTAATTTAAAATACAAAAATCAACAATTACATCAAGTATTATGTGCTTAAAACAAACCAACACAGTTTTAGAAATTTACTCATCCATTTTGATGATACATCTGATGGACTCCCCTTTGAGCATGTAATCAAAAGCTTTGTTTATCTCTGAAAATGGTATTCTGTGAGTAATGAATTTCTCCAGTTCCAGCTCCTACAGCAAGTGTTAACACATTAACAATGCAAATAACATATCATTCTGCAATACTAGTTAATCCTCCTACGATAATGCAGAATACAATATATAGAAGCTTACCCCTTTCATGTACTTCTCTACAACATTAGAAAGATCAGTACAAAAGAAAACTCAGTAAAACTTTCTAACCAAGCCTCATTTTTCAATCCTAGCCATCCAAATCTCTTACAAAAATTCAAATTAAAGGTGATGATTCATTTCACGTAACAAACTTTTCATACATCTAACTGAACCATAAAATAGAAATTACCTCATCAATCTTTTCATTCTTCACTTTTTGGAGAATCACTAGAAAAAACTCTCTCAAATCTCTCTGCATTCACATCGTAACTGCAACATCAACACAAGCATCAACACAAAGACCGCACGATGTGAACCATTGCGTCTTCACGTTTCTTCATTAGTTTTTCTTCACCAACACAACAACAACTCTTCACGCAGCAAGAACAACAATGCAAAGAGAGCATCAACAGAACACAGTGAAAATGAAAAGAAAGAAGACACAAAAGAAAGATAAATCAGGAGCAACTAAGGGAGTATTACCTCTGGTTTTCTGGATTAACATTGTCACATCAAAAAGCCATAGGAGTTCTCTAGTAGATGATAAAGGTAATGTTGAACAAAGTGGAAATGAGATAAGGAGAAGGACGAAGAGAGTAAGTCCATGAGGCACTGTTATGCACGGTGGCGGACGAACGGAAGTGAACGCGATGGAGAATTAGATTGCGTTGGAGAAGAAGGTTGGACTGTTGGAAACAGAGATCACTCCCTGATTACAGTGGGCGTGGTTGGCATGAATCAAGGGCAGGTGGTTGCTTTTATTTAGCTTCTTGTTACGAAATGGCCGCTCAAGTGTATGCTAGAGGAAGTTTCTTCTCCGACTGTTTGAATGTTTGTGCCAAAGGTGGATTATTTGACATTGGCTTGCATTACATTCAGCATTGGAAACCAAACGAAAGTGCTGACCCTGGTTGGGCTAAAAGCCATGATCTGCATGCAATTGAACAACAATTTCTGGAGAGTTGTGCCCATAATTATTTTGACAAAAAAGATATCAAATCAATGATGAAATTTGTCAAAGCTTTTCATTCCATGGATTTGAAGCGTGATTTCTTAAAATCATTAAGCTTACTTGGTGAGCTTCTTGAATTAGAAGAGGAGTCAGGCAACTATATGGAGGCTGTACACATTGCTAAGATGATAGGTGATGTTATTCGAGAGGCTGATTTGCTAGGAAAAGCGGGTGCTTTTGGAGGTCACCGTAGGACAGCAAGGTGGAGAGCGTTGTTTGCAGGGGCAGTTGCTGGGCAGTCGATGCTTCTGACGGGGTTAGAAGCACAACACACAAGTCCTACTGTCCATTTGGAACTCAACCTGTAAAATTGCACCAAAACAATCCACAAACAGAACCAACTGTAAAAAACTCCTAACTAATTTCTAACATTTTCCTAACTTAACCCAAAACCATATCTCAACTAATCCTAACAGATTTACAAATAACCACTGTCAAACAACCAAAACCAATTCCATAACCCAAAAAATAGAAACAACTATAACCAACTTTCCATTTCCCACCTCTTAACCACCTAACAGAATCTCTAACACTACATAACAGAATAACGAACAGCATAACTCATCCCTAACCAACTAAACAGCTCAAACCCAATCCCTAACTATCCTAACTATTTCATAACAACTTCCTAAAAGAATTTCTAACAGCTAACCAATTTGCAACCAACTGCATAACAAACTGCATCCTAACTTCCTAACAGAATTTTTGGTAACTACCTCCTAACCAACAAACTTCCAGCATATATACATAATGAGGTAGACAGAATAGAAAGATATGATCAATTCATACAGAAAATAGAGAAAAAAAACTCACCTCGAAATAATCTTTTGCAAATTCCTCTACAGATCCTTCATTACCATAACTCTCCTTGAACCACAACCTCAAGCATCTTCATTGTTCATCTTCATCAACAACTTTCAGCCTTAGCACATCTTCAACCTTCATGATTATTATTGTTGCAACATCATCATCTTCTTTTCTTGGTTCCTCAACATTAATTCTGCAACGCACCTACATCAAGAACGACAATTCACAGAAGCAGCATAAATTGAAGAAGAAGAGGGTACAGGGACGAAAATATCGGAAGAATTCGAAGATCAAAATTTTACCTGGATATCTTTGGTTGTCTGCTACTAATCACCTTTGCCGAAGATGTACCAGATGTTCTCCATTCGGTAGGTGTCGATCTCTCTCCATTCTTCATCAATTTCGTTATACCACAACATTTTCTATTAGCAGCCGGTGTGGATTTTCGAGAAAGGGAGTTGAATCGATGAAGGCAAGATGATAATTGGAAGAGATTGAAACACGGAGAAACAAAGACGAAGGATGTAGTCGCTGTTGTGTATCGATGAAAATGTAGAGTGCCACCGCAGATTGAGAAGAAGGGAGGTTGAGGACGGTCACGAGGGGATTTACGGCGGAGATGGAATCGGAAATCGCAACCGGATCGGAAGAGGTTGAGACGATGGAAATCAGTGAAGGTGAAGAGGGGCGGCGTTGTTCTACGCAGAAGAAGAGAACAACTCTCTCTTTTAACCCTAACCCCTTTTTCAATTTTCCTATATTTTATTTTTTAGTTTTAATTGTTTTTTTGTTTTATTTCTTTCTTTCTGAACCGGTATTTTATTGCATGTTTTATTCTTTTTATTATTAATTCAACAAATAAATATAATAATATGATTAAGAATGGTTGACATGGGCCAAACTAATCATTTCCTGGACTATGATTATTTTTATTTTTTTGCTGATTGTGTCTATTTTTGATGGGGCCTAATGTCATTGCATTTTTTGCAGCACATAGTGAATTCAGTTCGTACCTCCTGAGATCTTATCTCCCATACTCATTTCGATTGCGTTTGCGATTAATTTTGGAGATTTATTTTCTTTGGCAATATTGGTAAATAAAAGAGATTTCTTTTCAATTCTCTCACTTTTTATTTTCAATTTTAATCATTAGTTTTACTCATTTTTATGTCATGTGTTTCGTTTGCAATTTTTGGTATGGATTGTATGCGATATTTTGATACTTGCTACCTAATTTTACTTGTTCGTATATTATTTCATGATTCCTTAGGAGATTTTGGTTCAAATTTAATCTTCGATTTAATTGAACTAAAATTAGACATTAGGCTTTCAAATTCATGCATACTAACATCAGGTAGAAATTTCCCCTTTAACCTAAATATTATGGCTACTAACGCACAATAATATTAGGTTTAGAAGTAGGTTAGTCTCCTTTTGACTTTTCTTTCTCCTTTCGCATACGCATCTAAAACAAAAACTTCTTTTTCTTTCAAAATTCAAAACACTTTAAAACTATTGATGAGAATCATGCTTTTCCTTAGTACGAGAAATGATAATGGGGCTCTTCTCGATCTTATTGTTCTTCATCTCAAGCATAGGTGTGGTTCAATTCTCAAAAACTCCTTTCACGACTAAGTAGAAAAATGACTAATATCTCTCTCTTGAGGTCGACTAGTCATTATCTGCAACAAAAATACAAACCAAATCAAACCTTTTGTGCGCTCGAGCACTTTTCTTTAAAACCCTTTTCAGGTAAGGACACGATTAATTTACTTCTGTGCCAACGCATAAGTCTCCAAAGGTCGAGCTGCGGCAGAAGGCGGAATTAACTTCGTCCACAAAAAATACAAGCAAACAAAAACATATGAGCCGAACTACGGTAGCTATGATTCCTCAAAACGGATACGTAGGCATTGGGGTAGGGCCCAAGCGAGCACAATTTTATTTTCCCTACATTATTTTCTCCTTTCTTTTGCATGCATTCCTCCAGTAGCAGTAGTAGACAGTAAGCATAGATTAAACACACCCATAAGATAGATAACAAGAGTGGATATCGTAGAGTACTACGAGCGTGTGGGGTACTAATACCTTCCCCTCGCGTAACAGACTCCCTTACCCAATCTCTCGGTCGCAAGACCGTGACTTCTCCCTCATCAGGTTTTCTCGATGTTTACCTTTCCCTACATGTGGGATAAAAGACGTTCGATGGCGACTTCATTGTTTTGATGATTTTCAGCCGGTTGTTTCAGCTGGCGACTTCACTGGGGAATAGGTTGACCAAGTGCTGGTCCATCCCGGAGTCGCTCCTAGCTCTTCTTTTCTTTTCTTTGGGTGTTTATCTTTTCGCTTTCGGTTTATTCATTCATTTTGTATATACTTGAGCATACATATGCACTGTATTTTACTGTCTTCCATATACTACTGCTGTACAGGATCTACTTCTTATTGGGTTGGGATGTTACTTTTGAGGTAAAAGGCTCAGTACCCAGGCCAGAGTGCACTAGGACACCTAGGAATAGAGTGGGGGCATGAAGGCTATAGGACGTGGTCCGATTAGTACAGTCATGTCACATACCACGCTCGGATGAGGTTCAAATGAATTACTATCGGCACCCACGTCTGTGGGTAAGCCTATAGCACTTTCAGGCGGACCCGTGATTTTCGAGTTACCATTATCTTACCCTGACCTAGTTTCACCGGTGAGTGGGGAGGGAATTTCTATCACAGGTACAGATGGTGACTCATATTCAGATGGTTACTCATATTTAAATGATGATTATGCTCAAACAGTGACTATCGGTTCTATTGGATATGCTCTGGAACTCTGTCAATGATTAGGAGGTTCTTAAATTTATTTTCTGAGTCCCGAATCTGTTCATAAGATTGTATGGTTTATGTTCCGGACCTATGATCCTGGTACTTACAAGCTACGCAGAGACAATACAGCAGATATTGGTATCATGGAAGTAGTAACACCATGATCATTTTGCATTTACATCTAACATGTTTATTTCTCAAAAAAAAAAATGTCAGAAAGATGAAATTATCAACCTTGCATATGCACGTCCACTTTGGATACCTCTCTGGCATAATTTTCGCCAATAACATTTAGCAACGGTGATGTTCTCAAGAAAACCAAAGGAGACAATCATACTTATTTGTACTATTCAAAGTTTTCCGCTCAAGTTCTTGGCCTTCTTTGAAGAATCTAGAGGACCATTTTCGTCATTTCGACCCTATTTCAGTCTTACAGCTACAAGTTACACATTCTAGGACTACCAAATTGTTCCAATTCCGGAAGGACAATCCTCTTTGCTGAACACCTACCTGTCGCCAAGTCCGGATAGGCACAATTTTGAAATTATCGCTAAGGCACTTTATTTGAGCGTAAGCGACATGGAAAAATAACCTACCCCCGAACTAATCATTATTGTTACCAATTTCTCACACTCCCATAACCTTCTTATATTCAGTTCTGTGGGAATTTCTCTTATATTTGGATGTCTTCTTCATGTGGTCGTTCTTGTCATCATGTTGCTCGATTACTATTGACGGTAGTTGAACCATGGAGAACCGGAGTGGACAATCATTTCATACATCATACATATCATGCATTTCATGAATTGCAAGTTTGCTGGAAGGAGTTCTTATCTGATGATTTTGCCTTTTATTATAGAATCTACAAGACGACTTCCATACATCCTTATCGCACTCGAGCCAACAAGTTGAGGATCATGGAACAGATTGAGCAGAACCAGGCCTCTCTCCGCAAAGACATGGACACCATGGGTGACCGGATGAACCAACTCATGGAAACTCTTCATGCCGTCATCCAAGGGCAGGAAGAGCTCAGAATAAGCGTCACAAAACTGGTAGACGTTACCTCCACATCCGATAACAGTGGACCCAAGAATGATCATGGGGGGATTCCTAAGGAGAACCCACAGATGATTATAGATGACCACCATGATGTCATTGATCGCGATGACCCTCCAAAGGATTCTACGAATGATCTGTCTGAAACTGCTAAGATGTACAAGGCTCTGGAAGAACGCTTAAAGGCTATGGAGACTTCTAAGAAACCAGGATTCAGTGCCGCTGCTATGTGTTTAGTTCCGGGGGTTGTGATTCCGCCGAAGTTTAAGGTAACTGATTTCGACAAGTATAAGTGGGTTACATGCCCAGAGACTCATCTCCGGTCTTACTGCAGAAAGATGGCTGCTTATGCATTTCTTTCAGGACAATCTTGCTGAAGCTCCATTAGAGTGGTACATCCAGTTGGAACAAACTCATGTTGGTAATTGGAGTGAGCTTGTTGATTCTTTCTTAAAACATTATCACTACAACACCGCCATGGCACCTAGCCGTGCGCAGCTGTAGAGTATGTCTCAAAAGACTGGTGAGTCTTTCAAAGAGTACGCCAGAGATGGCGCAGTTTGGCTGCAAGAGTTCAACCTCCCCTCCTAGATCGGGAACTAGTGGATTTGTTCATGAGTACCCTTCGAGGCCCGTATTTGCAACATATGCTCAGTAGTACTTCTGACTCGTTTTCAGACATGGTCATCATCGGAGAGCGGGTTGAAATGTGTATTAAAGTGGGGACTATTTCAGGTGCATCTGGCACGAATAATAACAACAACTCAGGTGGTGGGAAGAAACCATACTCTAGCGGTTTCGTCAAGAAAAAGGAAGGAGAGGTGAGCAATTCCTCCGATGATAAGGGGAAGGCTACTATACAAGTTCCATATTACCAGACCCCTGCGGCTGCTCCGCAACAACAATACGCACCGCCATGAAACTATCAACAGAACCAAAGGCCTCAGGGGCAGAGGGGTCAACAAAGGCAGTAAAGGTATCCTGAGAGGAATTTGGATCCAATCCCGATGTCGTATGCTCAATTACTCCCGCAGTTGCTAGCTGGTCAGTTGGTACAACTCCGAGAGTTACCTCCCCCGCCGGCAGAGCTTCCAAGGGGTTATGATGTTAATGCACATTGTGAATTTCATTCAGGTGCTCCCGGTCACTCAATTGAAAACTGTAGAGCTTTGAAATACAAGGTACAATCTCTATTAGATGCTAAAGAGCTAAGCTTCGCACCTATAGGCCCTAATGTTCAAAATAATCCTATGCCTCCCCACATGGGGCTGCTGCCAACGCTATTGAGTTTGACAATGACCATGACTTAGTGACTCAAGTTGAAGAGGTTCAGATGTCAATGGCAGTCCTAAGAGAGCATCTTTTACAGCAGAAAGTTCTACAAGAGCTTCATAGTTTTTGTTTGAAATGCTCATCCAATCCAGACGAGTGTGACGATTTGAAAATTTCCATTCAAAAACTGATGGACGAAGGGATTGTCAGAGTTGAGAAAGTCGTTCCCGAAGGTGATGTCGCTATTTTGGAAATTCCGTATTATCCGGCCAATGTCCAGAGAAATGCTTCAAGAGTTCCATTGGTTATATAGGTTCCAACGCTCCCTGCACCAAACCTGAATCTGGTTGCTCCCCTGCCAACCCAAGCGTCAACACTTCCAAGTTCTGTTCCTAACTCATTAACTGACAACAGGGCAGTGCCATGGGAATACAACACCGTTTACATTTGGGGAAAGAAAGTTGTTTGTCCGCCGATTGAAAATAAGGATGTAACCAACATTGCCGGGACTAGTAGAATAACTCGAAGCGGGAGAGTCTTCGCTCCTACTCCACCACCTCCTGAGGAAGTTATCAAAGAGATTCCTATAAGAGATAAAGGGAAACAGGCAATTAATGATTCTCCTGGGACATCTTTTGAACAACAAGTGGAGCAGTTAATCAGGGTAATCAAGAATAGCGATTTCAAGGTGGTTGACCAGCTGAATCAGACACCTGCAAAGATCTCAATCTTATCCCTCCTCCTGTATTCCGAAGCTCATCGAACCGCCTTGATGAAAATTCTACATGGTTCCCATGTAAATCCTGAGATCTCTGTGGCCCAATTTGAAGGGGTTGTTACAAATATCTCCGCAGGAAATTGTCTAGGCTTCAGTGATGACGAGCTCCCTCCTGAGGGTCGGGCTCATAATAAGGCGCTGCATATTTCCATCAGGTGCTTAGATACTGTAATGTCTCGGGTCTTAGTAGACATTGGATCTTCTCTGAACGTGATGCCTAAGCATACTCTGCTCAAGCTAAACATGAACGGGGTGATGATGAAACCCAGTATGCTAACAGTCAAAGCCTTTGATGGGTCGAGGAGATCTGTAGAAGGAGAAGTTGACCTACCCATCAAAATCGGCCCCCACGTGTTTTACCTGTCATTCTATGTCATGGACATTCGTCCATCTTACACTTGCTTGTTGGGACGCCCGTGGATCCATGTGGCAGGGGCTGTTACTTCAACCCTGCACCAACGTTTGAAGTTCATTATCCAAGACAAGGTCGTCATTATTGGCGAAGAAGAAGATGTCGTGATTAACAATCTTACTTCCTCCCGTTATGTCGAAGTAGACGGAGAAGTTCATGAAACCCCTTTTCAGGCCTTGGAAATCGTTTTTGTTGACAGAGTCCCCACCATGCTGGAAAATACACAAGTCTGGAGTTCCGTTGGTTTCCTTGAGAGATGCCAAGGCTATTGTAGAATCTGGAGTCTCTAATGGAGACTAGGGCAAAGTGATAGAGGTGCGCGAAAAGCAGGACAAGTCTGGACTTGGGTTCAGGTTGCCGTATTCAGACCATGTTGGTACGAGTCCAGTTATGCTCAAGGGAAAACAAGATCCTCCGCTTTCAAAGGTATTTGTTAAGGCCGGTCCGGAGGCTCAAGGACAAATCCATGCAATTAATGGTGAAGACGATGCAGATATGGCTCAGTACATCTACCAGATTGCGCCTGATCAAGAACTCGACAATTGGACTGCCACTGATATTCCTGAAGTGGTTTTCTTTGACATGTAATGTTCTTGTTTTAAATAAGTCATATGCTTTTGCCCGAAGCATGTTGACGGCTTGTGAAAAGGGCCCCTCATGTTTCTATGTTTGTTTAAAAATTGAATAAAATGTCATTTTTGCATACAATTTTTCTCTCTGTCTTTTCTTATTTTCGTAAAATAAAATGGCAATGTTTTTCTGACTCTTTAACCATTTCCCAATTCGCATCCATATTATAAAATAAGGCATGATTCATCAAATCATGCAGGTCTGCCTCAAATTCCATAAAAAACGGTGATGTTACAGTTCCTTGCACCAATATCCTTGGAAATCCGAATGACCAAGCCGATGAGGGTAGTGGGGAAGATTGTGAAATTCCGGAGGAATTGGCGAGACTGTTGAAACAAGAAGAAAAAGTGATATTGCCTCATCAAGAAGCCATTGAAGTCATCAATCTTGGCACTAACACAGTAAAAAGGGAGGTCAAGATAGGGGCCGCTTTGCAAGATAACGTAAAGAAGGGGTTGATTGGGCTCCTCAGAGAATACTCTGACATCTTTGCCTGGTCGTATGAAGATATGCCTGGTCTAGATACGGATATAGTCATGCACCATTTGCCACTCAAGCCTGAATGTCCTCCAATAAAGCAGAAGCCAAGGAGAACTCGTCCAGATATGTCTCTCAAAATCAAAGAAGAAGTTGAAAAGCATTTGAATGCAGGATTTTTGTTGGTATGTGAATACTCAGATTGGATTGCAAACATCGTACCTGTCCCTAAGAAAGATGGGAAGGTGCGCATGTGTGTAGATTATCGAGATTTGAACAAAGCTAGCCCAAAAGACGACTTCCCCTTGCCACACATTGACGTGTTGGTTGATAACACAGCTCAGTCCTCGGTTTTCTCCTTTATGGATGGCTTTTCAGGATACAATCAGATAAAGATGGCCCCGGAAGACATGACAAAGACGACATTCACTACTCCATAGGGTACTTACTGTTATAAGGTCATTCCTTTTGGCCTCAAAAATGCTGGTGCAACATATCAACGTGCCATGGTGACGCTTTTCCATGATATGATTCATAAAGAGGTCGAAGTGTATGTTGACGATATGATTGCAAAATCACAAAACGAGGACGAACACTTAGTCCATCTGCAAAAGTTATTTGCGCGTCTGCAAAAGTTTAGACTAAGGCTTAACCCGAATAAGTGCACCTTCGGAGTGCGATCCGGCAAATTACTCGGTTTCATCGTAAGTCAACGAGGCATCGAGGTGGATCCCGACAAAGTAAAAGCAATACAGAATATGCCAGCACCAAAAATGAAAAAGAAGTAAGGGGGTTCCTCGGGAGATTGAACTATATAGCCAGGTTCATTTCTCATCTCACAGCTATTTGTGAACCCATCTTTAAATTGCTGCGCAAGAATCAAGATGTCCGATGGGATGCTAATTACCAAGAAGCCTTTGAAAAAATTAGACAATACCTCCAAGAGCCACCAATCCTTATCCCTCCAGTGCCTGGGAGGCCACTCATTATGTACTTGACGGTGCTGGAAGGATCCATGGGTTGTGTGCTCAGGCAGCAGGATGAAACAGGACGTAAAGAGCACGCCATCTATTATCTGAGTAAAAAGTTTACCGATTGAGAATCTAGATATTCTTTACTTGAAAAAACTTGTTGTGCGCTTGCTTGGGCTGCTCGGCATTTGAGGCAGTATATGCTGACATACACGACCCTTCTAATATCGAAAATGGACCCGATAAAGTATATCTTTGAGAAACCAGCACTCACAGGAAGACTTGCTCGATGGAAGATGCTTTTATCTGAATATGACATTCAATATGTTACACAAAAGGCTATCAAAGGTAGCATTCTTGCAGATCATCTTGCTCATCAGCCGTTAGAGGAGTACCAATCAATGAAATTTGACTTCCCTGATGAAGATGTTATGAAGCTGGATGATTATGATGGGGTCGATCTGGAAGAGCGATGGACTCTTACGTTTGATGGCGCCTCGAACGCTGCAGGGCATGGCATTGGGGCAGTACTGACTTATCCACGTAATATTCATAAACCATTTACGGCCCGGTTATGTTTCGATTGTACAAATAATGTGGCAGAGTATGAGGCATGTGTAATGGGTCTTGAGGCAGCTATCGACCTTAAAATCAAGACCCTGGAGGTCTTTGGAGACTCTGCTCTGGTCATACATCAGGTACGAGGTGATTGGGAAACTAAGCACCCCAGTTTGATTCCATACAAAGATTACATCTTGCAGCTAATACCCGCTTTTGAGGAAATCACCTTTGAGCATATTCCCAGAGATGAAAACCAGCTGGCTGATGCTTTAGCCACACTAGCATCCATGTTTTCAGTGAGATTTCCAAATCAGGTGCCTAATATACGCATCCTCAGGTACAAAGAGCCGGCACATGTCTTTCCTGCCCGTTGTCTCTCAACCGAGGATATGACTGATGAGAAACCGTGGTATTACGACGTTAAAAGGTACCTCGAGAAGCAAGAGTATCCCGAAAATGCTACGATTTGTGATAAGCGTACGCTTAGAAGGTTAGCATCCAAGTTCTTCTTATCAGGAGACGTCCTGTATAAGAGAAATTATGACTCGGTTCTGCTCAGATGCGTGGATAGACACGAAGTAGAGTCGATCATAAAGGAAATCCATGAGGGTTCCTTCGGGACTCATTCAAGCGGGCATTCTATGGAAAAGAAAATCTTACGAGCAGGATACTTCTGGACGATGATGGAGAGCGACTATTGTGTATACGCGAAATCATGCCACAAATGCCAAGTGTATGCAGACAGAATTCATGTTCCTCCAACCCCGCTGAATGTTATGACCTCCCCGTGGCCGTTCGCAATGTGGGGAATTGATATGATTGGAAGGATTGAACCAAGTGCTTCGAACGGTCATAGATTCATCCTAGTGGCTATCGACTATTTCACCAAATGGGTAGAAGCAGCGTCTTACAAAAATGTAACCAAACAGGTCGTCACCAATTTCATCAGGAAGGAAATCATATGCCGTTATGGAGTCCCTCATAGAATCATCACTGATAATGGTTCTAATCTTAACAACAACATGATGAAAGAATTGTGTGGAGAATTCAAGATCGAACATCACAATTCATCACCTTATCGACCAAAAATGAATGGTGCAGTTGAAGCTTCTAATAAGAATATAAAGAAGATCGTCCAGAAGATGGTCAGAACGTATAAAGATTGGCATGAAATGTTGCCTTTTGCTCTACATGGCTACAGGACATCTGTGCGCACTTCGACAGGGGCAACCCCATTTTCGCTTGTCTACGGCACTGATGCCGTGCTCCCTGTCGAAGTAGAAATTCCTTCGTTAAGAGTGCTGATGGAGACCAAGCTTGATGAGGCAGAGTGGGTTCAGACGAGGTACGACCAACTCAATCTGATTGATGAAAAGCGGCTGGCAGCCATCTGTCATGGCCAGTTGTACCAACAAAGAATGAAAAGAGCATTTGACAAAAAGATTCATCCTCGAAAGTTTTATCCTGGTGATCTGGTCCTAAGAAGGGTCATCATACAAAGCCATTTCGATCCAAGGGGAAAATGGACTCCCAATTACGAGGGACCATACATCGTGAAGAGAGCTTTTTCAGGAGGTGCCTTAATCCTGACATATATGGATGGGGAAGACGTTCCGCTCTCAGTCAATTCAGACTCAGTCAAAAAATTCTACGCATAAAAAGACCCGCTAGGTCGAAAACCCGAAAGGGCGACTTAGGCAAAAACGGGCATCCCGGTGGGCACAAAAGTCCAGGCAAAAGTTAGGGATAAAATGAAAAAAAAAACAACCCGCTAGGTCGAAAACCCGAAAGGGCGACTTAGGCAAAAATGGGTATCCCGTTGGGTCGAAAACCTGAAAGGGCGATCCAAGCAAAAATTAGGGATTTTAAGCGAGAGGCTGCAGTCTGAATACACTTCACAAATAACACGCGCACATCTATAGCACCTTGGCAGCGAATTGACCGATCCAACTACTACTCTTCGGAGGCAAGGCATTGAGACAACTTAGGATATGGGAACTGTAGCAATACCGGTTTTAATGGAAATTCGAGCATCTCTCATTGCCATTTATGCCTGTTGTACTTTTTTCGTTTCTATTTTGCAGCTACCTCATATAGGAGTTGCTTCCTTGTACGAATGCCTATTCACAGGCCAATCAATAAAATTTGTTTTCATCAAAGTTTCCTCTTATTATCATGAAATGTTTTGTATGCAAAATATGTTTTATTTGATAATTAAACATGGCGTTAGAAACATGGGGAATAAAAATTCTCAAGCCAAGGTAAAACGTGACTTCACGTCAATATATAACCATGTGGGGATGTCATATGCACTCCGAATGTTGTTTTTCCTTGCAGGTAGCAATTTGTGACAGTCACCCTAACCCAGCCAGCACGTGAAACTGCCTCCATCTACTACAGGCAACTTCGAGTCTGATTCCCCAAGTGAATTCAGAAAGTCTAGAATCGTCTTTTAACTCAGCACGCGCAAGTGCATCCTCAGTGGAGTTAATCAAGAGCATCCCCGGTAAAGCTAAATCGGGGCATTCGCAGAACCAAACCGGGGCATTCGCAAAGCTCAACCGGGGCATTCACAAAGCTAAATCGAGGCATTCGCAGGGTTCAACTGGGGCACTCGTAGGTGTCCATTCCCATCTCTTAGCCCCAAGTGATTCAAGAGATAATTCCCTAGTGTGCGTAAACTTGGGACATGTATTCGGAGGGATCCACATGGTGTTCAGTATCCATTCTTCGGCATATTCACTTATATCACCCCCTCGACAGTTCAGGATGTTTGGAAGTCCGGCTAGGTTATCTCTTCCCAACGGTACGATTCAGAATCCAGCAGTGTACCTAAAGACTCGCTTCGTCAGCAATTCAGTCTTCAGCAGAGTCATCAACAATCTTCGGTATCATGGGCTCCCCAGTGCAAATTTTTATCGGTACCCCCATCAATCTTTGGTACTGCAGGCTTCCAACGTCGATATATATTGACTTCCCTAGTGATGAGCAGTGGTTCCCAACAAACCTTCTTTTTATCCCCATGAAGTTTATTTCTTCTCATTACATATAGTTATCATTACATAACATTGCATCCTCAAAAGCGCGTAGCAGATCCATCAGAGTGGATCTTTGCGTCAAAAGAAATTCAAACATGCATACAAAGCATAAGCTAGACCAGGTACCTTGCACGAGAGACCTAAATTATTCAAGGACAACAATACATCCCTACAAGAGGGTATCATGCCCGAAATCCCCAATCGGTGACCTTCACCTTTTCAATGCCAAACAAAATCAATACACTTTGTCGTTCTAAACCCAGTTCTTGTCTGGTAGTCAGTTCCCTAAACACTCGTCTGTGTCCATTCCTAAGCACTCGTATGTGTCAAGTTTCCTAAACACCCACCCGGGTCAGTTATTCAAACACTCTTCCGTGTTTAACTTTTTGATACTCGTCCGTATCTTCTTTCAATACTCATCCGTATTGATTCAAACACTCGTCCGTGTTTAACTTTTTGATACTCGTCCGTATCTTCTTTCAATACTCATCCGTATTGATTCAAACAGTCGTCCGTGTTTATACTTTTGATACTCGTCCGTATCTTCTTTCAATACTCGTCCGTATTGAATCAAACACTCATCCGTGTTTAACCTTTGATACTCGCCTGTATCTCCTTTCAATACTCGTCCGTATTGATTCAAACACTCGTCCGTGTTTAACCTTTTGATACTCGCCTGTATCTCCTTTCAATACTCGTCCGTATTGATTCAAACACTCGTCCGTGTTTAACCTTTTGAGACTCGTCCGTATCTTCTTTCAATACTCGTCCGTATTGAATCAAACACTCGCCCGTGTTTAACCTTTTGATACTCGTCCGTATCTTCTTTCAATACTCGTCCTTATTGATTCAAACACTCGTCCGTGTTTAACCTTTGATACTCGTCTGTATCTTCTTTCAATACTCGTCCGTATTGAATCAAGCACTCGTCTGTGTTTATACTTTTGATACTCGCCTGTATCTCCTTTCAATACTCGTCCGTATTGATTCAAACACTCGACCGTGTTTAACTTTTTGATACTCACCTTTTGACATAGTTTGATACTTGCATCCCAACAAAACCATAACATGTTGTGCTGTAAACATATCCAGCCTTTGTTCATAAGTCCTTTGCCTATAAATAGAAGAAGCATTTGCAAGACAAAGAGGTTAGAAGAAATAGAGAGAAAGAACAAGGAGAAAAGCCAGAAGTTATATTGATAAACCCTTAAAATCTCATATTCACAAAAAGCCATAACAGTCCATAAAACCTCCACTCTTGAGTTTTGAAGTCTAAACCTTTAAACCTCTCACACTTTGCATATTCCATCTAAAAACCATCTAAACATTTCACACCACACAGAGGTTATTTAGTAACCTTCAACAAAAAGGAAAGTCTAGCAGCATGTTGGAGCTTCCTTAAGGTTCATACAACATCTTGAAGGATATTTGGATTCAAAACCTAAAGTGCAGTTTTAAGGTAAGTCATCTTTACCTTGCTTTTTTCCATACATCAATTTTTCTGTTTATAAGATGTAGCAATCACTATTTTTTAAGTTAATCATTTATTTGTTGTTCCTGTTATTCATTTATATGTTGAAAACTAACTGATGTATGCAAAGAATGGTGTTTAAGGAAGAAAAATGCAGTATGTATCGACACATATCCACATGTGTTGACCCATCTTAGTGAAAATACAGGGTATGAGTCGACACATGACCCTCATGCATCAACCCATACTGAGTTCAGGTCACAAAATAGAAACTGGGAAGGACTATGAGTTGACACATACGCATTTCGCATCGACGCAAAAAGGTGTATGAGTTGATACATCCCATTATGTGTCGACTCATACTGAACAAATTTCATTTTACAGGGGCATGGACAAGCTATGTGTCGATGCCTAGCAGCATGGGTCGACACATAGCGGTTCAAAAGCGCATTTTTCCTTTATTTTTCACTTTTTTCACTTTCTTTTATCATCATTCGACATGGTTGTAATATTTTAATTCCCACTTCACCCCCATTTGTTAAATTGTAACCCCATCCCTCTAAAGTGATGTAATAGCTTAGATTCTACTTGCTTTTCATATATTGCTAGTAAATAAGATGTATGGCAAGATAAAATGAACAAATAGATGACTTTCAAAAACAAGACAAAACGCATGCAAATAACACAATTGCACACAAGCATCCTTAGGGTTTCTCCACTTGGTTGCCTTATACAAAAATAGCTATGTTACGCATGCGAAGTATCTTGGCAAAACAAACAACTATAAGATCATAGCCCCTTGATGACGCTATTCAAAAGTTGCCTAACAAAAATGATCTTTGTCCCTCAAAAATGCTAAGATACTTTGCAACATTGCTATCATGGCTATATGATGACCCACGCCCGTCCCGTTTACATCCAAAGATAGGGTTGTTTACCAAACCAATGGTAAGTCAACAATGTCAAGGGAATAGAAGATGCATAAGAAATACATTTGAGTAGGTAGATAGCTTCTAAGTTACTTGCTCCATTTCAAACAACAATCCTTGGAATTTTCAAAACAAACACATACACATTTCAAAAACATCTTATAAACATTGAAAACATTTTCAATAAGACAATCATCTTTGTATACATTCTTACGAACGAGAATCATTACAAAGATTGCCTAAACGAATGGCCTCTTTTACAAAATACTTTCAAAACCACATCAAACACCATTTCAAACAAACCAAAGCAAGTGATCTAAGCAAGTAACTAAGAGCCCATGGAAAACCATGGATGAAAATGGTGCTAGCACCTTCCCTTTTCATAATCTACCCCCAAACTCAAGAAAAAATCTCAAAGGTCTTTCCTGTGCTTTTTCACCTTTCCTTTTTGGATAAAAGAAAAGTCGGTGGCGACTCTTGCTAACCGCGACATTTGCGACAAAACGCAAAACCTCAAGTCAGTTCTCCCACCGTATCACACTCTATAACAATAGGTAATGGTTCTCTCCCTTCAATTATTAATGGTTTACTTGTTGATAGATTAATGCATAACTTATTTTCCATAAGTAAATTAAGTTACAATGGTTATGATATTATCTTTAATCAAAACTCATGTAAAGTTTTTACTCAGAAGGATGACTCAACCCTTTTCAATGGCAAGAGGAAAAACAACATCTATAAGATTAGACTTTCTAATCTTAAAGAGCAAAATATAAAATGCCTTTTGTCTGTTAATGAAGAGCAATGGTTCTGACATATACGTTCGGGCCATGTTAGCATGAGAAGGATTTATCAACTAAATAAGTTTGATCTTATTAGAGGCCTTCCAAAACTGAAGTTCTCTTCATAAACTATTTATGAAGCATGTCGGAAAGGTAAGCTTTCAGAAATTTCTTTTAAAGCAAAGAATGTTGTTTCTACCTCTATGCCTTTGGAGCTTCTACACATTTACTTGTTTGGACCATTGAAAACTATGTCAATCAATGGTAAGAAGTATGGATTAGTCATTGTTGATGACTATAGCTGATGAACACGGGTTAAGTTTCTTAAACACAAGGATGAGTTACATTATGTGTTTACTACCTTATGTTCTTAATTGCAAAATGAGATGGATCTCAGAATTCTCAAAGTCAAAAGTGATCATCGTGGCGAGTTTGAAAATAAAAACTTTGAAAAGCTTTTTGATGAAAATGGCATTTCCCAAGATTTCTCCTACTCTAGAACTCCACAGCAAAATGGAGTTGTAGAGAGGAAGAATAGGAATTTGCAAGAAATAGTCATAACCATGATCAACGAGACTAACATGGCAAAGTACTACTTGGAAGAGGCAGTCAACACAATGTGTTACATTCATAATAGAGTCTCCATAAGATCAATTCTGGGTAAGACTCCTTATGAATTATGGAAGAACAGAAAACCCAACATTTCATATTTTCATCCTTTTGGATGTGATTGTTTCATTATGAACACTAAGGAGATTCTTAACAAGTTTGATTCTAAAGCACAAAAGTGTATCATGTTAGGATACTCTAAATACTCAAAAGGCTACAAAGTGTTTAACACTTAAACTCTTATTGTTGAGGAATCTATTCATGTTAGATTCAATGATAAGCTTGACCATGAAAAGTCAAAGCTAGTTGAAAAATTTTCAGATATAGAGATTACCTTTTCATACTTAAAAGGTAATGATGTTGCTACAAAGGATCCAAAGAAGAAGGACTCAGAAGAAGTTCAACCAGAAGTTGCTGAAGCTCAGACTCCTATGAGGAAGCACAAATCCAGGTCCTTACACTCTGAAGAATTGATTATGGGTGACCGGTCTAAACCAGTCAAAACCGAATCCTCTTTCAAACCTTCTAAAGAGACGTTTCTGGATTTGGTGTCCCTTATAGAGCCTGCATATGTTGATGAAGAACTTCTGGACACATAATGGATTTTGGCTATGCAAGACGAGTTGAATCAATTCTCGATCAATGATATGTGGGATCTTATTCCAAGACCTAAATGAACTCATGTGATTGGAACCAAATGGGTCTTCAGAAATAAGCTCAACGAAAAAGGAGAAGTGGTAAGAAACAAGGCTCGATCGGTTGCACAAGGTTATATTCAAAAAGAAGGGATTGACTATACATAAACCTTTGCACTAGTTGTCAGGTTAGAGTCTATTCGTCTCTTGGTTTCATTTGTTGTTAATCACAATATCATTTTGTATTAGATGCATGTTAGAAGTGCATTTCTGAATGGCTACATAACTTAGGAAGTGTATGTATACCAACCTCCTGGTTTTGAAAATCATAAAAATATAGATTTTGTTTTCAAACTTAAGAAATCTTTGTATGGTTTGAAACAAGCTCCCAGAGCTTGGTATGAAAGATTAAGCAATTTCTTTTAGAAAATGATTTCACCAGAGGAATGGTTGATACCACCTTGTTCTGTAAGTCTTTCAAAAATGACATTATGGTAGTTCAAATATATGTTGACGATATTATATTTTGTTCTGTTAATGCCACTCTATTCAAGAAATTTGCTAAGTCTGTGCAAGTTGAGTTCGAGATGAGTATACAGGAGAACTCAAGTTATTTTTGGGGATCCAAATCAACCATGGACCAAAAGAGATGTTTATCCATTAATTCAGTACATCAAAGAACTTCTGAAGAAGTTTGACTTGTCTGAATGCAAGATAGCAAATATGCTTATGCATCCTACTTGCATTCTAGAGAAGGATGAGGTAAGTTGTAAGGTAGATCAGAAGCTTTACAAAGGTTCCCTTAGTGTCTACTTGTGCACTCGCTTCCAATCAGATCCTAGAGAGTCTCACTTAACTGTTGTTAAGAGGATTTTTAGGTATCTGAAAGGTACTACTAACCTTGGTTTGTGATATAGAAAATCAAGTGAATACAAGTTAGTAGGTTATTATGATGATGATTATGCTGGAGACAGACTAGAGAGGAAGGGTACTTCTAGAAGCTATCAATTTTGGGGAGATAACTTAATCTCATGGTCTAACAAAAGGAAATCAATAATAGCACTTTCAACTGAAAAAGTTGAATATATTTCTACTTCTGGATGCAGCACCCAGATTCTCTGGATAAAAATTCAACTAGAAGATTATCAGATATTTGAGAGTAACATTCTTATCTTCTGTGATAATACTTCTGCTATTTGTTTGTCCAAGAATCAAATTTTACATTCTAGGGCTAAACATATTGAGATTAAGCATCACTTTATAAGAGACTACATTCAAAAGGGAATTGTATCATTAAAATCCATAGATACAAAGAATCAATAGGTTTATATCTTTACAAAACCTCTTATTGACGATAGGTTCATTGTCATTCTAAAACATTTAAAAATGGTTTCGTGTCTAGAATAAAAAAGATGCAATCTCATAATGTTGACTTTCCATAATGGAAATTAGACTCTAAGGCTTGATTGTTTTTGTTTGTTGCTGGGATGTGAGGCTTCTGATGAGTGAAGTTATCATGTATCAGAAGTATCCAAGGTCAGAATCTTCTCACTAGAATGCTTATATCCTTTGGAAACTGAAGAGGTTACTTCATTAATGAGATATCAGGATAATGAAAGGTTGGTGATTACAAATAAGATATTGATCTAAACAAGTAACAAAGAGCCCATGGAAAACCATGGATGAAAAGGGTGCTAGCACCTTCCCTTTTCATAATCTACCCCCCGAACCAAAAAACAATCTCAAAGGTCTTTCTTGTGCTTTTTTACCTTTCCTTTTGGGTAAAAGAAAATTCAGTGGCGACTCTTACTAACCGCGACATTTGCAAACACAAACGCAAAACCTCAAGTCAGTTCTCCCACCGCATCACAGAACTGGCGACTCTGCCGGGGAATATTCTAAAAGTGGGGTTACCTTAGGGTTTTAGATCACATTTACATGCTTACCTTGTTTGACTTGTTTGCTTTACAATTATGGTTCTTTGTTTGGGTTTGAATCCTCTACCCGGATTTGGGGAAACATTATAGGTAAATAGAAATACATTGTGGAAACTGTGCGGGGTATACCGACATGGTCTAAGCAATAACTATATTAGTGTGACATATTTGTGGGTACCGGTAGACTTTGAGTCAATCAAAGAGAATACGGGGCCGCTGAGTGATGTCATGAAGCACTAATGAACTTTTAGAACCTTTACTTGACCAACTTGGCCTTTTAGGATGTAGTGAGATGACTGGCTTTGGTGCAGTCCGAAGTTGGTAGATACTCGATACTACACTCATTGAGGGTTGGTTTCTTGGAATATTTCGGTCGCCAGTAAAGAGGCTTGAACTGAAACAATGAACAAGGAAACAATCCAGTGATATTGAGCTCCTTAGAACCTGGTTACTATTTCTAGGACAGGTTGAGCCATCTAAACTTCAAGAGGGTACTTACCTATAAACCCCATGCAAGCCTAAACTAGGAACTTGTGTGATTTGCTTGTACATATATAATTATGCATAACATCATGGACATCATGAACATCATATGCATACACTAACCATTTCAAGGATTTTGGAGATTCATCTTTGTTCTTGTGTTGTAGGTTATGGATTCACTTCGTAGGAAAACTATCCAAATCAACCTTGTAAGAATTCCTCCACAACTAAAGGAGCTAGCTTCAAGGATTCCTGAGAATTATCCATTCACCGAGAGGCATGGTCGTCTACTCAACTTGGTCACTTACAACATAGAGGAGGACATGATGAAGGTTCTCTTCCAGTTCTTTGACCCTTTGCATCATTGATTCACATTTTCTGACTATCAACTTGTGCCCACTTTGGAGGAATTCTCTCAACTTTTGAGGATTCCTATTCTAAATCAACTACCCTTCAACGGTATGGAAAGAGATCCAGAGCCAGAAGAGATTGCTCAAGCCCTGCATTTTCACTCATCTGATGTCACAACACATTGCGAAACTAGAAGTGGTGTCAAAGGCTTCTTGTCAAAGTTTCTGTTTGAGAAGGCCCAAAGCTGTTGGAATTCTCTAGACTTGCAAGCTTTTGAGGAGATTGTAGCTCTTCTCATCTATGGGATGGTCTTGTTCCATAATCCTGACCAACTCATAGATGTAAACGCTGTCAAAATCTTCATGTCTCGCAACCCGGTGCCTACATTGCTTGGGGATATCCTCCACTCTTTTCACACTCCTACAATGACGAAAATAGGTGTTCTTATGTGTTGTACTCCTCTCCTGGAAAGAAGGTTTATTTCTCATCTTCCCCAATCAGCCTTGAAGAATGAGCAAGGTTTGAGGTGGTCACAAAGGTTAATGACACTTAACCATTCAGATATTCATTGGTGTTCTCGATCCAAAGAGAATGTTATCATCATTGACCGTTATGGGGAATTACCTATTGTCCCTCTACTTGGCATTAGGGGAGGCATCACCTACAACCCTTGCTTATCTCTAAGACAATTTGGTTATGCCCGAAGGGATGGCCCACATGGCATGCTGATTCAAGGATTGGTTTTCGACTACGACAACGACGACCAAGGACTCCGTCAGAGATTCATCTGAGCTTGGAGGATGCCCAACAAGGTGGATAGCAAGACCTTGGTACACAAGAATTCCATCCCTCTTGAGCCTTACCTCAAGTGGGTACGAACCCACGCCCAAAGTCTTATGATGCCTTATCTCTCCATTCTCCCAATGATTATAGAGCCTGTTAAGGAAGGAGAGGTTCCATACATCATCCTACATCCTGACATGCCAACATCACTCGAAGATCTACAAAGGAGTTGGATACAGCTCAAGGGAGAGCGCGATACTTTCGAATCCCAATTCTACGCAAGTGAGAAGAAGGTTTTGGAACTCACTCGGCTACTTCATGAATAGCAGACTCTCAACACCTATATTGCACCAAAAAGGATGCGCAACGTCTTTTTACCTTAGAATTCTGTATTATTTTGCCCAAAGGGCATTAATGTACTAACAAATTCTATCTTATTAATATGACGTGTGTTTCTTTTTTGTTTAAAACAAATTTGAATTTCTGAATCATTGAAAGCATTGCATGAATACATATCATTCATCATAAGCATAAACAGGTCTTCACACCAAGTTTCCTCATCTCTCTACTGTTTATTTCAGTACAGTGGATCTTAAACAAACGGTCAAAGATTTGCAAGCTCATAATTCACAATTTCAACAGTTGCTCATGACCTTAGCCAAGGGGAAGGAGGAGATAAAGACTTTTCTAGAAAAAGAAAAAGAGAAAAAGAAGAAGAAGCAAAATGGTGTGGTTATCATGGGTATAAGATTTCAGGGACAAGCCAGACGGAACATAGAATTCCCAACAACCTCTGAAGAAGGAAAAGGAAAAGGAACGGCAGTACCATCAGATTCTGAAGAAGAAGAAGAGGAAGAAGAGGACTAATCTGAACAACAATACCCTCCGGCTGATGACAAGTACAAACACCTTGAAGAGCGACTCAGCGCTATGGAAATCCAGAGAGTACCAGGGCTAGATTTTGAGGAGTTAGGGCTGGTATCTGGAATTGTAATCCCTCCAAAGTTTAAAGTGCCACTATTTGCCAAGTATGATGGGGTGTCTTTCCCTAAAATGCACCTCAGATCCTATGTCAGGAAGATGCAACCACACTCTGCTGACAAAGACCTGTGGGTCCACTTTTTCCAAGATAGTTTATCAAGAACGCAACTTGATTGACTCTACCAGTTGGAGAGGACAGATGTTCATAATTGGGAAGACTTGGCAGCAGCCTTCTATAAGCAGTATCAATACAACACCGACTTGGCGCCAACCCGTACTCAGCTACAGAGTATGGCCATGGTTTCTAATGAGGGCTTTAAAGATTACGCCCAAAAGTGGAGAGACCTAGCCGGAAGGGTGCAACCCTCTCTATCTTAGAGGGAGTTGGTGGACATGTTCTTGGGAACTCTTGCAGGCCCTTTCTTCAATCACCTGATTGGAAGTTCTTCTGCAGGGTTTACTGAATTTATCTTAACCGACGAAAGAGTGGAGGCTGGTATAAGAAGTTGGAAAATTCAAAAGGACGCGTCTGCCTCAGCAGCTGTGAGAAAACCCTTCACTGGTAGGAAGGAAGTATCTACTGTCTATTCACAGAGGAATCAGGGAAGAACTGAGCACCGACCAACCGTGGGGGCCATTATGATTCCGAAGCCTGCATCAGACCAGCCAAGAACTAATCAGCAAAGGGTAGAAAGGACAGTTTGGCAATTTACCAAGATAAACATGACTCCAGCTCAAGTTCTACCACATCTCCTGAAGTTGAATCTGGCCACTTTGAAAGAGGCACCAAAAAATCCCAATACTACTTCTCCACATTACCATCCCAACGCCAGATGCGCGTACCATTCTGAAAGTCCAGGGCACGACACCAACAACTGTTGGGCTCTGAAGAACAAGATTCAAGATCTGATAGAGGAGAAGGAAGTTGAATTTGAAGCGCCTGAGAAACCAAATGTTATTTTAGCCCCAATGCCGAGGCATGGTCATAATGCCAACGCTATTGAAGAAGATCTGTTTGTTACTACCGTGGATGAATTGTTAACTCCACTCCTGATTATCAAGTTGAATTTGTTGAAAGCTGGTATTTTCCCAGGTTATGGAAAAGACTGCCATGCTTGCCTATCCTCCCCATTTTACTACCCTCTGTTGAAGAAAGGTATCCAACGACTGATGGATAACCAAGAAATTTTGTTTGAAAATGCTCTTGTTTCACCCGTTCCAGTGAAAGAAGTTTCAATAATAACCATCTACGTTAATCCTTCCAGGGCCCCTAAAAGACCCGTTAGGATTACACCTGCTCCAAAGACTTCTCCGCTTAAGATTACTATGCCCGGGCCGACCCCATACAATTCAGATAAAATAGTACCATGGAACTATGGTGGAGAAATCTACTACCATCGTATTAAACAGATTGAACTGACTGTCGAAGAAGAAAGCTCCAAAGAGGACAGTTCCGACATTAGCAATATTGTTTGAACTAGCAAGATCACCCGCAGTGGTAGGATCTTCTCTCCAGAGATTACTCCTCCAACAGAAGTCTTTGGACCTGTGGCCGTTCCTAAGATTACCTCTACACTAGTGATTGTACCTGCAAGCGTACCTACCAACAAAGACAATACAATTCCTATCCCTACTTCCACTGCTGAGAATAAAGGAAAGAACGTTCAAGAGGAACCTGTCCTGACGAAGGCTCAATCACTAGCTATTCCTTAAACATCCAAGAAGGAGATGGAAGAAATCGTGAGGATCATTAAGAAGAGTGATTATGATGTGGTTGAACAACTGGGGTATACCTCTTCCAAGATCTCTATGCTAGCCCTGCTACTATGCTTTAAGGCACATGCCAAAGCTTTGGTGAAATTTCTGAAGACAGCTCACGTGCTGCAAGAGACGTATGCTGACCAGTTCCAGGATTGTGTGGCCAGTTTGACAGCTGATAATGGCCTGGGTTTCTCCAATGCTGACTTGACACCCCGAGGGAGAAAACATAACAATGCATTACATGTCTTAGTGGAGTGCAGAGGAACAACCCTAGCTCATGTCTTGGTTGATATTGGATCGTCTTTAAACGTCTTGCCAAAGAAAGCCCTTGATAGGTTGGATTGTGAGGGGATGACTCTAAAACCCAGCAACATAGTGGTGCGAGCTTTTGATGGTTCTAAGAGGATGGTCCACGGGGAGGTAGACATCCCAGTCAAGGTGGGAAATCAGGTCTTCAACTCAACATTCTACGTGATGGACATCCGTCCTTCTTATTCCTGTCTGTTGGGACGCCCCTAGATCCATAATGTCGGTGCTGTCACCTCCACCTTGCATCAGATGCTCAAGTACCCCGTCCAAGGGAAGATCATAATTTTCCATGGGGAGGATGAGTATATGATTAGTCATCTGAATTCCTTCTGTTATGTGGAGTTAGATGGCGAGTTCATAGAGACCCCTTTCCAACATTTTGAAGAAGTCTCTGAAGAAATAGCGGCGACCAAGGCGGTATCCTAGATTCCTAAGATCACAAGACCTCCACCTCGGATGTCATCTCTCAAGGATGCAAGGGCAGTAGTGGAAGAAGGGGGATGCACAATCTGGGGTCAGCTTCTAGACTTTCCTTACAAATCAGACAAGTTTGGCTTGGGATTTACTTCAACAGGTCAGAAGGCTGTGCGTCGTGCCCGTGTTGGGGAGCCACCTGTAAAGATTAGCAACTGAAGCGTCAATGCGGTAGAAGAAAATGAAGAGGGTGGCAGCCTGGAAGATTGGACATTTCCTACTGTCAGCGGAGGACTGCGCAATTGGGAAGCTAGAGACTTCGTTCCGATAACTTCCATATCTCAGTAATCTATCTTTTACATTTCTGTTGGACTGTAATAATTCACAAACAATTCGTACTTTAAAAACCTTGTGTCTTACCCGAGGCACAATGGTCCATTTGTAAGGGTTTTTATTTCATCTACATATGTCATTCAATGAATCATGGACGCTTTTTCACATATAAACCTTTTATGCTCAGTGTCTTTCTTTTAAATTTTATTGTTTTAAGATGGCTATACCCTTACACACACCCACACTCACAAATGCAGGTACCTTCCATTCCAGATCCCATGGGTAACGATACTACTATAGCCTTCAGTGACTCTAAAGATCTGATCTACCAAGCCGAATACGAAGGTGAGGAGGATTGTGAGGTGCCAGGGGAATTGGCCAGATTATTACAGCAAGAGGAAAGAGGAATTCAACCTCATGAGGAGTTGTTATAGATAATCAACTTGGGAACCGAGGAAGATAAAAAGGAAATCAAGATAGGTTCCAATCTAGAGCCGAGTGTCAAGGAGCGCCTAATTCAGCTATTGCATTATTATGTTGAGATCTTCGCCTGGTCATATGAAGACATGCCGAGACTCGATACAGACATTGTGGTACATCGTCTCCCCACAAGAGAAGACTGTCCACCGGTGAAACAAAAGGTCCGCTGCATGAGACCTGACATTCCAGAGAAGATCAAAGCGGAGGTTATGAAACAGTTCAATGCTGGATTTCTGGCTGTTACTTCTTATCCTCAATGGGTAGCCAACATTGCTCCGGTGCCTAAAAAGGACGGCAAAGTGAGGACGTGCGTGGATTATAGATATTTAAACAGGGTCAGCCCTAAAGATGATTTTCCACTTCCACACATCGACATCCTGGTCGGAAATACAGCCCGGCACAAAGTATTTTCTTTCATGGACAAATTCTCAGGCTATAACCAGATCAAAATGGCACCTGAGGACATGGAGAAAACTACTTTTGTCACACAGTGGGGTACGTTTTGCTACAAAGTGATGCCATTCGGACTGAAGAATGCCGGAGTAACCTATCAATGCGCCATGGTAGCTTTGTTTCATGATATGATACATCATGAGATAAAGGTCTACATAGATGACATGATAGCCCGATCACAAATTGAAGAAGAACACCTGGATCACATGCAAAAGTTGTTTGTCAGGTTGAAGGAGTAGAAGCTAAGATTGAATCCAAATAAGTGTACATTCGGAGTCCGATCCGGTAAACTCTTCGGTTTCATTGTCAGCAACAAAGGCATTGAGGTTGATCTTGCCAAAGTCAAAGCAATACAAGAAATGCCTACTCCTCGCACTGAGAAGGAAGTCAGAGGTTTTTTGGGACGCGTAAACTACATTGCCAGGTTCATTTCTCACCTAACGTCTACTTGTGAGCCAATCTTCAAGCTGTTGAAGAAAGATCAAGTAGTCAGATGGAACGATGAATTTCAGATTGCTTTCGATAAAATCAAGGAGTATTTAGTAGAACCTCCTATCTTGATGCAACCTGTCGAAGGAAGACCGCTAATCATGTATCTGACCGTCTTAGAGAATTCAATGGGGTGCGTACTGGGGCAGCATGACGAGTCTGGCCGAAAAGAGCACGCCATTTATTACCTAAGCAAAAAGTTTAACGACTGTGAAACCAGATATTCACTGCTCGAGAAAATTTGCTGCGCTTTGGTATTGGTTGCTCGCTGGCTAAGGCAGTATATGTTGACTCATACCACTTTGCTGATATCTAAGATGGATCCGATAAAGTACATCTTTGAGAAGCCTGCTCTGTCTGGGAGGATAGCTAGATGGAAGATGATCTCAACAGAATACGACATACAGTACACTACCCAAAAAGCTATAAAGGGCAGTGTGCTAGCTGACCATCTGGCTCATCAAGCTGTAGAAGATTACCAATCCATGAAGTTCGACTTCCCTGACGAAGACATCATGACATTGGACAACTACGAAAAGATCAGACCATATGACGGACCTGAACAAGGATCCCGATGGACCCTGTACTTTGATGGGGCATCCAATGCACTTGGTAACGGTATCGGCACCGTGCTCATATCTCTAGAGGGATGCCATACTCCTTTCACTACCCGACTTTGCTTCAACTGTACGAACAACATGGCAGAGTACGAAGCATGCATCTTTGGTCTCAAGGCCGCCATAGACTTGGGAATCAAATCCTTAGATGTGTTTGGGGACTCAACTTTGGTCATCAGTCAGATCAAAGGAGAGTGGGACACTAAGCATCCAAACCCCATCCCTTACAAAGAACATGTTTTGACATTGTTACCACATTTCGAGCAGATTACCTTCGAGCATTTCCCGTGAGAAGAAAATCAGCTAGCAGATGCTCTAGCTACAATGTCATCTATGTTTAAAATTGATTGGGACAATGAGGCTCCCCAGATTTCCATTGAACGGATGGACGAACCGGCACATTGTCACAGGATTAATACCGAAGAAGTAGTGGACCAGCCGTGGTTTCATGAAGTCAAAAGGTATCTCGGGGCTTAATAATATCTTGAAGGAGCTTCAGTCAATGACAAAAAGTTCTTAAGGATATTCTCAGCTAAGTTCTTCCTAAGTAATGGAATCCTGTACAAGCGCAATCACGATTCTATTCTGCTTCGTTGTGTGGACAAGATTGAAGCTGAAAAGATCATGGCTGAATTGCATGAAGGTACCTTTGGCACTCACTCTAGTGGGCATATGATGGCAAAGAAGATTCTACGGGCAGGCTATTACTAGTCTACCATGGAGGTTGGATGCTATCAACACTCTCGGACCTCCCATAAATGTCAAATCTATGCAGACAAGGTGCACGTGCCCGCGGTTCCTTTAAATGTCTTAACAGCTCCTTGGCCCTTCGCTATGTGGGGAATCGACATGATTGGAGAGATTAAGCCTACAGCTTCCAATGGACACCGCTTCATTTTAGTGGCCATTGACTACTTCACCAAGTGGGTCGAAGCAGCTTCCTTCGCATCCATTACTAAAAATGTTGTTTCCCGCTTCATCTAACAGAATCTCATTTGCCGGTATGGTATCCCAGAAAGGATCATCACTAATAACGGTACAAACCTTAACAATACTATGATCACCGCCTTGTGCGAGCAGTTCAAGATTCAACATCATAATTCATCCCCCTATCGGACAAAGATGAATGGTGCAGTTGAAGCTGCTAACAAAAACATTAAGAAGATCATACAAAAGATGACAGTCACCTACAAGGATTGGCATGAGATGCTATTGTTCGCTCTTCACGGGTACCGTACCACGACACACACATCAATTGGGGTAACACCCTATTATTTGGTTTATGGCATAGAGGTTGTTTTACCTATCGAGGTTCAGATTCCCTCCTGGAGAATCATGAAAGATGCAGGTTTGAGTGAAGACGATTGGATTCAGACCCGACTTGATCAGCTGAACTTGATTGACAAAAAGAGGCTTACTGCTGTTTTCCACGGTCAGACGTATCAAAATCGGATGATCAAGGCTTTCAACAAGAAAGTCAGGCGCCAGGTATATCAAGTTGGAGATTTAGTGATCAAGCGCATCATCTTGCCACAAAGTGATCCCAGGGGCAAATGGACTCCTACCTATGAAGGACCATTTGTAATCAAGAACATCTTTTCTGGTGGGGCAATATTCTTAACCACCGTGGACGGCGAAGACCTGCCACACCCTGCGAACACAGACATAGTCAAAAGATACTACGCATAAAAGACCCGCTTGGTTGATACACCTAGGCAAAACAAGGGCATCCCGGCAAACCAAAAAGGGTTCGGGCAAAAATTAGGGAGAAAATAAAAAGAATTTGTACACCTGGCAAGTTGAAAACCCAAAAGGGCGACTTGGGAAAAAAAGTGTTTCCCGTTGGACTGAAAACCCGAAAGGGCGGTCTAGGTAAAAGTTAGGGAATTAAAGCGTATGACTATGTCTCGTCGGATCACTTTAAGGATAATCTATTCACTGACAAACTCTGAGCTTCTGATCAATCCAATCATCTTCGGACGAAGCAACGGATGGACAAGATATTCGTACACACGAAGGCTATAGCAGAATGGGAACCCCATGGGATTATTACACACATAGCTATCTTTCTTTGTATAAATTTTTCTTACTTTTATGACACCATCCTCTTACTAGGATGTCTGTCTCCTTTGTACAAAATACTTATTCAAAGTAAATACAAAGATATCTCTTTCAAAGTACATAAAACTATTTTCTTTTTTCGTTACGCTTGTGTTTTTATTTGCAAAAACGTCCAATGATTCATTGATGAACATATGCATTTGAACATAATTACTGTTTACAAATAAACAGGATGGAAAAGAAAAATTACTGACAGACTGAAAGGATAGGAAAATTTCTTTAGGCTATTCCATGAGAAATCCTTACAGTACATCATCTAGATCCCCATTGGAGTTAAAATTTCAAACCCTTAATCCCCATCAGAGTTAAAACTTCAAACTCCCAATCCCCAGCGGAGCCAAAATTTCTAACTGTCACTCCCCAGCGGAAACCATCCAGTTTCTCTAAATTCCCCAGCAAGTTGTCTTGAAGTCTGAAAATCAACCAGATAAAAGTTAACTTTTGTCTCTCCCCAACCTAGGATAATTCCCCAGTAGAATGGCGACAACCCAAACTCCTGAACCTGCTCCCCAGCAGTAAGCCTTCTTCCCCACAGAGTTTTTATTGCTCCCCAACATAATGAAGATTCTCATTCTTAATTCCCCGCATAAGTCATCAGAGTTTTCTTTATTCCCCATCAGAACAAGGATCCCCATTGTGTAATCCCCAGTAGAAGCCATCGAAATTCTATGGATTCCCCCAAGCAGATTACTCAAGCAGTATACGACATTGCTCACAACAAATTTTTTGTCAAATACTCCAACTTTAAGACATGAAGAATCCCTACATCTCCAGAGAAGTCGCCAAGGATTTCTTATCCTCAGCAATAAAGGATTTTTAATCCCCAACAGTCGCCAAGGATTTCTTATCCTCAACAGTCAAGGATTTATTTTCCCCGGCAGCAGTCAAGGATTTATTTTCCTCAGCAATACAGCAAATCAGCTTACATGCACATACATTACATCCATATATCATAAACATTGATAAAACACATATATTGCATCATACATTTCATGCAACATAACTTTGTGTTTTCAGCTAACATTTTACCCTTTTCAGGATAAGATTAACAGCTACCATTTAACACTTATGGAATCTTGATACAGTTCATATACGCTTCAGACACGGATGCCATTCTGGCCCTTATTCAGATCTCAGATACAGTACGAATATACTCCAGATACGGAAGTCATTCTTTTACTCATTCAGATTTCAACTATCAGGTTTCAAGTTCAGATACGCTCCAGACAAGGATGCCATTCTGGCCTTTTTTCAGATTCCGACTATCAGATACAATTCAGATACACTCCAGACACGGAAGTCATTCTGTTACTAATTCAGATTCAGATCTCAGATACAGTACAGATACGCTTCAGACACAGAAGCTATTCTATTACTCATTTAGACCTCAACTTCAAGATACAGTCCAGATACGCTCCAGACACGGTTGCCATTCTGTCACTTATTCAAATTCAAATTCAGATTTCAAGTTCAGATATGCTCCAGACACGGATCCCATTCTGGACCTTATTCAGATTTCAGATACAGTTCAGATACACTCCAGAAACGAAAGTCATTCTGTTACTCATTCAGATTCAGCATTCAGATACAGTTTAGATACGCTTCAGACACAGAAGTTATTCTATTACTCATTTAGACCTCGACTTCAGATACAGTGCGGGTACGCTCCAGATACGGATTCCATTCTGATACTTATTCAAATTCATATTTCACACTCTTGATACAGTACGGATATGCTCCAGACACAGATGTTATTCTGTTTCTCATTCAGACTTCAAGTCTCCAGATACAACTCAGATACGATCCAAACGTGGACACCATTCTGATACTTATTCTTCTGACTTATAACTTACAATTCAACAAACATTCTTGGATGGCATCTACAAGTCCATCACCAACAAAATTCTATCATCTCTCCAAATGGCATCTTTAAGCCCATTCCCTCAACTACACTTTGTCGAGTGCAAATTTATGGCCACTCTAGTGTCCAATCATCTTTTACCTTCGAGTCACGAACGACAAAACTCACCAATCTAACTCTTCATGTTCAAGAAGATTGAACAGGGGCAGCTGTTGTACCCCAAAATTTTCCCTCGCATTTATCAAGATTTTTCTCACAAGACTTCTTGGACTCAAGACAAGATTAGGGTTTACTCAGCTCAGGACATCTCATCTTGCATTGATACCCCAAAATTAGGGTTTGAGTTTGCACAAGGATTTTTGGACCACCAATGCTTCATGTTACTTTCATACATCATGTTGGACCCCTAAGATTTCTCACAACAAGTTTCAAGCTTTGAACCATATTTTTGATCAGTCAATTGGACAGTTGACCTAAAAATCAACTGTATTGGGGAAAAAGTCAACCATGGCCAATTTACAGTCAAACTTCATAATTTTTTATCCACATCAACATTTTAGACTCATATGTACCATTTGATCAAGTTTGGATCACAACTCCTCAAGAAATTTGATCAAATCATCAAAAGGGCAAAATGGTCAAAATTAGGGTTTTGACTAAGAAAGGGCAATTTCTGATTTTTAACCTAGCCAATGACCAATTGAGTTCAATCATGATTTCAAGAGTTAAATGGCATCATCTTGACCTAATTACATGATCCAAAAGATCTCAAGTTCATTGGACTGACAAATGAATTTTATAGTCAACTAATCAAAAGTCAAATGTACACTAAAAAGTCAAACTTTGACTTTTTGGTCAAAATCAAGTGCCAAGGGTCATAATTCATCAAGATATGTCAAAATATGAAACTTGTTGACCAAGAAAACCAATTTTGAAAATTAGGGTTTTGAATTTGAAAATTTTCATAACTTAGAATTTTTCTAAGTATGGAAATTTTCTTATTTTTTTCCAACTTTCCATAACTTTTTCACCATGATGCAATTTGATTCAAAGAAAACTTCCAACATGAAATTTGTAGTCCTCCATGAAATCTATAACTTTTCTTCACAAACTTTTCCCAAAATATTCTTGGGTCTCAAGTTATGAATTTGTGAACATGGGTCCATGAACTAAATAACTTAGTGAAAATTTGCCCTAATTTAGGAAGTTTTTTTACCCAACTTCATGGACATTGTTCACCTAGTTCCAAGAGGTATCTCAAAATGAATTTCAAATATGGATTATAGAGAACATGACAAGCTTTTCAAAATGTCCAAGAACTCTCCAATATCATTTGTGTTTAGGGAGAATCGAAGAAGAGAAGTTGGCATTTTATCACTTTTGTTCATGCCATTTTTACAAAGTATCAAGTTGCAAATCAGATCCATGATGCTTGTACCTTGCATTATAGGTCCTAAACTCATTCTACACTCCATAATTAAATGCAAACTCATAGGTTAAAGGCTTTATTTTCACTTTTGAAGCATTGTACAAAGTTACATTTCCATTTTAAGCATAAAGGTTACAATGCCATTTTCATAAAGTGAGCTTTTGTAACTTTATAAACCTTGAGCCTTGGACCTGTTCCTTTGGTACAAACAATTTCCACAGGCCACAAGCAATGTATACCAACTACCTACAGCTCACAAGCCAGCCAGTACAAGCATGTTTGCATTGGTCACTTCACTTTTCTTCAAATGCAAGAAAGTTGGCCAAAAGGTGAAAAGCTTGTACAACCAGTAAGAGTGGACTTTGTATCCATTCTATACAAATATACCAACTCATTACAATGCTAGACATGACTTCTTGACATCTAAAACACTCTAAAACTAAAAAACTTCATTTTTCTGCCAAACATACAGATTTCTGCAAAACCATAGCCATTTCATTTTTGGCTCGTGTGTTTTTTGTTTCAACACTTCAAACACCTTCCATATATCCTATCAAAGCTATCCAAGCCCTAGCCCTGCTTCTGTAAGCTCTGTTTCATCCATTTCCATTTTTAAATTTGGAGCTTGCAACTTGACTTGTGCAAAGAGTTCCATCCATCCACAAAGCAAGCTAAGCATTGGAATAGCTTGAAGGAAGTTCAAGGAAGCTCACACGATCCTTAGGCCTCACTCAAAGTCCTCACATTGTCATATCCAAATCCAGCTGAAGGAGGTATTTTTGAAAACTCTATCTCTCTATTAAGGCAACTTCAAGCCACGATTTGTGAAGAAAATATGTAGTCCATACCATGGTGAAGCTGTACATATGCATACTTTTCATTTATATTAACTGTGATGTGAGAATTTGAAGCTTGAAGTTCATAAAATTTCTAGGTCCGAATTAGGGCCATTAAAATTCCCTCTGATCTTTGAGAGTTAGGTTACAAATCTTATATGGTTGGAATCGTGAGATTAAATGCTATATGTTTCATGTTATAAGTTTTTTTTTGTGCAAGCATTTGAGAGATACAGATTTGAAGAAAAACGCGCGCACAGGGAGGAAGCTGGAGGACAGGGATGATGTTCTGGGCCTTTGGCGTCTTGGGCATGTTGCTTTTGTTTTTCACACCCCCCTAACCACTATTTGCACCCCCTGGCATATTTGTTTTATTTTTCATATTTCTTTTTATATTTTTACATTTATTACTTTTATTTATTTTTTCTGAATCATAAAAATTATGAAAAATAATTTCTTTACTTTTTGCATTTTTATTTTTATTTTTTATTTTTTTTTTGCATAAAAATAGTTTATTAGAATAAATAGAACATTATTTTCTTATAAAATTTGTAAATATATTTAAATATACTATACATTTTTATTATATTATTTATTGATCATGGGATTTGTACTTATGTATCCAATGATTCGGACTGCAAGTGTACAGTCTTGTCGAGTAGTTTTAAAAGATATCGAACCACAGAGACTGATGAATCGATCTACCGTTTTCTATTGTTACTATGTAAATCTAAAGCTAATGAATATTTGATTTGGGTTGTAGGGGAAACTAATCGCTAAATTAAGTTATATTTTAATAATCAATGAGCTTAATTACCAATATGCAACAGTCTTACCTCGGGAACTAGCGACCTGTCGGGCGTCTTTATATTTTCAAAACAGTTTTCAGTAAAACCTATCTAGTTTAAAAACCCTCATCTCACACAGTCGTTTTGTTGATCTAGGCTATGCAGTTAAGTCCTAACGTACGCTTCCGCCATCTCGCAGGAGTTAAAAACACTTTTTGGAAACTAAACAAAATCTTAATTAACTTTAAAGTGCTTCCGCTGTATTTTAAGCCAATGCCTAATTACTACTGTCCAGTTAAAAGATCTCAAACTTCCGCTTTGTTGACCCTAACCTCTATCTGTTTTTTACTTCCGTAACAAAACAATTTAATGATTTGAAAAATAGTAACTTAGGCCAGAAAAGAAAGTTTTGTAGTAAAAATAGTCCCGACTAAGTTACTCGTTCCCTCGGTTGATTGACTTTACATACCGGTATAAGATTTCTAGCTTGACATAATATTAAACCAAATCGCAGAATAATTTAAAGGAAAAACACAAATAAACATAATTATATTAATTAATAAGCAATAAGAATTTGTAAACATAAACCTGGTAATAACTCTGAAGACAGAAGCACTCCTGCACAAATTGTAGGCTTTGCTTCGATCGGAGAATATATTTAACCGTACAGAAGAAAATGATGCTGAATGAATAGTGTTGGAAAGAAATAACTGGGAAAAGAAAATAATGCTGAAAAGAAATAATGCTGAAAATAATATTCTTCTCAAAATAATATCTGCTTAATAAAATCTCTAAACTTTCTCGCCAAAAAGAAGAACCCTTTCTATTATGGTCTCAGGCTCTATTTATAGTGCTTGCTTGATTCGTTGCTCTCGAAAATGTAGGAACAATTCACTTTTCTTCCTTGAGAAATAATAGGCCATTTAATTGTCACGTTCGTTGCTCTCTTGACCTAGTGGGTGAGAGAATGTAGGAACTCGTTGGATTAACCCTTGAACGTGTTTCTGTCCGTTGGATGAGGAGAAAGTGGGGTGATAGGTTGTGACGTTCGTCACACGCAAGTGACTATCGTCACTTGGTCTTCATGGAGCGTGACGTTCGTCACGTCCCCTTGACGGTCGTCAGGGCTTGGTTGCTTGTGGGCCACGTGCTCACATGTGTAATGGGCTTTTGGGCTGGTTTCTTCTCCTTAGGCTCTTTTACAACTTTTTGCACCCTTTTTTCTTCATTTCTTCAAAAGTGTTCGGCTCAGTGCATATCTGCAAAAATAGAAAAATACCTGCATAATACTTATAAAATAATTTAATTCAAACTAAAGTATGAGAAATATTTGGTGTATATCAAGCCAGAAATATCACATATTTGTGTGTCATCAAACTCCCCCATACTTAAACTTTGCTTGTCCTCAAGCAAATGCTAAGTATGATGTTTTTCTAAACATGGTTATGACTCAGATCGACTAATATATAGTTGCGTTGTGTTTTTTTCAGAAAATCAGTGGTTTTATTCGTGCTCCATAACTACGTCGGCGACGCTAGACAATCCCATTTTACGTAAACTAGTTACAGGTCCTATCATAGTCTACCTCGAGTATTTGTCTTGTTTTGCCCTTTTCATTCTAGCGCAATCACATTAAGCCCTTTATCTTCACACGCATATAGCATAACAGTCGGTTAGTGGTTATGATCCTTTTAAACTTTTAGAGGTTTCTGGCACATTAATGTGGCAACCTTTAATTCAAATGTTGGATGCGGGGGATCAGACCGTAATCTTCCCTACCGAGTTCAGTACCAGATGCTCCTGAACCATCCATCAAATGAATTTTCATGTTACTTTGTAAGGTTTACATCCTTTGGATTAGGCGATCGGGTGAGGATCGTCCAATTTAATCAGTGTGTTTCCTTGCAACATTTTGCTGAAATATTCTATCATCCACATATATTCATCGACTTCCTGCGTAGTTTGTGTTTAAGACGGTGTTGACTGCTAATATAAACTACTCAAGGTTACTATAAAGACTAAACTCAGGGTGTTGGAAACAACGGGTACTTGAACTGATCTATCATACTCTGGGGTTGTAGAGTGTCTAAACGGTAGAAATTTCGCTTAATCTCGCCCCAATTCCTGATGATTAAAGATTTTGCAGTCTATTTACTTGTCGAGTGAGAAAAAAAATTTTTTATGGGCTCAAAAAAGAAAGGGGAGTCTAAAAGAACAACACAAATTTCTGCAATAGATGACTTAAAAATTTTTTTATTGAATTTAAGATAACAGAAGGGAAATTACAAAGAAAATAAAAATTACTAGGAAAAGGGAAATACTTCCTCCCCCATACTTGAATCATACATTGTCCTCAATGTATTGATAGAAGCGGGAAAGGGGAAAGATAACAACATAATCATTCTTCCTCCTCTTGCCTTTGGTATTAGCCACGTGTCCTTTCTCTTCGACGTGCTTGCCCGCCATGTCTGGAAGATTCGCCGCCATCTCTTTGGGATATGATATTATGCAAGTCGTCAACACAGAGTGTTAAGAAATGCATATCTGCCGTTATTCCTGTGGTGAATTCCAGCATACTTTGATCGTGCCTGAGAGTGTAGTCATTTTGGTCTCTCTGCATTTGTTGCATGAGAGTCATCATCTCGATTTGGCGTGTCTCGAGGCTCTGGTGATGTTGAGTGGACAGCTGGTCTTGTTGCATTATTGCCGCATATATTGCGTCGATGGTGGCAGGATTGTTGGCTTGCTGTGGTTGGGGCTCTTGCTGCTCTAATTCATCTTCGATTTCGTCAGCGGTAGTGTTGTTAGCCTGACCTTGATTTCCTTGCACATTTTCTCCAGGTTTAGGGGCGTTCAGGTTGTAAAGCTAGTTATCCGGATTACCCAAGTAAGTACAATTATGATTTGGCATGATCACACTATGAACTCTTGCATTCTTAACCATGAGATAGTATCCTCCAGCTTCTCGTACTTTAATCAGGCGGCCAGCTCTACAGTTATCAATGTCCATAAAAACTGTTGGCAGCGGAGGTAGGAGTTGGATCCTTTCCCCCCAGTTCAAGTGAACTGCGATGGCGGTGACGATGCCTCCGATGCAAAAAGGTGTGGTCTCTTCTCTTGCAACGAGGTTTTGAATATGGGCCATCATTAAAGTGACGGGATTAAGACGGATGTTTTGCGAAAAGGTACAGTGGAGAGCATATAATTCTTTAGTTTTTACCTTGTTGTTGTTTGCCCTTCCGAATATTGTGTTTGCCATAACACGGTGTAAGAAGCGGATGTTCGGGTTGTGGATGTGAGAGGCGTACCGTGCTTCGGGTGTGACATTTGTTCGCCGGTTATTCTCTCCCATAGTGCGTATGCACTTCCATTCCAATCCAATTCTGGGGTTATGCGGTATTACACATTATTCCCTCGGGGAAAATGAAATATGTCGCTCAAAATTTCATGGTTGAGTTCGTAATCTCGGTTGAACATCCGAAAATGAGTGGCTCCCGTTAGGTGTGCGCCTACATCTTCTCGAGTGTGATATGCGTAGGAACTCAAGAATTCCAATGTGAGAGCTTCGTAAGTTGGTGTGTTCATCGTGCTAATAAAGCTTAGGCCAGCTTTATTTAGCAAGCCTTCCATATGAGGTTGCAAGCCTAATTCTTGCAAGCAAGTGTTGTCGACGAACCGTGTGGATGTTAGCCCTCGGTGATGGAATTTTATGTACCTCTCTTTTTGAAGCTCACTGGCTTCTCCTTGTCGGAGCACGAGATGTCGCATGTCGGGTTCGGGTTGGTTGGCAATGAGTGTTGAACTTGATAGAAAAAATGTATATGTGGTAGAGAGATGGAAAGGGAGTGGTAGTGATGAAACTAAGGATGTAAGGGGAGGGTTTATATAGATGGTTTTATGGAGTAAGAAATTTAAGGGTGTGTATGGGAGAATTTTGAAATTTGGGAGGTTATGGGTAAGTGGAGTAAATGGGGTGGTGGAATTTTAATACAAATTTTTTCGTGCATCAATGCTATCAACGGTCACAGAATTGAAAAGCGTGGGGGACATTGCTTGCCGCCCGTCACACGCTTCCTGACACTCGTCAGAGTCAAAGACACTCCCTGACGTTCGACACATGCATACTGACGTTCTTCAGGGTGAGGTGATGTTGGTCTCTTTGACTTCTTTGAATGCGTGCTCCACTAAATTAATTAATTAATTTCAATTTTGAGAAGTGTATTGCAAGGGATTAGTAGCATATTGTATAGTTGGAAAAATGATATGGTAAATAAGAAGCAAATAAAGATGGTAACAAAAATAAAATAAAAAACACATGATAATAATAATAGAAATTAATAACAAATGAAAATAATAACGGAAATTGCAAAAAATGAATGCATACTTTGTAAATAAAAATAAATAAAATGGATATGAATAAAATTTTAGGACCGAAAAGTAACATATTATTCGAAAATAATTAAAACCATAATGAGTTTGAGAATAATAATAATGAAAAACAATGAAAAAACCCCCATACTAAGAACAAACAGTGTCCTCACTAGGGCGGTAGAGAAAAACTATCAAGCATGAGGGCCTCCGGGAGGTGGTGCAGAAGCGTGCAGATTTTGATAAATATGGTCAAACTGCTCCGTGACGACGTCCATGTAATGAAAGAAGTCACGCCGAAGTATGCTGACATTTTCTTTAACAGTGCCGAGCTCTTCTCGGAGTGTGGTAACATCTGTCTGCAGAGTCTTGATCGTATGTGCATGATCAGGCATGAGTATGTCATTAGTTATAGAAACAAGGGGTAGTGTAGGATAATCCAAAGGTGTATAATTGTGGTAACCTGTGGGTGTAGATGGGTCGCTCTCCTCCCTCTCAGGGTCGTGTTCGTCTGTCTTCTTTAGGGGATATAGCCAATTTGTCTTGGTATAGACACTGGTATGCTCGGGGCTAGGCAATTTGAAGCAATAGACAGGGTTACGTTGGACAAGCAGCTGAAAGTGAGGTGGGCTGAGGTTACCAATCAAATAAATGTTAAAGAAAAAAGGGATGTCCATGGTATAATATCTGGCGTACAGTGTAAGGCGCAACAGAGATGACCGTAGGGATAGGGCCTCGGCTATCATAGTGACTAGCCCGCCGACACAGATGGGGCCATGGGTACACTGAGCTATAGTTGACATGTTGGCGATCATAAATGATGCGCCAATGACTGGTCTGGTATGAAAAGCACAGTAAATGATGAACAACTCATCCCTAGAAACCGAGAGTTGATTAATAGGTTTTCCAAAAAATGTGAAAGCTAAAATGTGATGGAAATACCTAATAGCAGGGTTATGAATCTCGGTGGCATCAAGGTGGTCGGGGTCCTCGGGATATTGGCCCGCTATGTCTCTCCAAAAGTGATTAAGCTCAAAGATGAGGTACTCATCCGCCTGGGTTTCCATGTGGGCGTCTAAAGAGTTAGGGAATCCTAGCAGCTGAGCTAGATTGCGAACTGTAAACTGGTGGGTGAAACTGAACAATCTAAAGGACATCTGACCTCTACTACGCCCTAAGCCTTGTGTGGGTTTATAGATGAGGGAGCTCAAGAAATCCAAGGTGAGGCGTTGGTGTGTAGGGTGTTTATGGGCTAGGAACCCCTCCCATCCTATCTGGTTAAACATGAAGTAGACACTTTCCCTAATTCCTAAGGTTGTCAAGGTGGGATCATGCACATACGTGGTCATACTCATCTGGCGCTGAGCCAGAATCTCATATCGTCTCTGCTGAGTCTCCGAGGCAAAAATGATAGCATCCATGAATTTTAGCTTGTAGGTTCCTGTGAATCGGTACTAAAATTTGGAAAAGAAAAATGCAAATAAGTAAAATATGTTGTGGGAGAAAAAAAGAAAAGGAAAAAAATCAGAAAGTAAAAATCAGAATGCAGAAATGAAAATAAAAGATAAAGATATTTGAGAGATAATAAATAATAATAAAAAATAAAAAATTGTGGGTTGCCTCCCACACAGCGCTTGTTTAATGTCGTTAGCTTGACAATGTTGTTAGACGTGAATTAGTTTTCAAATTGGTGCGGTAGCTCTAATAGCGTTAAGCTCACGGTGTAATCCTTATTTTAGACGCTGTAATAATGCTTTAGGCGTTGGCCGTTTACTAAGAATGGATTCATGGATTTTCCTTTGATTTCTATGGCACCACTGGGGAAAACTTTGGTTACTTCGAATGGTCAAGACCATCGTGAACGGAGTTTTCCAGGGAACAGTTCAGACGAGAGTTGAATAGGAGTACTACATCTCCTTCATTGAATTATTTCCTTGAGATACGTTTGTCATGCCATTTTTTCGTCCTTTCTTTGTAGATCCTTGCATTTTCATATGCATCTAATCTTAGTTCTTCTAATTCATTTATGTCGAGGATCCTTTTCTCTCCTGCCGCAGTGTAGCTTAGGTTTAAAGTTTTAATTGCCCAGTAAGCTTTGTGTTCGATTTCCACTGGCAGGTGGCATGATTTTCCATATATGAGTTTAAAGGGTGTTGTACCTATCAGTGTCTTGAATGCCATCCTGTAGGCCCATAATGCGTCAGGTAACTTAGCTGACCAATCCTTTCTTGAAGTGGCAACAGTTTTTTCCAGTATTTGTTTTATTTCTGGATTTGAGACTTCCACCTGTCCTCTTGTTTGGGGGTGGTATGGTGTTGCGACGCGGTGCCTCACCCCATATCTGGTTAGGAGTTTATCAAAGATTCGTGATATGAAGTGGGAGCCATCGTCGCTTATAACTTGTTTGGGTACACCAAACCTTGGGAATATAATGGTTCTGAAGAGTTTAATCACGACTCTAGTATCGTTTGTTGGAGAAGCTATTGCCTCAATCCATTTTGAAATGTAATCTACAGCCACGAGTATATATTTGTTTCCGAATGAGGATGGAAATGGTCCCATGAAGTCGATTCCCCATACATCAAAGACTTCCACTTGTAGGATTCCAGTCTGAGGCATCTCATCGCGTCTGGATATATTTCCGGTGCGTTGGCATCGGTCGTAGTTTAGGATGGCTATGTGCACATCTTTCCACAAGTTTGGCCAGTAGAAGTCAGACTGCAAATTTTTGGCACATGTCTTTGATGTGTTTGCATGACCTCCGTAAGGGGCATCATGACAATGAGAAATAATGCTTTCTATTTCGTTTTCCGGGACGCATCTTCGGAAAATACCGTTTGCACTCCTCTTGAATAGTAAAGGTTCATCCCAAAAGTAATGTTTCAAATCGAGAAAGAATTTCTTCTTCTGTTGATAAGTCATATCAGGGGGTAGGATTTTGGCAGCTAAGTAATTTGCTATGTCCGCATACCATGGTATGGTTTGGATAGAGACCACGACTTCTTGTATAGAATTGTTTATTTGGTCTTGGCTTTCTCGTGAATCGTTGTTAGCAGCTTGTGTGTCAAGTCCTAAGAGTAGTTGATTTGGATTTGATTCAGGCGGTTCTTTTCTGGCATCTCCTAAGTCCATCTGAGCCAACAGACGTTCATACGGGAAGTCATCGTTAATAGGTACTTCTTCTGGTGTCAGTTGTTCCATTCGAGATAAATGGTCGGCCACTACGTTTTCGGTACCTTTTTTGTCTTTAATTTCTAAATCGAACTCTTGTAGAAGCAGAATCCATCTCAAAAGTCTCGGCTTTGAGTCTTGCTTGGTTAAGAGATATCTAATAGTTGCGTGGTCTGTATAGATGATTATTTTGCGCCTACGAGGTAGGAGCGAAATTTGTCTAGTGCGAAGACTACGGCTAAAAGTTCTTTTTCCTTTGTTGCATAATTCATCTGTGCAGAGTCCAAGGTTCTACTAGCATAATATATCGCATGAAGCTTCTTATCTCTTCGTTGTCCCAGGACTGCACCTACGGCGTAATCACTTGCATCACACATTATTTCAAATGGAAGTCTCCAATCGGGTGGTTGCATGATTGGTGCATATACAAGAGCTGTTTTTAATTGGTTAAATGCTTTTAGGCATTTGTCATCAAAATCAAATTCAACTTCTTTCATAAGGAGGGTGGTTAGAGGTTTTGATATTTGCGAGAAATCTTTGATGAATCATTGGTAGAAACCGGCGTGTCCTAAGAAACTGCGTATTTCTCTCACTATTTTAGGGGGTTGCAAGTTTTCTATGACTTCGATCTTAGCTTTATAGAATTCAATCCCCTTTTCGGACACAACGTGTCCTAGTACGATTCCTTGTTTGACCATAAAGTGGCACTTTTCACAATTCAGAATGAGGTTAACTTTTACGCATCTCTCCAAAACTTTCTCCAAATTCACTAGACAATCTTCAAAACTCTCTCCATATACGAAGAAGTCGTCCATAAAGACCTCCATAATGTTGTCTATGAAATCAGCAAAGATTGCCATCATGCATCTCTGAAACGTGGCGGGAGCATTGCATAATCCAAACGGCATTCGTCGGTAGGCGAAAGTTCCATAAGGACATGTGAATGTTGTTTTCTCTTGGTCATCGGGGTGAATAGGGATTTGAAAGAATCCGGAGTAACCGTCTAGATAACAGTAATGTGAGTGCTTAGCTAATCATTCAAGCATTTGATCAATGAATGGTAGAGGGAAATGGTCCTTTCGAGTGGCCTTGTTTAGCTTCCTATAGTCAATACACATTCTAGCTCCACTTATAGTTCGTTCTGCTACAACATCGCCTGCTTTGTTTGTTGTTACCGTTATACCACCTTTCTTTGGTACACAGTGGACTGGGCTTACCCATTGACTATCAGAGATGGGGTATATGATTCCAGCGTTCAAAAGTTTTTTAACTTCATCCTTAACTACGATGCTCCATATTGGGTTAATTCTTCGTTGATGTTCTCTAGAAGATTTGCAGTCGTTCTCCAGCATAATACGATGCATGCATATGGAAGGGCTTATTCCTTTGAGATCTGTAATTTTGTATCCTAAGGCGGAGGGATATTTTCTTAAGACTTGTAATAATTTGTCTATTTCTTGTTGTCCTAAGTCCGCGTTGACAATTACAGGTCGCTTTAACTCGGTGTCAAGGAATTCATATCTGAGGGTCTTAGGTAATGGCTTAAGATCCAATGCCGGTTTTCTTGGACAAGGCATGTGATCGGGTGTCAGAGCTAAGCATTCACTCAGATTGTCGTCTCGGTATTCAGGACACCATTCGTTATCTTAGAATATAAGAGGTGTGGGAATCTTCATGGTTTCGGAACAAGGTATTGGTTCCCATTCAATTTCTCTTACGCATTCGTCCACGATGTCCACCAGATAACATGTGTCATCTATGGCGGGCACTTGCAAGAATTGTGTTAGAATAAATTCGACTTTCTTTTCACCTACTTCAAAGGTTAGTTTGCCCTTTTTTACATCTATGATAGCTCCAGTTGTGGCTAAGAATGGTCTTCCTAAGATGATAGGTGTGCTTTCGTCTTCTCTTATATCCATGATTATGAAATCTGTAGGGATGTAGAATTGACCTATTCGTACGGGAACATTTTCTAAGATTCCTACTGGGTATTTGACGGAGCGATCCGCTAATTGAACTGACATCTTTGTCGATCTTAGTTCACCCATTTCCAGTTTGTTGCATATGGATAAAGGCATAACGCTAATAATAGCGCCTAGATCACATAGGGCTTTGTCTATGACAAACTTACCTATATGGCATGGTATAGAGAAACTTTCGGGGTCTTTCAGCTTAGGAGGCATCTTGTTCTGGATAATCGCGCTACATTCTGCTGTAAGCGTTACCGTTTCGTTATCTTCTAGCTTTTTCTTGTTAGATAAGATTTCCTTGAGGAATTTGGCATAGGAGGGCATTTGAGTTATAGCTTCTGTGAAAGGAATTGTTATATTGAGTTGTTTCAGAAGTTCTACGAATTTTTTAAATTGCCCTACGTTCTTGGGTTTGGCTAATCTACCAGGAAAAGGGATTTGGGGTTTATAAGGCGGTGGAGGCACATAAGGTTTTTCTTTTTCTTTGGCCTCTCCTCCTTTATCTTCTTCGTCTACCTCTGGTTTCTCTAGTTGATTCTCCTTCTTAGTTGACGTTTCAGCCTTTTGATACATACTTTGATTTGATAGTCTTGGGTCAGGCGCTCCATCTAACTCGGTTCCACTCCTTAATATGATGGCATGAGCATGCCCCTTTGGGTTAGGTTATGGTTGACCGTGAAATGTATCAGTCGGTGCGGTTGTAGGTGCTTGTTGTTGAGCCACTTGAGATATTTGGGTTTCTAACATTTTATTGTGGGTGGCCAAAGCATCTATTTTGTTTGCTAATTGTTTTATCTTCTCATTAGTGTGTATGTTTTGATTTTGGACGTCTTTATTTATTTGCGCTTGAGTAGTTATGAAGTTCTCCATCATCAGTTCTAAGTTTGATTTTCTAGGTACACTAGGAGCATTTGCAGGAGTTTTCTGATATCCAGGTGGTACGAAAGGTGCTTGGTTTGGATCATACAACACATTGGGGTTTTTATATGAGAAATTTGGGTGATTTTTCCATCCAGGGTTGTACGTGTTTGAGTAAGGGTTTCCTTGAGCATAATTCACTTGGTCAGCTGGAGTTCTTGCCAAGATCTTACATTCCGTGACTAGATGTCCAGGTACTCCGCATATTTCGCAATTGGGAGTTAGCAGCCACATTGGCTGGAGGTATTGCGGTCAAATTATCAATCTTTAGGGTGAGGGCATCTACCTTAGCGTGGACACTGTCTAGGTCGCTTATCTCATACATTCCTCCTTTTGTCGTTGCTTTCTCTGTAGTACCTTTGTCTACGTGTCCTCTTTCACTTCCCCACTGATAGTGGTTTTGGGCCATACTTTCAATTAGAGCATAGGCAGCGGTGTAGGATTTGTCCATAAGTGCACCACCTGCGGAAGCGTCTATTGTTAATCTTGTATTGTAGAGGATACCATTATAGAAGGTGTGGATAATCAACCATTCTTCCAGGCCATGATGTGGGCATAGTCTCATCAGATCTTTGTATCTTTCCCAAGCATCGAAAAGGGATTCGTTCTCCTTTTGTCTAAAATTGCTTATCTGAGATCTTAGCATAGCTGTTTTGCTTGGTGGAAAATATCTCGCAAGAAAAACTTTCTTCAGCTCGTCCCATGTAGTGACTGAGTTTGCGGGTAGAGATTGGAGCCAAGCTCTTGCTCTGTCTCTTAGAGAGAAAGGGAAGAGATGAAGTCTTATTGCTTCTTGACTGACCCCATTGTTCTTGATTGTATCTGCGTACTGTAGAAATATTGATAGATGAAGATTAGGGTCTTCCATCGACCCACCAGAGAACTGGTTTTGTTGCACAGCGGATAAAAAAAGAGGGTTTCAGTTCAAAGTTGTTAGCCTCGATCGGAGGGGCAGCAATGTTGTTATGTGGTTTATCTTGTGAGGGTATGGCATAGGATTTGAGTGGGCGCGGAGCATGATTTGCAGCCATTTCTTCGGTTGGTGGAGAAATGGGGGTTCGAGTGATTGACGAGGTTGAGTGTTATGCAAGTGATGGTACTCTTGAATGCGACGTCTAAGTCTGAGATAACGCTCGATATCGTTGATTTGTATGTATAACGGCTCGTCTTGCAAACTAGTGTTTGGCATACAAAATAAGAGAAGATAAGAAAAGAAATAGAGAAGAAAGAGAGAAATTTTTGCTCTAGTCTCTACTGCGTAACAAAAGAGTAGCGATATCGACTTAAATCACCTCCCCGACAACGGCGCCAAAAACTTGATCGTGGGATTTGTACTTATGTATCCAATGATTCGGACCGCAAGTGCACAGTCTTGTCGAGTAGTTTTAAAAGATATCGAACCACAGAGACTGATGAATCGATCTACCATTTTCTATTGTTACTATGTAAATCTAAAGCTAATGAATATTTGATTTGGGTTGTAAGGGAAACTAATCGCTAAATTAAGTTGTATTTTAATAATCAATGAGCTTAATTACCAGTATGCAACAGTCTTACCTCGGGAACTAGCGACATGTCGGGCGTCTTTATATTTTCAAAACAGTTTTCAGTAAAACCTATCTAGTTTAAAAACCCTCGTCTCACAATGTCGTTTTGTTGATCTAGGTTATGCAGTTAAGTCCTAACGTACGCTTCCACCATCCCGCAGGAGTTAAAAACACTTTTTGGAAACTAAACAAAATCTTAATTAACTTTAAAGTGCTTCCGCTGTATTTTAAGCCAATGCCTAATTACTACTGTCCAGTTAAAAGATCTCAAACTTCTGCTTTGTTGACCCTAACCTCTATCTGTTTTTTACTTCCGTAACAAAACAATTTAATGATTTGAAAAATAGTAACTTAGGCCAGAAAAGAAAGTTTCGTAGTAAAAATATTCCCTGTGATCGGTGGAAATAGAACTGACTGTTTTGGAATGCTGGTTCGCGAAATGTCGCGGTAAGCAAGAGTCGCCACCGTCTTTTATGTTCTCCAACATGGAAACGACAAAAGCACAGCAAAATTCCTTCTTTGAGATGTCTCTCGGTTCGGGAGGTAGATTTATAGAAAGGGAAGGTGTTAGCACCCTTTCTATCCGTGGTTATCCACGGGCTCTTAGGTACTTGCTCTTATGTTTTCAAAAATTGTTTGCTTTTCAAGTGTGTGTGGGTTTTTTGAAAAAGTTTCGTTTGAAAAATTTCTAAGTAACTCTTGTATCTGTCCTCAAGAGTGTGTGAAAAATTTGTTTGAAAACTTTTTGAAAGTGTGGGTGCGAAAAGTTGTTTTTGTTTTTTGAAAGAACAAGTACCCAGGAGAAATCTACCTACTCTAAGGAATTAGGTTGTGTAAAAGTCCTTTAAATAGTACTATCCCACTATTGAGAAGTAGGAAGCACCGTCGTTGGAGGTATTCGGGTCAATTCGATTATAAGGGACGTGTGGTCACCAAAGCAATAGTAGGACACCTTAGCGGTAACCCTAATGTCCTAGATCCTTTTTATCCGAGGCAACCGTTCGAGGCAAATGGATCTTAGACAGGAGGGCGACCTCTAAAACACCCTATACTTGACGACCATGTTCGAGGCAACCAGTGAGGCGTATCCTAGGAGTGGCATGTGCATGTGTGTTGAATTTAGTTTATGTTTATCTTTGATCATGCATTTGTGAGCTACGGATTGGTTTTATTATTCATATAAGTCTTTCGTGCATATTAACAGTTAAGAGTGCGGAAAATAAAGTGCGGAAAGTTAAATCTACGCTATTACAAGGCGCGGGTCTATACATCGCCAAAAACAAAAACCCGTTTGGAAATAAATGCGAAAAGTAAAAGAAAGCGGTAAAATCCTAATTAGCTATTACATCCTCTGAGCAGATACATAAATAATCAAAATAAGAATAATGCGCGAAAGAATGAATCAGGACGTCCTTAGGGTTTTGACCCTCTTGAGAAATAAAGCAATTTTGGTCCTTTTTTGCAATTAAATATTAAGCCTAAACCTAATTAATTAATTTTTTAATTAAAATAAAAAATGTCTTTTGTGTTTTTTATGTTTTTAATGAAAAGAAATTAAAAGTCAAGAAAACCCTAATTCTAGATTTATTTTATTGTGAAAAGAGATTAAAATTAACTAATTAAACTAATTAATTTGTTAGTATTTTATTTACAAAATAAATTAATAATGAAATTAATATATAATAAAAATATTATAAATATTTAATTCTGAGTTTATTATGAAAATTACTATTAATTATGTTAGTTTAATAAATAATATTAATAATAAAAAATAGTTAGTTAAAAGAAAATAAAAAGAAAAGTAATTAACCAGGGGGGTGTTGACCCCAGAATGGAGGTTTATTCCAGCAATTCAGGCCCACTAAGCCATAAAGCCACGTTGACTTTAGTAATCGCCTGCATGTTGGTTGACCAGGAAACATGATGTTCAGCATCTTTGGACCACTGGATTTTCCTTGCCAGCCACTTGGCGCTTGGATGGATGGGGTGTATGATGGAATACGTTCAATAGCCTGCATGTGAATATATGATGAAAAATAATATAATGCGTTTGGGTGGACCTGGGAATCGAACCCAGGTCCCAATGATGAACGTCCACCTCACCTTCCACTGAGCCACTCGCGTGTATCTGTTATTATAATGATCAAAAGAATTAATATATGACAACAACAATTATGCTGGATAAAACAACAATTACGCGCGCGATATCTGAACCATCCATTCAGGGGCTTACACGTCCTTCGTCTCCTACCTTTTTCCTGTAAAACAAAAGCAATTAGCGGGGGTTTTTAACCCCCACAAAATAACAAAAGGAAAAATAGCGATTAGGATTATGGGTTATATAAATAGGGCGCGAGGGTTGGTTTAAGTTCGTCTTGTCCAGGCGGTTCCAACCATGGGTCTTAGAAGGCTTGATTTTTCCTATGCTGAAAAGCCCTAATCTGGAAACTCAAAAAACCTAAAAATCGTTAATGGCAATTCATAATTCAGTCATGATAATCCAATTAATCAATACCAATAGCTTTGTATGGATGCAAGCAACATAAAACAGGCCATAAATCACATCAAATGTTCATGAATTGGGAGTTTCGATTATGGCAAAAGTGTGCAAACCGTATGACTGAAGCGAGTGATTCTTTGAGTGTTAAGGCTTGTTTGTGATTGCTATGCGTTCCTGAGTGTCCCAGCAAGGTGTTGGAATCAAGAAAAGGGTTTAAATCGGCCTGGAAGGTTAAATTCAGTTTTGACTTTGTTCTTGATTTTTTGGAATTGGCTTATGGCTTTTGACAGCAGTTCTCACGTTTATGCAATTAGGTTTAGCTTCAGTATATGTAGTAGGATGGAATTAGGGTAAAACTTTGTCCAAGAATCCATGGCATTATGATTTCAATATTTGATTGAAAATCAAATAATTTTCAATCTTTTTGATTGTTAAACTTGCCAAAATTGGATGATTTTGTCTCCTTGATGTGTACACGAAATCTTCAGCATGTGTTGACCTCTTTTGCATCACAAAAGATTTGAAAACCATATCTTTGAATTTCCTACATTTAAAATCAATTAAATGAATTAATATTAATAAAAAATTAAATTAATTAATTAAAAATAAGAAAATAAATCAATTTAAGCTCATTGGGCCGTGCATAGGCCTTGGACAATGTTTCAAGAAAGAATTTGAGGCCCATTAGCAAAAATGAGGTGTTTTGGGCAAAGTTGACTTTTGCAAATTCCCAAAAATTTCCCAACTTCTCCAATGCATATCTTGCTCAATTTTGATCCATTGAACATGTTCTTGGACATTTTGGAAAGGCCTTGAAGTCCTCTTACCAATGCCTTTGGTCCCATGTCATTTGGATTTACCAATCTCAAGTTATGGTCTTTGACTTAAAGTGCATTTTTGTTGACTTTTGAAATTGACCTATAATGTAGAAATTGATAACTTTTTGTGAGAGCATTTCTTGGACTTGGAGTGTGAAGATGAGTTGTAGGAAATGTCATCCCCTTCAAAATGAGCATTGTATGGGATTTTTCTGATGAACCATGAAAAAGTTATGCCTTGGTCAAGTTACAGTTGACTTTTCAGTTGTCAAAAAATAGAAACTTTTGCATCTTGATGATTTTTGAGCCATGCTTGTGGAATCATGATCAAGACTTGATCAAATGATGATTGTGGCTTCAAAATAAGATGTTGACCAAAAATTATGACTCTTGACTGTAAAATGACCATTTTACCCCTGCAGTTGATTGTGAACCAAATAGGGCTTTTGACTGTACAACTTGACCCTGTGAGCCTTGAAACTTGTCATGTAGATGCTTGGCAATGTATATTGGCATATGGGACATGATTGAGCCATTGAAAACCTCAACTTCTTTGCAAGAACCAAAACCCAAATTTTGACTGGCTTATGAGGCAGTTGGACTGTGCAATCTTTGAGAAGTCTTGAACCATTTGAGGATGATTCTTGATAAACTTTAAAGAATATGGGAGGGAAAATTTTGGGGTACAACAGTTGCCCCTGTTCAATCTTCTTAGACCTGAGGATGTAGATTGGCTTGCGTGCCTTTCGTGATCCGAAGGTGGAAGATGATTGAACACTAGAGTGCCCAGAAATTTGCACTCACCTAGTAGAGTATCAATAATGTGATGTCGGGAATGGGCTTATAGATGCCATTTGGAGAGATGGTGGATAGGAGGATGGGCTTATAGATGCCATCTGGAAGTGTGATAGAATCTTGTCGGGAATGGGCTTATGGATGCCATTTGGAGATGTCGATCGCGTAACAGATTCCTTAGCGAGAACGTGCATACCTGAGAAAGAAAAATAATTTCTTGGCCTGTTACAGGGGTTGATCTTAAAGTTATTCATGCAGATATGCCCTGGCTAGATACAGGTATCGAATCCACAATCAATTGCTCACAGATATGCCCTGGCTAGATACAGGAATCGAATCCGGAACTTTAAAAGGTTGCTTACAGACGTGCCCTGGCTAGATACAAGAATCGAATCCGGAACTTCAAAAGGTGGATGAGTTGTCTCTACTGATAGATTATCTCAGAAAAATCTTTAGGAATTTGATTTAACTGAACCATAGGAGGTTTGGTCTTCTTTGACGAGTTGTCTCTTTTAACAGTTTGTCTTCATGGACAGGTTGTCTTCAAGGACGAGTGTCTATAAGGACTGGTTGTCTTTAACGACGGGCGTCTGTAACGACGGGTGTCTATGACGACGGATGTCTATACTGAAGGGTGTTTATACTGACGGATGTCTATACTGACGGGTGTCTATACTGACGGGTGTCTATACTGACGGATGTCTATACTGACGGATGTCTATACTGACGGGTGTCTATAACGACGGGTGTCTATAACGACGGGTGTCTATAACAACGGGTGTCTATAATGACGGGTGTCTATAACGACGTGTGTCTATAACGACGGGTGTCTATAATGACGGGTGTCTATAATGACGGGTGTCTATACTGACGAGTGTCTATAATGACGGGTGTCTATAACGACGGGTGTCTATAACGACAGGTGTCTATAATGACGGGTGTCTATAATGACGGGTGTCTATACTGACGAGTGTTTATAATGACGGGTGTCTATAACGACGGGTGTCTATGACGACGGGTGTCTATAACGATGGGTGTCTATCACGACGGGTGTCTATAACGAAGGGTGTCTATAACGACGGGTGTCTATAACGACGGGTGTCTATGACGACGAGTGTCTATAATGACGGGTTTGCATTATAAACATCTTTGATTTGAATGGATTTGTCTTCTTCGACTGGATTTGTCTTCTTTAACTGGATTGTATTTTTTGACTGGATTTGAGAATTTGACTTCATCTTTCCTGAAAGATAAAGGTCAGTCATATGCAATGCATGATATGAATCAAGCAATGATATTCTCAACATAAATGAGATTGTATGATGCGTATATGCATGTGTCATGATGTATGACGATGTGATGTTCATGAATGTATTTTTCGTCTTGGAAAATAAATCCTTGACGAATGCCGGGAGTTTGTTAAATCCTGGGCTTGATGTTTGAAGAATGGACTTCTCGTTTCCGCTGGGGATGATGATTGCAAGAATAAACCGGTAGGAGAAGATGACTCCGTTGGGGAATAAACTTGTTGGAGAGATTACTCTGCGGGGAATTACTCTGTGGGAAGAGATACTTCGCTGAGGTTTTGATGATAACTCCACTGGGGATTCCAATGATAAGTTATGTTGGAAGATTTGATGAACTCCGTTGGGGGATAGGAAGAACTTCGCCGAGGACGATCTTTCCGTGGTAATTAGCTGAGGATAACCCAGTTATAAGCTCTGGTGGGGGATAACCTTTGAACATGGTCGGGGAGAGATACGTTGTACTCTGCGGGAGACAAGCTTCCAGAATCTACTGGGGATAAGCTTCCAGAATCTACTGGGGAGATTGATTCAACTCTCCTGGGGAAACTTTTCGACCGCACTGGGGAGTGGCTCCACTGAGGTGTCTGTCTTCGGCCGGGGAACAATCTTATATTAAGACTGCCGGGGATGCTTGTTGAGGAATATTTGTATACCCTGCTGGGGAATGTTGAGATTTTCTGGAGGTATCCAACTTCCTTAAGGCTGACAGTAGACTAACTCTGCTTGGGGAGAGCGTTGCTGACTTGCTGGAGATATTGTGCCTTTTCAGGGCTGCTGGGCGATCAACTCTGCTTGGGGAGAGTATTGCTGAATCTTGCCTGACTCTGCGGGGAGTGAAGGTATCTTGGTTACGTTCTTCAGCTGAACTTACCTTAGTACCTGGGTGGACAGAGCAGTTTGACCGCTTAGACAATTTTGATTGCCCCAGCTTCTGTGGGAGAAAGTACCTGTAGAGGTGCTTGATGACTGCCGATCGACAAATCTTCTTCTGGTAGGTAAGTAACGAGATGACGGGACATAGTCGTACGCTTTTGATCCCTAACTTTTTCCTGGACCTCCTTTTCGGGTTTTCAGTCCACCGGTATACCCTTTTTTGCCCAAGCCGCCTTTTCAGGTTTTCGACTTGCCGGGTGTACAGATGTTTTCATTTTCATCCCTTATTTTTGCCCAAACCCTTTTGGTTCGCCGGGAAGCCCTTATTTTTGCCTAGGTGTGTCAACCTAGCGGGTCTTTGATTATGTGTAGTATTTTTTCGACTATGTCCGTGCTCTTAGGATACAGGAAGTTATCACTATCTGTAGTGCAGTGTTACCATACCACCAGAAGATCTTCGTTTGATCATCCAGTGCCCCAAGTGATCCAGATGGAGATTTGCCCCAAGTTGGTTGGCCTTTTGAGAGATTCTCCGAATCTTGACTTAACTGCCCCAGATGATGGACAATGATCATGCCATGCCCCTTGATTGGAGGTGCTTTTGTTCATTAGACATTCGTCATGCGAACTTCTATGTTGTTCAAACAAATAGTCATATGCAAGCAATGTTATATTAAAAATGCAAAGCTTATGTCTGTCTTGAAGTTTTTGAAGATGCAGTTTTTTTAATAAAAACAGGTGAATTTTTGTAAAATGTGATGTCAACTCGTTATTTTACCGCAAGCCTTAAGGAGTCAGGATACCTTTCGTAACAGTATGCTTTCGAACTAACCCATGCTTCAGCTAGGACTTTTAAGGGTTATAACGTGGTATGGTTCACGGTTTAAGAAACAAAGGATAAAGGCTCAAATTATTTTTGTACCCACCCGCTCTTCATGATGTTCTTCAAACCTAAACTCAGCTAATCGTGCGTTAGACCTTGTTTGAGTCTTTGCTCTGATATTCCTGGTGATGGTTCGGATGTTGACAGTTTATTTTGAATAGGCAGTCATTCCTTTTTTGGTTGAGGGTTTGTAGGACCTCTTTCTTTTTTATTGTGTTATCCCTGTTTTTTTTGCCTGAACTATTTCTTTTGTGATTACAGTCAGCGGGATGCCCTAGTTTTGTAAGTCTCCTTCATAGGTTTTGACTTAATGGGTTTTTATTTTTGAAATAATGACTGCCTGTCTTTATGATTATTCGGAACCATCATTGTCTTTGGTTTTGGAAGGACTCCTTTGGTGCCATTCGTTGTGCACTTGGATCAACTGAGAGAACTACCCTGCCCCAGGTTATGATTAAGGGTTTTAATTTTCGAAAAGAAAAACTCCTACTTCTTTGGCTCAAAGGGGTTGACGAGGGATTATCTTCCTTATAACTCCAGTGTTTAGGATTTGAAACAATGCATGTACCTCATTAGCGGAGTCTGTTCAAAAACATACTGTAAAGATCGTGGTATCGTTTTCGTCATCCTCCCTCAAGAGGCTTAGAATTATTAATCGAGAGTTGAACATCACAAAAAATGAAAGCAGTTTAAATATAGCGAATGCGAATATATTGATTCAAAACAGACGTATGCGATGCATTGATAAAGTAATAAAGTTTGCTATGACAATAATTGTTTGAACAATCAAAAGAAAATTACAACTTGAACATTTGAATGAACAAAAGTTTTTTTCAATCCTAGCCATGTTTTGGCAAGGGAGCAATGATCACATTGGGAGCCTCGGGCGCTTCGAACTGGACCTCCTTTACATCGATTAGATCCTGAAACTTATTCCTCAGAGTCCAACAATCATCTGTAGCATGCCCCGGGCTGTCAGAATGATAAGCGCAGCGGGCGTTGGGGTTATACCTTAAAGGTGTTTTGCTGGGATTCTTAGGAGGGTCCCTTAGAGCTACCAGATTGGTCTCCAGCAATTGTGGCAATATCTGGGACAAGGTCATGCTGAGGGGAGTGAATTGCCTTTTAGGTCTCTCTTCCCTTTGTTGGTTGTGACGCTGAGGAGCACCAGTAGGCTTGGAAATGACCACCGCGTTGACAGCTTGGCGGTGTTCAGATTTGTTCTGCCCTTCTGAACCATAGACAACACTAGATTCTTTCTTGGATGGTTTCTTCTCAGTGTTCGAGGAGTCACCTTTCTGTATCTTCCCAGACTTGATACCAGCTTCAATTCTTTCACCAGTCAGAATGAGGTCTGTAAACCCTGCAGAAGAATTACCAATCAGATGGTTGAAGAACGGACCAGACAGGGTCCCCAAGAATATGTCCACAAGCTCACGGTCAGTCAGAGGTGGCTGCACCCTGCCAGCCAGGTCTCTCCACTTTTGCGCGTACTCCTTAAAACCTTCACCCGTCCCAAGTGACATACCCTGGAGTTGGGTACGCGTAGGAGCGAGGTCGAAATTATACTGATACTGCTTGTAGAATGCAGTAGCCAAGTCCTCCCATTTATGAATACTGGCTCCATCCAGCTGATAGAACCATTCGAGTTGAGTCCCTGAAACACTTTCCTGGAAGAAATGGATCCATAAATTCTTGTCTGCAGTATATGGTTGGATCTTCCTTGCGTATGAACGGAGGTGCAGCTTAGGACAGGAGTCTATGTCGTACTTTGCAAAGGCAGGTGCTTTGAATTGGTGAGGGATCACCACCCCAGAGGATAGACCTAGATCTTCGAAGTCCAGGCCGGGCACTTTTTGTATCTCCATAGCACTTAACCGGTCTTCGAGCTGTTTGTACTTGTCCTCAGCGGGAGGATACTGCTCATCATTGAAATCCGTCTCGTTGTCGGAGACCACGGGACTAGGAACCCTTCTCTCTTGGGGACTGTCTTTGCCCACATATGAGGTAGTCAGCTCAGCCTCATTCGGTAATCCATTCCCAGATCTGCGTCTAGGGTTGAACAGCACAATCCTCTTCTTCTTCTTCCTCTCTTTCAGCATCAGAGCTTTCAAGTCCTGTTGACCCTGGGCTAGGCTCATAACCAACTCCTGGAACTGGGCATTCTGGGCCTGGAGGGCCTTGATAGCTTGTTCATTGGATGATTCAGGATTCATGATGATTGCTGAAATAAACAGCGAAGAAGGTAAGTGACCTGTCAAAGGAGTACCTGTAATGCAATGATATGTATGTATGCATGCAATGTTTTCAAGGATCTCACGGGGTAAACAAAGAAGCTCGTTAGAAGTTGAATACGGTAGCTTGATTGAAGGAACTTCATGTTGTTGAGAGTCCTTCTTCAAGAGTCAAAGCTCACCATATCGAGTGGGTCATAGCCCCTGACTCAAGTTATCAACCTTGGCTAGAGGAAAATAAATCCCCTTTGCCCCTTGCTAGACAGTTGGTTCATCATGACCTGCATCACAAGCCCTTGAGATCCTTGAAATGGGTTAGTCCTTATGCAGGATGGATGCAATGGTATGATGGTATGATGTTATGCTATGCGTGGAGTGATGTAAGTGAACCCTGTTATGAGTCCAGATTAAGGACTGTAAACAAAACCTGCAAGAAACCCGTGTTGTGAGATAACAAGTACATGCAAGTAATTCAAGTTTGAAGGCACACAAGTCACACAGAGAGCCCTTAGATTTCAGGCCAGCATGAAGTTTAGGTACTACCCTCTTGAAGTTGGTGGGCTCAAACCTGTCCTATAAAAAGTAACTGGGTTCTAAGGAGCTCGATATCATTGGGTTGTTTTCTATGTTCATTGTTTTGATTTAGCCACTGAATTGGCGATCAAAATATTCCAAGAAAACAACCCTCAATGAGTGTAGTATCGAGTATCTACCAACTTCGGACTGCACCAAAGTCGGTCATCTCACTACCCCTAAAGAGGCCAGGATGGTCAAGTAAGGTTCCTAAGGTCAGTTGATGCTTCACGACACCATGCGGCAGCCCCGTACTCTCCTTGACTTGACTCAAGGGTTACCGGTACTCACCAAAGTGCCACATCAACGTAGCAACTGCTTCAACCATGTCGGTATACCCCGCACAGTTCCCTCACAGTTTGTTGCTACCTAAAAGGTATCCCCCAGATCCGGGTTAGGATCTATGAAACTCCCAAAACAGGCCCACAATATTAAAGCAATCAAAACAGGCAATTGAAAACATAAGAGTGGTCTAATCCTAAGGTACACCTCACTTATATAATTATTCCCCAGCAGAGTCGCCAGTTCTGTGATCGGTGGAAATAGAACTGACTGTTTTGGAATGCTGGTTCGCAAAATGTCGCGGTAAGCAAGAGTCGCCACCGTATTTTATGTTCTCCAACATGGAAAGGACAAAAGCACAGCAAAATTCCTTCTTTGAGATGTCTCTCGGTTCGGGAGGTATATTTATAGAAAGGGAAGGTGTTAGCACCCTTTCTATCCGTGGTTATCCACGGGCTCTTAGGTACTTGCTCTTATGTTTTCAAAAATTGTTTGCTTTTCAAGTGTGTGTGGGTTTTTTGAAAAAGTTTCGTTTGAAAAATTTCTAAGTAACTCTTGTATATGTCCTTAAGAGTGTGTGAAAAATTTGTTTGAAAACTTTTTGAAAGTGTGCGTGCGAAAAGTTGTTTTTGTTTTTTGAAAGAGCAAGTACCCAGGAGAAATCTACCTACTCTAAGGAATTAGGCTGTGTAAAAGTCCTTTAAACAGTACTATCCCACTATTGAGAAGTAGGAAGCACCGTCGTTGGAGGTATTCGGGTCAATTCGATTATAAGGGACGTGTGGTCACCAAAGCAATAGTAGGACACCTTAGCGGTAACCCTAATGTCCTAGATCCTTTTTATCCGAGGCAACCGTTCGAGGCAACTGGATCTTAGACAGGAGGGCGACCTCTAAAACACCCTATACTTGACGACTACGTTCGAGGCAACCAGTGAGGCGTACCCTAGGAGTGGCATGTGCATGTGTGTTGAATTCAGTTTATGTTTATCTTTGATCATGCATTTGTGAGCTACGGATTTGTTTTATTATTCATACAAGTCTTTCATGCATATTAACAGTTAAGAGTGCGGAAAATAAAGTGCGGAAAGTTAAATCTACGCTATTACAAGGCGCGGGTCTATACATCGCCAAAAACAAAAACCCGTTTGGAAATAAATGCGAAAAGTAAAAGAAAGCGGTAAAATCCTAATTAGCTATTACATCCTCTGAGCAGATACATAAATAATCAAAATAAGAATAATGCGCGAAAGAATGAATCGGGACGTCCTTAGGGTTTTGACCCTCTTGAGAAATAAAGCAATTTTGGTCCTTTTTTGCAATTAAATATTAAGCCTAAACCTAATTAATTAATTTTTTAATTAAAAGAAAAAATGTCTTTTGTGTTTTTTATGTTTTTAATGAAAAGAAATTAAAAGTCAAGAAAACCCTAATTCTAGATTTATTTTATTGTGAAAAGAGATTAAAATTAACTAATTAAACTAATTAATTTGTTAGTATTTTATTTACAAAATAAATTAATAATGAAATTAATACATAATAAAAATATTATAAATATTTAATTCTGAGTTTATTATGAAAATTACTATTAATTATGTTAGTTAAATAAATAATATTAATAATAAAAAATAGTTAGTTAAAAGAAAATAAAAAGAAAAGTAATTAACCAGGGGGGTGTTGACCCCAGAATGGAGGTTTATTCCAGCAATTCAGGCCCACTAAGCCATAAAGCCACGTTGACTTTAGTAATCGCCTGCATGTTGGTTGACCAGGAAACATGATGTTCAGCATCTTTGGACCACTGGATTTTCCTTGCCAGCCACTTGGCGCTTGGATGGATGGGGTGTATGATGGAATACGTTCAATAGCCTGCATGTGAATATATGATGAAAAATAATATAATGCGTTTGGGTGGACCTTAGAATCGAACCCAGGTCCCAATGATGAACGTCCACCTCACCTTCCACTGAGCCACGCACGTGTATCTGTTATTATAATGATCAAAAGAATTAATATATGACAACAACAATTATGCTGGATAAAACAACAATTACGCGCGCGATATCTGAACCATCCATTCAGGGGCTTACACGTCCTTCGTCTCCTACCTTTTACCTGTAAAACAAAAGCAATTAGCGGGGGTTTTTAACCCCCACAAAATAACAAAAGGAAAAATATTGATTAGGATTCTGGGTTATATAAATAGGGCGCGAGGGTTGGTTTAAGTTTGTCTTGTCCAGGCGGTTTAAACCATGGGTCTTAGAAGGCTTGATTTTTCCTATGCTGAAAAACCCTAATCTGGAAACTCAAAAAACCTAAAAATCGTTAATGGCAATTCATAATTCAGTGCATGATAATCCAATTAATCAATACCAATAGCTTTGTATGGATGCAAGCAACATAAAACAGGCCATAAATCACATCAAATGTTCATGAATTGGGAGTTTCGATTATGGAAAAAGTGTGCAAACCGTATGACTGAAGCGAGTGGTTCTTTGAGTGTTAAGGCTTGTTTGTGATTGCTATGCGTTCCTGAGTGTCCCAGCAAGGTGTTGGAATCAAGAAAAGGGTTTGAATCGGCCTGGAAGGTTGAATTCAGTTTTGACTTTGTTCTTGATTTTTTGGAATTGGCTTATGGCTTTTGACAGCAGTTCTCACGTTTATGCAATTAGGTTTAGCTTCAATATATGTAGTAGGATGGAATTAGGGTAAAACATTGTCCAAGAATCCATGGCATTATGATTTCAATATTTGATTGAAAATCAAATAATTTTCAATCTTTTTGATTGATAAAACTTGCCAAAATTGGATGATTTTGTCTCCTTGATGTGTACACGAAATCTTCAGCATGTGTTGACCTCTTTTGCTTCACAAAAGATTTGAAAACCATATCTTTGAATTTCCTACATTTAAAATCAATTAAATGAATTAATATTAATAAAAAATTCAATTAATTAATTAAAAATAAGAAAATAAATAAATTTAAGCTCATTGGGTCGTGCATAGGACTTGGACAATGTTTCAAGAAAGAATTTGAGGCCCATTAGCAAAAATGAGGTGTTTTGGGCAAAGTTGACTTTTGCAAATTCCCAAAAATTTCCCAACTTCTCCAATGCATATCTTGCTCAATTTTGATCCTATGAACATGTTCTTGGATATTTTGGAAAGGCCTTGAATTCCTCTAACCAATGCCTTTGGTCCCATGTCATTTGGATTTACCAATCTCAAGTTATGGTCTTTGACTTAAAGTGTATTTTTGTTGACTTTTGAAATTGACCTATAATGTAGAAATTGATAACTTTTTGTGAGAGCATTTCTTGGACTTGGAGTGTGAAGATGAGTTGTAGGAAATGTCATCCCCTTCAAAATGAGCATTGGATGGGAATTTTCTGATGAACCATGAAAACGTTATGCCTTGGTCAAGTTACAGTTGACTTTTCAATTGTCCAAAAATAGAAACTTTTGCATCTTGATGATTTTTGAGCCATGCTTGTGGAATCATGATCAAGACTTGATCAAATGATGATTGTGGATTCAAAATAAGATGTTGACCGAAAATTCTGACTCTTGACTGTAAAATGACCATTTTACCCCTGTAGTTGATTGCGAACCAAATAGGGCTTTTGACTGTACAACTTGACCCTGTGAGTCTTGAAACTTATCATGTAGATGCTTGGAAATGTATATAGGCATATGGGACTTGATTGATCCATTGAAAACCTCAACTTCTTTGCAAGAACCAAAACCCTAATTTTGACTGGCTTAGGAGGCAGTTGGACTGTGCAATCTTTGAGAAGTCTTGAACCATTTGAGGATGATTCTTGATAAACTTTGAAGAATATGGGAGGGCAAATTTTGGGGTACAACAGTCCCGAATAAGTTACTCGTTCCCTCGGTTGATTGACTTTACATACCGGTATAAGATTTCTAGCTTGACATAATATTAAACCAAATCGCAGAATAATTTAAAGGACAAACACAAATAAACATAATTATATTAATTAATAAGCAATAAGAATTTGTAAACATAAACCTGGTAATAACTCTGAAGACAGAAGCACTCCTGCATAAATTGTAGGCTTTGCTTCGATCGGAGAATATATTTAACCGTACAGAAGAAAATAATGCTGAAAGAATAGTGCTGGAAAGAAATAACTGGGAAAAGAAAATAATGCTGAAAAGAAATAATGCTGAAAATAATATTTTGCTCAAAATAATATCTGCTTAATAAAATCTCTAAACTTTCTCGCCAAAAAGAAGAACCCTTTCTACTGTGGTCTCAGGCTCTATTTATAGTGCTTGCTTGATTCGTTGCTCTCGAAAATGTAGGAACAATTCACTTTTCTTCCTTGAGAAATAATAGGCCATTTAATTGTCACATTTGGTGCTCTCTTGACTGAGTGGGTGAGAGAATGTAGGAACTCGTCGGATTAACCCTTGAACATGTTTTTGTCCGTTGGATGAGGAGAAAGTGGGGTGATAGGCTGTGACGTTCGTCACACACAAGTGACTATCGTCACTTGGTCTTCATGGAGCGTGACGTTCGTCACGTCCCCTTGACGGTCGTCAGGGCTTGGTTGCTTGTGGGCCACGTGCTCACATGTGTAATGGGCTTTTGGGCTGGTTTCTTCTCCTTAGGCTCTTTTACTACTTTTTGCACCCTTTTTTCTTCATTTCTTCAAAAGTGTTCGGCTCAGTGCATATCTGCAAAAATAGAAAAATACCTGCATAATACTTATAAAATAATTTAATTCAAACTAAAGTATGAGAAATATTTGGTGTATATCAAGCCAGAAATATCACATATTTGCGTGTCATCATTTATATACATAAAATATTTATTTTCATACATATTTTAATTTTTAATATTTGTACATAATATTATTTATTATTTTCTTGTATAAAAAATGGACAAAATAATAATCTAGAACATATATTTTATTTTAATTGAAAATTAGGGTTTCACCCTTTCAAAAATAATAATATTTTTTCTCTTATTTTTAGGGCTTAAATAAATCATTTTTCTCATACAAAAAAACAAAGACAAAACATTTTACATAAATACATTTTTTATTGCATTTTAAATATTTGTACATTTATTTAATTCGCACAATATTCAATTGGATTGTAATAGTATTTTTAGGGTTTATTTTGTGCAATATCCCCATTCAAAAACTTGTATCTCCCCTCCCATATAATTGATGTAATAGCTTAGTTTACATTTACGCAATTTATTTGCTTTCATATACCATGTTTAGTAAAACTAGGGTTTGCATGACAAGAACAAAAACAAAACAAATAGACAAAACCTAATGCAAGACAAAGGCATGAAAATGATACACATTGCACACAAGCACCCTTAGGGTTTCACCCACTTGGTTTCCTAAATAAAAATGGCCATGTTACGCACGCGAAGTATCTTAGAAAAACAAAACGAATATAAGATCATAGTCCCTCGATGACGCTATCAAAAGGTTGCCTAAACAAAGATGATCTTGGTCCCTCAAACATGCTAAGATGATTGGCAACATTGCTATCATGGTTATACGATGACCCATGCCCGTCCCGTTTACATCCAAAGATAGGGTTGTTTAGCAAATCAATGGTAAATCAACAATGTCAAAGGAATAAAAAAGCACAAGAAAGACGTTTGAGTAGGTAGATAAGCTTCTAATTACTTGTTACATTTCAAAAAAATCTTTGCTATTTTCAAAAAACACACACACACACACATTTCAAAACATTTTACAAAACATTGAAACATTTTTCCAAAGACAAACTTCTTTGTATACATTCTTACGAACGAGAATCATTACAAAGATTGCCTAAACGAATGGCCTCTTTTCAAAATACTTTCAAAATCACACCAAACACTAAGCACCATTTCAAACAATTTCAAAGCAAAGCTAGTGATCTAAACAAGTAACTAAGAGCCCATGGAAAACCATGGATGAAAAGGGTGCTAGCACCTTCCCTTTTCATAATCTACCCCCCGAACCCAAAAACAATCTCAAAGGTCTTTCCTGTGCTTTTTTACCTTTCCTTTTGGATAAAAGAAAAGTCGGTGGCGACTCTTGCAAACACAAATGCAAAACCTCAAGTAGTTCTCCCATCGCATCACATATGTATTCCAGAGAGGAGGCGCCATCCTCATTGGCTTGACAGTGTTATTGCATTTTCTATAAATGAAACCATCCATCCTCTTCATTTTTTCATACCATTTGTTACATAAATCTTAGAAAATTTCTTCAACTCCCTTGCCAAAGTTTTCACTGATCAAAATAGATGCACGTGTTATTGTTTTGGCGACAAAGCCTCCAGTAAAGATCAAACTCTGGAACACGCAGACGTTCAAGCATTTTCAGAGGCACTTGATTTGTTGGTTGGAAGGAGACATTCCTGAAGGTGAACAAATCAGAAAAATAGAAAGGAACATCACAATGAGGAACGAAAATGGAGTAAGTCGATCATGGAAAAAGGTGAGATGCGACGCTGATGTCAAGATGATGATGCTTGGACCAAAGGATATTGTGTTGATGGTCTTTATCTCTTAGATATTATAATTTGTTTAGTTGTTTTATCTGTTTATCATATTGTTGTATTGTTGTATTGTTGTCCTAAGTATATGGTGTTGTAATTTTTTGTGTCATGATGTGAAAGTTGTTGTAATTGAATGATAAATTGAACACAAAATGATAAATCGAATTTAAATTGAAATATATTTCGTACAACAAATTCAACACTCCGGAAAGTTTGCTATAAAAAGTTAGGTTGCAGAGCTAGACCCAATATTCAGACAATTTTTCTGATTGTGTCCGGGAAGACAACATGAACTGCATAATCTTATCACTTTGTTAGCCGTATCCATTTCAGTTCTAATACGAGTGCTTTTCGGGCTCCCCTTTTTCTTTTGTCACATTTGTTCTATGTGCCAAACAATGTCCCCTTGATAAGCAGGCCATTAATCCTCTTTTGCCAACATGGAGAAGGTATTGATGTACACACTTAAAATGCTCTTTACCGTGTACACGGGGGATATATGTTATATTGGGTCCAAGCGAACATGCAAACATGCCGCTATGACATGAGAGCAAGGCATGCGAAATACTTGAAACTTTTCACAATAACACTAACCTATATCTAGTTCGACCCAATAATATCCCCTTTGCCTCCCCTTATTATGATCCATTATCTCTTGTACACTGAACCAACCTTTAATACGGTCAAAAACGGTGACATTATGGGTGTTTTCATTCGCAGCCTCCTCGTTAAATGTTTTCATCGTGCATTTACTGAACAACTTCCTTGATTTTAACACTTCCCTCCATTTTGAACTTCTTGTGTCAAACAATGACCCCATCCTGAAATATGTAGCTATAACCAAAGTAGTAATTAGTAGGTTTCGGATGCCTTTGAATACATAGTTCACTGATTCCACCAGATTTTTTGTCACGTGGCCCCATCGTTGACCATTGTCAAATTCCCGAGTCCACTTCTCCACTGGAATGTTATTGATCCACCTTAATGCTTCTGAGTTTTCCAACCAGATTTCCTCGCGATAGTATCAGAATGAAGGTTCTGTTAAGGCATACCCTGCATTAATAACTTTCTTTCGAAGTGTCTTGTCTTTGATATGGAGCATGAAGTTTTGTGTGAAATTTCTAATGCAATAGACATGTGTCGAAGGGGGATCCTGCCAACCGTTATCAGGGTTATTGTATGCACTCACAATCGATGGATATCTGTCTGAAATCAAACAAAGGTTAGGTTGATGAGAAACATGTAATTGGAGATTCTTAAGAAATAAATTCCATGCACCATGTTGTACCCCAAAATTTTCCCTCTCATATTTCTCAAAACATGGCAAGAAAAATCTCCAAGTGGTTCAAGATTGCTCAAGAATTGGACAATCAAGCTATCTCCTAAGGCAGTCAACCTCAAATTAGGGTTTTGTGTTGCATCAAGGTCCTTGAATCCAAATGACCTCAAGTGCTCCCCAATGTCCTAATATGTTTTCAAGATCATCCATGTCAAGTTTCAAGCCTTGCAGAGGAAGTTTACTCACACAATTGCTTAAAGGGTCCAAAAATCGACTATGCTAGGGCAAAAGTCAACTGTGACCTACAAACAGTCAAACCTCAAGATTTTTGGTCCACATGCTCATTTAGAAGGATATCTAATCATTTGATCAAGTTTTGATCATGATTCATCAAGGATTGCTCAAAATTCATCAAGACTCAAAAGTTGCTAAATTAGGGTTTTGAAGGAAAAGTCAACTCAACTTTGACCAAGCATAACATTCTCATACTTTATTAGAAATGACCCATCCAAATCTCATTTTTAAGAGGATGTAATTTCCTACAATCCATCTTCATACCCCAAGATCAAGAAATGCACTCACAAAAAGTTACAAATTTGGACATTATAGGTCATTTTTGAAAGTCAACAAAAACACCTTTTTGTCCAAAGCTTATAACTTGAGAATGGAATATCAAAATGCGATGAGACCAAAAGGGTTGGTTAGGGGACATCTCAAGCTTTCTAAAAAGTCCAAGAACACTTCCAAAAGTTCAAAATTGAAGAAGTTATGCATTGTTGATGTTCTGATATACGGCTTGGTATTGTTTCCGGATCCTGACTCCTTTGTTGATGTGAATGCGGTGAAAATCTTCATCTCTCGTAATCCTGTACTCACTCTCTTGGGTGATATTCTTCATCATCTTTATGCCTGTACCGCCCGAAAGCAGGGAACTTTGATGTGTTGTGCTCCATTATTGGCGAGGTGGTTTATTTCGCACCTCCCCAAATCAGTGTTGAAGAACAAAGAAGGCATGGGCTGGGCCTATAGGGTTATGTCTCTCTCTCATAATGACATTATCTGGACTATCAAGGATATGGACGAGGTGGCTATTATTGATCGATGTGGGGAGTACCCCAATGTTCCATTGATAGGAACCCATGGAGGAATTTCTTACAATCCATGCTTGGCCTTACGTCAGTTCGGGAGAGCCAGAAGAGAAGGACCTCATGAATTGCTAATGCCTAGTATCATCTTTGATTTTCAAGGGGATAGAGACGAGCAACGCCGCAGATTCATAAGGGCTTAGGGTAGAGTGCATAGGTCTGATCCACATGAGTTGGGTCCAAAGACTTCTCTTCCAATGGAGCCATATCTCAGATGGGTTCGTATCCGTGCCCAAAAGCTGGGTATGTCGTATGAAGCCGTCTTGCCTATCATTGTTGAAGTTGCTAATGAAGAGGGGGTTCTTCCTACCATCCTCCATCCTTACATGCCCACTGACATTGGGGCACTGAAAAGGTCTTAGATGCAGCTGAGAGAAGAGCGGGATGCTTACCGAGAAAAGTTTAACGAGCAAGTGCAGAAGATCCAGAAGTTGACTAGGCAGCTGGAGAACAAGCGGATTCTCAATGACTATGTCTGCACCGACAAGAAGCGACCATGGGAGCACTGATTGTCCTTTGATTATTTCCTTTCCAGTTTTTATTTACTTTTCAGTATTTCCTTTCTTGTAACGCCTTAATGGCAATTTGTTGAACAATTTGAATTTTAAAGTTTATCTAATAAAAGTGTGTTTCATTTCTTGTTTACAAATTTGAATCTCTCGATGTCTTTGAAATCATATAATACGCATTTCATTCCATGCACTTCATAACAGGTACCCATTACAGGTCTCTTATCTTCTTCGCTATTTATTTCAGCACTCATCATGTCTGCTGAACCATCAACTGAGCAAGCAATCAAGGCCCTAAAGGCTCAAAATGCCCAATTCCAAGAGCTGTTCATAAATCTAGCTAAGGGTCAGCAAGATCTGAAGACCCTGATTTTGAAAGAAAAGAACAAGAAGAAGAAGAAGAGGACAATCATGTTTAACACAAGTCATAGGTTTGGAAACAGGCTACGGGATGAGTTGATTTGACCACCTCATCTGGAGGGAAAGATAGTCAGGAAGAAAGGAGGGCTCCTAGCCCTGTGGTCTCAGACAACGAAACGGACTTCGATGAAGACCAGTATCCTCCTGCCGAGGATAGATACAAACAACTGGAAGACCGGTTGAGTGCAATGGAAGTTCAGAAAGTTCCTAGTATGGACTTTGGTGATATGGGTCTATCATTTGGGGTGGTAATTCCCCACAAGTTCAAAACACTAGCCTTTGCTAAGTATGACGGAGTTTCTTGTCCGAAGATGCACCTCCGGTCATATGTAAGTAAGATTCAGCCGTACACCGCTAATAAGAACCTATGGATCCACTTCTTCCAAGACAGTCTCTCAGGGACTCAGCTTGAGTGGTTTTACCAGTTAGACGGAGCCAGTATCCGCAGTTGGGAGGATTTGGCTACTGCTTTCTACAAGCAGTACCAATACAATTCTGACCTTGCTCCCACGCGTACCCAACTCCAGGGTATGTCAATGGGAACGGGTGAAGGTTTCAAAGATTGTGCTCAGAAGTGGAGGGACATCGCTGGAAGAGTGCAGCCACCCTTGGCTGATCGGGAGCTTGTAGATATGTTTTTGGGGACCTAGTCTGGCCCATTTTTCAACCATTTGATTGGAAGCTCTTCGTCTGGGTTTACGGAGCTAATTATGACCGGTGAAAGGATTGAGGCTGGTATTAAGTCTGGTAAGATACAAAAGGGTGCTTCATCGAGCACCGAGAAAAAGCCTTTTAAGAAGGAGTCCAGTGCTGTTTACAGTTCAAAAATCCAGAATAGACCTGAATGCCGCCAAGCTGTTAATGCGGTTGTTATTTCAAGACCTGTTGGTGCCCCTCAGTACAACAATCAGTCAAAGGCCGAGAGACCGCGAAGGCAATTCACTCAGCTCAACATGACTTTATCTCAGATTCGGCCACAGTTACTGAAAACCAATCTGGTGATTCCAAGGGAGGCCCCGAAGAATCCCAACACTACATCACCAAAGTATAACCCTAATGCCTGTTGTGCTTTTCACTCTGATAGCCCGGGACATAATACAGATGATTGTTGGTCTTTGAAGAACAAAATACAGGACTTAATTGATGCTAAGGAGATCGAGTTCGGAGCACCAGAAAAGCCTAAACAAGACGTGGGAGTGAATGCTATCGAGGATGACGATGATGAAGAGTTCGACATTGACAGTTGGATCTATCCTACTAACGATGGTGGACTAAGCAACTGGACAACGAAGGATTCTATGCCCGTTTCAATTATCACCCAGTAATGAGACTTTTGTTTTGTATCTGTAACAGACATTGTTTTAAACTCTACGGCCTGGTGTCTTACCCGGGGCACTGTGGCTTCATTTGTGAGGGCTTTATGTGTGTCATTTACATATATCATTAATAAAAGCATTGGACGTTTCTTGCATTTCAAATTTTGCGCTCCTTGTTTTTCTTTTTTACATATTGCAAAACAACTATTTTACACACACTCACATATACAGGTCTACATCCACTCTGGATCTCACTGGTAACGACTCTGCTTCTGCCAGTTATGACTTCGAAAATCCGATAAACTTAGCCGAAGACGAAGGTGAAGATGATTGTGAAGTGCCTGGTTAACTTGCAAGATTGTTACTTCAGGAAGAGAGAGCCATTCAGCCGCACGAAGAGTCGGTGGAATCAGTAAATCTGGGTACAGAGATGAACAAGAAAGAGGTCAAGATCGGGGAAAATCTGGAGCTTAGTGTGAAACAACGTTTGATTCAGATGCTATGTGACTACGTTGAGATCTTTGCCTGGTCTTATGAAGACATGCCTGGGTTGGATACTGATATTGTGGTTCACCGATTGCCTACCAAGGAAGACTGTCCTCCAGTGAAACAGAAGGTCTGCTGAATGCACCCAGAGATGTCTGAGAAAATCAAGGCTGAAGTGATGAAACAGTTTGATGCCGGTTTTCTAGCAGTTACTTATTACCCTCAGTGGGTTGCCAATGTGGTTCCTGTGTCGAAGAAGGATGGTAAGGTTGGAATGTGTTTTGACTATAGGGATCTGAACAGGGCGAGCCCCAAGGATGATTTCCCTTTACCTCATATCGACGTTCTGGTTGACAACACCGCTCAGCATAAAGTCTTCTCCTTTATTGATGGTTTCTCCGGTTATAAGCAGATTAAAATGGCTCCCGAAGACATGGAGAAGACAACTTTTGTTACTCAGTGGGGTACTTTTTGCTACAAGGTCATGCCTTTTGGACTGAAGAATGTTGGGGCAACGTATCAGGGTGCCATGGTTGCCTTGTTTCATGACATGATCCATCATGAGATTGAGGTATATGTTGACGACATGATTGCAAGATCCCAAACTGAGGAAGAACATCTGGACCACCTTCAGAAGTTGTTTGACAGGTTGAAGTTGTACAAGCTTAGGTTAAACCCGAACAAGTGCACTTTCGGGGTGAGATCTGATAAGCTGCTGGGTTTCATCGTAAGCGACAAAGGTATTCAAGTGGATCCGGAAAAAGTGAAGGCTATACAGGAGATTCCAGCTCCCAGAATAGAGAAAGAAGTCAGAGGCTTCCTGGGACGACTAAATTACATTGCTGATTCATCTAGCACCTGATTGCTACTTGTGAGCCAATCTTTAAGCTGCTGAAGAAAGATCAAGTAGTACGTTGGAACGATGAATGTCAGGCCACTTTCGAAAGGATTAAAGAGTATCTCCAAGAGCCACCTATTCTGATTCCACCAGTTGAAGGGAGACCTCTGATCTTATACTTGACAGTACTCGACAACTCAATGGGGTGTGTGCTGGGTCAGCATGACGAGTCTGGCCGAAAAGAGCATGCTATTTATTACCTTAGCAAAAAGTTTACCGACTGCGAGACCCGATACTCGTTGCTCGAGAAAACTTGTTGCGCTTTGGCATGGGATGCTCGCCGGCTGAGACAGTATATGCTGACTCACACTACTCTGTTGATATCAAAGATGGACCCAATCAAGTATATCTTTGAAAAGCCTGCATTGTCCGGAAGAATAGCAAGATGGAAGATGATCTTGACTGAGTATGACATACAACACACGACCCAAAAGGCAATCAAGGGAAGTGTGTTGGCAGACTATTTGGCACATCAGGCAGTGGATGATTACCAGTCTATGAACTTTGAATTCCCGGACGAGAATATCATGATCGTGACTGATTGTGAGACACCTGGACCGGATGAAGGACCTGAGGAGGGATCCCGATGGTCTATGTACTTTGATGGAGCTTCAAACTCTTTGGGCAATGGCATTGGCGCCGTGATCATATCTCCTAAAGGCTCTCATAATCCATTTACTGCCCGACTATGTTTCAACTGCACCAACAATATGGCGGAGTATGAAGCATGCATCATGGATCTTCGAGCAGCAATTGACCTAAGGATTAAGTTTCTAAGTGTCTTTGGAGATTCCGCTCTCGTGATCAGTCAGATCAAAGGCGAGTGGGATATGAAACACCCAAATCTTATTCCTTACAAGGAGTATGTGTTGACTTTGCTTCCCCATTTTGAGGAGATAACCTCTGAACACTTTCCGAGAGAGGAGAATCAATTGGCAGACGCGCTGGCTACGATGTCTTCTATGTTCAAAGTCAATTGGGACAACGAGGCTCCCCGAATTATCATTGAAAGATTGGACGAACCGGCACATTGCTGTAACATCGAGACTGAAGAGGTAGTAGACAAACCCTGGTATCATGAGGTGAAGAGGTACCTTGAGGCTCAGGAGTACCCCGAGGGTGCATCTGTTAATGACAAGAAGTTTTTGAGGAGGTTCGCGGCGAAGTTTTTCATCAGCAATGGTATCCTTTACAAGCGTAACTATGATTCAACCTTACTGCGTTGTGTGGATAAGAACGAGGCAGAAAGGATCATGGCAGATTTACATGAAGGTACTTTCGGAACTCATTCCAGTGGACACACCATGGCAAAGAAAATCCTTCGGGTAGGATATTATTGGTCCACAATGGAAGCTGACTGTTATCAACATTCTCGGACATATCACAAGTGTCAGATCTATGCTGATAAGGTGCACATACCTCCAGTTCCTCTGAACGTCTTGACGGCACCTTGGCCTTTTGCAATGTGGGGCATTGATATGATCGGCGAGATCAGACCTACATCGTCTAATGGGCATCGTTTCATCCTGGTAGCAATTGATTACTTTACGAAATGGGTTGAAGAAGCTTCCTTTTCTACTGTAACCAAGAACGTCGTGGCACGGTTCATTCGGCACAATCTGATTTGTCGATACAGTGTACCAGAGAGGATCATTACGGACAATGGTACCAATCTCAACAACAAGATGATCACTGAGCTCTGCAAGCAATTTAAGATACAACATCATAACTCTTCTCCTTACTGGCCGAAGATGAATGGGGTTGTCGAAGCGGCTAATAAGAACATTAAGAAGATTGTGCAGAAGATGACAGTGACATACAAAGATTGGCACGAGATGTTACCATTTGCTCTTCATGGGTATCGTACCTCAGCGCAGATGTCAATAGGGGCAACACCCTACTCCTTGGTATATGGCATGGAGGCAGTCTTGCCCATTGAAGTTCAGATACCCTCTCTTCGGATCATGAAGGATGCAGGTTTGAGTGAAGATGACTGGATTCAGACCCGACTTGATCAGTTGAACTTAATCGACGAAAAGAGACTTACTGCTATTTGTCATGGTCAGACGTACCAGAAACGGATGATCAAGGCATTTAACAAGAAAGTTAGACGACAAGAGTATCAAGTCGAGGATCTGGTAATCAAGCGCATTATCTTACCTCAAGGTGATCCCAGGGGCAAATAGACCCCTACTTACGAAGGGCCATTTGTGGTTAAGAACATTTTCTCAGGAGGAGCTATGATCCTAACCACCATGGATGGTGACGACATTCCTCACCCCGTCAATGCAGACATAGTGAAAAGATGCTATGCATAATCAAAGACCCGCTAGGTTGACTGGCCTAGGCAAAAATAAGGGCTTCCCAGCGAACCAAAAGGGTTCGGGCAAAAATAAGGGATGAAAATGAAGAATCTGTACACCCGGCAAGTCGAAAACCTGAAAAGGCGGCTTGGGCAAAAAAGGGTATCCCGGTGGATTGAAAACCCGAAAGGGCGGTCCAGGCAAAAATTAGAGATCAAAGCGTAACACTATGTCTCATTGGATCACCTTGCATCCAGACTTCGGTATCAACTATCAAGCTCGGACGACACTAATCAATCTAATCTACCTTCAACCAAGTAGCAAGGCGATGAGATGCTCGAGGACATAAAGGCAATAGCAGAGTTGGAACCTAGTGGGATTGTTCACATAGCTGTTTTGTTTTTCACAATTTGTGTAAATTCTATCTGCTCGGCGGCGTTCTCTTACTAGGACGTCGGCCTCTTGTACAAAAACGCCTATTTACAGGCCAAACTTCAAAATCAATACAATTCATTTTCAAAGAAATTTCAAATTGTTTTTCCTTTATCTGTTTTGTTTTGCAAAGAACGTCCAATGTTCATTTTTGATATATGCACTTGACATTAATCGCTGCTCATAAATATTTACATGCAAAAAAAAAAGATGAATTACTGGTAATAGCAGAAACAGGGGCAATAAGAAGTGTCCAAGCTGTATAGTTGCTCTGTCCACCAGGTACAAGGTAAATTCAGCTGAAGAATATGGCTAAGATACTTTCATTCCCCGCAGAGTAATACAATAATGATAGCTCTCCCAGCTGAGACTTGCAACTATGAACAAATCAGTAATGCTCTCCCCAAGAAGAGTTTATCTACCGTCAACACTAAGAAGGCTTAATATCCACGGCAGTCTTAATATTCCCCAACGGAGTATAAGAGTATTCCCCGGCAGAATATAAGATATCCCCAATGTATTTAAAATTTTCCCAGCGCAGTCTAAAAAAGCTTCCCCAACGGAGTTGAGAGAATCATCCCCAGTAGACTCTGGAAGTTTATCCCCAGCGGAGTACAAAAATAAATCTCCCCAGCCAAATTCAAAAGATTGTCCCCGACAAAGCTCAAGGGATTATCCCAATTAGAGTTTAAAAGGGTTATCCCCAGTGAAGTCGCAGCTGAAAGATTATTCCCAGCGAAGTTCTTTTCTTCCACAAACAAGAATTCAATCCCCAACAGGATTCAATATCACCAGCAACGGTAATTCGTCCCCAACGGAATTTATCAGTGGAATCCTCAGCAGAGCATCTCTTCCCCACAGAGTAATCTCCTCATCAGTCTATTCCCCCAACGGAGTCATCCTCTCCCGCAGGTTTATTCTCTTCGTTCTCCATCCCCAGCGGAAACGAAGAATCCAGCTCTATTCTTCAGCAGCTATCCGAGAGTTATTTTCCCCACCTAGAAACATTACATTTCCATACATCATGATACAGGCATATATGCATCATACCACACAATCTCATTTATTTTGAGAGCATCGTTGCTTGATATATATCATGCATTTCATACATCATGACATTGCATATGACTAACTCTTTACCTTTTCAGGGAAAGACGAATCAATAAACACCATTGACTACTTATATGACCTGGTAGTCCCCTCAAAAACTACATCTATTGAGGGCTGTTTTAGCGGATTCCTCAGAAAGATATCACAAAACTTTCGTCTGGTTCAGTTAAATCGATTCTAAGATTTTTTTGATTCTTATCCAATCAAAGTTAATCCAAGACCTTCTCTGGTTCAGTCAGATCGACGCTAAGATCTCCCTGATTCTTATTCCAGTTGAAGATATTCCAATACTTTCGTATGGTTCAGTTAAATCGATTCTAAGATTTTTCTGATTCTTATCCAGTCAAAGTTAATCCAAGACCTTCTATGGTTCAGTCAGATCGATGCTAAGATCTCCCTGATTCTTATTCCAGTTGAGGATATTCCAAGACTTTCGTCTGGTTCAGTTAAATCGATTCTAAGATTTTTCTGATTCTTATCCAGTCAAAGTTAATCCGAGACCTTCTCTGGTTCAGTCAGATTGACGCGAAGATCTCCCTGATTCTTATTCCAGTTGAAGATATTCCAAGACTTTTGTCTGGTTCAGTTAAATCGATTCTAAGATTTTTCTGATTCTTATCCAGTCAAAGTTAATCCAAGACCTTCTCTGGTTCAGCCAGATCGACGCTAAGATCTCCCTGATTCGTATTCCAGTTGAAGATATTCCAAGACTTTTGTATGGTCCAGTTAAATCGATCCTAAGATTTTTCTGATGTCGATCCAGTCAAAGTTAATCCAAGACCTTCTCTAGTTCAGTCAGATCGACCCTAAGATCCCCTTGATTCGTATTCCAGGTTAAGATATTCCAAGACTTTTGTCTAGTCCAGTTAAATCGATCCTAAGATTTTTCTGATGCCGATCCAGTCAAAGTTAATCCAAGACCTTCTCTGGTTCAGTCAGATCGACCCTAAGATCTCCCTGATTCGTATTCCAGTTGAAGATATTCCAAGACTTTTTTCTGGTCCAGTTAAATCGATCCTAAGATTTTTCTGATGCCGATCCAGTTCAGTCAGATCGACGCTAAGATCTCCCAGATTCGTATTCCAGTTGAAGATATTCCAAGACTTTTGTCAGGTTCAGTTAAATCGATCCTAAGATTTTGCTGATTCTTATCCAGCCAAAGTTAATCCAAGACCTTCTCTGGTTCAGTCAGATCGACGCTAAGATCTCCCTGATTCGTATTCCAGTTGAAGATATTCCAAGACTTTTGTTTGGTTCAGCTAAATCGATTCGAAGATTTTTCTGATTCTTATCCAGCCAAAGTTAATCCAAGACCTTCTCTGGTTCAGTCAGATTGATGCTAAGATCTCCCTGATTCGTATTCCAGTTGAAGATATTCCAAGACTTTTGTCTGGTTCAGCTAAATCGATTCGAAGATTTTTCTGATTCTTATCCAGCCAAGGTTAATCCAAGACCTTCTCTGGTTCAGTTAGATCAACGCTAAGATCTCCCTGATTCCTATTCTAGTCGAAGTTCATACAACCTATCAACAGTCTCCAAATGGCATCTTTAAGCCTATTCCTGACATCACAAGGCTGACACCACTTCATGCGAGTGCAAATTTCTGGGCACTCTAGTGTTCAATCATCTTCCACCTTCGGATCACGAAAGGCACGAAAGCCAATCTACATCCTCAGGTTTAAGAAAATTGAACAGGGGCAGCTGTTGTACCCCAAAATTTTCCCTCTCATATTTCTCAAAACATGGCAAGAAAAATCTCCAAGTGGTTCAAGATTGCTCAAGAATTGGACAGTCAAGTTATATCTTAAGGCAGTCAACCTCAAATTAGGGTTTTGTGTTGCATCAAGGTCCTTGAATCAAAATTACCTCAAGTTCTCCCAAATGTCCTAATATGTTCTCAAGATCATCCATGTCAAGTTTCAAGCCTTGCAGAGGAAGTTTGCTCAGTCAATTGCTCAAAGGGTCCAAAAATCGACTATGTTAGGGCAAAAGTCAATTGTGACCTACAAATAGTCAAACCTCAAGATTTTTTGTAAACATTATCATTTTGAATGATATTTCATCATTTTATCAAGGGTTGATCATGATTCATCAAGGATTGCTCAAAATTTATCGACTCAAAACTTGCTAAATTAGGGTTTTGCAGGAAAAGTCAACTCAACTTTGACCAAGCATAACTTTCTCATACTTTATGAGACATGACCCATTCAAAGCTCATTTTGAAGAGGATGAAATTTCCTACAATCCATATTCATACCCAAGATCAATAAATGCACTCACAAAAAGTTACAAATTTGGACATTATAGGTCATTTTTGAAAGTGAACAAAAACACCTTTTTTTGCCAAAGCTTATAACTTGAGCATGGAATATCAAAATGAGATGAGACCAAAAGGGTTGGTTAGAGGACATCTCAAGCATTCTAAAAGGTCCAAGAACATTTCCAAAAGTTCAAAATTGAAGAAGTTATGCATTGTTGAAGTTGGGCATTTTTGCAAAATTGCCAAAAGTCAACTATCCCCAAAACTTCAAATTTTGTCAAATGGGCCCATTCTTTTCCACTTGATTTGATCTTGTCACACTACACACGTGTCCTAGCTTCAGCCTTGTGACCATTTATCAATTTTATTATTTAATTTGATTTTTTAATGAATTATTTCATTTTAAATCAATTTAAATCAAATAAAATCCAAACATTGATTATTTGATCTCTTTTTTGCTATTTCAGGATTGAATCATCATCATCAAGTGTATCAAATTCGTATCAATCATTCCATGTGAAAAAAGATTGGATTTTTGGCAAATTAAGCAAGTTTTCAATGGAGGATCAAATCCAATCTCAAGGCATCAATGTGCAAGGATTCAGTCCATAAAAGTTGACTTAATACATTGTAGCATACATATACATGTGAAAGGACACGAATTTGAGGGCTAGAGGCTGCTAGAACATCAAGAACCAAATTTGAAAAAATGTGGAAAAAGTGAAAAACTGAAATCGAGCTTGGAGCAAAGGCAAATCTCAACACCAATCGCTTGCTGGACAATCACTGAACCTCCTGCAATCAAAAGCAAGCTCTCACACGCTCTCAAACGCACTGTAAGTGATACGCGACCTCCCTCTGAATTTGATTTCGTGTTTCAAAATCTATGCATCATTACAAGAAACTAATGGCATATTTGTAATCACTAGACAATTTCCAAGCTTTCCATATTATTTGATTGTATTTATCTTCTCTATGGTGCAAAACGCCATTGTAGGGTTTCCTAGGTTTTTTTTAGGGGTTTTTGTTACAAGTGAAATTAGGCCTATTAATGGACATGGACGTAACCAGGGGAGGTAGACGAGCACAACCATGGTCTTGGGGTTGGTTTTCATGGCCTAGAATCAATTTTAGGATGCACATACGAATTTAGCTGCAAATATAAATCCGCAGGTAAATTTACAGGGGCGAAGGAAGAAGATGATGACGCGTCTCCCCCTGGTTGGATGGTTTAAACTTGGCGCGTTTTGTTTTATATTTTCTGGCATTTGATTTGTTTTCCAATATTATTATTATTATTCAATACACTAACAACTAAAGTGCGTTGGTTGAGTGGTAGAGACGTTGTCCAATGATCAACATGACCTGGGTTCGAATCCCAGGTCCCCCATATCGCATTGTTATTATTTTTTCACAGGTTATCCAGTGTAAACTCAAGCGCGTGGCCTATCATACAGCCTCACCCAATCTCTTGCCAGATGGCCCCAAGCTAGATCTGGTGGTCCAGATGGGATGTCCACCATGTTACCAAGTCAAAGGGCGCGTAGAGAATCAGAAAAGTCCACCAGGCCTGCATGTTAATGGGCCACAAAATTGCCATTCTCACCCCATAATCAGGCCCAAACCTCTAATTCTTTATATTTTCTATTTTATTTATTTGTTTTGTTTAATTATTTTTCATAATTTAACTAACCAATTAAATCTTTTTCTTAATAAAATTAAAAACCAAAAAATATATTTTGTTTATTAAAATTATTCTCAGTATTTTATTTTGTAAATAAATGTTAATTTAATTAATTTAGCTTTAACTAGGAATAACTTAATATATTTTGCAATAATTAAAATTAACTTATACAATTAGGTTTTATTAATTTTGATCAAATTTATTTTATTTCTTTAAATACCAAAAAAAATCCAAAAATATTATTTTCATTAATTAATTAATTTATTTATTAATTTAATAATTAACTTAGTTTAATTTCTTTTTAATTCAAAAACAAACAAAAAAATCCTTTCTTTAAAAATCAAAGGGTCAAAACCCTAAAAACTCGCCCGATTTAATTTCCCACACGCGATCCATTTTATTTCAATATTGTATCTGTTTCCTGGAATGTAATAGTTTAATTAGGACTTTAATATTTTTATCGCTTTATTTATTTTCCGCATTTTAATTTCAAGGGTTGCTTTTGGCGATGTAAATACCCGACGCCTTGTAATAATTAGTTTAATTTCCGCAATTTATTTTCCGCAACTTATAAACTGGTAGATGTTTGATAATAGGGAATGCATGACAAGATCGAATATTTAAACCTAAAATCAACATAGATCACCATTGACATGTACAAAGACAAATTAACTAAAAACAACACACTCACACATGCGCACTCTTAGGGTACACCTCACTTGGTTGCCTTCGTACGTGGTCATTAAGTATAGGAAGTTTTAGAGGTCGCCCTCTTGTAGGAAGTTTTAGAGGTCGCCCTCTTGTCCAAAGATCATAGTTGCCTCGAAACGGTTGCCTCGGAAAAATGATCTAAGACATTAGGGTTACCGCTAAGGCGTCCTAACATTGCTTTAGTGACCGCACGTCCCTTAATCGAATTGACCCTTAATCTCCAACGGTGATGCTACCTATTCATCAATAGTAGGATAGCATTATCTAAAGGAAGATAGCATAGAACGATTCTTTTTTCGAGTAGGTAGATGGTTCTTAAATACTTCCTCTTTCAATACAAAGCAAATTTTCACACTTACACTCCTTTTCAAACAAAGACTTCTTTCAAACCCACAAACACAAAGAAAAGCAAATTTTTGAAAACATTATGAGCAAGTACCTAAGAGCCAGTGGATAACCACAGATAGAAAGGGTGCTAACACCTTCCCTTTCTATAATCTACCCCCCGGACCCGAGAAATATCTCGAAAAAGGAATTTTTCTGTGCTTTTTTCCTTTCCTTGTTGGATAAAATAAAAGTCGGTGGCGACTCTTGCTTACCGCGACATTTTGCAAAAATAAACACAAAAACACAAACCAGCATTCCAAAAAACAGTCAGTTCTCTTCCCACCGTATCACACACCACATGTCTCACCTTCAACTAGAGCGAAGGCAATCGGAAAAACATTATTGTTCCCATCTTGTACCACTGCCATGAGTAATGTTCCTTTATACTTCCCTTATAACCAAGTTCTATCAATCTGTATAATAGGTTTGCAAAATGCAAAACCCTTTATGCATGGTTCAAACGCCCAGAACAATCGATGAAATATTCCATTTCCACTAACACGAGTTCTGCCTGGGGTAAAAGTCGAAAGTGTCTCCAAATTATAACAGATCCTGGAGCATAACATTTGAGTGCCACCAAAAATCTAGGAAGTTCTTTGTACGATTCCTCCCAATTACCATACACAAGTTCAACTGCCTTAGTCCTCCCGATCCATGCCTTCTTGTAAGAGGGAGTATAATTGAATCTCGTAGTGATATGAGAAATAATTGTACTCGCCTTTAATGATGGATCCTTGCTAATAAGAGGCAAGATTTCTTGACATATTAGTTGAGAACTAACTTTCTGATGATCCTGTGTCGGAACGGTGGTGATGCAATTGTGGAGTGGATCAATGGAACCTATTTCCCATGAATCACTTCTCTTCCTGTAAGATGTAGTTAACCGAAAAGGGAAAATTGGTTTTTGACGACATAAAATAACGTACCTCCCTGAATTATTTTCATCTACAATGAAGTCAGCTAAAATTTCCATGTGGTATTTTTTGATAGCTCTAAGACACTCTTCTTTTGTTCGAAATTTGTCTCCAACTTTTAAGGCTCCTTCGGTCTGCATATAAGGATTGTGAAAGATATCTAAGGCTGGTTCATCTTCCCCCAAGTTCAAGTTCGTCATGTGAAACAGAGGGTCGTACGCATGACTTGCAGGTATAGGTTCATGCTCTTGATCTACAGCGTTATCATTGACCATAAAATCAATCATTGCCTCATCATCTTCTTCTTCTTGGTCAATAACATCAATTTCGGGATGGTTGTCCTAGTTAGATTCATCCTATTCTTCAAAGTCTTGAGAAGGATCTACCACCTGATATTGATCTGGTTGTTGTAATAAAACATACAACTCAATCTCATCGAACTCAGATTGTTCATGAGTTCGAAACATGTTTCAAAATCATCATCATTGCGCACCTTAAGTTGATAAATTTTGACTTGGTTGTTGTCAAATAGAAATGGGGACTTGTAAAGAATTCGTTAAACTAGACCACACTACAATTTAGATTCTACTCTATCTTTGAAGCGTGCAAAACCTGATTTCTTGTTTATCTGAAAGCGAATAAAATCGGTATTACGGAAATTAAAACCTAAGCTATCACAGTTGAACGTCTCACCATTAATATGGGCAACAATAATATAATTTTGTGAATGATCCATGTTGTTGAGGTATGTTTTTTGTGAGTTATGGATGTATACTAGTAATGCACCCTACACAGACGATTAAATAGACTGATATTCTGCATGCATGTGCCACCTAGGGTGGTTAACCTCCTATTTTCTCATGCATGCGCCGCCTAGGGTGGCTTATCCTCCTCTTTTTGCATGCATGCGCCACCTAGGATGGAATATCCTCCTCTTTTTGCATGCATGCGCCACATAGGGTGGCTTGTCATTTAACAACAAAAATTGCATGCATGGCATCTGATCCATGCCACAGAGTAGGTTTGCATGCATGCAAAAAGAAACAAGCCATGTTGAATGGCGCCTATGTGCATCAAAGAGAGCATGCGCCACCTAGTGTGGTGCCTATGTGCATTAAGGAAGAGCATGCGCCACCTAGTGTGGCGCCTATGTGTATAACTTGCATGCAAAGTATTCTTCAAGATTTTCCTATAAATACATGTAACATTCATCCTATATTTTCATCACAATCATAACTCATACAATATTTCTTTCTTGAAATCTCAACAACAACACAAGAGTAATCAAGAAAAATGTCTCTCTTGACCATGGGTGATCAACATAGAGGAACTCTGAACAACATTGAAACCTTTGTAAGTGTATTTTCCTCAATACCTATTTTTTATCGACAATTTTTTGTTCCTTAATTCTTATGATTGTTATACATAAATATTGTATTTCTTATACGTAATTCATGTTTTTCATAGGATGTTAAAATATTTCATTGTCGTGTCCATGAGTATGTCCCTTACGAAGTTCAAATTGAACCGTACTTACGACATGCCCGTTTTGGTCTGTTACTCAACATAGTCAATTACCATGTTGACTATAAAAGTATTCTCGCATTAGTGGAGAGATGGAGATCCGAAACTCACACCTTTCATCTTTCATGTGGTGAATGTACAGTCACACTAGAGTGTGTGTACATGTTATTCGGTCTACCGATCGATGGTAAGGTTGTCAATGGCCGAGTCAACCAAGACAACACTATATGTGAGGAAATTTTGGGAGTCTCTTTATTTGAACAAGGGTCAAGAGGCGAAGGTATTAATCTCCGTATTCTTAGAGAATATCATAGTAGTTTTGTAATAAATGAAAACTGTACCGAGCAAGAAAATTTTTTGAAAGCTCGGTGTTACATAAATATATTATTTGGCCATTTTTTATTTCTTGAAACAACGGGTAATACTGTTAATATCATGTATTTACCCTTGTTAAGACAATTTGATAAAATAAACACATATAGTTGGGGTTCAGCTATTTTGGCCCATCTGTATAGTCCCTTGTGTAAAAATGCATCCAACAGTATATGTTCTTTCTGTTCTTGTGCTTTTTTGCTCCAGACATGGTGCTGGTCGAGAATGCCGACACTCGCCCCCCACAACACAAGGCCATTCGTCTTCCCTTTTGCTACAAAGTAATATTACAAAACCATAAATTTTACATATTACATACCGAGACATATGGTGTATTAATTTATTACCCATTTTTTCTATGTAGGTGGTCTGTTCCTAGGATGAATTACAACAAACCCCCTAGAAACGCAATAGTAGTCTACCAAAATCTTATTGATCATGTTTTCCTGAAGAGGTATTAAACTTACATATTTTATAAACCGCATTCAACAATTTAATTAAGTTTAATATTTTATATAACTTTTTTTACTCTACAGTTTTTATAGAGGCCGTATAAGGATCTCGACCATGAGATTAACCCTCCTGATGCTAAAGTCTGAACTGGAAAAACAGCACTCATCAGGTTCACTACTGTGGAGATGCACCACAGTGATCGTGTGAAGCTACAGTTCGGCATGCAACAGGGTATCCCCGACCCCCCAACATGTTTGGGCGAATGGCATCTACTCAGAGTTGATGACCAATGGGGATTTAACGATTTGAGAGACTTCTCTAAAAATCAATGTCGTCAATGGAGGCATAGACGTGAATTGGTCCTAAGGGAGCCGATCTTACAAGATGACTTAAAACTGACACTCCAATATTTGAGATGGTACACATCGGTTTCAACAAATTTGTTTATGTCTCAAGAGACTTATTTGATCGACCCACGCCAAAGAGCTACAACATACGCCCAACAACAACCCCAACAACCAACTCCTCAACAATACCAAACCCAACAACCAACCCCTCAACAATACCAAACCCAACCACAATGTCAACCCACTCAAACCCAACAATCATACACCACCTCGTTCAACCAAAATCATCATTAATTCATGCAACACACACAAACACAATACCAAGAGCATGACCCGGCCCACCACCAACAATATGCACCATCCTCATCCTACTGCAACACCCAAGACACATATGATACATCTCCTTCCTACCATACCACCCAACCTACATACAGTCAAACATCACACCATCGAAGTACCCAACCATCATACAGATTTCATACACCATAAGAATCGTTGCTTCGTTTCCATCACGATTCAACATCCCAATAATATTAACCACCCCACCACCCACACATATCCCAACCAACAAGACCAAACTTCAAAAACATGGGCACCGATCTCTTTAGAAGCACAACACAGTGGGGATAAATGATCGATGAGATGTATGATCCTAATTTACTAGGACCATCAGATCAAGCACCTCATAATCAAACGAATCATAACAGACCACAAACACCTCAGGAAAATCAACAGAGAGTGAGACAAGCGGCGAGGCAAAGGCGCGACCGTTTATGTCATACTGGGACCCGCTTAGGTTAAGGGGACATCCAAAAAAATGTATCCATGCATTGTGTAATATTAAATATTAATATAAAATATTTTTAGTTACTTTTATTTTATTTAAAAAATTTGCAATAACACTGTCAAGCCAAGGAGCGTGGAGCCTCCTCTCTGGAATGCATGCATACGCCACACTGCATGGCTTTACAGAGGAGGACAAGCCATGCAGTGTGGCGCCTCCTCTTAAAAATTAATGCATGTGCCACACAGAGTGGCTACTCCTCTGTGTGGTAAAAAAAATTGTTTGAAAAGTGGTCATTTTGGTAAAATTTTTGAAAAAGTGGTTATTTGGGGAAAAAAAATTGAAAAAAGTGGTTATTTGAAAAAAAATCTAAGATATTTTTATTTTCTGAAGCACACCTAGCACTTGATGTGACTCATTGGGAGAAGAGATCTTGTTAGAATTAGGTAAGAAATCTTCATGCTTTACCCATTGTCAGGATTTTTGCACTTCTAAAAAAAAACTAATCATTGCAAAAACTCTATTTAAAACCCACTCACTCCCACTTCACGCACTTTCGCTACCACTTTCCCACACTTTCTCTCTTTTAAGGCTTGTTCATTGAAACCCTAAAACCCTTTCGTTTCTTACTTGAAATTCAACAATGGAACTTCAACAACAACAATCATCTACTCAACAAACTATTGTAGGTTCTTCATCTTCTCTACTACAACAACGTGTTTCAGATCCTGGTCTTCATTGTTATATTCCTCTTTCTGAACTATTTTTTCTTGTTAAACTCATAGTAGACTTTGAAAATCTTGTTGCAAATGGGTTTGATCTTTCAGATATTGTCAAGTTTCAAGGTTAGGAAACTTACTTTGATCGAATGAAGGGGCCAATGTATCCTTAACTGGTTAAGGGTTTTTGGGTACATGTTTACTTGATAAATGGTAAGTCTATCTTCTCAAGTGTTATGGGTCGAAGAATTTGCATCATTGAAGATGATATTGCTAAACTTTTTCAATAGGATGGTACTGGTATTCGGTGCTACAAAAACGAGTTTTTCGTGGTAAACACGCCTGTTGTACCCTAAAATTTTCCCTCTCATTTTACTCAAGACATGCCTCTAGAGGTCCTCAATTGCTCAAGGATGACTAAGAGTTGACCAGGAAAATTCTCCTCCTAAGGAAATGAGCTTCAACTAGGGTTTCAATTGTAAGCAAGATGTGTGAGTCCCAAGGATCCCAAATTTTATCCATTGTCCTAATATGTCCTCAATATCATCCATGCCAAATTTCATGCCTTGAACAACAAGTTTGCTCAGTCAACTGCTCAAATGCCTGAAAACCAATCGTACTGTGTCAAAAGTCAATTATGGCCCAAATATAGTCAAACTTCAATATTTTTAGTCAACATAAACATTTTGAAGTAATATCCATCATTTAATCAAGGGTTGATCATGATTCCTCAAGAAATGCCCCTAACTCATTAAAAGTCAAAAATGGCAAATTAGGGTTTATAAGGAAAAGTCAACCAAACTTTGACCAGGCATAAATTTCTCATACTTTATCATAAATTTTTCCACCAAGGCTCATTTTGAAGAGAATCCAATTCCCTACAACTTATCTTCATCCCTCAAGTTCAAGAAATGTCCCAATCAAAAGATACAAGCTCATACATTATAGGTCCTTTCAAAAAGTCAATAAAAACACCTTTTGGGTCAAAGCTCCTTACATGAACATGGAAGATCCAAATGACATGAAACCAGAAAGGTTGTTTAGAGGACATCCTAAGCTCTCTAAAAAGTCCAATAACACCCTCTTAGGGTTAAAAAAAGAGAGAGATATGCATTTCTAAAGTTGACCAATTTTTTAAAAAGTGCATGAAGCCAATATTGACCAAACTTGAATTTTTTCCAAATGGGCCCATGTTTTCATGCTTGAAACTTGTTCTTAACATGGCCCATGACCTCTGAGCTCACTCATACATTATTTCATTTTTTTTTATTTTTTTATATTTTTTATTCATTAAAAGTCAAAATTAAATAAATAAATAAGGGAAATTATGTAAGATATGATTTGAGAATCTTTTTCTCATCAAATAAGGGATAAGATAGGCTAGCATATCAAGGAAACAAAGCATGGTGTGATACGGTGGGAGAACTGACTTGAGTTTTGCGTTTTTATTCGCACTTGTTCGGTTTAGCAAGAGTCGCCACCGACTTTTTATTTTATCCTAAAGGAAAGGTTTAAAAAGCACAGGAAAAACCTTTTGAGATGTTTCGTGGGTTCGGGGGGTAGGTTATGAAAAGGGAAGGTATTAGCACCCTTTTCATCCATGGTTATCCATGGGCTCTTAGTTACTTGTTTTAGATCACTTGCCTTGATTTTCAATTGTTTGAAATGGTGCTTTGTGTGTGTGGTTTTGAAAATGTTTTGAAAAAGATGCCTTGTCTAGGCAACCGTTGTAACAATTCTTTACTCGAATGTTTTACAAAGGTGTGTGTCTTTTCGAAAAGATGTTTCAAAGTTTTTGAAAGTTGTTTGGAAATTGTATTTGTGAAGTGTGTTTAGAAAAGTAGGCAAGCGTGTTTTGCAAGTTTGATCAAGTAACTAAGAGTTGTCTACCCCTAAATTTACTCAAAGATTTTCCCTATGTTTTAACCCTTTTAACATTATTGTTCCAGCATTGTATTTGGTGGACAATCTTGTGTTAGGATGTTAACGGGACAGACGCGGGTCATCGTTTATACCATGAATGCAATGGTGCCAATTGTCTTTGGCAATTTTTGCTTGAAGGGACTCTGATCATTTTGTTTAGGCAACTTTGAAAGCGTCATCGAGGGACTATGATCATTTGATTTGTTTTTGTTTTGCCAAAGAACTCAACATGCAACATGGCCCATTTTTGAAGGCAACGAAGCGGGATTACCCTAGGGGTGCAAGTGTGATTGGTGTATTTGATTTTCATGCATTTATCTTGTATTAGGTTATCTAGCGGTTGATTTTGAATCTTCGCATACAAACCCTAATTACTATACAGTATATAGAAAGCGATAAATTGCGGGAATTTAAAGTCTAAGCTATTACAAATAAATATCCAGGGATGGGGGTACAAATATTTACAAATGGGGATGAGTCATATCAGGATAGTATTGTCCAAATAATATTTACAACCAAATCGAATCGCAATCTCAATGTAAAATGTATCAATGTATAAGAATAAAAGCAATATATCAAAATTATTTGTGTAAGTGTATATGATTATTTACAAGTGATGCAAGATGTTAACTTAATGCAAAATTAATTATTGTTATTTATTTTTATGTTTTTTGTTAATGTTATATAAACAAAAGGTTTAATAAAATAAAGAGGAAATGTTTAACCTTAAAAATAAATCTATTTTTTTATGTATTCTCTATAAATGTTTTACACAAGGTTTAATTGAAACAAAAAAAAGAAGTTTTAAAAGAGAAAATTTTTTAACTTAAAAAATATATTTTTTTATGTATTTTAAGTGTAAGAAAAAAAAGTATTGTTACTAGGAAATCTTAATATATGAAAGAAAACAATATATCATTTTTATTTAGCAAAAATATTAATATAAGTTATTTATAAAAAATAAAGTGATAGAGAAAATAATATTAGTTTGAAATAAATTTAAAAAAAATGGATAAAAGGTTAAATGGGCCTTAGAGGGGAAAGTTGGGCCCAAAATGATTTGCAAAGGGAATCACAGGGGCGGGGGGGTATGCGTGCTGAAGGAGGGTTCAGGCGTTAGAAAACAAATGGGCTTAGGCAGATGTGAGACAGAGGCCCAACGCGTTTTGCAAATTGTTTTTTAGGGTTTCATTGAATTGTTTCAGAAAGGGTTTTACAATGGCTAGAGCGGCGCTCTCATCTTCTCCTTCTTCGCCTCTTTACCTTCTTGAACGGAGGCCACTGATGCTCCTCTTCGTCTTAGGCTACCAGGCGCCCTCATCTTCTCCTTCTTCCTCCATGGTTGAACACAGTAGCGATAAGAAAAGGTAACAAATTCCCCTTTTTTATGTTTTAGGGTTTTGAGTTTTATGTCTTGCATGTTTTAATTTTATGTGTTCTGATTTTATGTGTTGTTGTTCATATGAGGTGTGAAGGGAGGGAGAAGAGATTTCTACCTTTGTTCTTGTTTCTGAGAGGAAGCGAAGTGGGGACTAGAGGCGCTTTAGGCGGCTGGAGGCGGAGGGAGTATGATGCGCTGAGAACTGGCTAGCCTTCCTGGTACTCGTATTTGCTTTTTATGGTTTTATGATGAGGCTTTGCCTGAAAACCCGTTGACAATTACTTCTTTTCCTCTTTTGAATGCTTGCTTTCTTGCTCTGACTGCTTGCTCGATTTCTTGCTTGCTTGTTTTTTTGTTCAATGATGATTTGATTCTGAGATATTTTGATGTTGTTGGTTGGCTTATCGTTTCACTTCTGGCTTCTTTTCCTCTCTTGGCTTTGTGCTTAATGATGAACTTTCCAGTTCTGAGAGCCTTGTTGGTTATTTGGATATTGGATGATGGTTGTTTGGATTGGCTTTTCTGGTTTATGCTGGCTTCAGGGCTTGTTTATGCAGGATGTTACAGTTCTTGTGTGAACTAGTTTGATGTTCTTTTGTTGTTTTTAGGCAGGTTGTAAGCTTAGCAGGTTTGATATGTTTTGGTTTTCTTGACAGGATTTTAGGTTTGAATGTTGTTTGTTTGCCTTTGAAAATGTATATGCTTTAGGGCTTGTATCAGTTTTGTAAGTTTGAAGCTTATGGTTTGAAAGGTTTTGTGTAGTTTTCCTTTGACAGGGCTGGAGGCAGGTTTTGATGGCTTGAAATAGGCTTGAGGCTGTAAGATCCAAGCTTGAGGCAGCTCTGGTTTGTAACTAATAGTTTGACAGGATTTGTGGTTCTAGGTTTATGCAGGTGAAGGCTTGTTAGAGTTTACAAGCTTTTTGTGTTGTTTTTGTTATGTGGTTCTGCCTCCCTTTTTTTGTTCTGATATGTTTGTCTTATATCTTTAGCCTGCCTCAACAAACTGTAAGCCTCTTCTCTCTCTCTTTTCTCTCTCCACAGAAAAGCATTCTTTATTGCTTAGACTGTACTATTCTACTCTGAAAAAGTATTGGCTGGAAAGTGATGTAAATTTGAATATGTTGCTTGCATTGTATCTTTCCTCTGCATACTTCCTGCTTTTCCATCTTGCTTTTGCTAGCTTGTAGGCAGTTTTGACAGTTCTTGGTTGACATCTCTTTTGGACAGTTCTGCACTGGGTTAGGCATTGTGCAGTTCAGTTTGAACTTTGTAGTTTGTACATGTTGTTTGTTTGGCATTTTGTTGACAGCTTTGCTTTTTAGTTTGACAATGCAACTTGGTTGGTTTATTCATTTGGTTGTTCAGTTTGCCTCTTTGGTTGACAATTTATGCAGCCTTGTATTAATTCATGCTTGCATACATTTTCTATCCTTCTTTGTGAACCAAGAATTTTCTTGTGATTTGCAGAGAGGGTGAATAACTGATTCCGGCCAATCACTTTTAATGATGAGTTTTAAAATATTTGTCTGCCTTTTTATTTCATCTGCATTTGACTTCTTTCTTTTTTTGTTTTTGCAGATGAAAATCAATTGAGCAAAGGGGAGCATCAGTAGAAGATGAAGACTTAGGAAAATTAGGATGCAATTTTATTTTACTTTTAACCATTTGTAATATTATTATTGTAAACAAAATGTAAATAAATTTACAGTGTTCAAATAATAATTTGTAACAAACAATTAAAGATGAATAAAAATCCTTCTTTGTCAGTTAATTCTTTTTTTTCAATTCACTGTCCATTTAATTATTTAAGTTTCTTAAATTAAAATAACTGGAAGTAAATCCCAACTATTCTAACTTAGAATAAATAAATAATTAATAAACAATGTAGTCTTGCAACCAATAATAAACCCGGCGTCCCAATTAAACATAAGCAATGCACAGTTAATCAAACAAACGTCCACATGTCTTTTCTTTTACTGATTATACCAAACACTGCAAGTTCTCAATCCAAATTCCTCAGCTCATATCCCAGAGTAACTTGAAAAGAACTATAGAATTAATTCTTTCTGAGAATGCGCGTACAAACCCTAGTTCTTGATTTATTGTCAAAGAAGCGCCTGCCTGATCAAACCCTGAGCCAAACTCAATCAAACCCTAATAATCTGCTTGACTTGTTCCAGAGTCCATGAAAACCTTAATTTGGATAGACTGATAAGAAAAAGTCTGTTTGACTGATTCTTACGCCAATCTGAAAAGTCGGGGAAAACTCGAAGCTGTGATTTCTTGTGGAAAAATAGGAGGGCAAATTTTGGGGTACAACAGTTGCCCCTGTTCAGTCTTTTTGAACCTGAAGAGTTAGATTGGCAAGTTTGCCTTTCGCGACTCGAGGGTAAAAGGAGATTGGACACTAGAGTGCCCAAAAAATTTGCACTCGGTGATGTGATGGTAGAGGGAATGGTCTTAAAGATGTCATTTGGTGATGGGCTTAGAGATGCCATCTAGGGATGTGACAGAATCTTGTCGGGGGGTGGGCTTAGAGATGCCATCTGGAAGTTGCTGGTAGGAGGATGGGCTTAAAGATGCCATCTGGAAATGTTTGTTGAACTGTATGTCATTGGTGAGTGGGTGAGTATCAGAAAAGTGTCCATGTGTTGGAAAATCTTTGAACTGGGGATCTGAATAAGCAATAGATTGACATCCGTATTTGGAAGCATCCGTAAACTGATTTCAGAGGTTGAAGAATCTGAACAAGCGATAGGTTGACATCCGTGTCTGGAGAACCCGTGAACTGTTTTCAGAAGTTGAAGTTGAATAAGCAATAGAGCAGCATCCATTGTTGGGAAGCGTCCGTAAACTGTTTTCAAGAGCTGAGTCTGAACAAGCGATAGATTAACATCCGTGTTTGGAGAATCCGTAAATTGTTTTCAGAAGTTGAAGTTGAATAAGCAATAGAGCAGCATCCGTTGTTGGGAAGCGTCCGTAAACTGTTTTCAAAAGTTGCATCTGAACAAGCGATAGATTAACATCCGTGTTTGGAGAATCCATAAACTGTTTTCAGAAGTCTTGGAGTTGAAATGGAACCGGTGTAGGGTTTCCTGATGATGAGTCCGTGTAAAACTGCATCTGAATGAATCTGGAATAAGTATCAGAATGTCGCCATGTCTGGGTCACATCTGAACTATTTCATAGAAAGAATCTCAGAAGATGAAGATCTTTGTCTGTTAACTGATATTTCCTGAAAAGGTAAAGAGTTAGTTGTATGCAATGTCATGATGCATGATGCAATGTATGTTATATCAATGTTTATGATATGAATGTGATGAATGCGCATGTAAGCTGATGAGCTGTCTTGCTGAGGATAGATGAATCCTGGATGGCTGGAGATAAAAGAATCTTGACTGCTGCCGGGGAAAGTAATTCCTTGACTGCTGCAGGGGGGTTGAAAATCCTTTGATCGTTGAAAATGAGAAGTCCTGGGACCGCTGTTGGGGAATCAGGAGCTTGGGTTGTATGCCAATCTACTGGGGATTCCTGTCTTGAGGAAATCTTCACTGGGGAATATCTGAATATCCTGTGAGGAACTGAGAGTCTTCAATCTGCTTGGGGATTGATGGTTGGAAGTTTTAGCTCCTCTGGGGATTGATAGTTTCTTTTAATTGCTGCAGGTACTGATCTGGGATAAGTATCGGAATGTCGCCAAATCTGGGTCACATCTGAACTATCTCTTGAAGGAAATCTGGAAAGGTGTTGATCCTGATTTTGTTAAGGGTCATAAATTGGGAGTATACCAATCTTCTGAGGTGATGAGAATCTTCATTATGTTAACAGTCAGAAATTGGGAGTATACCAATCTTCTGAGGTTTTAAGGATGAGAGTCTTCACTCTTGAGAGAAACAGATTTTCAGTTGTCTGTTATCTTGTTGGTGGTTGTAACTTCCAGCAGGTGATGAAGGAAATTCTGAACGACCTTGGTTTTGACATTCGAATGCCCCAAGTGGTGATGAAGGAGACTTGCCCTAAGTTCACTGAACTTTTGAGAGATTTGTTGAAATCTTGACTGGACTGCCCCAGGTTAACTGAACTTTGAAAGATTTTGTTGGAATCTCGACTGGACTGCCCCAGGTTAACTGAACTTTGAAAGATCTGTTGAAACCTTGACTGGACTACCCCAGGTTAACTGAACTTTGAAATATTTGGTTGGAATCTCGACTGGACTGCCCCAGGTGTGCTGGATGGTGACATGTCAATGCCCCCTTGTTGATAGAAGATTTGTCGTTGGAAGTGTCATCCTTTTTGAAGTGATTTTACTTACTGAGAGAGTTTTTGTTCCTCCGAACATTCGTTGTAGGAATTTCTTCGCTGTCAAAAAATTACCATGTGCAAACAACGATATTCAAATAATGCAAAGTTTATGCTTATCTCGAAGTTTTGAAAAATGCGTTTTTTAGCAGAAAACTTTTTTTTTGTAAGACAAATTCAACACAAGATTTAGGGCAAAGCCTTACAGGAGTCAGGATACCTTTTGAAACAGTATGCTTTCGAACTAACCCATGCTTCAATTAGGACTTTTGAAGGGTTGTAATGTGGCTTGGTTCACGGTTTAAGAAACAAAGGATAAAGGCTCAAAGTATATTTTTACCCACCCGCTCTTCGTGATGTTCTTCAACCCTAAACTCAGTTAATTGTGCGTCGCACTCTATTCGAGTTTGGAACGAATTTTGGGTGATGGTTCACCAATTGAATTTATTGGGAAGGCAGTCATCATCATTTTTTTGCAACACTTTTCATGTTGTTTGAGGATGTGTAATGACCTTGTTCTTTTGATTTGTTATCCCTAACTTTTGCCTGACTGTTCTTGTTTTCGAGATTACAGTCAGCGGGATTCCCCAGCTTTCTTAAGCCTCCTTTATAGGTTTTGGCTAAGTGGGCTTTTCTCTTTTGAGAGGTAATGACTGCCTATGAGATAAGGAACCATCAGTATCTTCTGATTCCAGAGGAATGCTTTTTTTCTTGATGTCGTTCGCTGTATTACGAACTGAGAGTTTGCGACTTCAATGCGCATCTTCTTTTTTTTGAATTAACTGAGAGACTACCCTGCCCCAGGTTTATATCAAAGGTTTTGATTGTTTAGAACATAAAACTCCTACTTCTTTGGCTCGAAGGGGTTGACTAGGGATTATCTTCCTTATGACTCCAGTGTTTGGGAATTGAAAGAAATGCCTGTACATCATCAGCAAGGTCTGTTCAAAAGCATACTGTATGAGATTATGGTATTGTTTCGTCATCCTCCCTCTAAAGGCTTGCAGCTTTTTATCAAGAGTTAAATATCATAAAGAAAGCATAAGAGTAGTGAAAACAAATGGATGAATTCAATACAAACATATGCAATGCATTAATGAAACAAAGTTTGACATTAATAGATAATTGTTTGAATAACAAAAGATTACAACTGGAAAATTCAAATGAAACAAAGATGCTCTCAATGATTTGGCATAGGAGCAGTGATCATGCTGGGGTCTCTGGAGGACCAAACTCAATCTCCTTGTCATCAATCAAATTCTGAATCTTATACTTCAACGCCCAACAATCGTTAGTATCATGCTCGGGACTATCAGAATGATAAGCACATATTGCATTAGGATTGTAGTTAGGAGATGAAGTCTTGGGGTTTGGATGAGGCCCTATCAATGCAATCAGATTCATCTTTAACAAGTGCTGCAGTGCTTGAGACAGCGGCATGTTGATGTTAGTGAACTGTCTCTTAGGCTCATCTAGCCTTTGTTGACTTCCCTTTGACTGTTGTCGGTGTGACGTAGAACCAGAGATCACGACTGCCCCTGCATGTTGATCATGACGACCCTTTTGATTAGCCACTGCATTGGACTCTTTCTTCCCATTGTGGGGAATTTTCTGAGCATCAGAGGGTGTAGCTCCTTGGATTTTTCCACTTTTGATGCCAGCCTCGACCCTTTAGCCGGTCAGTATTAGCTCGGTGAACCCAGCTGAGGAGCTTCCAATTAAGTGATTGAAGAGAGGCCCTGTCAAAGTTCCCATGAAGATGTCAATCAGCTCTCTGTCAGTTAAAGGGGGTTGCACCCTACCAGCCATATCTCTCCACTTTTGGGCATATCCTTTGAAGCTCTCGTCGGAACCCATGGTCATGTTCTGCAATTGCACGCGAGTTGGTGCAAGATCATCATTGTACTGATATTGCTCATAAAAAGCAACAACTAAGTCCTTCCAGGTGTGGATGCGGGAATTCTCCAACTAATAGAACCACTCGAGTTGAGGCCCGACCAGGCTTTCTTGGAAGAAATGGATCTAAAGCTTTGGATCAGTTGTGTATGGTTGAATCTTGCGGACATAAGACTTTAGATGCATCTTAGAGCAAGAGACTCCATCATACAGTACGAAGGTAGGGACTTTGAACTTTGGCGGAATGACCAATCCAGGAACCAAACCCATGTCTCCTAAATCCAAGCCAGGTATTTGTTGAACCTTCATAGCATTGAGGCGATCCTCCAACTGTTTGTACTTGTCATCAGCGAGAGGATATTGTTCCTCGGAATAGTCAGCTTCAATAATCTCCAAATTGTGGTCTTCTTCAAGACTGGCCCCTATACTGGGTGGAGTTGAAAGGTCTTGGGTTTTAGGTCTTCTCCCCAAGTTCAGGATGCTCGTTGCCTTCTTGGACTTCTTCTTCTTGTCTTTGAGAAGGAGAGCTTTCAGATCCTCTTTCCCTTTACCCATACTCAGAAGCATTTGTTGGAATTGAGCGCTTTGAGCTTGGAGATCTTTCACTGTTTGTTCCATATCCATCTTACTGAAATAAACAGTAGGAAGATAAGGAGACCTGTATGGGAAACATGTCATGCAATGATATGTATGATATATGCATGCAATGTTTTCAAGGATCTCTTGGGGTAAACACAAGAGAATGTTAGAGGTTGAACTTCGATCTTTGATTGGAGAACTTTGCACATGTAGATGTCTTTCCACGAGAATCAAGCTCACCATGTCAAGTGGGTCATAGCCCCTGATTCAAGTTGTTGCACTTGATCTTTGATGGCATTTGTTTAGAGGAGAAACCTCTTGCCCCTTGGTAGACGTTTGGTTCAACGTAACCCTGCATCAACAGACCCTCGAGATCCTTGAAATGGTTAGTGAAAATGCTATGGTATGATGTTATGATGTTATGTACATGTATGCAAAAGCAAGTAAGTGTATATACAGGAAATCATATTCACACAAAGCAAACAAGTCCTTAGGTTTAGGCTTGCATGGGGTTTGTAGGTAAGTACCCTCTTGAAGTTAGTTGGCTCATCCTGTCTTAAAATAGAAACCGGGTTCTAAGGAGCTCAATATCATTGGATTGTTTTCTGTGTTCATTGTTTTGCTTTAGCCACTTAACTGGCGACCAAAATATTCCAATAAAACAACCCTCAATGAGTGTAGTATCGAGTATCTACCAACTTCAGACTGCACCAAAGTCGGTCATCTCACTACCCCTAAAAAGGCTAAGATGGTCAATTAAGGTTCTAAGAATTCGTTAGTGCTTCACGACATCACTCAGCGGCCCCGTACTCTCCTTGATTGAACTCAAGGGTTAACGGTACTCACAAATATGTCACACTAACATAGCTTACTGCTTCAACTATGTCGGTATACCCTGCACAGTTCCCTCACAGTTTTATTGCTATTTACCTAAAAAGGTGCCCCCAAATCCGGGTGTAGGATTTACAACAAACCCAAACAAGGACCCAAAAAGTAAAGCAATCAAAGCAATCAAAGCAAGTATGTAAAGGAGATCTAAACCCTAAGGTAACCCCACTTTTAACTGAATTCCCCAGCAGAGTCTCAAGTTCTGTGATACGGTGGGAGAACTGACTTGAGTTTTGCATTTGTATTTGCACTTGTTCGGTTTAGCAAGAGTCGCCACCGACTTTTTATTTTATCCTAAAGGAAAGGTTAAAAAAGCACAGGAAAAACCTTTTGAGATGTTTCGTGGGTTCGGGGGGTAGATTATGAAAAGGGAAGGTATTAACACCCTTTTCATCCATGGTTATCCATGGGCTCTTAGTTACTTGTTTTAGATCACTTGCCTTGATTTTCAATTGTTTGAAATGGTGCTTTGTGTGTGTGGTTTTGAAAATGTTTTGAAAAAGATGCCTTGTCTAGGCAACCGTTGTAACAATTCTTTACTCGAATGTTTTACAAAGGTGTGTGTCTTTTTGAAAAGATGTTTCAAAGTTTTTGAAAGTTGTTTGGAAAATGTATTTGTGAAGTGTGTTTTGAAAAGTAGGCAAGCGTGTTTTGCAAGTTTGATCAAGTAACTAAGAGTTGTCTACCCCTAAATTTACTCAAAGATTTTCCATATGTTTTAACCCTTTTAACAGTATTGTTCCACCATTGTATTTGGTGGACAATCTTGTGTTAGGATGTTAACGGGACAGACGCGGGTCATCGTTTATACCATGAATGCAATGGTGCCAATTGTCTTTGGCAATTTTTGCTTGAAGGGACTCTGATCATTTTGTTTAGGCAACTTTGAAAGCGTCATCGAGGGACTATGATCATTTGATTTGTTTTTGTTTTGCCAAAGAACTCAACATGCAACATGGCCCATTTTTGAAGGCAACGAAGCGGGATTACCCTAGGGGTGCAAGTGTGATTGGTGTATTTGATTTTCATGCATTTATCTTGTATTAGGTTATCTAGCGGTTGATTTTAAATCTTCTCATACAAACCCTAATTACTATACAGTATATAGAAAGCGATAAATTGCGGGAATTTAAAGTCTAAGCTATTACAAATAAATATCCGGGAATGGGGGTACAAATATTTACAAATGGGGATGAGTCATATCAGGATAGTATTGTCCAAATAATATTTATAACCAAATCGAATCACAATCTCAATGTAAAATGTATCAATGTATAAGAATAAAAGCAATGTATCAAAAGTATTTGTGTAAGTGTATATGATTATTTACAAGTGATGCAAGATGTTAACTTAATGCAAAATTAAGTATTGTTATTTATTTTTATGTTTTTTGTTAATGTTATATAAACAAAAGGTTTAATAAAATAAAGAGGAAATGTTTAACCTTAAAAAAAAATCTATTTTTTTATGTATTCTCTATAAATGTTTTACACAAGGTTTAATTGAAACAAAAAAAAGAAGTTTTAAAAGAGAAAATTGTTTAACTGAAAAAATATATTTTTTTTATGTATTTTAAGTGTAAGAAAAAAAAGTATTGTTACTAGGAAATCTTAATATATGAAAGAAAACAATATATCATTTTTATTTAGCAAAATTATTAATATAAGTTATTTATAAAAAATAAAGTGATAGAGAAAATAATATTAGTTTGAAATAAATTAAAAAAAAATGGATAAAAGGTCAAATGGGCCTTAGAGGGGAAAGCTGGGCCCAAAATGATTTGCAAAGAGAATCAGAGGGGGGGGGGGGGGGGGGGGGTATGCGCGTTGAAGGAGGGGTCAGGCGTTAGAAAACAAATGGGCTTAGGCAGATGTGAGACAGAGGCCCAACGCGTTTTGCAAATTGTTTTTTAGGGTTTCATTGAATTGTTTCAGAAAGGGTTTTACAATGGCTAGAGCGGCGCTCTCATCTTCTCCTTCTTCGCCTCTTTACCTTCTTGAACGGAGGCCACTAATGCTCCTCTTCGTCTTAGGCTACCAGGCGCCCTCATCTTCTCCTTCTTCCTCCATGGTTGAACACAGTAGCGACAAGAAAAGGTAACAAATTCCCCTTTTTTATGTTTTAGGGTTTTGAGTTTTATGTCTTGCATGTTTTAATTTTATGTGTTCTGATTTTATGTGTTGTTGTTCATATGAGGTGTGAAGGGAGGGAGAAGAGATTTCTACCTTTGTTCTTGTTTCTGAGAGGAAGCGAAGTGGGGACTGGAGGCGCTTTAGGCGGCCGGAGGCGGAGGGAGTATGATGCGCTGAGAACTTGCTAGCCTTCCTGGTACTCGTATTTTCTTTTTATGGTTTTATGATGACGCTTTGCCTGAAAACCCTTTGACAGTTGCTTCTTTTCCTCTTTTGTATGCTTGCTTGCTTGCTCTGACTGCTTGCTCGATTTCTTTCTTGCTTGTTTTTTTGTTCAATGATGATTTGATTCTGAGATATTTTGATGTTGTTGGTTGGCTTATCGTTTCACTTCTGGCTGCTTTTCCTCTCTTGGCTTTGTGCTTAATGATGAACTTTCCAGTTCTGAGAGCCTTGTTAGTTATTTGGATATTGGATGATGGTTGTTTGGACTGGCTTTTCTGGTTTACGCTGGCTTCAGGGCTTGTTTATGCAGGATGTTATAGTTCTTGTGTGAACTGGTTTGATGTTCTTTTGTTGTTTTTAGGCAGGTTGTAAGCTTAGAAGGTTTGATATGTTTTGGTTTGCTTGACAGGATTTTAGGTTTGAAAGCTGTTTGTTTGCCTTTGAAAATGTACAGGCTTTAGGGCTTGTATCAGTTTTATAAGTTTGAAGCTTATGGTTTGAAAGGCTTTGTGTAGTTTTCCTTTGACAGGGCTGGAGGCAGGTTTTGATGGCTTGAAACAGGCTTGAGGCTGTAAGATCCAAGCTTGAGGCAGCTCTGGTTTGTAACTAACAGTTTGACAGGATTTGTGGTTCTAGGTTTATGCAGGTGAAGGCTTGTTAGAGTTTACAAGCTTTTTGTGTTGTTTTTGTTATGTGGTTCTGCCTCCCTTTTTTTTCCTGATATGTTTGTCTTATATCTTTAGCCTGCCTCAACAAACTGTAAGCCTCTTCTCTCTCTCTTTTCTCTCTCCACAGAAAAGCATTCTTTATTGCTTAGACTGTAATATTCTGCTCTGAAAAAGTATTGGCTGGAAAGTGATGTGAATTTGAATATGTTGCTTGCATTGTATCTTTCCTCTACATACTTCCTGCTTTTCCGTCTTGCTTTTGCTAGCTTGTAGGCAGTTTTGACAGTTCTTGGTTGACATCTCTTTTGGACAGTTCTGCACTTGGTTAGGCATTGTGCAGTTCAGTTTGAACTTTGTAGTTTGTACATGCTGTTTGTTTGGCATTTTGTTGACAACTTTGCTTTTTAGTTTGACAATGCAACTTGGTTGGTTTATTCATTTGGCTGTTCAGTTTGCCTCTTTGGTTGACAATTTATGCAGCCTTGTATTAATTCATGCTTGCATACATTTTCTATCCTTCTTTGTGAACCAAGAATTTTCTTGTGATTTGCAGAGAGGGTGAATAACTGATTCCGGCCAATCACTTTTAATGATGAGTTTTAAAATATCTGTCTGCCTTTTTATTTCATCTGCATTTGACTTCTTTCTTTTTTTGTTTTTGCAGATGAAAATCAATTGAGCAAAGGGGAGCATCAGTAGAAGATGAAGACTTAGGAAAATTAGGATGCAATTTTATTTTACTTTTAACCATTTGTAATATTATTATTGTAAACAAAATGTAAATAAATTTACAGTGTTCAAATAATAATTTGTAACAAACAATTAAAGATGAATAAAAATCCTTCTTTGTCAGTTAATTCTTTTTTTCAATTCACTGTCCATTTAATTATTTAAGTTTCTTAAATTAAAATAACTGGAAGTAAATCCCAACTATTCTAACTTAGAATAAATAAATAATTAATAAACACTGTAGTCTTGCAACCAATAATAAACCCGGCGTCCCAATTAAACAGAAGCAATGCACAGTTAATCAAACAAATGTCCACATGTCTTTTCTTTTACTGATTATACCAAACACTGCAAGTTCTCAATCCATATTCCTCAGCTCATATCCCAGAGTAACTTGAAAAGAACTATAGAATTAATTCTTTCTGAGAATGCGCGTACAAACCCTAGTTCTTGATTTATTGTCAAAGAAGCGCCTGCCTGATCAAACCCTGAGCCAAACTCAATCAAACCCTAATAATCTGCTTGAACTGTTCCAGAGTCCATGAAAACCTTAATTTGGATAGACTGATAAGAAAAAGTCTGTTTGACTGATTCTTATGCCAATCTGAAAAGTCATGGAAAACCCGAAGCTGTGATTTCTTGTGGAAAAATAGGAGGGAAAATTTTGGGGTACAACACATGGGAAAAAAGGAGAAGGAGATCTTCTTGTTTTAGCAAGTTTTGAATCAAATATTTATGCTTTAAAAAACATGATCATAATTGATTCTTTTGGTTGTGTTTTAACCTAATGGGATTCACTATATGTACATGATAATATGCCAAGCCCAAGGACACGAAAAAACGGCCTCCAAACCAAGAACAAAGTTGCAAAATTATTCAAGTGTGGTACAATTTCAAATCTCACGCTCCAGCCAATCTCAATCAGATACAGGCATTCCATCATCCTTCTGAGGATCCCAGGAGTAGAACCAACCTCTTCTTGAAGGCCAAAGCATACAGAACCACCCCCTACGTTAACTCACGGTTTACAAATTTCTCAAACTTAAAACTTTCAATCCATGGCATATAAATAATATTTCTGCACATGTTTGAGTTTAATATCATATTTGCGTATGTTTTGGACCATTACATGCAAGATTTGACACCAGAATTAAGAAGTGCCATTGTTAAGGCATGAGTTTTCTGTTTCTTTGCATCTGCATTTACAGGCCGTTTCAGCCAAAAAGAATACCACCATCATGATCGCAGCCTATGATTTAGGGGGTGGGGGGGTAGGGAAAGTTTATGGATTGGAAAAGTCATATTCTGTAGGTTTCAACTTTTGTCTCGCCGGAGAAGACAACGGTCGACCACCGAGAGGGGTGGTTTGACCCTCCCTGCGCTGGCGTGGCTGGATGGCTTCTTTTGATTAGCTCATTTGAAATACAGGGTCCTAATCCACACGCGTGTTTTGTTTATTAATATATTTGACTAAATTTTCACATATTATATTATTATTTCATCTATAAGCATGAATGACAAGATGGCTTGGTGGTAGAAGGGACGTGTGCAAAGGGAAGAGACCTGGGTTCGATTCCCAGGTATTGAAGTTTATTTATTCTAATGAATTTCTTCCAGATCCAGTGTAGCCAGGCTATTCACGCGCATCATGGGCTAGCAGGCCAACACCATCAGATCTCAGTTGACTTGGATCCAGCGCCTCTAGCATGCAGGCATACCATAGACCTCTCTAACACAAAAACACCTGATTTAGCGCAGCTGTGGGCCACCAGATCTGGGCCCTTAGCAAAGATTCCAGTCTGCACCCCCTAATTGGGTTTCTCACCCCCAGACCCATTTTTTTAATTTCTTTATTCTTTTTTTATGTAGTTTATAATTTTTTGTTTATTCATTTTTTTTAAATCATAAAATCAGAAAAATAATAAAAAATTAGGACTTGGAGTTTTTCTTAGTAATATTAATTTTTGAAAATTAATTTAATTAAACTTTAATTTGTTTTCCTTAATTTAAAATTAATTAGAGATTAGGATAAATTTCAAATCTTTTTTTCATAAAAAAACATCAAAATATTTTAATAGACAATTAGATTTTAGGGTTTCAAACGTAGGCCAGTCTTAATTTTGGCGCGTTATTGTTTTTCATGCGATTATTTTTTTTATTATGTAATTGTGCTCGATTTGTAATAGTTAATTAGGGTTTTCAATTTCCACATTTTATTTTTTAGTCATTATTTATGTATCTACACCAAAGCCTTGTAATAGCTGTAGAAACTTTATTTCTCGCCTTTATATTTCTTATATGCTCGTATATAAACTGTTAGTAAATTAGGTGTGCATGATAAGAATTAATCAATTAATCATTAGGTCACTAACATTAAGATAAAATACTTGAAAAAAGGCACATTGTTACATAATCTACCCCCCTAGGGTATAACCTCACTTGTTGTCTTCGAAAATGGTCATGTCCCTCGAACGTAGGGATATCTTAGCAAAGACCCTCAGTTTAAAAGTCATCATAAAGATCATAGTCCCTTAATGTCCATCGAGTTTCCTACGAGAAATGATCTTGTCACTCGATGTTGCCTACATGATGTTAGTCCCTTTGAAATGCTAAGGTATCCTTACATGTTGCCTTCAACGACCATAAACGTTCCTTTCAATAGTCCCTCAACATCCAACGATAGGGCTACCTACTCACTAATAGTAGGATAGCACTATCTAAAGGAAAGGAGGAAAATAACGCCTTTTTCGAGTAGGTAGATAGTTCTTAATTACTTGCTCAAATCTGATTCCTTTTTACACTTACACACTTTCAAAATTATTTTCAAAAACGCTTTATCACACTCTTGAGGACTGATACAAGAGTTATCATAAAGCAAACAAAATATTTCAAAACACACAAACACGAAAACAATTTTCAAAAATTAGCAAGTACCTAAGAGCCCGTGGAAAACCACGAATGGAAAGGGTGCTAACACCTTCTCTTTCCATAATCTACCCCCCTTACTCAGAAAATCTCGAAAAAGGTATTTTTCTATTCTTTTCACCCTTTCCTTTGTTGGATAAAAGAAAAGTCGGTGGAGACTCTTGCTTACCGCGACATTTGTGAATACAAAATGCAAACTAGTATAAATAGTCGGTTCTGCCACCGTATCACAGAATTGGAGACTCTGTTGGGGAAAAATAAAAAGTGGGGTTTACCTTAGGGTCTAGTTTATTTCTAAACGGATTTCTTTGTCTATTTTGATTGCTTTATTTTTAAGGGTACTGTTTGGGTTACTATAGATCCTACACCCGGATCTAAGGAAGCCTTTTAGGTAAGTAGCAATAGATCATGGAAACTGTGCGGGGTGTACCGACACAGTTGAAGTGATGGCTATGTTGATGCGACACTTTGGTTGGTACTGATAACCCTTGAGTTAATCAAGGAGAATACGGGCTGCTGCGTGGTGTCATGAAGCATCAACTGACCTTAGAATCTTAATTGAACAACTTGGCTATTAGGATGTATTGAGATAGCCATCTTTGGTGTATTCCCAAAGTCGGTTGATACTCGATGCTACACTCAATGAGATTTGACTCCCGAGTTTCGTTTGGTGACAAGGCAGTTGTCTATCGGAATGAAACTTATGGGAAAGATCAGTGATATTGAGATCCCTTAGAACCCGGTTACTATTTATAGGACAGGTTGAACCAATAAAAACTTCAAGAGGGTATTACCTTAAAACCCATGCAAGCCTTAAACCTAAGGTCTTTGTTTGATTTGCTTGTGCTTGCTATATATGTGATTTCTTAGCATAATCATGACATCATAACATGGCATATCATACTAACCATTTCAAGGATTTTCTAGGGCTTATCTTTGTCTTGTTTTGTAGGATATGACATCCGCTCGCGGGAACACTATCCAAGTCAACCTTGTGAAAGTACCTCCTCAACTCAAGGAGTTAGCATAAAGGATTCCTGAAAGCTCTCCCTTCATTAAAAAACATGGTAGACTTCTCAGTTCGGTCACTTCAAACCCTGATGAAGAAATGTTAAAGGTGCTCTTTCAGTTCTTTGCCCCATTACATCACTGCTTCACTTTTCCTGATTACCAGATAGTGCCTACTATGGAGGATTTTTATCAGTTATTAGGGGTACTTGTCCTTGATCAGTTACCATTCAACGGTATGGAAAGAGACCCAAAACTCGAAGAGATTTCTCAAGCCCTATCTTTACAATGATCTGATATAGTGGAAAATTGGGAAACCAAAAGAGGTGTCCAAGGATTTCTAGCTAATTTTTTATTTGAGAAAGCTCACCATTTTTGGGATAGCCTGGATTTACAAGCTTTTAAAGAAGTGTTGGCCCTTCTCATCTATGGGATGGTACTATTCCCTAACACGGACCAACTCATAGATATGAATGCGGTTATGGTTTTTCTGTCACATAATTTGGTGCCTACTTTACTTGGGGATATTCTACACTATCTGCATACTCGCACCCTAAAGAGAAGAGGGACCCTTCTGTGTTGCACCCCTCTATTGTCTAGGTGGTTTATTTTGCACCTATCTCGGCCTGTTTTAAGAAATGAGCAGGGTATGAGATGGTCTCATAGGTTGATGTCCCTTATACATCCAGATATTCATTGGTGTTCTCGGTCTTTGGAGAGTGTCACCATCATTGATTGTTGTGGGGAATTCCCTAATGTCCATCTCTTAGGCATTAGGGGAGGAATCACTTATAATCCTTGTTTGGTGTTGTGACAGTTTTGTTATGATAGAAGGGATGGTGCTCATGAAACACTCGTCCAAGGAGTCACATTTGACTATGAGAATGATGTTCGGGGTTATCGTAAGAGGTTCATTGGAGCTTGGGGTATGATAAACAGAGTTGACAGCAAGACACTGGGGCACAAGAATTCCATCCCTCTTGAGCCTTACCTCAAATGGGTGCGAGCTCGTGCTCAATGTCTTATGATGCCTTACCTTGCCATCTTACCTGTGATTATGGAGCCAATTGCTGAGGGAGACACTCCTTACATTGTGCTTCATCCTGACATGCCAACTGATTTTGAGGAGCTACGGAAATCCTGGATCCTACTCAAAGAAGAGAAGGATACCTTTGAAACCCAATTCTATCCCAGCAAGAAGAAGGTTTTAGAGCTCACTAGGTTACTTCATGAGGAGAAGATTATAAATTCTTACAGTGCGGCAAAGAGGATATGTTGGTGGGAAGCTTGAGTCTCTTTGCTTAGAGAATTATTTTTGCTTTGTTACCTCCTTTGTAAGCCCAAGAGGCATTATGGTGACCAATAAAACTTCTTAATGCAATTAACATTTGTTCTCTTTCAATTTAAGCAAATTTAAGTCTTAGAAATCCTTGAAAGCATTGCATACATATATCATACATATCATTGCATAAGAAGGTTTCATAGCAGGTTTCTCATCTTCTTCGCTGTTTATTTTAGCAATCGCTCTAGAACAAACAACGAAGGATCTACAGACTCAGAATACTTAGTTTCAACAGATGATCATGGCTCTGGCCAAGGGGAAAGAAGAACTGAAAGCCCTGATTGTTAAAGAGAAGACTAAGAAGCCAAGGAAGACAACTGGTGTGGTGAATTTGGGAAGGAGGTTTAAAGGACAATTGAGGTAAGTGGTAGAGCTGACATCTTCGTCAAAAGAAGGAGACAATCAAGAAGGGGATACAAGAGAGGAAGACCCTAGTCTAAGAGAATCTGATAATGAGACTGACTACAATGAGGAGCAGTACCCTCCGGCCGATAAAAAGTACAAATAGCTGGAAGAACGTCTAAGTGCAATGGAAATCCAGAAGGTGCCTGGGCTGGATTTTGAAGAGTTGGGTTTGGTTTTTGGGGTTGTCATCCCACCCAAGTTCAAGGTGCCTGTGTTTTCCAAATATGATAGGGTTTCATGTCCCAAGATGCATCTCCGATCTTACATGAAGAAGATCCAACCTCATACTGCTGACAAGGACTTATGGGTCCACTTCTTTCAGGATAGTCTATCTGGAATTCAACTAGAATGGTTCTACCAGCTGGAAGGGACCAACATTCGTAATTGGGAAGACCTGATTGCTGCTTTCTACAAGCAGTATCATTATAACACAGACCTTGGTCCCACCCGTACACAACTCCAAAGTATGTCTATGGGTTTGAGCACAGGCTTTAAAGACTATGATCAGAAGTGGAGGGACTTAGCAGGAAGAGTCCAACCTCCCATGTCAGATAGGGAGTTAGTGGATATGTTTTTGGGTACCCTATCTGGTCCGTTTTTCAACCATCTGATTGGAAGCTCTTCAGATGGTTTTACTGAGCTAATCTTGACGGGAGAAAGAGTGGAAGTTGGGATTATGAGTGGTAAGATCCAAAAGGATGCATCCTCTAGTATAGTGAGGAAGCCATTTTCTGGGATGAAGGAAGTCAGTGCCACTTATAGCCAAAGGAATCAGGACAGAACTGAATGCCGTCCAGCGATAGGGGATGTTATGATACCCAAGCCTGTAGCTACTCAATAAAGGAACAATCATCCTAGAGAAGAAAGGCATGTAAGAAAATTTACCCGGATAAATATGACTTTATCCCAAGTTTTGCCTCATCTACTGAAGTCTAATCTGGTAACTTTGCGGGAAGCTTCTAAGAATCTCAACACCGCTTCCCCTCACTACAACCCAAATGCTCGTTGTGCTTACCATTCAGAAAGCCCAGGCCATGATACCAACGACTGTTGGGCTTTAAAAAACAAGGTGCAAGACCTTACTGAAGCAAAGGAGATTGAATTTGAAGCTCCTGAGATTCCCAATGTTATCACTGCTCCTATGCCCAAGCAAGGTAGTGGTGTTAATGCTATTGAAGATGATATGTTCGTTACTTTTGTTGAGGAGCGTATTACTCCTCTCATGACCGTTAAGTGGAACTTGTTGAAAGCCAGTTTATTTCCGGGTTGTGGCGAAGGTTGCCACTTATGTTTATCTCTACCAACTGGTTGTTATTTGTTGAAGGCAGGTGTCCAGCGCTTGATGGATGATAGAGAGATTTTGTTTGAGAAGACTCCTGTCTCGACTGTTTCTTTCAAGGATGTTTCAATCATAACCATTTCCTTAAATCCTCCCAGGGTCTCCACCAAAAGACCCATCAGGATTACATCTGCTCTGAAGTTGGCTCCTCTGATCATCAATATGCCAGGGCCAATCCCATACTCCTCAAACAAGGTTGTTCCCTAGAACTATGAGGTTGGCGTCTACTACCACGGTGTCAAGCAAGACCTGCCAGCTGTTGAACACCAGGTTTCTGAAAATACTGATCTCGACATTGGCAACATCGTTGGGATCAGTAAAATTACTAGAAGTGGAAGAGTGTTCTCCCCTAAGATTTCTCCTCCAAAAGTTGTTACTAGTCTTGTGATCATTCCTACTGTTGTTCCTGCTAATACTACTACTGCAATTCCTATGATTACCCAAGTTTCCACCCCTATCACCGAGTTGACTGAGACTCGGGGCAAATACATATTGATTGAGATTGTCCAGACGAAGGCGCATTCAGAATCTATCCCAGAGGCTTCCAATAAGGAAATGGAAGAAATCTTAAAGATTGTAAAGAAGAGCGACTACAATGTGGTCGAACAGCTGGGGCAGACCCCTTCTAAGATTTCAATGTTAGCCCTACTATTATGCTCTGAAGCTCACACAAAGGCTTTGGTGAAATTCCTTAAAACTGCCCATGTGCCACAAGAAACCTCAGCGGACCAATTTGAAGATTGTGTGGCCAGTTTGACGGCTAATAAAGGCTTGGACTTTTCTGATGTTGATCTGACTCCCAGAGGAAGAAAACACAATGATTCACTACATGTTTCCGTCGAATGCAGGGGAACTACTTTGGCCCATTTTCTAGTAGATATTGGTTCATCATTGAACGTACTGCCTAAGAAGGCTCTGGATAGATTGGACTGTGAAGGTTTGACCCTGAAGCCCAGTAACATTGTAGTGAGGGCTTTAGATGGCTCGAAAATAATGGTGCACAGGGAGGTGGACATCCCTAACAATGTTGGTTCTCATACCTTTGACTCGACCTTCTACGTGATGGATATCAGGCCATCTTATTCTTGTTTGTTGGGTCGCACTTGGATCCATGGGGCGGGATCTGTCACGTCCACTTTGCATCAGATGATGAAATACCAAGTAAAAGGAAAGATTGTTATGGTACATGGTGAAGAAGAGTACATGGTAAGCCATTTGAATTCCTTCAGGTATGTGGAAATGGATGTCGAGTTCATCGAGACTCCGTGTCAGAACTTCGAAGAGGTTCCTCAGACTATGGCTGCAACTAAAACTGTCACCAATCTTCCAAAGATCGCCAGACCTCCCTTGAAGATGGCTTCTCTCAAAGACACCAAAGAAGTTGTTGAAGAAGGTGGGTGTACCGTCTGAGGCTAACTCCATGACATTCCATACAAATCTGATAAGTTTGGTTTGGGTTTCTTTTCAGGGGCTCAGAGGGTTGTTCGTCGTGCTCGTGCTGGAGGACCTCCCCTACGCATCAGCAATCATGGGGTCAACACCTTAGAAGACAGTGATGGTGACTATGACATGGATAGTTGGATCTTCCCTACTACCAACGGTAAACCCAGTAAATGGACGGAAAAAGACTTTGTACCAATTACTTTCATTTAGAAGTAATTGTCTTTCTTGTTTTTTGATATGTAATAAACAATATAAACTTCATGGCCATGTGTCTTACCCAGGGCACAATGGTTTATCATGTTTCGATTTCATATGGAATTAATAAAGCATTGGACATTCTTGCATACAAATTTTGCACTCTCTGTTTTTCTTTTCTGCTTTTTACTTTGTCTATACAGTTATGCTCTTACACACACTCACACATCAACTGTTGATCCATATCCACTCTGGATCCCATTGATAACAGTTCCGCTATTGCCGGTTATGACTTTGAAAATCCGATCAACCAAGCCGAGGACGAAGGTGAGGAAGATTGTGAGGTACCCAGAGAACTTGCTAGATTGTTACAGCAGGAAGAAAGGGCTATACAGCCTCATGAAGAGCCAGTTGAGACAGTAAACTTGGGAACAGAAGAAGATAGAAAAAAAGTCAAGATAGGTGCAAATTTGGAGCTCAATGTCAAACAACAGTTATTACAGATGTTGCATGATTATGTCGAGATCTTTTCCTGGTCATATGAAGACATGCCAGGACTAGACACGAATATTGTGGTTCATCGTCTGCCAACTAAAGAAGATTGCCCTCCGATAAAGCAGAAGGTTCATTGTATGCGCCCTGAAATGTCAGAGAAGATCAAAGTAGAGGTTATGAAACAGTTCAACATTGGGTTCTTAGCTGTCACCTTGTATCCCCAATGGGTTGCTAACATAGTCCCGGTTCCTAAAAAGGACGGCAACATACGGATGTGTGTGGACTATCGAGATTTGAACAGGGCAAGCCCCAAGGATGACTTTCCGCTTCCCCACATTGACATTCTGGTTGACAACACCGCGCAGCACAAGATCTTTTCCTTCATGGATGGTTTCTCTGGTTACAATCAGATCAAGATGGCACCCGAAGACATGGAGAAGACAATCTTCATCACACAATGGGGAACTTTATGCTACAAAGTGATGCCTTTTGGGTTGAAGAATGCTAGGGCAACTTATCAGTGATCTATGGTAGCTTTGTTTCATGACATGATTCACTATGAGATAGAGGTCTATGTTGATGACATGATAGTCAGGTCTCAAACTGAAGAAGAGCATCTTGATCATCTACAAAAGTTGTTCGATAGGTTGAAGACGTACAAGTTGAGGTTAAATCCAAACAAGTGCACCTTGGGGGTAAGGTCTGGTAAACTGCTAGGTTTAATTGTTAGCGACAAGGGCATTCAGGTAGACCCTGCAAAGGTGAAGGGTATACAAGATATATCGGATCCTCGCACTGAGAAGGAGGTTAGAGGTTTCTTAGTACGCGTAATTTACATTGCCAGGTTCATTTCCCATTTAACTTCTACTTGTGAGCCGATATTCAAACTCTTGAAGAAAGATCAAGTGGTAAAGTGGAATGACGAGTGCCAGACTGCCTTTGAGAGAATCAAAGAATACCTTCAAGAGCCTCCAATACTGATGCCTCTGATTGAAGGAAGACCTTTGATAATGTACTTAACAGTGCTAGATAATCCAATGGGGTGTGTGCTAGGGCAGCATGACGAGTCCGATCGAAAAGAGCATGCGATATACTTCCTTAGCAAAAAGTTTACCGATTGTGAAACAGGATACTCACTGCTCGAGAAAACTTGTTGCGCTTTGTCATGGGCTGCTCACCAACTGAGACAGTATATGTTGACCCACACTACTTTGTTGATATCTAATATGGATCCGATCAAGTACATCTTCGAGAAAGCCCGCTCTCTCTGGAAGAATAGCAGGATGGTAAATGATCTTGACCGAATATGATATCCAATACACAACCCAGAAAACAATTAAGGGAAATGTACTAGTTGATCATTTGGCTCATCAGGCTGTGGATGACTACAAATCCATGAAATTTGAATTCCCGGATGAGAATATTATGTTAGTGACTGACTATGAAGAACCTGGACCGAATGAAGGACCTGAGGAAGGATCTCGATGGACTATGGTTTTTTACGAAGCTTCCAACGCACTCGGCAATGGCATCGGTGTTGTAATCATATCTCCTAAGGGCTGTCATACTCCTTTCACCGCCAGATTATGTTTCAATTGTACCAATAATATGGCAGAGTATGAAGCATGCATCATGGGTCTCAAAGCTGCTATTGACCTAAGAATCAAGTTCTTGAGTGTATTCGGGGATCCAGCCTTGGTAATAAGTCAAATAAAAGGAGAGTGGGACACGAAACACCCGAATCTCATCCCTTACAAAGAACATGTGCTGACATTTCTTCCACACTTTGAAGAAGTCGCCTTTGAACATTTTTCACGAGAAGAGAACCAGTTAGAGGATGCGCTAGCCACTATGTCATTTATGTTTAAGGTCAAGTGGGATAATGAGGCTCCTCGGATCACTATCGAGAAAATGGATGAACCAGCATACTTTCATGAGATTGATACTGAAGAAGTAGCAGACAAACCTTGGTTTCATGAAGTGAAAAGGTATCTCGAGGCTCAAGAATATCCTGAGGGGGCGTCTGCCAATGATAAGAAATTTCTGAGAAGGTTCTCCGCAAAGTTCTTCCTCAGTAATGGAATCCTCTACAAGCACAACCATGACTCTACTTTACTTCGGTGTGTAGACAAGAGCGAAGCAGAGAGGATTATGGCAGATTTACACGAAGGTACTTTTGGAATCCACTCTAGTGGACACACCATGGCAAAAAAGATCCTACGGGCAGGATACTATTGGTCCACTACGGAAGCAAACTGTTATCATCATTCCCGAACTTGTCACAAATGCCAGATCTATGCTGATAAAGTACATGAACCTTCGGTTCCCTTGAATGACTTGATGGCTCCCTGGCCCTTTCCAATGTGGGGCATTGACATGATCGGAGAGATTAGACCTACCGCTTCCAATGGGCATTGCTTCATCCTAGTGGCCATTGATTACTTCACGAAGTGGGTTGAGGCTGCCTCTTTTGCTACTGTTACCAAGAATTTTATGGCGAGGTTTATCAAGCATAACCTAATTTATTGGTATGGTGTTCTAGAGAGAATCATCACAGACAATGGTATAAATCTCAACAATACAATGATCACTGAACTCTGTAAACAATTCAAGATCCAGCATCATAACTTTTCTCCCTACCAGCCGAAGATGAATGGCACTGTAGAGGCTGCTAACAAGAATATTAAGAAAATCATACAGAAGATGACGGTGACATACAAAGACTGGCAGGAGATGTTAACATTTTCTCTTCATGGTTACCGCACCTCAACACGTACGTCAATAGGGGAACACATTATTCTCTGGTATATGGTATGAAGGATTTCTTACCTATTGAGGTCCAAATCCCTTCTTTGAGGATCCTGAAGGATGCGGGCTTGAATGAAGATGATTGGATCCAGACTCGAGTTGATCAACTGAATCTGATTGATGAGAAAAGGCTTATTGCTGTCTGTCATGGTCAAATGTATCAAAAACGGATGATAAAGGCCTTCAACAAAAAGGTCAAACGTCAAGTATATCAAGTGGGTGATCTAGTAATCAAGCGCATCATACTTCCACAAGGTGATCCCAGAGGAAAATGGACTCCCACGTACGAAGGGCCATTTGTAATCAAGAGCATATTTTTCGGTGGAGCCATGATTCTAACAACCATGGACGGTGACGACCTTCCTCACCCTTCTAATGCGGACATAGTGAAAAGATACTACACATAAATACCCGCTAGGTTGACTGGCCTAGGAAAAAATAAGGGTATCCCGGCAAACCAAAAGGGTTCGGGCAAAAATTAGGGATAAATACGAAAAAGTCTCTACACACGGCAATTCAAAAACCTGAAAAGGCGGCTTGGGAAAAAAAGGGTATCCCGGTGGACTGAAATCCCGAAAGGGCAGTCCAGGCAGAAGTTATGGATTTGAAGTGCACAACTATGCCCTATTGGATCACCTTGTGACCAGACTTCAGTATCAACTATTAAGCTCAAACGATACGATCAATCCAGTCAGCTTCGGACAAGTAGCAAAGTGATGAGACGCTCAAGGACATAGGGGCAATAGCAGAATTGAAACTCAACGGGATTATTATACATAGATTTTTTCTCTTAATACACTATTTTTTGTAGTTTTCATTTTTTACGACGGCGTTCTCCTACTAGAACATCGGTCTCTTTGTACAAAATGCCTGTTATAGGTGACCTTCAGAAATCAATACAAATCATTTCTATGAAAGTACAAAACTATTTGCTTTTCTTTTTCTTTTTTGTCTTGCAAAAATGTCCAATGATTATTTTTGACATGTGCATTTAATATGATTATTATTCACAAATACTTGCATAAAAAACAGAAAGACAGTTGCTAATGACTTTAAGAAACGGGGCAAAATCTAAAAAAACCATTTGTAGTCCTGACAGTTACTCTTTCCAGCATGGTACAGGGGCAGAGACATTTTGAGACAAAGTTACCATTACATACGACCCTGTGACGTCTATGTTCCCCACAGAGTAGAAATAACCAAAGTTTTGATCTCTTCTTCCCCAAGCAGGAATTACTTCCTCCAGCCAAGTTCCTTCAGAGAGCTGAAATCTGTATTCCCCAGTTGAGCTTTATAATCTTAAACAGTTCATAAAACCTCCTCCCAGGAAGAGTTTATTTCTCTAACTGCAGAAGTTTATTCCCCAATAGAGTTTATTTCTCTACATCGGCAAAACCTTCCAACAAAGCATTATCTCTTTCCACATAGTCAATCCCCGATAGAATATCCTCAAACAGAAAGAGGAAATCCCCAGCAGATCGTGTCCATTCATCATCCCCAGCGGAAATCAAGGATTCAGTTTCCAAATACTCTTCAGCAGCAGTCTGGGATTTACTTTCCCAGACTAAGAAATATCACAATAGAGTCCTATATTCATAAATCATGGCATGCGCATATACATCGCATACAGCGTAATCTCATTTATTTTGAGAACATCATCACAATGCATTTCATACATCATGACATTGCATACGACTAACTCTTTACCGTTTTCAGGAAAGATCAAATCAACAAACACCGTTGACTACTTACGTGACCTGGTAGTCTTCTCAAAAGCTACGTCTAACGAAGGGCTATTTCAGCATTTTCCTCAGAAAGACGTTCTCAAAAGACTTTCTTTGGTTCAATTGAATCGATACTAAGATTCTTCTGATTTCCATTCCATTCGAAGTTAATTTAAGACCTTCTTTGGTTCAGTTAGATCGATACTAAGATCTCTCTGATTTCTACTCCAGTTGAAGATATTCCAAGACTTTTGTCAAGTTCAGTTGAATCGATGCTAAGATTCTTCTAATTTCCATTCCAGTCATAGTTAATTCAAGACCTTCTCTGGTTCAGTTAGATCGATACTAAGATCTCTCTGATTTCTATTCCAGTTGAAGATATTCCAAGACTTTTGTATGGTTCAGTCGAATCGATACTAAGACTCTTCTGATTTCCATTCCAGTCAAAGTTAATCCAAGACCTTCTCTATTTCAGTTAGATTGATACTAAGATCTCTCTGATTTCTATTCCAGTTGAAGATATCCCAAGACTTTTGTCTGGTTTAGTAGAATCGATACTAAGATTCTTCTGATTTCCATTCCAATCAAAGTTAATCGAAGACCTTCTCTGGTTCAGTTAGATCGACACTAAGATCTCTCTGATTTTTATTCCAATTGAAGATATTCTAAGACTTTTGTCTGGTTCAGTCGAATCGATACTAAGATTCTTCTAATTTCCATTCCAGCCAAATTTAATTCAAGACCTATTATGGTTCAGCTAGATCGATACTAAGATCTCTCTGATTTCTATTCCGGTTGAAGATATACCAAGACTTTTGTCTGGTTCAGTTAGATCGATACTAAGATCTTCTGATTTCTATTCCAGTTGAAGATATTCTAAGACTTTTGTCTGGTTCAGTCGAATCGATACTAAGATTCTTCTGATTTCTATTCAAGTCAAAGTTAATTTAAGACCTTATCTGGTTCAGTTAAATAGATACTAAGATCTCTCTTATTTCTATTCTGGTTGAAGATATTCCAAGACTTTTGTCTGGTTCAGTTAGATCGATACTAATATCTATCTGATTTATATTTCAGTTGAAGATATTCCAAGACTTTTGTCTGGTTCAGTTAAATCGATACTAAGATTTTCCTGTTTTCCATTCCAGTCAAAGTTAATTCAAGACCTTCTCTGGTTTAACTAAATCGATACTAAGATTTTCTTGATTTCCAATCCAGTTGAAGACAACTCAAGATATTTCTCTGGTTCAGTTAAATCGACACCAAGATTTTTCTGATTTCTATTCCAATTAAATAAACAGCAAAGCCTGGAGTCTGACCACATAGCAGTTAATTGCATGTTTCCCCAGTAAGTCGCTGTGAAGCCTGGAATACGACCAAATAGCAGTCAGTCTCATTATCCTCAGCAAGTCACTATGAAGCCTGGATCCTGACCAGATAGCAGTTCACTTCCGTCTCTTCAATCAAGAGATGACTCCCCAGTAGAGTAATGGACAACTGAAGCTCCTAAGCTCTATTTCCCAAGACAAAGACCAACATTTCTCAACGGAGTCCTCCTCAACAACAGGAATAAGAATTCCCACAAAGGAATATCTCATGAAATCAACATTGTTCCATATGGCATCTTTAAGCCCATCTCCGACGATCTTCAGTCATCTTCCCCAAATGGCATCTATAAGCCCATTCCCGATATTATCTAACAGTCGAGTATCATTTCAGACGAGTGCAAATTTCTGGGCACTCTAGTGTTCAATCATCTTCCACCTTCAGATCACGAAAGGCAGACCAGCCAATCTACATCCTTAGGTTTAAGAAAACAAAACAGGGGAAGATGTTGTACCCCAAAATTTGCCCTCTTATTCCGTTCAAGACATGCCTCTATAGGTCCTTACCTTCTCAAGGATGACTAAGAATTGACCAGGAAAATTCCCCTTCTAAGGCAATGAGCCTCAATTAGGGTTTCAATTGTAAGAAAGATGTGTGAGTCCCAAGGATCCCAAATGTTTTCCATTGTCCTAATATGTCCTCAAGATCATCCATGCCAAATTTCATGCCTTGAACAATAAGTTTGCTCAGTCAACTGCTTAAATGCTTGAAAATCAACTATACTAGGTCAAAAGTCAATTGTGGCCCAAATATAGTCAAACTTCAAGACTTTTGGTCAATGCCAAAATTTTAAAGTAATATCCATCATTTGATCAAGAGTTGATCATGATTCCTCAAGAAATGCCTCTAACTCATCAAAAGTCAAAAATGGCAAATTAGGGTTTTTATCGGAAAAGTCAATCAAACTTTGACCAAGCATAACTTTCTCATACTTTATCATAAATTTTTCCACCAAGGCTCATTTTGAATATAATCTAATTCCATACAACTTCTCTTCATCCCTCATGTTCAAGAAATTCCCCAATCAAAAGATACAAGCTCATACATTATAGGTCCTTTCAAAAAGTCAACAAAAACACCTTTTGGGTCAAAGCTCCTTACATGAACATGGAAGATCCAATTGAGATGAAACTAAAAATTTTGTTTAGACAACATCCTAATCTATCTAAAAAGTCCAAGAACACCCTCTTAGGGTTAAAAATGAGAGAGATATGAATTGCTAAAGTTGACCAATTTTTGGAAAACTGCATGAAGCCAATATTGACCAAACTTGAATTTTTTCCAAATGGGCCCATGTTTTCATGCTTGAAACTTGTTCTTAACATAGCCCACGACCTCTGAGCTTAATCATACATTATTTTATTATTTTTATTATTTATTTTGAATTTTTATTCATTAACAGTCAAAATTAAATAAATAAATAAGGGAAATTATGTAAGATAAGATTTAAGAATCTTTTTCTCATCAAATAAGGGACAAGATAGGCTGAAATATCAAGGCAAAAACGCATGGGACAAAAGGAGAAGGAGATATTCTTGTTTTAGCAAGTTTTGAATGAAATCTTTATGCTTTAAAAAAGATGATCATAATTGATTCTTTTGGTTGTGTTTTAACCTAATGGAATTCACTATATGTACATGATAATCTGCCAAGCCCAAGGACACGAAAAAGAAGCCTCCAAACCAAGAACAAAGTTGCAAAATTATTCAAGTGTGGTGCAATTCCAAATCTCACGCTCCAGCCAATCTCAATCAGATCCAGGCGTTCCATCATCCTTCTGAGGATCCCAAGAGTAGAACCAACCTCTTCCTGAAGGCGCATACAGAACCACCCCCTACGATAACTCACGGTTTGCAAATTTCACAAACTTCAAACTTTCAATTTATGGCATATAAATAATATCTCTGCACATATTTGAGTTTAATATCATATTTGCGTATATTTTAAACCGTTACATGCAAGCTTTGACGCCAGAATCAAGAAGTTCCATTGTTAGGGCACGAGTTTTCTGTTTCTTTGCATCTGCATTTACAGGTTGTTTCAGCCAAAAAGAATACCACAATCATGATCACATCCTATGATTTAGGGGGGGGGGTAGGGAAAGTTTCTGGATTGGAAATGTCATATTCTGCAGGTTTCAACTTTTGTCTCACAGGAGAAGACAACGGTCGACCACCGTGAGGGGTGGTTTGACCCTCCCTGCGCTGGCATGGATGGATGGCTTCTTCTGATTGGCTCATTTGAAATATAGGGTCCCACTCCACATGCGTGTTTTGTTTATTAATATATTTAACTAAATTTTCACATATTATATTATTATTTCATCTATATGCATGAATGACAAGATGGCTTGGTGGTAGAAGGGGCGCGTGCAAAGGGAAGAGACTTGGGTTCGATTCTCAGGCTTGAAGTTTATTTTTTCTAATCAGTTTCTTCCAGATCTAGTGTAGCCAGGCTATTCATGTGCATCATGGGATAGCAGGTCAACACCATCAGATCTCAGTTGACCTGGATCCAGTGCCTCTAGCATGCAGGCATACCATAGACCTCTCTAACACAACAACACCAGATCCAGCGCAGTTGTGGGCCACCATATCTGGGCCCTTAGCAAAGATTTTAGCTTGCACCCCCCAATTGGGTTTCTCACCCCAGGCCTATTTTTTTAATTTCTTTATTCTTTTTTTATTTAGTTTATATTTTTTTGTTTATTCTTTTTTTTAAAATCATAAAAATCATAAAAAATTAGGACTTAGAGTTTTTCTTAATAAAATTAATTTTTGCAAATTAATTCAATTAAGCTTTAATTTGTTTTCCTTAATTTAAAATTAATTAGAGATTAGCTTAAATTTCAAATCCTTTTTCATAAAAAAAAACATCAAAATATTTTAATAGACAATTAGATTTTAGGGTTTCAAACGTAGGCCAGTATTAATTTTGGTGCGTTATTATTTTTCATGCGATTATGTTTTTTTATTATGTAACTGTGTCCGGTTTGTAATAGTTAATTAGGGTTTTCAATTTCCGCATTTTATTTTTCAGTCATTATTTATGTATCTACACCAAAGCCTTGTAATAGCTGTAGGAACTTTGTTTCTCGCCTTTATATTTATTATATGCTCGTATATAAACTGTTAGTAAATTAGGCATGGATGACAAAAATTAATCAATTAATCATTAGGTCACTAACATTAAGATAAAATACTTGAAAAAAGGCACATTGTTACACACTTGCATGCCTATGGTATAACCTCACTTGTTGCCTTCGAAAATGGTCATGTCCCTCGAACGTAGGTATATCTTAGAAAAGACCCTCAGTTTAAAAGTCATCATAAAGATCATTGTCTCTTAATGTCCCTCGAGTTGCCTATGAAAAATGATCTTGTCCCTCGATGTTGCCTACATGATGACAGTCCCTTCGAAATACTAAGATATCCTTACATGTTGCCTTCAACGACCATAAACATCCCTTTCGATAGTCCCTTAACATCCAACGATAGGGCTACCTATTCACTAATAGTAGGATAGAACTATCTAAAGGAAAGGAGGAAAAGAACGCCTTTTTCGAGTAGGTAGACAGTTCTTAATTACTTGCTCAAATCTGATTCCTTTTTACACTTACACACTTTCAAAATTCTTTTCAAAAACGCTTTATCACACTCTTGAGGACTGATACAAGAGTTATCATAAAGTAAACAAAATCTTTCAAAACACACAAACACGAAAACAGTTTTCAAAAATGAGCAAGTACCTAAGAGCCCATGGAAAACCACGGATGGAAAGGGTGCTAACACCTTCCCTTTCCATAATCTACCCCTCTTACTCAGAAAATCTAGAAAAAGGTCTTTTTCTATTCTTTTCACCCTTTCCTTTGTTGGATAAAAGAAAAGTCGGTGGTGACTCTTGCTTACCGCGACATTTGCAAATACAAAATGCAAACCTGTATAAACAGTCGGTTCTTCCACCGTATCAAAGAATGCCTAATCAAGCTTATGCAAACATTGTGGTTGAGATTATGCCTTATATCCTCAAAGATAAAAAGGATTTGAGTAAGGCAACAAATTGTTTTAACATCTTAAGAGTTTGATTCAGAATCTTTACTAGTTGCATACACCACAAGGAAGCAACATATTCTACTAATTGCATCTCTTTGGATCAGAATTACATGATGCACTACTTAGTCAAAGGAAAGAAGATAAACTAACCTGTAATTCTCTTCGAGTATCTTTAAGATGCAGTCGGAATCTCTAGAGATAGTAGCAAGAAGAAAAGGAATTGGATTCCTTTTGGAAGATTAATGATTGATATCTTGATTGAGAGTAAGATTGCAAACTATTTGAATCTACAACTCAAACTATTGTACCCTAAAATTTTCCCTCCCATTTTCTTCAATGCATTCTTTTAAGGCTCCTCAAATACTCAAGAATCTCAAGGGATAACAAGTCAAATGCTCCTCCTAAGTCAAGAGCCTACTACTAGGGTTTTGAGTTTCTCAAGGAAATTTGGTTTGAAAAGGTCTCAAGTGGATTTCATGGTTCTCCATAGGTCCTCAACAATGTCCATGTCAAGTTTCAAGCCCTACATCAAAAGTTTGCTCAATCAATGGCTCAAATAATTGAAAATCAACTATATTGGTCAAAAAGACAATTATGGTCAACATACAGTCAAACTTCAAGATTTTTGGTAAACATAAACCTTTTGAAGTAATATTCATCATTTGATAAAGGGTTGATCATGATTCCCCAAGGAAAGCTCTCAAATCATCAAAAGTCAAGAATTGCCAAATTAGGGTTTCCTTAGGAGTAGTCAATTGAACTTTGAACAGGCATAACTTTCACATACTTCATCAACTTTTCCCCAAACAAATCCCAAGAAAATCCAATTCTATACGTCTTCACTTCTATTCTCAAGTCCAAAAAATGCTTCATTTGGAAGATATGAGCTAATACATTATAGGTCATTTTCAAAAGTCAACAAAAGACACTTTTTGTCAAGGCAACTTACATCAAGATAAATTCTTCAAAAGCAAAACTTATCAACATAGATATTGTATAGGACATCTTGAGCTTTCAAAAAAGTCAAAGATCATCTTCAAAATGTGAAAATTGAGCAAGTTATGAGTTACACAAGTTAGGAGATTTTGAAAGAATTCATGAAGTTCAAATTGGGCAATTTTGAATCTTTGAACCAATGGGCCTAATTTTTTAGACTCAAATATGTGCATGATATTTTAGATGACCCCTAAAACCATTCCCTTATTTTTCATTATTTTTATTTATTTTATTTGAATTTTTATTCATTTAAAACAAATTAAATCAAAATAAAAAGTGAGGCTAATGGCCTTAGGCGCATGATTGGATTTATGGGTCAAGATTGAAGCCCAGATATTCATGCAAGCCAGCAATGTGTCTCTATATTCATGAAAAAATTAAAATGGAAAGAATGCTACAAAGTTTGGCAAGTTTTCAAATTTTGATTCTTGTCTTAAAACATGGTTAAAAGCTACAAAGTTTGGCAAGTTTTCAAATTTTGATTCTTGTCTTAAAACATAGTTAAATTCTTGATTCATTTCCATATTTTCTAGCCTATTCACTCTCTCTATAAATACTCAAGCAATGCAAGTTCAAGGGACCACGAAATTCTTGCATACCAAAGCCATTTCAAAAGTCTCTAAAAAATCATATGCATAAAAGCTAGCAAAATTCTCAAAAAATTATCAAGAACCTTCGTGCTTCAAAACTCTACCTGCAGACCTTCTCATCCCATAAATCTATCCTTATCATATCCCTGAACGTTAAAGGCTAAGCTTCGACTAGTTACCATGATCCAAAACACATGATAAAGGCATATCATACATTTCCGATCACATAACATTTTGAGATTCATACTCTTTTGTTTTACTTTGTTTTGAGCTTAATTATTATTAATAACGTGTTTTTGAGTACTTGATGAACAAGTTCTAACCATTGATACACTTTCGTGCATGCGGATTCGATACATACGATTTTTCCTCCGATCTGTGCATTTTTATCCAAAGCGCATGATTCAAGAACTTTTAGCCCATAACTTTTTTTGTTTATTGTTTATTTTTGTTTTTATTTATTTATTTCTTTTTCTTTTTAATTACTTTTTTCAATGAAATCATAAAATCAAATAAAAAATTAGATTCACGATTTAATTAATTGGCTTTATTTTTACAATAAAATTAATTAATTTAATCATTTTTTATTATATTTTGCTAATTAAAATTGGTTAGAATTAGGTTTATTATCATAAAACTTTTTCCTAATTAAAAACAACAAAAAACATTTTTCTACTTAGAATTTTTAGGATTTTACATATTTCCTCTTTTCCATTCTTCGCGCGTTTGTTTACTTTTTTTGCATTATTTTCATAAATAGTTGTAACTACTCAATGGGATGTAATAGCGTAGTTTAATTTCCGCACTTTTATTTTTCCACACTTGTATATATTTAACTGCTAGTGGTATGCTAATAGGATTGCATGACAAGATTTAAATGCAAACGGTAGAAAACCTAACATCCAAGATAAACATAACTAAAACACAATACACTTCACACTCACGCACCTCTAAGGTACTTCCACTTGTTGCCGTCGAAAAACAAACAGTCATGTCCCTCGAACGTGGGACACTTTAGCAAAGTCCCTCGATATAAAGATCGTAGTCTCTCGAAGACCCTTTGATGCTGCCTTCGGTAAATGATCTAATCCCTTACGATAAAATTTCTAAAGTTCCCTACGAGTTTCCTTTATGATTGTATGATGACTCGCGCTTGTCCCTCAAACATCCAATGACAGGGCTACCTACCAACTAATGGTAGGATAACACTATCTAAAGGAAAAGAGGAAAAGTACAAAGACATTTCGAGTAGGTAGACAACTCGTAGTTGGTTGCTCATAAAACAAAACAAATTTCTCACACATACACTCTCTTTTATAAATATTTTCAAAGACAAAAACACTTTGTATGCGTTCTCAATGATATGAGAATCATTACAAAGTTCTCCGCACTAAGGAGTCTTTCTAAAATATTTTCAAAATACACTTACATAAAAAAGCATTTTCAAAGTGAGATAGCAACTAAGAGCCCGTAGATAACTACGGATGGAAAGGGTTCTAATACCTTCCCTTCACTTAACCTACCTGAACTCAAAATATTTAAAAAGGTTTTTCCTATTATTTTCACCCTTTCCTTTGTTGGATAAAAGAAAAGTCAGTGGCGACTCTTGCTAACCACAATATTTGCGATAAAATGCAAAAGCAGTAAAGTCAGTTCTCCCACCGTATTACAGAACTAGTGACTCTGCTACGGAAAACTAAAAGAGGGGTCACCTTAGAGATATTTCATATTTTAAATGCTTTCCTTGTTTGACTTGCTTGATTTATTCTTGAAGGGTTGTTTGGGTATTCTTGTAAAGATCCTATACCCGGATCTGGGGCATATTAGGTAAGTAGCAATAGATCATGGGGATTATGCAGCGTAATACCGACATGGTTAAAGCAATGACTATGTTAGTGTGACATATTTGTTGGTACCGGTGTCCCTTGAGTCTAGTCAGGGAGAATACGAGGCCTTTGTATGGTGTCATAAAGCACTAATCGACCGTAGAACCTTAGTTGAATAACTTGACCATTAGAAAGTAGTGAGATAGTCGACTTTGGTGTAAGACTGAAGTTGGTTGATACTCGATACTACACTCATTGAGATCGGACTTTTGGGATATTTTTGTCGCGAAAATAGATTGCTTGTGTTGAAATAATGCCCGATGAAGAAAGATGAATGATATTGAGATTCCTTAGAACTCGGTTACTTTCTTATAGGAAAGTTTGAGCCAACTAAAACTTCAAGAGGGTACTGCCTACAACTCCATGCAAGCTTAAACCTAAGGCCTTGTGTGTTTTGCTTATGTATGATTAAATTGTTTGAACATAACATCATAACATCATGGCATAGTGACATATCATTTCTGTTAGAACAAAGTTTGAATCTACTACCCTAAGTTTAAGTTTTGATGATAACAAAATGCAAAGATATATAAATTGTATGATTCATGTAAGACATATATGCTACCTAAAAATTACATTCTGTTTTACAGAAACTCTGATGGACATCAGCAAGAGAATATCATCATCAGCATCAGAAGATGAAATCTGAACATCAGCATCAGAAGATGTTATATCAGATGCCAGAATCAGAAGATCAACATGTGCTTACGCTGAAGCTTGATGAACAGATCTGCGCGTAAAAATCTGAACTCTGATCAAGAAAACAATAACTCATCAGCACCTAGCATCGTCAGAATAAGCCAAAGCCAGAACACGCTTAAGTGGCAACGGTACTATGCATTCAAGATACTTTATTATCAACGGCATTATTCCAGACAAATATCTTCTCAATTTGGAAAGAATGTTATTGGCATTGAAACGGAATTAACTGACTCCAACATACCATTTTCCAATGCTATATAAACAAGTCAGTGAAGATTGAATTGGCTAATGCTCTACAACTCTCTACACGCCTAAAGCTATTCATCATCTTCCTCACTCTCAGTCTGCTAAAGCTCTCTAATTCTTTACTCAATTATTTTAGCACTCTAGTTCTCATAAGCTTAACGTGTGCAGTATCACAGTTGTGATAAACAGTTTTTGTAGAAAACATTCAACACACTTAGATTTCATTTATCTGTAAGAAAGTATTTCCTTGAGAAACCGGTTTGTGGTTTGACTTAAGAAGGCTTTAGAAGTTGTTAAAGCAGTTGTAATATTCAGTTGAATATAGTGGATTAAGACCTCGTTGGAGAGAGGCGAAATCACCTTGACGGGTGGACTGGAGTAGTTTGAGATCAAACGAACCAGGATAAAAATACCGTGTTGACTGCAATTGATTTCAAGTTTTTACAATTCAACCCCCCTTCTTGTGTTTTTCACTTCTTCAATTGGCATCAGAGCGCCTGGTTCTGAGCTAAAACACTTAACCGTGTCAGTACAAGATCCAGCGTCAGAAAAACACAATGGCAGGAACATATCAACACACCAGCAATGACAACAATGAAGACAGAGACAGATTCAGCGGCAAACCTCCAGTCTTTGATGGAGAAAATTTTGATTATTGGAAAGACAGAATTGAAAGCTTCTTTCTGGCACATGATGCTGATCTGTGGGACATGGTGACAGATGGATACACGCACACAGTGAATGCAAGCGGACAGAAGATTGACAAGAAAGCAATGTCTGATCAACAAAAGCGTAACTTCAAAAATCACCACAAGGCCAGAACCATTCTTCTCAGCGCCATCTCTTACGCTGAATATGAAAAGATCTCTAACAGAGACACATCAAAGAACATGTTTGACTCACTCAGAATGACGCATGAAGGCAACATTCAGGTCAAAGAAACTAAAGCTCTTGCGCTCATTCAGAAGTATGAGGCATTCAAAATGGAAGAAAGTGAATCCATTGAAACAATGTTCTCAAGATTCCAAATTCTGGTGGCTGGTCTCAAGGTTTTGGACAAAGGATACTCTATTGCTGATCATGTCAAGAATATCATCAGAAGCTTGCCAAAACAGTGGAGGCCAATGGTTACAGCGCTGAAGCTAGCTAAATATCTCAACAAAATTTCTCTGGAGGAACTTATCAGCTCCCTCAGAAGTCATGAGATAGAGCTAGAAGTTGATGAACCTCAGAAGCAAGGTAAGCCTTTAGCATTAAAATCTAACAGAAAATCTGACTCTAAAGTTTTGCAGGCAGTTGAAGAAACATCTGATGGATCCTCATCAGAAGAAGACGAACTTTCCCTCCTCTCTAGAAGAGTGAACCAACTATGGAAGCATAGGCAAAGGAAGTTCAGGAATCCCAGAAGATCTGATCAGAATGAGTCCTATTCCAGATACAGAAGGTCAGATTCTTCCTCTGGATACAGAAGATCTGAAGGCTCCTCAGGAAGCAGAAAGCCAAACACCAAGTACATCATCTGCTATGAATGCAATGAGCAAGGACACTGCAAGAGTGACTGTCCAAAGCTTCAGAGGGAAAAGCCCAAAAATAAGTTTGGAAGAGAAAAGAAGAAAAGTCTCATGGCTACATGGGATGACTCTGACTCGTCTGAAGCTGACTCAGAATCAGATGATGAGAGAGCAAACATAGCTCTCATGGCCAACATTTCAGAAGACAGTGAAGCTTCTGAATCAGACTCAGAATCAGACACTGAAGAGGTATTTCCTGACTTTGCAATTAATTTTACTAAGGCTGAACTTGTTGAAAGCCTTAACGAAATTCTGGAAAGGTACCAGCAGATTAGAGTTAAATTCAAAAACCTGAAAAGGAATCTTGAATCTGACTCTGATAAAACTGAGAGTCTTAAATTGGAAAATTTTGAGCTGAAAAATAAAATTTCAAAGTTAGAAAATGTTTTACAAAACTCTCAGAAGGAAACAATTTCTGAAACTCCCAGCAGCGCTGATGAGATCATCAAGGAGTATGATCATAGTTTTCAGAAGTTCCTTGCTAAAAGCATAGATAGAAGCAAAATGGCTTCAATGATCTATGGAGTTAGCAGAAACGGCAGAAAGGGAATAAGATACCAAGGTAAGGTTCCTACACCAAAGAATGCCATGGATTTAACTATTAAACACACTCCTCTGAACTCACATTTTGTGTATGGTCACACACATGATATTAAATATACTAGTAGCAAGTATTCTGTGAAACCAAAATTCAACCAGAGTTTTGGTAAATCTAACAAATCAGGACCCAAGAAAATATGGGTACCTAAGGATAAAATAATACATGTTATAGATATCTTTAGCAGCAAATCAGAAACACCAGTCATGGTACCTGGACTCTGGCTGCTCGCGACACATGACGGGAAGAAGGCATATGTTCCAAAGCCTGGAACTTAAGCCTGGAGGCCACGTTGGCTTTTGAGGCAATCAGAGGGGAAAGATCATTGGCTCTGGAACTGTAGGTAATGGAAACCTTCCCTCTATAAATAATGTTCTGTTAGTAGATGGATTAATGCATAATCTATTATCCATAAGTCAATTAAGTGATAACGGTTATGATATAATCTTTAATTAAAAATCATGTAAAGCTGTTAGTCAGAAAGATGGGATTATCCTATTTAATGGAAAGAGGAAAAACAACATTTGTAAAATCAAACTTTCTGAACTGAAAAGTCAGAATGTAAAGTGTCTTCTGTCTGTTAACAACGAGCAATGGATCTGGCACAGAAGATTGGGTCATGTTAGTATGAGAAGAATATCTCAGATTAACAAACTCAATCTGGTCAGAGGACTTCCTAATCTGAAGTTCAATTCAGATGCTCTGTGTGAAGCATGTCAGAAAGGCAAGTTTACAAAACCTTCTTTCAAATCTAAAAATGTTGTTTCTACCTCTAAGCCATTAGAACTTCTGCACATTGACTTATTTGGACCAGTTAAAACTGCTTCAGTCAGTGGCAAGAAGTATGGGTTAGTAATCTTAGATGACTATAGCAGATGGACATGGGTAAAGTTCTTAAGACACAAGGACGAGTCACACTCTGTGTTTGTCACCTTCTGTAACCAAGTTCAGAATGAAAAGGATCTTATAATCGTTAAAGTCAGAAGTGATCATGGTGGAGAGTTTGAAAACAAAGATTTTGAGTCATTCTTTAATGACAAAGGCATTCTGCATGATTTCTCTTGTCCTAGAACTCCCCAGCAAAATAGAGTTGTAGAACGAAAGAACAGAACATTTCAAGAAATGGCCAGAACCATGATCAATGAGACAAACGTTGCTAAGATCTTCTGGGCAGAGGCAATAAACACAGCGTGCTACATTCAGAATAGAATCTCCATAAGACCTATTCTGGAAAAGACTCCATATGAATTGTGGAAGAACAGAAAGCCCAACATTTCATATTTTCATCCATTTGGATGTACTTATTTTATGTTAAATACAAAAAATTATTTGAACAAGTTTGACTCTAAAGCACAGAAGTGTATTATGTTAGGATACTCTGAACGCTCAAGAGGGTACAGAGTATACAATACAGAAACACAGATTGTGGAAGAATCAATCAGTGTTCGTTTTGATGATAAGCTTGACTCTGAAAAGTCAAAGCAGAATGAAGTCTTTGCAGGTATGGAAGTTGAATTCACAGGTTCTTAAGACAAGTCATCAGAAGCTCTCAACAACGACACTCCTTCAACATCAGAAAGAGGCATTGCGAGCAATCCAGCAACACCTGTTGATCAACCTCAGAAAAGACTACCCAGAAGCAGCTTGGATCACCCAGAAGAAACCATCTTAGGAAGAAAAGAAGATCCAATCAGAACAAGAGCCAGCTTCAGAAACTCTGAAGAATCCCTCATGGGACTTGTTTATCTGATTGAACCTTCCTCAATTGATGAAGCACTTCTGGACAACGACTGGATTCTAGCAATGCAAGAAGAGCTGAATCAATTCACCAGAAATGACGTATGGGATCTTGTTCCCAGACCAAAAGGATTCAACATCATTGGAACAAGATGGGTGTTCAGAAACAAGTTGAACGAACAAGGTGAAGTTATCAGAAACAAAGCACGACTGGTAGCACAAGGTTATAGTCAGCAAGAGGGGATAGACTATACAGAAACCTTTGCCCCAGTCGCCAGGTTAGAAGCTATCAGACTTTTAATTTCGTTTGCTGTTAATAAAGGCATCACTCTGTATCAGATGGATGTCAAGAGTGCATTCTTAAATGGATATATAGAAGATGTTTTCAAACTAAAGAAGTCACTATATGGTATGAAACAAGCTCCCAGAGCTTGGTATGAAAGACTAAGTAACTTTCTGTTAGAAAAAGAATTCACCAGAGGGAAGGTGGACACTACCTTATTCTGTAAGTCAGTTAAGAATGACATCTTAGTTTGTCAAATTTACGTTGATGATATTATTTTTGGATCTACTAATCCTTCTCTTGGAAGAAAATTTGCTAAGTGTATGCAGGCAGAATTTGAGATGAGCCTCATGGGAGAACTGAAATTCTTTCTGGGAATTCAGATCAATCAAAATCCAGAGGGAACTTACATTCATCAGAGCAAATATGTCAGAGAACTTCTGAAGAAATTTGACCTCTCAGAATGTAAGTCATCAAAGATTCCAATGCATCCCACGTGCATTCTGGAAAGAGAAGAGGTAAGCAAAAAGGTAGAACAGAAGGTCTACAGATGTATGATTGGTTCTCTCCTTTATCTGACGGCTTCAAGGCCTGATATCTTATTCAGCGTATGTATTTGTGCTAGATTCTAATCAGATCCTAGAGAATCTCACTTAACAGCTGTTAAGCGAATTTTCAAGTATCTGAAAGGTACTACTAATCTAGGTCTATTTTATAGAAAATCTAGTGATTACAGCTTAGTAGGTTATTGCGATGCTGACTTTGCTGGAGACAGAGTAGAGCATAAAATTACTTCTAGAAGCTGCCAGTTTTTGGGAGAAAATCTGATCTCTTGGTCCATCAAAAGGCAATCCACAATTGCGCTATCAACAGTAGAAACTAAGTACATAGCAGCAGTAGGATGTAGCACACAAATGCTCTGGATGAAAATTCAGCTTGAAGACTTCCAGATTTTTGAGAGTAACATCCCTATACTCTGTGACAATACTTCTGCCATTTGCTTAAGTAAAAATCCTATTTTGCATTCTAGGGCTAAGCATATAGAGATAAAACACCATTTCATTAGGGACTATATTCAGAAAGGAATTTTGAACTTAAAATTTATTGATACAGACCATCAATGGGCTGATATCTTCACTAAACCACTTTCTGAAGATAGGTTCAACTTCATTCTGAAACATCTCAGCATGAAGCTCTTCCCAGAGTGAAAATGTTTTAATTTTATATATTAACCTTCAGAATGTGTTTTCTGTTTACTGTGAACTTCTGATCAATCTTCTTTCAGAAAGATAGACATGCAGATTGTATCAGATTCTATTCTTAAAGACCTGAGCGTTTCAGCTCAAGGATAGACGTGTTGCTCACTAAATCAAATAAGTGTCATCCAGTCATCAGCAAATCTCTGAAGCAGAACACGCGTGCACGCTTATGAGAAGGCAAAACGCTGATTGGATGCATTGAGACACATGTCTGGTAACCGTTCCAAATATCTTTCTCAAATCCCCCAAAATCAGCAAGCATTAAATGCGTGTAATCATGAGTTAAACTGTAATCATGAATTAATTCTCTCTCTTAAAACCGTTTACATTTTCAAAACACTTTTTGAAATCTATTTAAGCACCTTAACATCATTCATTAAATTTTTACCGTATCTTACATTCATACAAATATTTTCTGCTTTCTTACTTGTGTGTTCATCTTTTTCAAAGAAAACCCTTTTTCAAGCTTTTCTCTCAGAAAACCCTAGTGTGAACATGGCAACTTCTAGCACTGTTTCTGCAGGTTCTCAGAAGGAGGCTTCATCTGAACAATACCAAATTCCCTTCAGAACTCTACTTACACCAGTGAAGAACTTGGAAGTTCTGTCTGAACTGATCGTTGATTTCATCAGTCTGAAAGAAAATGGATTCGATTTGACAGAAGAAGTTAGGGCACAAGGATGGGAGCGATACTTTGATAGGTTGGTGGGTCCAACGTTCCCAGTATTGGTCAAAGAATTCTGGATTCATGCGTCTTCATCAACACATCAAGTTACTTCCTATATCATGGGAAAGAAGATTGTGATCACTGAGGATCACATTGCAAGGCTGATTGGATACACTGGTGGTGGTATCCGTTGTATCGACATGGCAGAAAGATGCTCAGACGCTGTTGTCATTGTAAGAGAGATTTTCACCCATGGGGTTCCCAGCAGCAAAATCAGAGATTTGAAGGATCAGCATAGAATATGGGCGAAGATTATTCTGGGGTGCTTCAATCACAGGAAGCCCACAAGCTCTCTTGATTATATAAACATAGATCAGCAGTTTCTGATCTATTTTATTAATCAGAAGGTAAAGATTAACTTGGCTCATCTTCTGTTTAATCACCTCAGGACCAGCGTCAAGGAGACAAGAGAAGAAGAAAGGACAAAAAGGGATTGGATACCCTTTGGCAGGTTAATATAAGATATTCTAATGGAGAATAGGCTGATTGAACACCTTACAGAAGCACAGGAATTAAGCTCTATTGAACCTACTGTTGGCAAGCCTCTGAATGCCAAGAATCTGAAGAAAATGAAACTGATAGAGAATATCATAAAGGAGCCCAGCGTCACTCCTCTTGCTGACATCACCAGCAGAAGAGTCCCTCTGTACGACTTTCCAATATTCTCTGAGATTGACTCTAAACCAGTCATTGTTCTCAGATACTTGGATGCTTGCAAGGCTGATGGCACAGATCCCACTCTGAACATTAAAGATCTGCACCAGCAAACTCCAGAAGTTACTGTGAAGAAGACGAAGAAGAGAAAGGCTACTTCAGAAGGACCATCCCAGCAGACCCCAAAGAAGAGAGGTAATCTATCTGCTGTTAATGTTTTAAATTCTTCTGTTATTCCAACATCTATTCCAACCCCAGCTTCATATGAACTCCCAATCCCCATACCAACCATTGATGACACTGAACCAGAGGCTGACCCTTCTGAGTCACTAACTCTCAGGATATCCCGCACCAAATCCCAAAATCCAAAACCCACAACATCAACAGAATCAGAACTTGACAAAGTTCTTTCTAAAATTGATCAACGTTCTTCCGCTCCCCTCTCATAAAATCCAAACACTCAACCAAAAACTCCTCATTCACCACAACCAGCAACTACACTATCTCCAATACTAGAGGAACCAGAAATTCCACCTCCCTCTCCACAACCAGAACTTCATCCACCTTCACCTCAACCACCATCTCCACAACCTGAGTTTCAACACTCTGAAACTCCATCACCTGAACCTCTTTCACCTCAATCCTCTGAACCACAACCCTTGGCAATTCAGCTGCCTTGTGGTACAACTGTAAACATTCCCCAACTGCCATCCTCACCAAAAACTACCCCTCCAAATACTCCAAACAGTCCAATTATCATTTCTGACTCTCCTACTCCATCTCCCAAACAAAATACAGAAGACCACAGCAGGACCTTCATTGATTTAACAATCCTTGACCGTCTTGCTGACCTTAAAAATAAAATAGCCATCCCCAAACCCAAACAACTAGATGTTGGTGCTGGCATTTTGAATTTTGAAACAGGCTTGCAGAATTGGATTGCTTCTCTAAAGCAGGTTTGTCCTGGAATAATTGATCCTGCTGCCTCAGACCAACTCTGGACATAATTCATAATGTGGGTAGGAGCTGAAGCCCTCAAGCTGCAAGACATAAACTATGAACAGGCTCAACAGAACTTCAGCAAACTGCTGAAAGAAGTTGAAGGTCCAGTCATGAGTCAGCTGCTGAAGGAGGAAGTGCTCTTTCTGGATAGTGAGTCGTGGTCTGAAAAGCGTCCAACTTCAAAAGTTCAGCAAGCAGAAGATCAGACAATTCAAGTTGAAGATGTTAGTCAAGCTGAAGATGTTGCAGAAAGCTCTCAGAAGCATCTTGTTTCTGACGTCTCTCAAGCTGCTTTGGACAGGCAGACTCTTGAAGAGCTGAAGCAGAATGATATTCGTCTGCAGCAAAGAATGGATGAGAATGATCAAAAAATGAAGGAAAGGATGGATGTGCAAGATGGAAAGATTGATACAGTAGTCAGCATGGTGCATCAGCAGAAGGAAACTGCTGATCAGATCAAGAACATGCTAGAAGCTTTGTTCACACGCTTTCCACCCCAACCTTAGATTTTCATTCATGATGTTTTCATTGTTTTCTTTCCATGTTTTCTGTACTATCTTCTATGCTTTGAATTAAATATAACAGTTTTTCTGCTCTGATCGTTTTAGCTTATATTACTTGCACTTTTTGATTGCTGACAAAAAGGGGGAGAAAAAGAATGATATTTTTCAATAACGGACTACTGAGACAAAAAGTCTTAAACATTCTAACACTCTGATATACTTGAATGTTTTTGTTTTGCATAAGCTTACAGGTACAAGAAGTTAATCATCTCTGATACACTGAAGCTCTGATGTTCTGATGTTCAAAGAAAGTCAATAAAGATCTGATCCTGAAGGACTCATGGAATTAAAAAGGGAAGTAATAAATTCAGGGGGAGTATCTCCGATCTAAACTCTGATATCTCTTTATCCCTTATCCTCTTACCTTTGATAACTTCCTATTAATTTATGATACAATTTATTATTTGGTTATCTCTGATACTTTTCACGTTAATTTTCAATTGAAAAAAAAATCTAGTTTTTGTCATCATCAAAAAGGGGGAGATTGTTAGAACAAAGCTTGAATCTACTACCCTAAGTTTAAGTTTTGATGATAACAAAATGCAAAGATATATAAATTGTATAATTCATGTAAGACATATATGCTACCTAAAAATTACATTCTGTTTTACAGAAACTCTGATGGACATCAGCAAGAGAATATCATCATCAGCATCAGAAGATGAAATCTCAACATCAGCATCAGAAGATGTTATATCAGATGCCAGAATCAGAAGATCAACATGTGCTTATGCCGAAGCTTGATGAACAGATCTGCGCGTAACAATCTGAACTCTGATCAAGAAAACAACAACTCATCAGCACCTAGCAGCGTCAGAATAAGCCAAAGCCAGAACACGCTTAAGTGGAAACGGTACTGTGCATTCAAGATACTTTATTATCAACGGCATTATTCCAGACAAAGATCTTCTCAATTTGGAAAGAATGTTATTAGCATTGAAACGGAATTAACTGACTCCAACGTACCATTTTCCAATGCTATATAAACAAGTCAGTGAAGATTGAATTGGCTAATGCTCTACAACTCTCTACACGCCTAAAGCTATTCATCATCTTCATCACTCTCATTCTGCTAAAGCTCTCTAATTCTTTACTCAATTATTTTAGCACTCTAGTTCTCATAAGCTTAACGTGTGCAGTATCACAGTTGTGATAAACAGTTTTTGTAGAAAACATTCAACACACTTAGATTTTATTTATCTATAAGAAAGTATTTCCTTGAGAAACCGGTTTTTGGTTTGACTTAAGAAGGCTTTAGCAGTTGTTAAAGCAGTTGTAATATTCAGTTGAATATAGTGGATTAAGACCTCGTTGGAGAGAGGCGAAATCACCTTGACGGGTGGACTGGAGTAGTTTGAGATCAAACGAACCAGGATAAAAATACCGTGTTGACTGCAATTGATTTCAAGTTTTTACAATTCAACCCCCCTTCTTGTGTTTTTCACTTCTTCAATTTCCTTAACCATTTCAAGGATCTCAAGGGCCTGTAATGCAGGTTATGACGAACCAGACGTCTAGCAAGGGGAAAGGGGATTTATTTTCCTCTAGCTAATGTCGTTAAAGCATGATGTCTTGAGTTAGTAGATAGGACCCACTCGACATGGTGAGCTTGATTCTCGTAGAAGGAAGTTTAACGATACGAAGCTCTTCAAATCAAACTGCATTCAAAATTCAACTTCTAACATTTTCTTCTATTTATCCCACGAGTTACTTGAAAACATTGCATCCACATATCATGTATGTCATTACATAACAGATATTCTTAAGACAGGTTTCTCATTTTATCGCTGTTTATTTCAGTAAGAAAAATGGTTCTCGAACAGACCGTCAGAGACCTCCAAACTCAAGATGCTATGTTCCAAGAAATGTTCCTAAAGCTGAGATGGCAAAGATGAGAATCCAGATGAAGGGTCAGAAGGCTCTTATCCAAAACTTAGCTCAGGGGAAAGAAGAGTTGAGAATTCACGTCAATAAATTTTATCAGGATGAATACAACTGTATGGGACGAACTGCTAGAATCTGGGGTCTAATCAATGATCAACCTCTCTTAGCAGACAGGGAATTAGGTGACATGTTTATGAGGGAACATGTTAAAAATAAAATCACGATTGGTAAAATTCAGGGGATTGCATCTTCAAGTACTCAGAAGAGATCATATAATGGAAAGAAGGAGTCCAGTACTGTGTACAGCCAGAAGGGTCATAATAAGAGGGATCTCAACCAATCTGTGGAGGCAGTGCGGATCTCTAATCCTGCACCAGTGCAACAATGACAACAGAGTAATCAGCATAAGCAGGACATGCCCAAAAGACGATTTACCAAAATCAACATGTCATTGGCTCAAGCATTGCAACACATGTTGAAGGCCAAGCTGGTTACATTGAAGAATCCTCCTCAGAAGCCCAATACTTCCTCTCCCCGTCACAATCCTAATGTAAGGTGCGCGTACCACTCCAAGACTCATGGGCATGACACTAACAGTTGTTAGGCGTTGAAACATAAGATTCAGGACCTGATCGACGAAAGAACTTTTGAGTTGACGCAAGAAGGTCAGATTGAGTTCTTCTGTTATCCCCCGAATATCGAGGCTGCAAGGCACACCATCTGAAGTGACAAATTCAGGCGGAGAAGCTTTTTGTTCATTCAAATTGTCATTTGTAATTTCTTTAGTTGATACAAACAGTTATCTTTACGTCAGACTTTGGTTGACCCCATTAATGCATTGCATATGTTTGTCTTGAAATAGTCTATTCGTTTTCACTATATCGAAACTATGCTTTTACTCCCTTTTTGTGATGTTCAACTCTCGATTAAAAACTATAAGCCTTTAGAGGGAGGATGACAAAAACAATACCATAATCTCATACAGTATGCTTTTGAACAGGCCTTACTGAAAATGTACAGACGTTGTTTCAAATCCTAAACAGTGGAGTTATAAGGAAGATAATCCCTAGTTAACCCCTTTGAGCCTAAGAAGTGGGATTTTTCTTTTTCACACAAATTGAAACCTTTAATCATAACCTAGGGTGGGGTAGTTTCTCAGTTAATTCAAAAGCATATTCAGTCGCAAGCTTTCACTTCATAGTATAAAAAACGTCCTTCCAAATCAAAAGACGTTGATGGTTCCCTGTAAAGCAGGAAGTCATTATCTCTCAAAAGAAAAGCCCGTTAAGTCAAAACCTATGAAGGAGACTTAAAAAAACTGGGGCACCCTGATGATTGTAATCACAAAAGAAACAGTTTAGGCAAAAGGTAGGGATAATAAAATATATAAAAAAAAGAGGTCCATGCAAATCCTCAACAAAAGAAAAAATGTTACAAAAAAAATGACTGCCTTCTCAAATAAACTTTCGGTATCGTAACCATCACCGGAATATCAGGGTAAAGATTCCAGGCTCAATTGGGATCTAAACACACAATTAACTGAGTATAGGACTGCAGAATATCATGGAGAATGGGTTGGGTACAAATAAAGTTTGAGTCTTAAACCGTGAACCATGCCATGTTACAACCCTTAAAAGTCCTAATTGAAGCATGGGTTAGTTCGAAAGCATATTGTTACAAAAGGTATCCTGACTCCCATAAGGTTTACTATAAATCTTGAGTTGAATTCATATTCTTAAAAAATTATGTTTGTTTACTAAAAATGCATTTTCAAAACTTCAAGACAGACATAAGCTTTGCATTTTTAAAAATGCCATTGTTTGCATATGACTAATTGTTCGACAGCGGAGAAATTCACACAATGGATATTCAAAGAATGGAAATCCTCTCAATGAACAGAATCACCTCAGATGAAAAGACATTTCCAGTAATAGGCCTTTCATAATCCAGGGGCATGACATGGTGTCTAACTGATCTAGGGTAGTCAAGTCAAGATTCAAAGAACTCTCAAAAGTGCCAAATAGCTAGGGGCAGATCTCCATCTGAATCACTTGGGGAATTGAACATGAGTTCCAGTAAAGGGCCATGTACGATCAAGCAAATATTTTCTGGCAGTGCTACAACACTTACTACTATGGACAGTGACAATTCTCTGCACCCTGTGAACATGGACATAGTCGAAAACTACTATGCAAGAAAAAAGACCCACTAGGTTGATTGGCCTAGGCTAAAATAAGGGCATCCCGGCGAACCAAAAGAGTTCAGGAAAAAATTAGGGATATATAAATAAAACTGTACAGCTGGAAAGTCGAAAACCTGAAAAAGGCGGCTTGGGAAAAAAAGGGTATCCCAATGGATTAAAAATCTGAAAGGACCGTCCAGGAAAAAGTTAGGGATTAAAGCGTACGACTATGTCCCGTCATCTCGTCACTTGTATATCAGTAGAAGACTTATCGCCCTGATCAGCATTCACCAAGGGCTCTAGAAGTAGAGGTATGTTCAAGTCTCCACGGATCCCCATAGAATCACTTCCATGGATTATCCCCATAATATCTCCGGTAGATCGCTCTAGCAGATAAAGGAGTATCGATCTTCTCCCGACAAATGCACCAATACATTTCACACATCATGCCAGTTCCCAAACAGATAGAGATTGCTAACAAGTTTTTGATACAGTTCAGATACAATCTAAATATAGATTCATTCTGGCACTCATTCTAGACTCGCTTCAGATACAGTTCAGATACGATCTAGATATAGATTCATTCTGACACTCATTCCACATTCTCTTGTAGATACGGTTCACATACGATCCAGATATAGATGTCATTTTGATACCCATTCAAATGCATCTTCTAGATATAGTTCAGATACAATCTAGATATAGATTCATTCTGACACTAATTCTAGATTCTCTTGAAGATACGGTTCAGATACAATCCAGATACATATGCCATTCTGATACACATTCAAATGCATCTTCTAGATATAGTTCAGATATGACCTAGATATAGATTCATTTTGACACTCATTCCAGATTCTCTTCTAGATACAATTCGGATACGATCTAGATATAAATTCATTCTGATACTCATTCAGTACATCTCTAGATACAATCAAGGCACAAATTCATTCTGACACCCCCCAGCTTGAGTGTTGCTTCTACCATAAATCACCGGCAAAATTCCTCTCTCTAGTGAAGTCGTCACTATCCCCAGAGAGTTTCTACTGAATCTAAAACCAGATCAGATGTTAGTCAACTTTATCCTCTTCAGACAAGCCGGAAGGTTATCCGTCTCTTCTATCCCCGATTAGGGTATAAACTCCCCAATAGAGTAGTGAATAACCAAGATTCTTAAACTCTTCTCCCAAGAAGGAATTAACATTCTCCAGCATATTTTCCTCAAGCAAAAAGTAGAAATCAATGTTCCCCAGCGGATTTTCCTCAAATAAGAAAGCAGGAGTCCCTAGCGGAAACAATCCCCAAAAGATCGAAGATACACATATTCTTCATCCCCAACGACAGTCGGGGATTTATTTTCCCCAGACAAAGATGCTGCTCAAATTTACAAATGCACTTCAACAACATTTCATATTCATACAGGATTTGCAAACATCATAGCATATACATGCAAGACGCATATTACCTAGTCTCATTTATTTTAAGAAAATTGTTGCGCAATGCATTTCATACATCATGACATCACATACAACTAACTCTTCACCTTTCCAGGAAAGATCAATCGACGAACATCATCAACTACTTATATGACCTGTCAGTCTTTTCAAAGACTACACCTGACGAAGGGCTATTTCAGCATTTTCCTCATAAGGTCATTCTCAAGTACAGACATATGCTGGTTTAGTTTAAATCAACCAATGATTTATCCTGATTCTTTTCCGGTGGACTCTTTCTCTGGTTCAGTTTAAATCGACCCAATGATTTATTCTAATTCTTATCCAATTAAAGACGATTATAGACATCTGCTGGTTCAATTTAAATCGACCAATGATTTATCCTGATTCTTTTCCAGTAGACACCTTTCTCTGGTTCAGTTTAAATCGCCTAAAGATTTATTCTGATTGTTATTCAGTCAAAGACAATTATAGACATCTGTTGGTTCAGTTTAAATTTACCAATAATTTATCTTGATGCTTTTCTAGTAGACACCTTCCTTTAGTTCAGTTTAAATAGCCCAAAGATTTATTCTGATTCTTATCCAGTTAAAGACAATTATAGACATCTGCTGGTTCAGTTTAAATCGACCAATGATTTATCTTGATTCTTTTCCAGTAGACACATTTCTCTGGTTCAGTTTAAATCGCCCAAAGATTTATTATGATTCTTATCTAGTTAAAGACAATTATAGACATCTTCAAGTTCAGTTTAAATCGACCAATAATTTATCCTGATGCTTTTCTAGTAGACACCTTTCTTTGGTTCAGTTTAAATCGCCCAAAGATTTATTCTGATTCTTATCCAGTTAAAGACAATTATAGACATCTGCTGGTTCAGTTTAAATCGACCAATGATTTGTCCTGATTCTTTTCCAGTTGACACTTTTTATGGTTCAGTTTAAATCGACCAATGATTTATCCTGATTCGTTTCCAGTAGACCATTCTCTGGTTCAGTTTAAATCGCCCGAAGATTTATTCTGATACTTATCCAGTTAAAGACAATCAAGACCTTTCTCTAGTTCATCTTAAATCGCTCAAATATTTATTCTGATTCTTATCTAGTTAAAGTTAAGTATGGACATGTGCTGTTTCAGTTTAAATCGACCAATGACTTATCCTGATTCTTTTCTAGTATACACTTTTTCTGGTTCTGTTTAAATTTCCCGAAGATTTATTCTGATTCTTATCCAGTTAAAGACAACCGAGACCTTTCTCTGGTTCAGTTTAAATCGCTCAAAGATTTATTATGATTATTATCCAGTTAAAGTTAAGTACAGACATCTGTTGGTTCAGTTTAAATCGACCAATGATTTATCCTGATTCTTTTCCAGTAGACACTTTTCTGGTTCAGTTTAAGTTGACTCAAAGATTTATTCTGATTCTTATCCAGTTAAAGACATTCAAGACATTTGTTGGTTTAGTTTAAATCACCCAAAGATTTATTCTGATACTTCTTCCAGTTTGAAGTCAACAATTACTTTGGATGGCATCTATAAGCCCATCTCCGACGACTCTCCATCACCACTTCAAATGGCATCCATAAGCCTATTCCCGATATAATCTACCAATAACATTACCTCTTGTACAGGTGAGTGCAAATTTCTGGGCACTTAAGTGTTCAATCATCTTCTACCTTTAATTCACGAATGGATGACATGTCAATCTAACTCTTCAGGTTTAAGAAGATTGAACAGGGGCAGCTGCTGTACCCCAAAATTTCCACTCCCATTTTTTTCAAGGCATTCTTTCAAGGCTCCTCAAATACTTAATAATCTCAAGGGATAACCAGTCAAATGCTCCTCCTAAGTCAAGAGCCTACAACGAGGGTTTTAAGTTTCTCAAGGAAATTTGGTTTACAAAGGTCTCAAGTTTCTTTCATGGTTCTCCATAGGTCCTCAACAAGGTCCATGTCAAGTTTAAAGCCCTACATCAAAAGTCTGCACACTCAATGGCTCAGATGATTGAAAATCAACTGTATTGGTCAAAAAGTCAATTATGGTCAACATACAGTCAAACTTCAATATTTTTGGTCAACATCAACCTTTTAGAGTGATATTCATCATTTGATAAAGGTTTGATCATGATTCCCCAAGGAAAGCTCTCAAATCATCAAAAGTCAAGAATTGCCAAATTAGGGTTTCCTTAGGAGAAGTCAACTGAACTTTGACCAGGCATAACTTTCACATGCTTCATAAAATTTTCCCCAAACAAATTCTATTTTGAAGAAATTTCAATTATCTACAAATTTGATTTTATTTTAAAGTACAAAAAATGCTTCATTTGGAAGATATGAGCTAATACATTATAGGTCATTTTCAAAAGTCAGCAAAAGACACTTTTTGTCAAGGCAACTTACATCAAGATAAATTATTCAAAATAAAAAAATTATCAACATATAAATTGTAGAGGACATCTTTAGATTTCCAAAAAGTCAAATATCATCTTCAAAAGATAAAAACTGAGCAAGTTATAAGTTTCACAAGTTAGGAGATTTTGAAGAAATTCATGAAGTTCAAATTGGGAAATTTTGAATCTTTGAACCAATGGGCCTAATTTTTGAGACTCAAATGTGTTCATGATTTGTTAGAGGACCCCTAAATCCATTCCCTTATCTTTCATGATTTTTATTTATTTTAATTGAATTTTTATTCATTTAAAACAAATTAAATCAAAACAAAAAGTGAGGCTAATGTGTTTAGGCACATGATTGGATTTATGGGTCAAGATTGAAGCCCAAATATTCAAGCAAGCCAGCAATGTGTCTAGATTCATGAAAAAAATGAAAATGGCAAGAATTCTACAAAGTTTGGCAAGTTTTCAAATTTTGATTCTTGTCTTAAAACATGGTTAAAAGCTACAAAGTTAAGCAAGTTTTCAAATTTTGACTCTTGTCTTAATACATGGTTAAATGCTTGATTAATTTCCATCTTTGCTAGCCCATTCACTCTATCTATAAATACCCAAGCAATTCTAGCCCATTCTTGCATACCAAAGTCATTTCAAAATTCCTCATAAAATCATATGCATAGAAGCTAGCAAAATTCTCAAAAAACTATCAAGAACCTTCATGCTTCAAATCTCTGCCAGCAGGCTTTCTCATCCCATAAATCTATCCTTATCATATCCCTGAACATGAAAGGATAAGCTTGGACCAGTTACCATGGTCCAAAACACATGATAAAGGCATAACATACATTTCTGATCGCATAACGTTTTGAGATTCATGTTATTTTGTTTTACTTTATTTTGTGCTTAATGATTATTATTATTAACGTGTTTTTGAGTACTTGATGAACAAGTTCTAACCATTGATACACTTCCATGCACGCGGATTCGATAGATACCATTTTTCCTCCGATCTGTGCATTTTGATCCAAAGCGCATGATTCAAGAACTTTTAGCCCATAACTTTTTTTTGTTTATTATTTATTTTTGTTTTAATTCATTTATTTATTTTTCTTTTTAATTACTTTTTTTAATAAAATCATAAAATCAAATAAAAAATTAGATTTAGGATTTAATTAATTAGCTTTACTTTTACAATAAAATTAATTAATTAAATCATTTTTGAGTTGATTTTGTTAATTAAAATTGGTTAGAATTAGGTTTATTATCATAACACTTTTTCCTAATTAAAAACAACAACAAAAAATTTTCTACTTAGAATTTTTAGGATTTTAGATATTTCCTCTTTTCAATTCTTCGCGCGTTTGTTTATTTTTTTTTGCATTATTTTCATGAATAGTTGTAACTTCTCAAAGGGATGTAATAGTTTAATTTAGTACATTTACATTTTCCCCCCATTTTGGTTTGTATTCCCCCATCCCGAAGAGATGTAATAGCATCGTTTAATTTCCGTATTTTTATTTTTCTGCACTTGTATATATTTAACTGCTAGATGTATGCTAATAGGATTGCATGACAAGATTTAAAATCAAATGGTAGAAAACCTAATATCCAAGATAAACATAACTGAAACACAATTTACTTCACACACGCGCACCTCTAAGTTACTTCCACTTGTTGCCTTCGGGAAAAAAACAATCATGTCCCTCGAATGTGGGACACTTTAGCAAAGTCCCTCGATGCAAAGATGTACAATGACTAAAATTGAACAAACATATGCATGTAAACATGATTAAAACTATTTGGAACATGTATCCTGCTAAGAAACAACAAGAATCTCTTTAATGCAGTTGAAATATCCCCACAAAGTTATTTCATTAGCATTATCCCCAAAAGGACGGCTACAATAAACCAATCCCTACAAAGTTGCCCACAAAGTCTCTTTGCATAGGTTGATCCCCAGCCAGATTCTCAATCTTTTGGCAGCTCTCTCCCCAGTTAATTTAGTCCTAAAAGAAGAAGCCTTGCGGATCTCTTCCTCAAGGAACTCACCTCGTTAGCAGTTCATCAAATATTCATCAACAGGGTTTATTTCCCCAACAGGGTTTATTTCCCCAACAAACAACATACAACAAATAATGAATAGCAAAATTCTCCTGCATAGTCTATCTTCTCCAGCTTGAGTTTGCCTTTCAGACTATTACAAATCAGAGGGCCACAACCCCTAATCCCCAGTGAAGTCGCCAACAAGTCATTGTTATTTCCAAAAGTTATTGTGAAGCCTGGAATCCGACCAGATAACAGTTTTAACTTCAGTAAGTTGTTGTGATGTTTGGATCCGACTAGATAACAGTCAACTTCATTTGTTCAAAATACTATGAAGCCTGGACCCGACCAGATAATAGTGTAACTTTTCAGATACTATGAAGCCTAGCCCCGACCAAATAATAGTAAAACTTTTAGTCACTATGAAGCATGGACCCGACCATATATTAGTGTAACTTTTCAAATACTATGAAGCCTGGGCCCGACCAGACAATAGTATAATTTTCAATTACTATGAAGCCTAGACCCGAACAGATAATAGTTAACCTCTCAAGATACTATGAAGCCTGGACCCGACCAGATAATAGTATAACTTTCAGTCACTATGAAGCCTGGACCCGACCAGACATTAGTGTAACTTTTCAGTTACTATGAAGTCTGGATCATACCAGATAGTAGTTAACTTCTCAAGAAACTATGAAACCTAGACCCGATCAGATATTAGTTAACTTCTCAAGATGCTATGAAGCCTGGACCCAACCAGATAACAGTTTAAATCTTCGAGATATTGAAGAACCTAGACTCAACCAGGCAAGGGTTTAACTTCTTTTCCCTAGTAGAGTTTGCCTCTACCCCAGCAAGTTAGTGTGAAGCCTGGACCCGACCAGATATCAGTTTAAATTTATCTTTTCAAGCAAGTAACTATGAATCCTGGATCTGACCAGATATCAGTTCAACTTCATCTTTTCAGACAAGTTATTATGAAGCATGGGTCTGACCAGATAGCAATTAACTTTATTCCCGCAAAAACTCGTTGTGAAGCCTGGAATTCGACTAGATAAGAACTAATTTCAAGCAATTTATTGTGAAGCTTGGACACTGAAGATGTGAAAAACACAAGAAGGGGGGTTAAATTGAAAACTTGAATTCAAAATCACAATGATACATTATTTTTATCCTGGTTCGTTTGATCTCAAACTACTCCAGTCCACCCGTCAAGGTGATTTTGCCTCTCTCCAACGAGGTCTTAATTCACTAATAATAAAAGGATTACAATCACTACTTTAACAATTATTAAAGTCTTCTTGAGTACAACCACATTCCGGTTAATCTCAAGGAACACTATTTCAAAACAATTATACAAGAATGTGCGTTGTTGTTTTTCGTTACAAAAATTGTTATCACAACTGTGATAATTTACACAAAATTATAGCTTGGAAAGATGATGAATATTGCTTGCAGCTTTTTGAATTCTCGTTGGTGGTTTTTTGGAAAAATCGTCAACGATTTTGAACACTGACTTTGCTTATATAGGCAATGGATTTATGTTGATCATCAAGCGTGTTTAATGTCATTAACTCACTTTCCATTTGGAGAAGATACTGTCTGAAAGAAGCCGTTGGAATTGATATTGTCTTGAATGATCAGTAACGCTTCAGAACCTTACATCCTTGCCTGCTGCTGACGCTTCAGAATATTGATGACTTAGATTATGTTGTTCTTGTTCAGAATCAGAGTTTACTTTGCTTAAGTGCAATTTCTGGTCATCAATTTCCAGCGCATGTTCTGATTGCTTTAGTGTGTAGCTCTTATGGCTCATCTTCTGATGCTGCTTTGGTCAGAACTTCTGCATACACAAAAACATAATTTTTAGGGTGCATATTTGTTCTTTTTATTTGTTATCATCAAAACTCTAACTGAGGGTTGTAGAATCAAACTATGTTCTAACAATCTCCCCCTTTTTGATGATGACAAAAACTAGATTTTTCAAGTAAAAATAAAGAACAAAAGGTTTAGGAGAAACTCCTCCTGAGTTGATTACTTCCCTTAAGTTCCTTCTCATCAGAGTTTTAGCTGCATCTTCTATCAGAGTTTATACCTGCTCAAACTTTCCAGAAAGTAGAGGTTAAGTAATTCAGAATGTTTGAGACTTCTGTCTCGGTAAACCATTATTGAAAATATCTTACTTTCTCCCCCTTTTTGTCAGTTATAAAAAAGGCAATATAATCAGAACCAAAAGAGATGAATTATAAAAAAAACACGAAGCAATGACAAGTTCCATAACAAAAGAGGTAAAAATCAAACGTTACAGATAAAAAGATTTAAAACATAAATCTAAGAAGGAGGGGGAAGACGTGTGAACAACTCTTCCAACAAGCTCTTGATCTGAGTATTTGACTCTTCTTGCTTTCCCAAAATGCCTCTGATTTCCTTTGTGGCGTCTTCTTGTTTACTCAGAATACTTTTAATCTCTTTGTTCATGTCCTCCTGCTTATCCAACCTTGCATGGATTAGAGCATTTTCTTTCTTCAACTCTTCCAGAGTTTGCATGACTAAGGAAGGTGCTGGAGTTTCTTCAGGAGTTGGACGTTGCTCAGAGCATTCTGTAGCTTGTTCAGAGTGAACCATTTCTTCTATTGTAATCATGTCTTCTTGAGCAGTAGTCAGAGAGAGACTTTCTGATTCTGGTTCATCTACATCTGAAGGATGATGCTCTTTCGAGGGAGCATTATCCAGCGAGAGGATATCTTTCTTGAGCAGTTGGCTCAAAACTTGGTCTTTAAACGCCTTCAGCTTATTACTAAAGTTCTGTTGAACTTGTTCATAACTCTGTTCCTTCAGCTTCAGCGTTTCAGAACTAAGCCAGTTTCTGAATCTTGTCCACATATAATCAGAAGCAGCAGGATTAGTCATCTCTTGACTAGCATGCTTCAAAGAATTTATCCATTCCTGCATTCTTATTTCAAAAATCAACAAATTTGTACCAACATCTGATGTGGCTTCAAAGAATTTATCCATTCCTAGTCTTTCCAGCGCAATTGAATCAATGACAAGTCTTACATTGTCAGTTGGACTGTTAGTAGGTGAAGGAGTGGGAGAGTCAGGAATGATGATTGGTCTAGTGGGGGTGTTTGGAGGAGTGGATTCCAGAGATGAAGGGATTTTTGGAATGTCATGAATGGTGAGAGTCATGCGAACCGCAAGAAGTTATGTGATTCTAGGTATTGGGATTAAATTAGAATCTGAAGGGGATTCTTCAGATTGGTTTGTTGTAACATGTTGGGGTTCTGGTTCATGGATAGCAGAATATTGATTTTCAGAAGGTTGAGCTTCTGGTTATGGTGAATCTTGTCGAGGAATTTCTGTTTGTGGAGAGTGTGGTTGCGGAATTTCTAGTGTGGTATCAGAGTTTGGATTTTCTGGGAGTTGAGAATTTGGATTTTGTGGTAAGGGAGAGGAAAAGTCTTGGTCAAATAAATTAATATCATATAGAACTTTGGAAAGTTCTGGTTGGTCATGTTCAGGATTTGGATTTTGAGAAAGGGAGAGAGTTTCATTCAGACCTAGAGTTTCAGATGGATCAAACCCTATGTCAAAGTCTTCAAATGTTTGAGGTGTTGGATTTTCTGGTTGTGAAGGCATGGTTTCATATGTTGATACATTTATTGATTGTATAACAGAAACAGAGGAGGGATTACCTTTCTTTTTGGCAGCTTTTGGTGTCCTCTGAGAGGGTCTTTCTCCTGTTTCTTTCCTCTTCTTGGTATTCTTTAAAGCAACTTCTGGAGAAGCCTTGTGTAAGTCCTGGATATTGATTTCTGGTGCAGTACCATCTTCCTTGCAAGCGTCCAGATATCTGACTATTATTTCTGGTTTTGAGTCAATCTCATAAAATAGAGGAAAATCATCCAGAGGTATCCTTCTTGAAGTGATGGTTGCATGAGAAGTAATAGTAGGTTCCTTCTTGATATTCTCAATGATTTTCATCTTCTTCAAATTTTTAGCGTTCAGGGGCTTCCCAGCGGTTGCTTCCAATGTGCTGATTTCCTGGGCCTCCGTCAGATGTTCTATCAGCTTATTCTCTGTCAGAATATCTGATATGAGCCTTCCTAAGGGAATCCAATCCCTCTTAGTCCTTTCATCTTCTCTTGTTTCCTTCACACTAGTTCTGAGATGATTAAACAGCAAGTGTGGAAGATTTGCCTTTGTCTTCTTAGCAATGAAATAGATCAGAAATTACTTATCAATGTTGATATAATCAGGAGACCTTGTGGGCTTCCTGTGGTTGATACACCCTAGAATAATTTTGGCCCAAATTCTATGGTGATACTTCAAATCCCTGGTTTTACTAGAGGGAAGTCCATAAGTAAAAATTTCCTTTGCAATAGAGCTTACGTCAGAGCATCTCTCAGCCATGTCAATACATCTGACACCTCCACCATTGTATCCAATAAGCTTTGCAATTAGGTCTTCTGTAATAACAATTTTCTTCCCGGTGACATAAGAAGTAACCTGATGATTTGAAGAAGAAGCATTTATCCAGAATTCTTTGACAAGAATTGGAAAAGTTGGCCCCAGTAGACGGTCAAAGTACCTGTTCCATCCTTGAGCAGTAACGTCTTCATACAGATTGAAGCCATTTTCTTGCAAGCTTTCAAAATCAATAAGCAGTTCTGAGAGAACTTCCAGATTATCAATAGGTGTGAGGAGTGTTATGTAGGATTCTTCATACTGTTCCATTGAAGCAGATTCATGAGCACTGACATTTTTGACACTTGAAGAAGCCATTGTTCACACAGGATTTTGAGGGAGATGAAAAGGGTTTTTGAAAGCTAGAACTTGAAACGAGAGAAAATATTGATGAGAGTAAAAAGAAGTGAATGTAAAAAGTAAAATTTGAGTTTAAATAGGTTTCTTGAAAACGTAAACAGTAAGAAAGATAAATAATTAGTCATGATTATAAGCATTAATGACATATGAATTTAGGGGATTTAGAAAGATACTTGAATGGTTACCCTTGACAAGTGTCTCAATTCACCCAATCAGCGCCTTTGACCTTTCAGAAAAATAAACGCGTGTTCAGCCTCAGAAGGTGGCTGATGAATGGATGACAACTGTTTGATTATGTGAACTGCATGCTTTTATCCTTGAAATGAAACGTTCAGATCTTCATGAATAGATTCTGATGCAATCTGTACTTCTAAACTCTGAAGACAGGTTGATCAGTAGTTCACAGAAAATAATAAAATTCTGAAGGTTAAGATATACAAATAAAATATTTTATTCTAGGCATAGCTTCATGTTGAGATGTTTCAGAATGAAGTTAAACCTATCTTCAGAAAGAGGTTTTGTAAAGACATCAGCCCATTGATGGTTTGTGTCAATGAATTTTAAGCTAAGAATCCCTTTCTGAATATAGTCCCTAATAAAATGATGTTTTATTTCTATATGCTTAGCCCTAGAATGCAAAATTGGATTCTTAGTGAGACAAATAGCATAATTATTGTCATAGAGGATAAGAATGTTACTCTCAAATATGTTGAAGTCTTCAAGTTGACTTTTCATCCAGAGCATTTGCGTGCTACATCTAGCAGCTGCTATGTATTCAGCTTCTGTTGTTGATAGTGCGATTATGGACTGTCTCTTGCTGGTCCATGAGATCAGATTTTCTCCCAAAAACTGGTAGCTTCCAGAAGTGCTTTTACGCTCTACTCTGTCTCCAGCGAAGTCAACGTCACAATATCCTACTAAACTGTAATCATTTGATTTTCTATAAAATAAACCCAGATTAGTAGTACCTTTCAGATACTTGAAAATTCGCTTAACTGCTGTTAAGTGAGATTCTCTACGATCTGATTGGAATCTAGCACATAAGCAAACACTAAATAAAATGTCAGGCCTTGAAGCCGTCAGATAGAGAAGAGAACCAATCATACCTTTGTAGACCTTCTGTTCTACCTTTTTACTTACATCTTCCTTTTCCAGAATGCACGTGGGGTGCATTGGAATCTTTGAGGGCTTACATTCTGAGAGATCAAATTTCTTCAGAATTTCTCTGACATATTTGCTCTGATGAATGTAAGTTCCTTCTGGAGTTTGGTTTATCTGAATGCCCAGAAAGAATTTGAGTTCCCCCATTAAGCTCATCTCAAACTCTGCCTGCATACATTTAGCAAACTCTCTTCCCAGAGAGGGTTTAGTAGATCCAAAGATGATGTCATCAACATAAATCTGACATACTAACATGTCATTCTTAAATGTCTTACAAAATAAGGTTGGGTCCACTTTCCCTCTGGTGAATTCCTTTTCTAACAGGAAGTTACTTAGTCTTTCATACCAAGCTCTGGGAGCTTGTTTCAGACCATAGAGTGACTTCTTTAGTTTGAAAATATATTCTGGATTTTTGTAATTCTCAAACCCAGGGGGTTGGTGCACATATACCTCTTCATCTATATAGCCATTTAAGAATTCACTTTCGACATCCATCTGATACAGAGTGATGCCATTGTTTACAGCAAATGATATTAAAAGTCTGATAGATTCTAACCTGGCGAATGGAGCAAAGGTTTCTGTATAGTCTATCCCCTCTTGCTGACTATAACCTTGTGCTACCAGTCGCGCTTTGTTTTTGATTACTTCTCCTTGCTCGTTCAATTTGTTTCTGAACATCCACTATGTTCCAATGACGTTGAATCCTTTTGGTTTGGGAACCAGATCCCATACGTCATTTCTGGTGAATTGTTTCAGTTTCTCCTGCATTGCCAGAATCCAGTCATTGACCAAAAGCGCTTCATCAATTGTTGTTGGTTCAATCAGAGAGACTAGTCCCATGAGGGATTCTTCAGAGTTTCTGAATGTTGATCTTGTTCTGATTGGATCATCCTTCTTTTCCAGTATTGTATCTTCTGGGTGAGCAATGCTGCTTCTGGACAGCCTTTTCTGAAGTTGATCAACTGAAGGTGCTGGATTGCTTGTAATAACTCTTTCTAATGTTGTGGTAGCGTCTCTATTGAGAACTTCTGACGAGTTGTCTTCAGAACCTATGATTTCAACTTCCATACCTGCAAGGAATTCATTCTGCTTTGACTCTTGAGAGTCAAGCTTATCATCAAACCTAACATTAATTAACTCTTCAACAATCTGTGTTTCTGTATTGTATACTCTATACCCTCTTGAGCGTTCAGAGTATCCTAACATAATACACTTTTGTGCTTTAGAGTCAAACTTGTTCAGATAATTTTTTGTATTCAGAATAAAGCAAGTTCATCCAAATGGATGAAAATAAGAAATGTTGGGCTTTATGTTCTTCCACAATTCATATGGAGTCTTTTCCAGAATAGGTCTTATAGAGATTCTATTCTAAATATAACACGCTATGTTGATTGCCTCTGCCCAGAAGATCTTAGCAATGTTAGTCTCATTGATCATGGTTCTGGCCATTTCTTGCAATGTTCTATTCTTTCATTCTACAACTCCATTTTGTTGGGGAGTTCTAGGACAAGATAAGTCATGCAAGATGCCTTTTTCATTAAAAAATAATTCAAAATTTTTATTTTCAAATTCCCCACCATGATCACTTCTGACTTTGACAATTCTAAGATCCTTTTCATTCTGAACTTGGTTGCAGAAGGTAACAAACATAAAGTGTGACTTGTCCTTGTGTCTTAATAACTTTACCCATGTCCATCTGCTATATTCATCTATGACTACTAACCCATACTTCTTGCCACTGGCAGACACAGTTTTTATTGGTCCAAATAAGTCAATGTGCAGAAGTTCTAATGGCTTAGAGGTGGAAACAACATTTTTGGATTTGAACGCAGGTTTTTCAAATTTACCTTTCTGACATGCTTCACATAGAACATCTGAGTTGAACTTCAGATTAGGAAGTCCTCTGACCAGATTGAGTTTGTTAATCTGAGATGTTCTTCTCATACTAACATGCCCCAATCTTCTGTGCCAGACCCATTGCTCGTTGTTAATAGAAAGTAGGCATTTTACATTCTGACTCTTTAGTTCAGAAAGTTTTATTTTATAAATGTTGTTTTTCCTCTTTCCATTAAATAGGATAGTCCCATCTTTCTGACTAACATCTTTTCATGAATTTTGATTAAAGATTATATCATAATCGTTATCACTTAATTGACTTATGGATAACAGGTTATGCATTAATCCATCAACTAATAATACATTATTTATATAGGGAAGATTTCCATTACCTATTGTTCCAGAGCCAATGATCTTTCCTCTTTGATTGCCTCCAAAGCCCATGTAGCCTCCAGGCTTTGGAACATATGCCTTCTTCCCATCATGTGTCGTGAGCAGCCAGAGTCCAGGTACCATGACTGGTGTCTTAGCCTTGCTGCTAAAGATATCTGCTACATGTATAATTTTATCCTTAGGTACCCACATTTTCTTGGGTCCTGATTTGTTAGTTTTACCAAAATTCTGATTGAATTTTGGTTTGACAGAATAATCACTACTTGTGTATTTTATGTCATGTGTGTGCCCATATATAAAATGTGAATTGAGTGGTGTGCGTTTTATGACTAAGTCCATGGCCTGTTTAGGTGTAGATACCTTACCTTGATATCATATCCATTTTCTGCCATTTCTGCTAACTCCATAGATCATTGAAGCCATCTTGCTTCTATTTATGTTTTTAGCTAGAAACTTCTAAAAGTTGTGATCATACTCTTTGATGATCTCATCAGCATTACTGGGAGTCTCTAAGATTGTTTTCTTCTGAGAGTTTTGCAAATTATTTTCTAATTTTGAAATTTTCTCTTTTAACTCAGAGTTCTCCAATCTGAGAGTCTCATACTTTTTAGAGTCAGAGGCAAGATCCCTTTTCAGGTTCTTGAATTTGACTCTGATTTACTGATATCTTTCCAGAATTTCATTTAGGCTTTCTGCAAGTTCAGCCTTAGTAAAGTTTATGGTAAAATCAGGAAATACCTCTTCAGTGTCAGATTCCGAGTCTGAACCAGAAGCTTCACTGTCTTCTGATACGTTTGCCATTAAAGCTATGTTTGCTCTTTCATCATCTGATTCTGAGTCAGCTTCAGAGGTGTTAGAATCATCCCATGTAGCCATGAGGCTTTTCTTATTTTCCTTGAAGAACTTCTTTTTGGGCTTCTCCTTCTGAAGCCTTGGGCAGTCACGTTTGTAGTTCCCTTTCTTGTTACACTCATAGTAGATGATTTCCTTGTTGTTTGGCTTTCCGTATCCTGAAGAACCTTCAGATCTTCTGTGTCCAGAGGAAGACTCAGACTTTCTGTATCTGGAGGAGGATTCATTCTGATTCTCTGATCTTCTAGGATTTTTGACTTTCCTTTGTCTTTGTTTCCACAGTTGGTTCAACCTTCTGGAGAGGAGAGACAGTTCATCTTCTTCTGATGAGGATCCATCAGAAGTTTCTTCCACAGCCTGCAAAACCTTAGAGTCAGATTTTTTGTTAGATTTTAAAACTAGTGGCTTACCTTGCTTTTGAGGCTCATCTTCTTCTAGCTCTATCTCGTGACTTCTGAGGGAGCTGACAAGTTACTCCAGAGATATTTTGTTGATATCTTTGGCTAGCTTAAGTGTTATGACCATTGGCCTCCATTTCTTGGGCAAGCTTCGAATGATCTTCTTAACGTGATCAACAGTAGAATACCCTTTGTCAAGAACCTTCAGTCCAGCAAAAAGGATTTGGAATCTTGAAAACATAGTTTCTATTGATTCACTATCTTCCATATTGAATGCCTCATACTTCTGAATGAGCGCAAGGGCCTAAGTTTCTTTGATTTGAATTTTGCCTTCATGCGTTATTCTCAGAGAGTCAAACATGTTCTTGGCAGTCTCTCTGTTTGACATTTTCTCATATTCTGAGTATGAGATGGCGCTGAGGAGTATTGTTCTGGCCTTGTGGTGGTTTATGAATTCACGCTTTTGCTGGCCAAACATCATTTTTTTGTCTATCCTATGACCACGTCCATCCACTGGGTACATGTATCCATCAGTCACCATGTCCCACAGATCAACATCATGGGCCAGAAAGAAACTCTCAATTCTGTCTTTCCAGTAGTCAAAGTTTTCTCTATCAAAGACTGGAGGTTTTCCACTGAATATGTCCTTCTCTTCATGGTAGTCATTGTTGATGTTTTGGCTTGGTCCCACCATAGTGTTTTTCTGAAGCTTGGATCTTGTACTGACACAATTAAGTGTTTAAACTCAGAACCAGGCGCTCTGATGCCAATTGAAGATGTGAAAAACACATGAAGGGGGGTTGAATTGAAAACTTGAATTCAAAACCACAATGGCACATTATTTTTATCCTGTTCGTTTGATCTCAAACTACTCCAGTCCACCCGTCAAGGTGATTTCACCTCTCTCCAACGAGGTCTTAATTCACTAATCACAAAAGGATTACAATCACTACTTTAACAACTATTAAAGTCTTCTTGAGTACAACCACAATCCGGTTAATCTCAAGGAACACTGTTTCAAAACAATTATACAATAATGTGTGTTGTTGTTTTTCGTTACAAAAACTATTATCACAACTGTGATAATTTACACAAAATTATAGCTTGGAAAGATGATGAATATTGCTTGCAGCTTTTTGAATTCTCGTTGGTGGTTTTTTTGGCAAAATCGTCAACAATTTTGAACACTGACTTTTTTTATATAGGCAATGGATTTATGTTGATCATCAAGCGTGTTTAATGTCATTAACTCACTTTCCATTTGGAGAAGATCATGTCTGAAAGAAGCCGTTGGAATTGATGTTGTCTTGAATGATCAGTAACGCTTCAGAATCTTACATCCTTGCCTGCTGCTGACGCTTCAGAATATTGATGACTTGGATTATGTTGTTCTTGTTCAGAATCAGAGTTTACTTTTCTTAAGCGCAGGTTCTGGTCATCAATTTTCAGCGCATGTTCTGATTGCTTCAGCGTGTAGCTCTTATGGCTCATCTTCTGATGCTGCTTTGGTCAGAACTTCTGCATACACAAAAACATAATTTTTAGGGTGCATATTTGTTCTTTGCATTTGTTATCATCAAAACTCTAGCTAAGGGTTGTAGAATCAAACTATGTTCTAACAAACACGACCAAATAGCAACTACCTTCATCCATCTCAAAAAATCTGCAAAGCCTGGAATCCAACCAGATAGCAGTTTACGTCAATAAGTTACCGTGAAGCTTGGATCCGACTTGTTAATAGTTAATTTGTTCTTCCCTAATAAGTTATGGTGAAACCTGGAATCCGACCAGATAGCAGTTGACTTCCTCATCCTCAGCAAGTTATTGTGAAGCCTGGATCCGACCACATAATAGCTAACATTCAACAGATAATCCTCGGCGGAAGCATCCTTTTAACAAAATTTGAAGATATGTATATTCTTCATCCCCAACAGCAATCCGGGATTCAGCTTCCCAGAACTCCTCAGCAGTAGTCAGGGATTTATTTTCTCGGACAAATATGCATCTCACATTCATACATCATAGCATATGCATACGAAACGCATTTAGCACAATCTCATTCATCTTGAGAACGCCATGCATACATCTGCATTTAACTAACCCTTTTTCCCACAGGTAAAACATCAAGTTTTAGTATAATCGACCAAAGATTTGTGCTGATACATCTATACCATCATTCCTCCAAATGGCATCTATAAGCCCATTCCCAATACATCTTCGAGTGCAAATTTCTGGGCACTTTAGTGTTCAATCATCTTTCACCTTCAAGTCACGAATGGCGGATCCGCCAATCTAACTCTTAAGGTTTAAGAAGATTGAACAGGGGAAGTTGTTGTACCCCAAAATTTACCCTCTCATTTCTCAATAAATCCCTCATAAGATCTCCATTGATTCGAGACTACACAAGGTTTGATCAGCTCAAGACACCTCCTTAACACTAACAACTCAAAATTAGGGTTTGAGTTTTCACAAGGACAATTGGACTTTCAATGATTTATATGACTTTAATGAATCATTTTGGATCCCCAATATTTCTCATGACAAGTTTCAAGCTTTAGATCACAAAATTGCTCAATCATTTGATCAAATGACCTAAAATTAGTTGTATTGGACAAAAAGTCAATTGTGGTCAACCTACAGTCAAACTTCAAGATTTTGGATCCATATCAACATTATGAACTCATATATGTCAATTGATCAAGTTGGATGACAATTCCTCAAAGAAATTTGATTAGAACACTAGAAGGGCAAAATGGTCAAAATTAGGATTTTTGATTAAGAAGGCTTAGTTCTTGACTTTTGACCAAGAAAATGACTTATTGGTTTAGGACATGATCTCAAGGATTCAAATTCACCATCTTGACCTAATTGCATAGTTCAAATCACCTCTCAATATCATCGGATTAACAAGTGAATTTTAGTCAACTAATAAAAAGTCAACTGTACACTGAAAAGTCAAACTTTGACTTTTTGACCAAAATCAAGTTTCAAAAATCCTATTTCATCAAGACATGTAAAATTATTAAACTTGTTCATCAAGAAATTGAAAAGTCAAAGTTATCTTTGAAAAGTCAAAATTCTAAGACTTAGAAATTTTTCTAAGTGTTAGAAAATTAACATTTTTTCATAACTCTGTGCCAAATTTCCACCATGATAAAAGATGATTCAAGGGAAACTTCCAAAATGAAAGTTGTAAATATCAATAAGATCTAAAACATTATAGGGAAGAACGTTTTCTATAAATGCTTGTATTTCAAGTTATGAATTTATGAAGACATGTCCATGAAACTAAAAAGACTTAGTGAAATTTTGCCCTAGTTAGGCAGGATTTTCACCTAACTTCATGGAAACTTTTCACCTAGTTCAAAATTGAATCTTTAAAAATGTCCAACATGAAGGTTGTAGGGGATGTTATAAGAATTCCAAAATGTCCAAGAACTCATCAAGAACATACTTGAGTTAAGAGAATCGAAGGCAAGAAGTTAGGGTTTCAAACTTGTTTTTCAAGTCATTTTCATGATGAACATTTGATCCAATCCATAGCCATGCTACATAATCCTCACTTTGCAGGCCTCAAAATTGTTTGTCACTCCATAATTAATGGTTTACACAAATGATTATTCCCATATCCAAGTGCTTCAAGCTTTGTCCAAACCAATTTGCCATTTTGGGGAGAAAGTAACATATCCATTCTTGTAAAGCAAGCTTTATGCAAAGTCAACTTGCATTGAGCCTTGCACTTGTTCTTTCTGTAGACGCAACCCCTATAAACCAAAAGCAAGCATGTTTAAAGTTCTAACCACCTTATACAGCCCTGTACCATGTCTTGGAACAAGATGTTTCAACATTGCTTCAAAAACAAGTAAAGTTGCCACAACTTGAGAATTCAAATTCTGACTTGTTGTAGCACACCAAACATCTTGCCTATAAATACATACACTATTTGCAAGCTAACACGCGAATTCACAAGCCCTGAAACACCCCCAAAGTCAGAATTTCATAACAAACCTCCATTGTTGCATATTCTGGCCAGAAATCCCAAAATCAAAATCCACTTGTGCGTTTCTTGGCCTTTTGGTTCCTAAAGCTTTTAAACATCATACATAAACAATCCCAACACCTGTTATCCAATTGTAACTCCATCTTCACCAACCTCCATTTTCAAAAACAGGGCATTGCATCTTGACTTCTCCAGACCATTCCAACCATCCTCAGCATAAACTAATCATTGCATTAGCTTCCTGGGAACTTGAGGAAGCTAACCTGATCATCACCATCACTTGAAACAAGCTCCAACTCATTTCACGATTTCCAGTTTTTGAGGTATTTTTCTGAACTTCCATCTCTTCATTTAGGCATTGTTAGGCTTTCATTTTCAAAGATAAAATGTAGATATCATTGCCTTGAAACTGCCCATGTCCATAGTTTTCATTTATATTGATTGAGTAGGGAGAATTTTGAAGTTGAAGTTTCTGAAAATATTAGGTTAGATTTGGTACCAACATAAATTCTTTCACATCTTTGAGAATTAGTTTAAGTTATTTACATATTTAGAATTATGGTGAAATTTCTAACAAGTTTGATGTTTGAAGTTTTGAAAATGATTGAGAAATGGCTGAGTTACAAAATTTCAAATATTTGCTCAGTAAAATGGCACGAGGAAGAAGATGAAGTTCAGGCATAGAACTTGTTTTGTAATATAATTTTATGGTTTTGTTTAAGTTAACGGATGTATAGCCATCCCAGTGGTAAGGCAGCGCGCGTATCATGTCAATGACGTTGGTTCAAGCCCCAGCACTGCCACTTTTTGCCTTTTTCTAACATTTTCTCTCTTTTTGACACAACCATGCACGCCTGAGCCTATGGCCATTGGACCTTGTTTTTTTTACTGAGACTCACCCCCTGCCTGCTTGTCACAACACAACCCATTTATTCTTTTCGGATTTCCAAACAAAAACATTAATGGGCCAGGCTTCAAACAAAACTATTTTGTTTCTAACATACACCCTAAATGCCATTTTCGTCCCCTGACTTTTATTTTTATATTTTATTTTATTTTATTTTTTATTTTTTATTTTTATTATTATTATTATTATTTTTATTAATGAAAATCCAAAAATAGTTTATTTATTTATCTAATATACTTATATTCTCTTATTTTTATTTCCTTTTTAAAACTAAAAAAGATGAAAATATTTTCTTAAACAAATTTAATTATTTTTCCTAATAAATTAATAATTATATTTAGGTTTAGTTATTTTATTTTTTTATTTAAAATTAACTTAGAATTTAGGTTTATTTTAATTAATTAATTTCCATACTATTTTGATTAAACTTAAAACCTTTTCTAAAAAACCCTAAAAATGCTTTCTAAGTTAATTTGGTTTCTTAATTAATACAGGTTTAACTTTCTTATTTTAATTAATTATTTTCTTTTAGATAAGTAGGTTAAAACCATTTTCCTTAACAAAAACCAAACAAAAAAATCCATTTTCTTTCCATTTATATCCTTGTACATTATATTCCTTTCAATTCTTGTACATTATTTCAATATGGTTATAATAGATAATTAGGTTTAATTTCTTGCAGTCCCCATTTATAAATTTGTATACCCCATCCCCAAATGATGTAATAGCATAGTAAATTTACTTTCCGCAATTTATCGCTTTCATATAAATGCTAGTAATTAGGATTTTTATGGAAAGATAAAAATCAACAAGTAGATAATCCTAATCAAAGATTAAATGCATGCAAATCAAATACACTATTCACACATGCACCCCTAGGGTTAACCCCACTTGTTACCTAAAAATGGTCATGTTATGCATGTGATATGTCTTAGCAAAAACAATTGAAATACAAGATTATAGTCCCTTGATGACGCTACAAATGTTGCCTTTCAAATGATCTTATCCCTCAAAGAGAAATTCTAAGATATCTCACAACTTTTCTATCATGACTATACGATGACCAACGCCGTCCCTTTACATCCAAAGATAAGGCTTCTTTCCAATCAATGGTAAGATAGCAATATCAAAGGAAGAGAGAAACAAACAAAAAAGACTTTTGAGTAGGTGGAAACGTTCTTAGTTGCCTGCTCACTTTCAAAACAAACATCCTTGCAAACACACATCAAACACTTTTAAATACACCAACACTTTCCCTGAAATATTTTCAAAAGTCCAACACTTTGTATACATTCTCGCCGAAACGAGAATCATTACAAAGTTTTCCTAAACGAAGGCGCCTTTTCAAAAATACTTTCAAAAACCACCATAAAGCACATTTTCAAACAAAAGCAAGTGATCTAGAAAGAAACTAAGAGCCCATAGATAACTATGGATGAAAAGGGTGCTAACACCTTCCCTTTTCATAATCTACCCCCCTAACTCAAGAAATAATCTCAAAGGTCTTTCCTGTTCTTTTCCACCTTTTCTTTTGGATAAAAGAAAAGTCAGTGGTGACTCTTGCTAACTGCAACAATTGCGATCAAATGTAAAACATCCCAAGTCAGTTCTCCCACCGTATTACAGAACTGGAGACTCTGCTAGGGACTTATTAAAAGTGGGGTTACCTTAGGGCTAGATCACCTTTACTTGCTTTCATTGTTTGACTTGTTTGCTTTATATTATGGTTCCTTGTTTGGGCTTGCTTCGATCTTCTACCCGGATCTGGGAAACCTTTTTAGGTAAGTAGCTATAGATTGTGGAAATTGTACGGCGTAGACCGATATGGTTGAAACAATGGCTATGTTAGTTGATGCATTTGTGGGTACCGGTATCCCTTGTGTTGAATCGAGGAGAATACGGGGCTGCTGAGTGGCATCATGAAGCACTAACTGACTTTAGAACCTTAATTGAACAAACTTGGCCATTAGGATATAGTGAGATAACCGGTTTCGGTGGAAAACTGAAAATTGGTTGATACTCGATACTACACTCATTGAGATTGTACTTTTGGGATATCTCTGCCGCAAGAAAAAATTGATTGTGTTGAGACAATGCCTAAAAGAAAGGTCAGTGATATTGAGACCCTTTAGAACCCAGTTATTATTACTAGGACAAGTTTGAGCCAACTAAACTTCAAGAGGGTACTTACCTATAAGACTTCATGCAAGCCTAAACCTAAGGACTTGTTTTCCTTGTGTGTATATGCTTACTTGTACATAAAATCATAAACATCATAACATCATACACATTCTCACTAGCCATTTAAAGGATTTAGGAATTTATCTTTGTTTTTGTTTTGTAGGCCATGAACTTTGTGCGAAGAAATAACATTAGAATCAACTTTGTGAAATCACACCCTCAACTCCAAGAGTTAGCGTCAAGGGCACCTGAAGACTCTCCTTTCACCAAGAAATATGGTCGACTCCTCAGTTTGGCTACCTCCAATTTCCAAGAAGAGATGATGTGTGTGCTCTTCCAATTCTTTGATCCCACGTGTGATACGGTGGGAGAACTGACTTGAGGGTTTTGCGTTTGATCGCAAATGTTGCGGTTAGCAAGAGTCGCCACCGAATTTTCTTCTATCCAAAAGGAAAGGTGAAAAAGCACAGGAAAGACCTTTGAGATTATTTCTTAAGTTTGGGGGGTAGATTATGAAAAAGGAAGGTATTAGCACCCTTTTCATCCATGGTTTTCCATGAGCTCTTAGTTACTTGCTAGATCACTTGCTTTTGTTTGAAATTGTGCTTTGTGTGGTTTTTGAAAGTATTTTGTAAAGAGGCCATTGTTTAGGCAATCTTTGTAATGATTCTCGTTCGTAAGAATGTATACAAAGATGTTTGATCTTTTGAAAATGTTTTCAAATTTGTAAGATGTTTGAAAGTGTAGGTGTTTATTTTGAAAATAGCAAGGATGTTTGTTTTGAAATGGAGAAAGTAATTAGGAGCATTCTACCTACTTAAAAGTCTTTCTTGTTCATTTTCTTTTCCTTTGACATTGTTATCTTACCATTGATTTGGTAAGTAACCCTATCTTTGGATGTAAATGGGACAGGTGTAGGTCATTGTATAACCATGATTAGAAATGTTGCAAGGTATCTTAGCATTATTTTTTATGGACTAAGATCATTTGAAAGGCAACTTGGATAGTGTCATCAAGGGACTATGATCTTATATTTGCTTGTTTTTGCTAAGATACCTCACATGCGTAATATGGCCATTTTGTAAAGGCAAACAAGTGGATTTACCCTAGGGGTGCTTGTTTGCAAGTGTGTTGTTTTCATGCTTGATTTTGTCTTGAATTAGGGTTTTCTAAGTATTGGTCTTAGTCTTTCCATACAAACCCTAATTACTAGCATTTGTATATAAAGCGATAAATTGCGGAATTTAAAGTTACTACGCTATTACAATATTTGTGGGAGGGGGTATACAAATTGTAAATGGGGATTGCAAGAATTTAAACTTAATTAGTCTATTACAACCATATTGAATTGGTACAAATGTACAAGAAATTAAATGAATTTAATGTACAAAATGAATAAATGTACAAAAATGTGAAATATAAAGTAAATGGATATTTGTTTGGATTTTTAGGAAAAGGGAAATTGTCTTATCCTAATTAATTAAGGGAAAAAATAATTAATTAACATAATAAAAATTAAACCCTAAATTTACTAAGATAATATTTTTAAACAAAACCCTAAATCTATTAATTAAAATAAAAGAAATTAAGTTTTTATAAGAAAAGTATTTTTGGTATTTTTTGTCTTGAAAATAATTATAGTATTATAAAATATTTTTGGCCTTTTTAATATTAAAATAATATATTTTAATTGGTGTAAAAGAAAATAACTAATAACCTAGTTTTAATTAAATTTACAAGATAATAAGTAAAATTAAATAAAGTATGATTAATAAAATAATTTTTTGTGTGAGAAAAATAGATAAACTAAGCTAAAATATAAATCTACTATTTTTTATATTTTTATGATTTTTTAAATTTTTATGATTTTTTAATATTAGGAAAAATATTTAAGAAAATAAATGAAATAAAAATAAGAAAATAAAATAAATTGGGTCAGGGGCGCAAATAGTCCACAGGGGGGTTAGAAAACAAAAATAAAAACAGAGGCCTAAAGATGGAACCCAGCGCCTGCAAAAAAGGTAAGAAAAAAGCAAAAAAAATGTGAAAAAACACAAAAGGGTACCAACTAGGGCTCGAACCCAGGTCCCAAAGGTTACTGGCGCGCGCTTCTACCACTGGGGTGGCTATACATCCGTTAACATAAGAAAAGTAATAAATATACAATACAAAACGCGCCCTGATTACTTCATCTTCAACCTCCAGCCAGACCAACTATGACTTGTTCATTTCTCATCAAAAATGAAAATTGTAAACATGAAACTTGTAGCAAATTTCCACACGGTTTCAAAAATATAAAGCATTAAAACTATAGATCAAAGATAAGCATGAATTTTAATGGCCCTAAACTGAACCCTAAAAATCTCAGAAAATTCAAACTTAAAATTCTCTAAGCTCAGGAAAAATTAATGGAAACTATGGACATGGTTAGCTTTAGGGCAATGATATCTACATGTTTTGTTCACAAATAGATCATTGATGATGCTTGTATGAAGATTTCCAAAGTTATAAAACTTACCTTGCAGGAGGGTATCAGGTTTGGAGTTTGAGTAGCTTTCAAGGAGTTCCAATGGTTGGGTTAGCTTCCTCAAGTTCCCAGGAAGCTAATGGAATGCTTAGCTTGAGCTGAAAGGGCCTGAGAAATTCTGGAGAAGTCCAAGTGCAAAGCTTTATTTTGAAAATGGAGGATGTTATGAGTTTCAAGTTTTTGGAAACCAAAGGTCTTGAAAACGCACGAGGGAGTTATGAGTTTCAAGTTTTTGGTCAGTTTATATGAAAATGGAGGTATGGAATGTGATTCTGAGTTCTAGCTGTTTTCAGGGCATGAGCATTCGTGTGTTTGATATCAATAGTTTGTGTATGTATAAGCAAAAGGATTGGGATGCATTGGCAAGTCAGAAGTATAAGTTTTTAGCTTTTGGCTAGGTTACTTGATTTTGAAGAAAAGAGGGAAACCAAGTTTCAATGTGTAGTACAAGCATGGGCTGAGTGATTGTAAGTGTCTAAACCATTTCTCATGAGTTATAGGACTTGTGTGATCAGAAGAGAACAAGTGAAAGGCTCAAGAACAAGTTTTGTGCAAAAAAGCACTTTATCAAAATGGCAATGTAACCTTTCTTCCAAAAATGGATATAAAGCATGTCCTTGCATTGAATGCTTGAAATGAGACCTCTAACAGTTGTGCAAGCCGTTAATTATGGAGTGACTAACAAGTTTGAGGCCTTCAAAGTAGAGTTTATGCAGCATAGTTTGAATTTTGAATTTGGTTCATCACAAAATGACTTGTAATTCAAGTGATAAAACCCTAACTTCATTTCTTCGATTCTCCCTACTGAAGAATGATCTCAAGGATTTCTTGGACATTTTGGAAATCTTGAAATTTTCTCTATAACCCATGTTTGAATTGCTTTTTAATATTCACCTTGGAACTATATGAAAAAGTGCCATGAAGTTGGGTCAAAATCCTGACCAAATTAGGGCAAAATTTTCACTAAGTGTTTTGTTTCATGACCACATGTTCTTAAAACTATAACTTGAGATCCAGGCACTTTTGGAAGGAGTTTTGTAAAGAAAATTTTTAGATTTCATGGAGATCTACAACTTTCATGTTGTAAGTTTCTTTTGAATCATCTTGCATCATGGTGAAAAAATTTCTCACAGTTATGAAAAAATAAGAAAATTTCAACACTTAGAAAAATTTCTAAGTTTAGAAATTTTGACTTTTCAAAATGAAATATTGACTTTTTGATTTCTTGATGAATAGTTTTCATATTTTGACATGTTTTGATGAATTGTGATCTTTGGCATTTGAATTTGACCAAAAAGTCAAAGTTTGGCTTTTAAGTATACAGTTGACTTTTGATCAGTTGACTGAAAATTCATCTGTCAACCCGTTGAACTTGAGTAATGTTTTGAGCCATGTTATTAGGTCAAAATGATGCAATTGGACTCTTGAGATCATGCCTTAAACCAATTGATCATTTTCTAGGTCAAAAATCAGAAATTGCCCTTTCCTAGTCAAAACCCTAATTTTGACCATTTTGCCCTTTTGGAGATTTGATCAAATTTCTTAGGGAATTTTGGTCCAAACTTGATAAAATGATACATATGGATTTAAAATGTTGATGTGGATCAAAAATTAAGAAGTTTGACTGTAAATTGGCCATAGTTGACATTTTCTCCAATACATTTAATTTTTAGGTCAACTGCTCAATTGACTGAGCAAAAATGTGATCCAAGGCTTGAAACTTGACATGAGTGATCTTGGGGGTCCATGATGATCCATTAAAGTCATATGGGGCATTGGAAGTTCAAATATTCTTGTGCAATCTCAAACCCTAATTTTGGTCATCAGTGTTTAAGGAGGTGTCTTGAGCTGATCAAACCCTAGTGCAGTCTTGAGTCCAAGGAGATATTATGAGAAAATTCTTGATAAGTGAGAGGGAAATTTTTTGGGTACAACAACTACCCCTGTTCAATCTTCTTCAGCCTGAAGAGTTAGATTGGTGAGTTTTGTCATTCGTGACTCGAAGGTGGAAGATGATTGGACATTTAGAGTGCCCAAAAATTTACACTGGGTGATGTGAGGGTCGATAGTATAGGGAATGCGGTTAAAGATGCCATTTGGAAGGATGATGGGAAGTTTGTCAGAGATGGGCTTGTAGATGCCATCCATAAATGATTGTTGAATCGTATCTGTAAATCGAAACTGAATGAGTATCAGAATGGCGTCCGTGTATGGAGCGTATCTGAACTGTATCAAACGTTAAGTCTGAATGAGTATCAGAATAGCATCCGTGTTTGGAACGTATCTGAACTGTATATGAAAGTTGAATCTGAATGAGTATCAGGATGGCATCCGTGTTTGGAGTGTATCTGAATTGTATCTGAATGAGTAACGGGATGTCATCCGTGTCTAGAGCGTATCTGAACTGTATCTGAAGATTGAATCTGAATGAGTATCAGAATGGCATCCGTGTCTAGAGCGTATCTGAACTGTATTTGAAAGCTGGATCTGAATGAGTATCAAAATGGCATCTGTGTCTAGAGCGTATCTGTATTGTATCTAAAGTTGAATCTGAATGACTATCAGGATGGCATCCGTGTCTGAAGCGTATCTGAGAGTTGAATCTGAATGAGTATCAGAATGGCATCCGTGTCTGGAGTTTATCTGAACTGTATCTGAGAAACCTCTGAACTTTGTTAATGTTAGCTGTTAATTAACCTTATCCTGAAAAGGTTAAAATGTTAGCTAATATGCAATGTCAAGTTGTATGAAATGCAAGGTATAATGCATTCGTGTTATCAATGTTTATGATGTATGGATGCGATGTATGCGTATGTGAGCTAATCTGCTGCATTGTTGTTGGATTGGGAAAAATAAATCCCTGACTGTTGTTGATGATATGGAGTGTAAGTCTTCATGTTGTGAAGTTGAAGTGTTGATGAATTTCCACTTAGAGAAATAAACTCTGTTGTAAGGGAAATGTCGTGTACTGCTTGTAAAATCCTGTTGGGGAATCTTGAGAAATTGGACGACTTCTATTGGGGATTGATAATTGGAAGTTTTATTCCACTGGGGATTAAACTGCACACTATGGGGGATTTCATGGAAATAGCTTAGAGAGATTTCCCTACCTCTTAAAGCCATCAACGACTATCTTTCTATTTTGTTTATTTATAAACAGTAATTATGTTCAAATGCATATGTTCAACAATAAATCATTGGACATTTTTGTAAATAAAACACAAGAGTAAAGAAAAACAAATAGTTTTGTACTTCCAAAGGAATATCTTTGTATTGACTTAGAGTAAGTATTTTTGTACAATGAGACAAACATTCTAGTAAGAGAATGTTGTCGTAAAAAATGAAAATTTTGATACAAAGAAAAGATAGCTATGTGCAATAATCCCATGGGGTTCCCATTCTGCTATAGCCTTCATGTCTCTGGGCATCTTCTTTGTTTGTCACCTTGTCTAAAGTGATTGAATTGATAAGAACCATTGAGTTTGTCAGGTTGTCCATAAGGTGATCCAACGGGACATAGTCATACGCTTTAATTCCCTAACTTTTGCCTGGACCATCCTTTCGGGTTTTTAGTCCATCGGGAAACCCTTTTTTGCCCAAGCCTTCCTTTCGGGTTTTCAGCTTGGCGGGTGTACTTTTTTTTTATCCGTAATTTTTGCCTGAACCTTTTGGTTCGTCGGGATGCCCTTGTTTTGCCTAGGTGTGTCAACCTAGCGGGTTTCTTATGCGTAGTATCTTTTGACTATGTCTGCGTTCGCAGGGTGCAGCAGGTCGTCTCCATCCATGGTGGTCAAGATCATCGCTTCACCAGAGAATATGATTTGGATTACAAATGGTCCTTCGTAGGTAGGAGTCCATTTTCCCCTGGGATTACCTTGCGGCAGTATGATACGTTTGATCACCAAATCTCCGACTTGATACGCTTGGCGTCTGACCTTTTTATTGAAAGCCTTGATCATTCGTTTTTGATACATTTGACCATGGAAAACAGCAGTAACCCTTTTATCATCAATGAAGTTCAGTTGATCAAGTCGAGTCTAGATCCAATCATCTTCGTTCAACCCTACGTCCTTCATAATTCTCAGAGAGGGGATCTGGACCTCAATAGGCAAGACAACCACCATGCCGTATACCAGAGAGTAGGGTGTTGCCCTGGTTGATGTGCGAGTTGTGGTACGATACTCGTGGAGAGCGAATGGTAGCATCTCATGCCAGTCTTTGTATGTGACTTTCATTTTCTGTATGATATTTTTAATGTTCTTATTCGCGGCTTCGACAGCACCATTCATCTTTGGCGGGTAAGGGGAAGAATTATGATGCTGGATCTTGAATTGCTCGCACAGGGCGGTGATAATAGTATTGTTCAGGTTCCTACCATTGTCTGTGATGATCCTCTCCGAGATACCGTAACGACAGATGAGATTCTGCTTGATGAATCTAGTGATAACATTCTTGGTGACGGAAGCGAAGGAGGTTTCCTCAACCCACTTTGAAAAATAGTCAATGGCCACTAAGATGAGGCGATGTCCATTGGAGGCTGTTGGTTTTATTTCCCCAATCATATTAATGCCCCACATAGAAAAGGGCAAAGGAGCCGTCAAGACATTCAAAGGAACCAGAGGTACGTGCACCTTGTCAGCATAGATCTTACACTAATGGCAGGTTCGAGAGTGTTGATAGCAATCAACTTCTATGGTAGACCAGTAATAGCCTGCTTGTAGGATTTTCTTTGCCATCGTATGCCCACTGGAATGGGTTCCAAAAGTGCCCGCATGTAGATCAGCCATGATCTTTTCTGCTTCAACCTTTTCTACACACCGAAGTAACACAGAGTCATGGTTGCGTTTGTAGAGAATACCATTACTAAGGAATAATTTAGCAGAGAATATCCTTTAGAACTTCTTATCATTGACTGAAGCTCCTTCCGGATATTATTGAGCCTCGAGATACCTTTTGAATTCGTGATACCAAGGCTGGTCCACTACTTCTTCAGTATTAATCTCGTGACAATGAGCTGGTTCGTCCATTCGTTCAATGGTGATCTGGGGATCCTCGTTATCCCATTTAAGTTTAAACATGTATGACATTGTGGCTAGTGCGTCTACTAGCTGATTTTCTTCTCGCGGGAAATGCTCGGAGGTAATCTTCTCAAAATATGGGAGCAATGTCAACACATGTTCTTCGTAGAGGATAAGGTTAGGATGTTTGGTGTCCCATTCCCCTTTGATATGGCTGATAACCAAAGCTGAATCTCCGAATACATTTAAGGACTTGAATCCCCAAATCTATGGCAGCTTTGAGACTAAAAATACATGCCTCGTATTCTGCCATGTTGTTTGTACAATTGAAGCAGAGTCTTGCCGTAAAAGGAGTATGACATCCTTCTGGAGATATGAGTACAACACCAATACCATTGCCGAGTGCGTTGGATTCCCCATCAAAAACCAGGGTCCATCGGGATCCTTGTTCAGGTCCGTCATATGGCCTGAATTCTTCATAGTTGTTTACCATCATGATGTCTTCATCTGGGAATTCGAACTTCATGGACTGGTAGTCTTCCATAGCTTGGTGAGTAAGGTAATCAGCTAGTACGCTGCCCTTTATTGCTTTCTGGGTAGTATACTGTATGTCATATTCTGTCAGGATCATCTGCCATCTCGCTATTCTCCCAGAAAGGACAAGCTTCTCGGAGATGTTTTTTATTGGATCCATTTTAGATATCAATAAGGTAGTATGGGTCAGTATATACTGTCTTAGCCGGCGAGCAGCCCATGCCAGAGCGCAGCAAGTTTTCTCGAGCAATGAATATCTTGTTTTACAGTCGGTAAACTTTTTGCTCAGATAATAAATAGCATGCTCTTTTCGACTAGACTCGTCATGCTGCCCCAGCACACACCCCATTGAATGTTCCAAAACAGTTAGATACATGATCAATGGTCTTCCCTCGACTGGTTGCATCAAAATAGGAGGCTCTTGCAGGTACTCTTTGATCTTGTCAAAGGCATCATTCCATTTGACTACTTGATCTTTCTTCAATAATTTGAAGATTGGTTCACAAATAGTTGTTAGGTGAGAACTGAATCTGGCAATGTAGTTTAAACATCCCAAGAATCCTCTGACTTCCTTCTCGATGCGGGGAGTGGGCATTTCTTGTATAGCTTTCACCTTGGCATGATCTACCTCAATACCTTTATTTCTTACGACAAAACCTAGGAGTTTACCAGACCTCACTCCAAATGTGCATTTATTTGGGTTCAACCTCAACTTGTTTTTCTTTAGTCTCTCAAACAGTTTCTATAAATGATCAAGATGTTCGTCTTCTGTTTGAGATCTAGCTATTATGTCGTCCATATAGACCTCTATTTCGTGATATATCATGTTTTGAAATAAGGCTACCATGGCACGCTGATAGGTTGCCCCAGCATTCTTCAATCCGAATGGCATAACCTTGTAGCAGAATGTTCCCCATTGTGTGACAAAGGTTGTTTTCTCCATGTCCCTAGGCGCCATTTTAATTTGGTTGTAGCCTGAGAAATCGTCCATGAAGGAAAACACTTTATGTTGCAGCATATTGTAAACTAGAACATCAATGTGGGCAAGTGGGAAATCATCCTTAGGGCTTTCCCTATTCAAATCTTTGTAGTCCATGCACATTCGTACTTTGTCGTCTTTTTTGGGCACGGGAAAAACATTGGCAACCCATTGTGGATAGGAAGTGACGGCCAAGAATCCAGCATTGAATTGTTTCATGACTTTTTATTTAATCTTCTCTGACATGTCTGGTCGCATTCGACAGACCTTTTATTTCACTGGTGGGCAATCTTCTTTTGTTGGTAGACGATGTACCACAATATCTGCATCAAGTCCTGCCATGTCTTCATACGACCAGGAAAAGACCTCAACATAATCGTGTAGCAACTGAATCAGACATTCTTTGGCACTGGGTTCTATATTGGCACCCATTTTAACCTCTTTTTTGTCTTCTTCGGTACCTAGGTTGATTGTGTCCACTGGTTCCTCGTGGGGCTGAATGGTCCTCTATTCTTGTTGCAGTAACCTGGCCAGTTCCCCTGGTACTTCACAATCTTCCTCACCTTCGTCTTCGGCTTGGTAGATTAGATTTTCAGAGTCACAAAAGGCCATAGCAGAACCGTTACCCATGGGATCCCGAACGGGTGTAGACCTGCATTGTGAGTGTGAGTGTGTAAGAGTATAGCTATCTTTGAAAGAAATGAAAATGTAAAAAGAAAAACAATGAGCACAAAGTTTGTATGCAAAAACGTCCATGATTCATTGATGTCATATGGAAATGAGATAATAACCCTTACAAATGGACCATTGTGCCTCGGGTAAAGCGCAAGGTTTTAAGAGTCTGAATTGTTTTAATATTACAGATCCAACAAAATGTAAAGACAAATTACTGTGGGATAAAAGTGATAGGGATAAAATCTCTAGCCTCCCAGTTGCTGAGCCCTCCACTGACAGTTGGAAAAATCCAATCCTCTAGGTTTTAGTTGTATTCATCATCCTCCATAGCGCTGACTTGGTGGTTACTGATCTTCAAAGGTGGTCCTCCGGTGCGAGTACGGCGTACAGCCTTCAGGGCACCTGAAGTGAAACCCATACCAAATTTGTCAGATTTGTATGGGATATCTGGGAGTTGTCCCCAAATAGTGCACCCACCTTCTTCTATCACTGCCTTGGCATCCTTTAAAGAAGACATCTTGAGTTGAGGTCTTGTGATCTTGGGAACTTGAGACACAGCCTTGGTTACCACCACAGTCTGCGGGACTTCTTCAAAGTGCTGGAATGGAGTTTCAATAAATTCGCCATCTAGTTCCACATATCTAAAGGAATTTAGATGGCTGAACATATACTCTTCTTCTCCATGAGCAGTGATGATCTTCCCTTGAATTGGATATTTCAGCATTTGATGCAACATAGAAGTAACAACGCTAGCATTGTGAATCCACGGTCATCCTAGCAAGTAGGAATATGAAGGGCGAATATCCATTACATAAAAATTTGAATCAAATGTTTGGGTTCCAACTTTTATGGGGATGTCCACTTCCCCATGCACCATCCTTTTTGAGCCGTCAAAGGCCCTCGCTACTATGTTGCTTGGTTTCAATGTCAATCCTTCGCAGTCAAGCCTATCAAGAGCCTTTTTAGGCAACACATTCAGAGACGAACCAGTGTCCACCAAAACATGAGCCAAGGTCGTGCCCCTGCATTCCACCGAGACATGCAATGCCTCATTGTGCTTCCTCCCTCTTGGTGTTAAATCGGCATCAGAAAAACCTAAACCATTATCTACAGTCAAGCTGGCTATGCAGTCTTGGAACTGATCGGCAGATGTTTCTTGGGGTACATGGGCAGTTTTCAGGAATTTTACCAAGGCTTTTGCATGAGCCTAGAAATATAGTAATAAAGCCATCATGGAAATATTTGGTGGAGTTTACCCCAGTTGCTCGACCACATTGTAGTCGCTTCTTTTTATGATCTTTAGAATTTCCTCCATCTCTTTCCGGGAGGTTTCAGGGATAGCCAATGATTGTTCCTTCATCCGGACAGGCTCAATCAGAATACCTTTACCTCGAGTCTCGGTTGACTCGGCAGCAGGAATGTCAGTAGGGGTGATAACAGGGATCGTAATAGTTTTATCAGCAAGAGTATTAGCAGAGATGATTGTAAGACTGGGAATAGCCTTTGGAGGAGCAACAACAACAGGAATGATTACGGGTCTAGAAATAGGTTTGGGAGGAGCAATTTCTGGAGAGAAAACCCTTCCACTGCGGGTTATCTTACTAGTCCATGCGATATTACTAACATCGGAGTTAAATTTCTCGGAACTTGAATCTTTGGCAGCTGGCCAATCTTTCTTGATACCATGGTAGTAGACATCCCCTCCATAATTCCATGGTACGGTTTTGTCTGACAAATATGGGATTGGTCCAGGAATTGTAATTATCAAGGAAGCTACTTTTGGAACTGATGTAATTCTAACGGGTCTGTTGGTGGAGACCCTGGAAAAATTGTCGAAAATGGTCACGATGGAAACATCATTATAAGAAACAGTTGGAATTGAAGCCTTCTCGAACAAAATTTCCTTGTTATCTATTAGGCACTGAACGCCTGCTTTCAACAAAGGACAGTTGGTTGGTGAGGATAAAAAGAAGTGACATCTTTCATCACAGCCTAGGAAAACACCATCACTCAACAAATTCTCTTTGATAGTCAGGAGTGGGGTCACAAGTTCATCAACTGAAGTAACAGACATATCTTTCTCGACGGCGTTGACATCACGTCCGTGCTTGGGCATATGGGCAGTAATGACATTAGGCTTTTCTGGCGCATCGAACTCAAACTCTTTAGCTTCAAGGAGGTCTTATACTTTGTTCTTTAGAGCCTAACTTGTTAGTGTCATGGTAGGGACTCTCAGAGTGGTATGCACAATGGGCATTAGGATGATAGTGAGGAGATGTTGTGTTAGGGTTCTTTGGAGCTTCTTTCAAAGTCACTAGGTTGGACCTTAACAAATGTGGTAATACTTGAGATAGGGTCATATTAATTCTGGTGAATTGTCTGACTGGTCTTTCCATTCTTGGCTGGTTGCTTCTTTACTGAGTAGGCTCTAGTTTAGGAATCATGACAGCCCCCACCATTGGATGGTGTTCAGCTCTATCTTAATTTCTATAAGGATATACAGCAATCACTTCCTTCTTTCTGATTAATGGTTTCCTTACAGCAGCAGAGGATGCATCTTTTTTAATCTTCCTATTCTTTATCCAGGCTTCCACCCTTTCTCCGGTTAATATCAATTCAGTAAAACCTACCAATGAACTCCCAATTAAGTGGTTGAAGAAAGGACCAGACAAGGGGCCCAAGAACATGTCTACTAATTCTCTTTCAAATAGAGGAGGCTGGACTCTTCCTGCTAAGTCCCTCCATTTTTGCGCATAGTCCTTAAAGCCTTCACTTGAAATCATGGCCATACTCTGGAGTTGAGTACGGGTGGGTGCAAGATCAATGTTTTATTGGTATTTTTTGTAAAAGGCGGCGGCCAGATCTTCCCAGTTATGAACATTGGCTCTTTCTAACTGATAAAACCAATCAAGTTGAGTTCCAGACAGGCTATCTTGGAATAAGTGTAACCATAAGTCCTTGTCAGCGGTATGAGGCTAGATTTTCCTCACATAGGACCGGAGATGCATTTTGGGACATGAAACTCCATCATATTTGACAAACACCGGTGCTTTGAATTTTGGAGGAATAACAATCCCCAATACTAATCCCAACTCCTCAAAGTCCAATCCAGGCACTTTTTAGATTTCCATTGCGCTCAATTGCTCTTCTAGATGCTTATGTCATAGGCTGGAGGATATTGTTCTTCATAATAGTCTTCTTCTTCCTCTTCCTCTTCTGACTCTGACTGGACAACTGTTTCTTTTCCCTTCCTATCTTGATTATCTTTCTCACTGGATGTCGTTGCAAAGTCTAAGGTCCTTCTTGTTTGCCCTTGGAATCTTCTTCCCATGTTTAGAACTCTAGTTATTTTCTTTGCTTTCTTTTTCTTCTCTTCAACCAGCAAGGTCTTCAACTCTTCTTGTCCTTTGGCTAGAGTTAAGAACATCTGTTGAAACTGAGAATTTTGAGCTTGGAGGTCCTTCACCATTTGCTCGAGATCCATCTTATTGAAATAAATAGTAGAAAGATGAGGAGACTTGTTGCAAGAAACTTGCTTATGTTATGATGAATGGTAAATGCATATGCAATTATTTCAAGGATTTCAAAGATTCAAATTTGTTTTAGACCAAAAGGAAACACACGTTTATATTAATGAGTTAAAGCTTGAATACATCAATTCCTTTTTGGGAAAAATAATACAAAAAACTCTAAGATAAAAAGGTAGTACGCATCCTCTTTGGTGCGATATAGGCATTCAGGTTCCTCTCCTCATGAAGTAGCCTAGTGAGTTCCAAAACCTTCGTCTCGCTTGCGTAAAATTGGGCTTCTAAAGTATCTCGCACCCCCTTGAGTTGTATCCAATCTCTTTGTAGGTCTTCAAGAGAAGTGGGCATGTCAGGATGTAGGATAGTGTATGGAACATCTCCTTCCATGACAGGCTCAATGATTACCGGGAGAATGGAAGGATAAGGCATCATAAGACTCTGAGCACGAGTTTGTACCCATTTGAGGTAAGGCTCAAGAGGGATGGAATTCTTATGTCCCAATGTCTTGCTATCTACCTTGTTCAACATCCTCCAAGCTCGGATAAATCTCTGGCGAAGACCTTGATCGTCGTTCTCGTAGTCAAATACTAAACCTTAAATAAGCATCTCATGTCGGCCATCCCTTCGGGCGTAACAAAACTATCTTAAGGCTAAGCATGGGTTATATGTGATACCTCCCTTGATGCCAAGTAAGGGGACATTAGGAAATTCTCCACAACGGTCGACAATAGTAACATTCTCTATAGATTGGGAGCACCAATGAATGTCTGAACGTTTGAGCGTCATCAACCTTTGTGACCACCTTGAACCTTGCTCGTTCTTTAATATAGATTGGTGAAGATGCGAAATAAACCATCTTGCCAAGAGAGGAGTGCAACACATAAGGACACCTCTTTTCCTTATTGTGTGAGTGTGAAAAGAATGTAGGATGTCCCCTAGAAATGTAGGCACCGGGTTACGGGATATGAAGATTTTGACGGTGTTCACATCTATGAGTTGGTCAGGATTTAGGAACTAAACCATCCCATAGATGAAGAGAGCCACAATTTCCTCAAAAGCTTGCAGATCCAAAGAGTTCCAACAGTTTTGGGCTTTCTCAAACAAGAACTTTGCTAGGAAACCTTTCACACCACTCCTTGTTTCCGAATGAGTCGTGACATCAGATTAGTGCAAGTGTAAAGCTTGAGCAATCTCTTCTAGCTTTGGGTCTCTTTCCGTACCGTTGAAAGGTAGTTGATTGAGAATGGGAATCCTCAAGAGTCAGGAGAATTATTCCAAAGTAGGCACAAGTTGATAGTCGGGAAATTTGAAGCAATGTTGTAAGGGGTCAAAGAACTGAAAAAGCACCTTCATCATGTCTTCATCAGTGTTGGAGGTGACCAAGTTTAGCAGGCGACCATGTCTCTCGGTGAATGGAAAATTTTCAGGAATCCTTGATGCTAGCTCTTTAAGTTATGGAGGGATCCTTACAAGATTGACTTGAATAGTTTTCCTGCGAATATAATCCATGTCCTACAAAACAGAAATAAAGATAAATCCCATAAATACTTGAAATGGTTAGTGAATGAGTATGATGTTATGATGTTCATGATGTTATATACAAGTATGTATAAACAAAGCAAACAAGTCCTTAGGTTTAGGCTTGCATGGAGTCTTATAGGTAAGTACCCTCTTGAAGTTTAGTTGGCTCAAACCTGTCCTAGCAATAGTAATCGGGTTCTAAAGAGCTCAATATCACTGGTTTGTTTCCTTGGTCATTGTTTCAGCACAAGCCTCTTTAATGGCGACCGAAATATCCCAAGAAACTAAACCTCAATGAGTGTAGTATCAAGTATCTACCAACTTCGGACTGCACCAAAGTCGGTCATTGTAAGTTCAAATGCGCCTAAGAGGGGAGGTGAATTAGGTTCTTTAAAAACTTTTTCTGAATTGTATGAATATTTTTTCACGAGTTTCTTTTCTTTCTTTTTCTGATAAGTGATGAAAGCAGTAAATGCGGAAAGTAAAAAACACATATGTGTTCTGGTTCCCCTCACAGTCCAAGAGTACTCCAGACCCCTTTCAACATGAAAGAGATTTCCTTATAGTTGGTAATTTGTACAAAGACTACCTAACAACCAAGAACAATCCTCTTGGACCAAGAACAATCCTCTTGGATTTTCACTAAGACCACAAAGAGAACAATCCTCCCTAAGTGTCTTTCTTGTTTCCAACAATCCTGAAAACAAGGATACAATAGTTTGTTTGATTTGTATAAGAGTTTGAATAATGAAAGAGAAATGTCAATCACTTGATTGATCTTTTCTATTCAATATGAAATTTAAGATGGAATACTCTTCTAAGTGCTCAAGAACAATTTTCAGTATGCATATGAAAATGATGAACAGAAATCTTGAGTATAGAGAGTATGATCAAAAGAATAGAAAGTAATAGTTATTAGTGATTGATGTTGTATTTTCAAAATTAAAATAATGTATAGTGTAGTAATACCTCTTCAATGAATCATAGCAATGTTTACACCATTTTTACTAAAAAATGTATTTGAAAAGATACAAAGATTGCCATGAAAAGGTGTTACAAAAAGTTGCTGGAAAAATAAAAATTTTCAAAATCTGAAGCACAACAACCGGTTGCACTAAAGCAACAATCGATTGTTGTAAAAGCAACGTTTAAAATTTTTGAAAAATATAACTATGACAACCGATTGTCATTGAGGAGCAATCGGTTGCTCATAGGCCAACGTTCAAAAAATTTGAAAACAGAACACATGACAATCGATTGCTGCTAGATGACAATCGATTGTTTGTCAAAACAGAAACTTTTGTTTTTTGACTACAACCGATTGTCCTAGCATGACAATCGATTGCTTGTGTACAAAAATTGAAAAATCATTATTTTCAAAGATTTTAAGCAATTTAAAACATCCTTCTTCAATCATACATAGTATATACTCAAAATATTATTTTAATAAAGTAAATGCATGATTAAAAATAGTTTTGAGCACTAAGAGCATAAGATCAAAAATTTCATATACCTTAAGCCATAAGTCTTGAAAAGTTGATCTTGATCAATGAATCTTTGCTTGAGATAAATCTTCTATCTTGATCCATTCATTTTTGCATGCTAGGTTGTCTTCATCAAAAACACTTGGAATGCTTGATTTCACAGTCTCCCCCTTTTTGATGATGACAACCATTGCTTGAAGTTTGGAGTGCATGTTGGTTTTCTCTAATCAAGTTGTTTAAAAACTCCCCCTAAGTCAAAGACTCCCCCTTGATCTATTGCATGAGGGTTTTGAAGATTGCTTGCTTGCTGTAATTTGGGTTAGAGAAACACAAAAGAAACTACAAAGTCTTCTCCCCCTTTGTCATTAGCAAAAAGGAATGGGAAAGAAGATCATAAAAATTTTGCACATAGAAATAACATAGGATAAATAAAGTTTGCATACATAGATATAACAGAAACAAAGTGCATAAAACGAAAGGGATCACAATACATGAAGTGTTTTAAACAAAAATAGAAAAACGACATACAACATAAGAACATAAAGTACTAAAAACATAAGAACTTAAAGACTAATCATCCATGCCTTCAACAAAGTCTTCATCATCTTGATCTTCACCATCATTGCCTTCATTGGTTTGAGGTTGAATGAAAGGGTAATTATAGGGTTGAACTTCATAAGGAGGGACATTGGTATGGGCATAGAGATGAGCAAATTGATTATTCATGTTGTTGTTCATGTATTGAAGATAGTCAAAAACTTGATTGTAAGAGTTTTCCATTGGTTGTGGAGGTTGGTTTTGAAGTGGTTGTTCTTGTGGAGGTTGGTTTTGTAGAGAGTATGCATGTATGTGATGGTTCTATTAATCGGATCAAATTTGATGCCGGTTTTGGTATTACATACTTTCTTCGGAGTGATTTCATGTTTGGGGTTAGTCATAGGCACCATGTATTCACCAGACAAGGGAACATTGAACTTCTCAAAAACAAGGGTAAGCCAGGAGCCATAAGGAAGAGCAGAAGCATTTTAATTATGTAGTGTCAAATGATGTAGAATCACATAAGACCAGTTGATTTGAATCTCATTCTTCATCGCATACAGAATCTGCATCTCACAATCGTTGACATTGGAAATGTTTGAGAACTTTGGCATAACCACATATGCCAAAAAGTAGTGGATCAAACGATTATCAATAGTGAGAATTCCTGCAGACCAAGAGTTCCTCTTCGGAGTTCCACCAATAAGCCTTTGCCTTTTCTGAATAAAATCACGCTCGGGAATTCTTGCAATTCCATAGTAGAAGTCTCTTTTGTTGTAGCCAGGCAGATTTGCATTTGAGAGAAGTTTAATGCAAGCACCGTCGTGTGGAATACCCAAAGCTTCACCAAAATTATGCACTGTGAGTTCTATAGGAACCCCTTTGACATTTGAAATCATGCATCCTCTAGTAATGGTTAGATTGCTGTAGAAAATCCTAACCAAAGTGGGGTAAATGGGTCCATTAACACCAATTAACTTGTATATCCCTTGAGATCTAAATAAAGCCTGAAAAGTGAAGCATTCGGAATAGAAGTTGTCAAGATTACCGAACCTTGGTAGAAGAACCGTCATCTTTTGAAAGTGAGACACAAATCTTTCCCTTTGGATTCTTGATGGAATGAGTTTTGAGATATCATCACCTTAAGATGAGGAAGAAGCTTTTCCCTTGCCTTTCTTTGATGTTGACATAGTGAGGGATGAAATAATTGGAAGGGGAAAAGGATATTTGGTGTTTTGAGGGTTTCTTGAGACAAATGAGGATATATGAAGTTTTTAGGTTTTGGTTGAGCTTTTATAGATGGATAGGCATTCAATGGTTTAGTTCAAAACAATAAAGACTTGTAGCATAGAGATTCTTGAGTGTGTGACTATCCAAAAAATTGTGTCATAGGAAAAGACTAAGCATTAAAAATTTGTTGACCAACCACTTGAAACATTCAAAAAGAGAATAAAAATCTAGTACAAAATAAATAATAGTAATGGCAATGGAAGAGAAGGAATAAAAGAGAGTGTAACTGGAAAAAAATTTAAAAACAAATTCAAAATTTTGAACTGTGCAATCGATTGTTGTTTGATGACAACCGATTGCACCCTTTGAAAATTTAAACAGGGGCAAAAAAATGAGAGAGAAACCGGTTGTCGTGGAGTGACAACCGATTGTTGTGAAAATAGAATCTAAAAAAATTTTAGCAACAACCGATTGTCACTAGTGAAAAAGTGAAAAAAAATGCTTAATTTTTGGGGATTTCATGGTCATATATCAAAAGTTTAGTAATAAAAACATGGATCAAGATATATTACCATAAAGTTAAGATTAAGATCATAGCCATGTACCTTAATTAGATAATTTCATTTTCGTCCAAGATACCTAGCTCTCTTCGGATCTTGAAAAACAGTTCTCTTGCCAACAGTTTAGTGAAAATATATGCTAGTTGATTATGCGTATCCACGAAGGTGACTTCGACATCTCCTTGAAGTACATGATAACGAAGAAAGTGATGTCGAATGTCGATATGCTTTGTTCTAGAATGCATCACGGGATTTTTTGTAATGTTGATTGCACTTGTGTTGTCGCATCGGAGTGGAATGCATCCAAGGTCGAGTCTGTAGTCACGGAGTTGTTGCTTGAGCCATAGAATTTGTGCACAATAACTACCCGCTGCAATGTATTCTGCCCCGGTCGTACTAAGAGCCACACAAGCTTGTTTCTTGCATGCCCAAGAGACTAATGCATTTCCCAAAATATGACAAGTTTCACTTGTGCTTTTTCTATCTATTTTACATCCTGCATAATCAGCGTCAGAATAACCAATTAAATTTCATATATTACCTTTTGGGTTCCATAGGCCGACATTGGTTGTTCCTTTGAGATATTTCATGATTCTTTTTACCGCCATGAGGTGAGATTCCTTCGGGTTTGCTTGAAATCATGCGCACAGACATACATTGAACATGATGTCAGGACGACTTGCCGTCAAGTATAACAGTGAGCCAATCATGCCTCGATATTTAGTAATATCAATGGAAATACCAGATTCATCTTGATCAACATAAGTACTGGAGCCCATTGGCGTGTGCATTGATTTGCAATTATCCATATCAAACTTTTTCAAAAGTTCCTTGCAATATTTTGATTGATTGATGAAGATACCATCTTTCAGTTGCTTAATTTGCAATCCAAGGAAATAGTTCATCTTGCCCATCATAGACATCTCAAATTCTCCTTGCATCATCAACGAGAATTCTTCACACAAATCTTTGTTAGTTGAACCAAATATAATATCATCGACGTAGACTTGTACTAATAAAGTGTTATCTTTGATCTTCTTTATGAACAAGGTCTTATCCACTTTACCTTTCTCGAAACCTTTTTCGCATAAGAATGTACTGAGCCTGTCATACCATGCTCTAGGTGCTTGTTTTAAGCCATAAAGAGCTTTTCTCAACTTAAAGACATGTGAAGGATTCTTGAAGTCTTCAAAGCCCTGGGGTTGTTTGACATAGACTTCTTCATTAATGTAGCCATTTAAGAATGCGCTTTTGACGTCCATTTGGTAAAGCTGAAAATTCAATGAACAAGCGTAAGCAAGTAAAACACGAATAGCTTCTAACCTTGCAACCGGAGCGAAAGTTTCTTCAAAGTCAATTCCCTCTTCTTGGTTGTATCCTTCAGCTACCAATATTGCTTTGTTTCGGACAATTATACCGTTTTCATCAAGTTTGTTTTTGAACACCCATCTTGTACCTATGATGTGTTTGTCACTTGGTCTAGGAACAAGTTCCCAAACTTGATTTCTCTCGAACTGATTTAATGCTTCTTGCATAGCAATCATCCATTGGTCGTCTCCTAATGTGTCGTCGACTTTGGAAGGTTCGATTTGAGAAACGAACGCCATGTTCAAGCAAGCATCTTTGAGGTTCAATCTTGTTGAAATGCCTTGACTGATGTCACTGATGATTTTATCAATAGGGTGATCTCTATGGGTTCTCCATTCCTTAGGTAGATCATTGACATTTGATTCTTCCGGAATTTGTTCTTCTTGTTGTTCCAATTGATTCTCATTGTTGGTCTTGTTGCCATCTTCTTGAGGAATATCTAAAATCTCATCATCATTATTTAAAACAATAGTATCCTCCTCGGAGGGGTTAGATTCATCAAATGATACGTGCATAGATTCCTCAATAGTTAAAGTTCTTTTATTGTAAATACGATAAGCTTTACTAGATAAGGAGTATCCGAGAAAAATACCTTCATCTGATTTTTCATCAAACTTACCAAGGTTGTCTTTGTCGTTGTTAAGGACAAAACATTTGCAGCCAAAGACATGAAAGAATGAAATATTTGGTTTCCTTCCTCGAAAGAGTTCATACGGAGTCTTCTTTAAGATAGTTCGAATATTAACTCTATTGCTTACAAAGCATGTCGTGCTTACAGCATTCGCCCAAAAGTATTTTGGAAGGTTTGAATCACTAAGCATTGTCCTTTCAAGTTCAATAAGAGACCTATTCTTCCTTTCTACAACTCCATTCTGTTGAGGAGTCCTTGGTGCTGAGAAATTATGTGATATTCCATGTTCTTCACAGAAATCTTCAAAGGAGGAATTTTGGAATTCTCCACCATGGTCGCTTCTTATGGAGGCAATAGATAGTGACTTCTCATTTTGAATTTGCTTTGCATATTTCTTGAACTCCTTGAATGCATCATTTTTCTGCACTAAAAAGAGTGTCCAAGTATATCTAGAAAAGTCATCAACAATAACTAGAGCGTATACATTACCTCCGAAGCTCCTCGTTCTAGAAGGGCCAAACAAGTCCATATGAAGCAATTGTAGTGGCCTAGTAGTGGACACCACATTCTTGGATTTGAAAGTTGATTTTTTTTGCTTTCCCTTTTGACATGCATCGCAAATTCTATCTTTGATGAACTTTATCTTAGGCAGTCCAACAACAAGGTCATGCTTAATCAATTTGTTTAAATGCTCCATATGAATATGAGCGATTCTTTTGTGCCATAGCCATGAGTCGTTGTTGTTTGCCATGAGACATTTAACTTTCAAAGACAAATCGTTAAGGGAAATCATAAAAATATTATTTACTCTTTTACCTTTAAGTTTAGCCTCATTTGTGACTTCATCTTCTATCAAACATTCATCTTTAGTGAACTTGATCTTGAAGCCTTTGTCACATAGTTGGCTAATACTTAGAAGATTGTGCTTTAGTCCTTCGACATAAAGAACATCTTCAATTGATGTGAAAGGTGGACCACCAACTTTGCCTATGCCAAGAATCTTTCCTTTGTTGTTATCTCCATACGTCACATAACCCTTGGCCTTAAGCGTTAGATGTGAAAATTTGTCGATATCTCTCATCATATGCTTGGAACAACCACTATCGAGATACCATAGATTTTAAGTGGTCGTCAAGCTTACCTACAAAACAAGATTAGGTTTTGTTAGGTACCCAAGTTTCTTTGGGTCCTTCATAATTAGTTCCTTTCTTAACCCACACATAATGCCCATTTGTCATGCCAAAGTTTCTAACATAACAAGCATTAGGTGTGTGTCCTCGAATACCACAATAAGAACAAGTAGGTTCAAATTTACTTCTATATCTAGAAGGATAAGATTTCTTCTTAGAGGGTATTTTCTTTTTAGGATAGTGATGAACTATTTTGGGAGTGATTTCTTTCTCTTTGGTTGGTTGATCGCTAGCCTTGACAAAGATGGTTTTGTTGGTACTTGTTTTTGAAAATTTTGAGTATCCAAGACCACTTTTGTCATTTGAGTATCTTTGTTGGCTAAGAACACCTTCCAATCCAATTTGTCCTTTTTCATACCTTTCAAGAACCCTTTTCAATTGGACAATTTGGAAAGAGAGAGATTCACACTTTGTGCATACAAAATTCTGTTTTTCATCACTAACTTTTTGCTTTTCATCTTTGAGATCTTTTTCAATAGATCCACATTTTTCTTCCAACGATGAAATTTGTTTCTTTTATGAGATAGTTTTGTATAGAATTTTGCATTCATTTAACAGTTCATTTATAGCACCTTGTGCATCACTATCAAAAAGAGAGAGTACGTTACTAACCCCATCATCTTCGCTTTCGGAGTGGTGTGATGCCATTAACGCAAGATTGGCACTTTCATCGCTATCGGAGTCGGATGACAAACTTAGTTCAACATCTTCCCATGAAAAATATGCTTTCTTATCTTTTGATTCCTTCTTTCCTTTGTAGCCACTTTTCTTTGAAAGTTTTGGATAGTCCGGTTTGATGTGACCTTGTTTACCACATTCATAGCAAGTAACTTCTTGTGTTGATGAGGATCCTTCCTTCTTCTTGAAGTGTTTCTTCTTCTTTGAGTGCGAGAAGGCTTTGTCATTTTTACCAAAGAATTTTCCAAGTCTTCTAACGAGAAGCATGAAGTTTTCATCTTCATCATGATTATCGTTCTTTTCGTCTTCCTTGGAGTCAATCTTCAAGGAAATGTTCTTAGACTTCTTTTCTTGATTTTCACGCTTTTCCAATCTACCAAGTTCTGTCTCATATTCTTGAAGTTTCCCGAACAATGTTGTGGATGTCATAGTAGCGAGACTCTTATTTTCCGAGATTACTGTTACTTTTGGTTGCCATTCTCTAGTCAAGGATCTGAGCACTTTTAGGTTCAATTCATCATTAGTCAATGTTTTTCCAAGTGCCCTTAGATGATTTGTTAGATGCACAAATGTCTTTTGTAAATCAAGAATGGATTCTCCGGGTTGCATACGGAATAATTCATATTCTTGACTTAACGTATTAAGTCTCGATCTCTTTACTTCAGTTGTTCCTTCATGTGTTTCAACCAGTGTATCCCAAATTTCTTTTGTCGTTGTACATGCTGAGATACGGAAGAATTCATCCATACTAAGTGCGCTTTGAAGGAGGTTTATTGCCTTTTTGTCATACAAGACCTTTTTCTTATCATCATCATCCCATGCAGTTTTAGGCTTTGATGAGCCAATGTCGTTTACTACAGTTACCGGAACAAAAGGGCCATTTTGGACAACATCCCATATTTCTTCTCCTTGTGCTTCTAGATGAACCTTCATACGGATCTTCCAGAAATAAAAATATTCACCACAGAATAGAGGAGGCTTGTTGCTACTGCCACCGTCTCTGAACACAGAATTGTTGTTTGCGGAAGCCATTCTGGATCTAGTAGGAACAGGTTACCTATAACCTGCTCTGATACCAATTGTAAGTTCAGATGCGCCTAAGAGGGGGGGTGAATTAGGTTTTTTAAAAACTTTTTTTGAATTATATGAATATTTTTTCACGAGTTTCTTTTCTTTCTTTTTCTGATAAGTGATGAAAGCAGTAAATGCGGAAAGTAAAAAACACAGATGTGTTCTGGTTCCCCTCACAGTCCAAGAGTACTCCAGTCCCCTTTCAACATGAAAGAGATTTCCTTATAGTTGGTAATTTGTACAAAGACTACCTAACAACCAAGAACAATCCTCTTGGACCAAGAACAATCCTCTTGGATTTTCACTAAGACCACAAAGAGAACAATCCTCCCTAAGTGTCTTTCTTGTTTCCAACAATCCTGAAAACAAGGATACAATAGTTTGTTTGATTTGTATAAGAGTTTGAATAATGAAAGAGCAATTCCAATCACTTGATTGATCTTTTCTATTCAATATGAAATTTAAGATGGAATACTCTTCTAAGTGCTCAAGAACAATTTTCAGTATGCATATGAAAATGATGAACATAAATCTTGAGTATAGAGAGTATGATCAAAAGAATAGAAAGTAATAGTTGTTAGTGATTGATGTTGTATTTTCAAAATAAAAATAATTTATAGTGTAGTAATACCTCTTCAATGAATCATATCAATGTTTAAACCATTTTTACTAAAAAATGTATTTGAAAAGATACAAAGATTGCCATGAAAAGGTTTTACAAAAAGTTGCTGGAAAAATAAAAATTTTCAAAATCTGAAGCACAACAACCGGTTGCACTAAAGCAACACTCAATTGTTGTAAAAGCAACGTTTAAAAATTTTAAAATATATAACTATGACAACCGATTGTCATTGAGGACCAATCAGTTGCTCATAGTCCAACATTCAAAAAATTTGAAAACAGAACACATGACAATCGATTGCTTCTAGATGACAATCGATTGTTTGTTAAAACAGAAACTTTTGTTTTTTGACTGCAACCGATTGTCCTAGCATGACAATCGATTGCTTGTGTACAAAAATTGAAAAATAATTATTTTCAAAGATTTTAAGCAATTTAAAACATCCTTCTTCAATCATACATAGTATATACTCAAAATATTATTTTAATAAAGTAAATGCATGATTAAAAATAGTTTTGAGCACTAAGAGCATAAGATCAAAAATTTCATATGCCTTAAGCCATAAGTCTTGAAAAGTTGATCTTGATCAATGAATCTTTGCTTGAGATAAATCTTCTATCTTGATCCATTCATTTTTGCATGCTAGTTTGTCTTCATCAAAACACTTGGAAAGCTTGATTTCACAGACATCTCACTACATCCTAAATGCCAAGTTGGTCAAGTAAAGGTTCTAAAAGTTCATTAGTGCTTCATGACATCACTCAGCGGCCATGTATTCTCCTTTATTAACTCAAGGGCTACCGGTACCCACAAATATGTTGCACTAACGTAGTTATTGCTTAGACCATTTGGTATACCTCGCACAGTTTCCACAATGTGTTGCTACTTACCTATAAGGTATCCCAAATCTGGGTAGAGGATTCAAACCCAAACAAAGAACCATAATGTAAATAAAACAAGTCAAACAAAGAAAGCAAGTAAATATGATCTAACCCTAAGGTAACCCCACTTTTAGAATCCCCAACAGAGTCGCCAGTTCTGTGATACGGTGGGAGAACTGACTTGAGGGTTTTGCGTTTGATTGCAAATGTTGTGGTTAGCAAGAGTCGCCATCGACTTTTCTTTTATCCAAAAGGAAAGGTGAAAAATCACTGGAAAGACCTTTGAGATTATTTCTTGAGTTCGGGGGGTAGATTATGAAAAGGGAAGGTATTAGCACCCTTTTCATCCATGGTTTTCCATGGGCTCTTAGTTACTTGCTAGATCACTTGCTTTTGTTTGAAATTTTGCTTTGTGTGGTTTTTGAAAGTATTTTGTAAAGAGGCCATTGTTTAGGCAATCTTTGTAATGATTCGCGTTCGTAAGAATGTATACAAAGATGTTTGATCTTTTGAAAATGTTTTCAAATTTGTAAGATGTTTGAAAGTGTAGGTGTTTGTTTAGAAAATATCAAGGATTTTTGTTTTGAAATGGAGCAAGTAATTAGGAGCACTCTACCTACTGAAAAGTCTTTCTTGTTCATTTTCTTTTCCTTTGACATTGTTATTATAGTTGTTTAGTTATTGGCATGCATTTTTGGTAAAACCAGGTGTGTGAATGTCATGACTGATGTCATAACATTCTAGTTTATTAGGAGGTACTGATTTATTAGGTACCTTTGCAGAAAAATATTGTCATACAGGTGCTGCTGTTTATGAGTGTGTATCTGAGCATTTTGCAAAAAGATCACATTTACCAAAATAAGTAGACAGGAATTCATATTTCATAACAAATGTTAAGACATCCTGTTCTGAACTAACAGTTATGCAGTTTGGGTAATTCTGAGTTTTTTCAGGAAAATGACTCAGTCTTTCCAGAACAGAAAATCTCGTGGACTTGGGGTTAACCTAGCTCAACCCTAACCTGGTTGATAAAGTCCTGTGACCAAGTCTTAAGGTCAAACGGAATTAACCCTAGCTTTTTGTGGAAACCCTAACTGAAGATGCAGCTGCTATATATTCAACAGGGCTGCTGTTTGGAATTTATCTCTTTTGACAGAAGATCATTTAGAAGCTGTATAGTTTTAACTATTGTAATCCAAGCAAGTATCATTGTGATAAGTTACTTGGAATAGGTTTTAATTGTAAGGGTTTTGTATCACTCAAAGCTTTGAAGCAAGAGTGTTTTGTGTCTCTTGACTAAAGCTTTGAAGCAAAGTCAAGTTAGGTTCATGTATCACTCAAAGCTGTGAAGCAAGAGTGTTTGTGTTGCTTGATTAAAAAGCTGTGAAGCATAATCAAGTGTATGTTTTGAAGAGTGTCTTCATCAATTCATTAGTCAATTGTTTTAAGTATCACTGTTGTGATTGAGGGGGAGTGAGTAGGAACTCAGGTTTAAGTTGTACTTAGATTGAAGTTGCATTGGGTAGGTCTTAAGTGAAGGAGATAAACTGGTTGGTTTATTCCTGAATTAATATCTCTTATAGTGGATTTCCTCCCTGGCTTGGTAGCCCCCAGAGTAGGTGTTGTTGCACACTGAACTGGGTAAACAATTGACTGTGTTCTTTACTGTTTTTGTATTTACTGTCTTATAGAAAGTCAGATACGGTGACATAACATTGAACGTGACATTGAGTATCTGCAGCCAGAATTTCAATTGGTATCAGAGCAGGCACCCTGCCTGTATTACTGGGTGAGATCTAGGGATATCACTTTCTGGCACTATGGACAAAGAAGGAGTTTTTGGAAATAGACCACCCATTCTGGATGGAACAAATTATGACTACTGGAAACCTCGTATGATTGCCTTCTTAAAATCACTGGACAAAAAGGCTTGGAGAGCTGCTGACAAAGGATGGAACCATCCCACCATAACTGAGAAAGATGGGACAATCAGTCTGAAGCCTGAGGAAGATTGGAGTAAAGAAGAAGATGAGTTAGCCCTGGGAAATTCCAAAGCTCTAAATGCCTTGTTCAATGGAATTGATAGAAACATATTCAGACTAGTACATCAATATGAACTGGCCAAGGAAGTTTGGGACACTCTCAAAACTACCCATGAGGGCACTTCCAAAGTAAAAATGTCAAGACGTCAGATGTTGACTACCAAGTTTGAGAATCTAAAAATGATGGAAGATGAAACCATTCATGAGTTTCACATGAACATCTTGGAGATTGCCAACACCTCAGGAGCACTGGGAGAAAAGATGTCAGAAGAAAAATTGGTGAGAAAGATTCTCAGATCCTTGCCTAAAAGATTTGCAATGAAGGTAACTGCCATAGAGGAAGCCCAGGACATCAGCAAGTTGAAAGTGGATGAACTTATTGGGTCTCTTCAAACTTTTGAGATGGGGATCACTGAAAATTGTGACAAGAAGAACAAGAGCATAGCACTTGTATCCAACACTGATGTTGAAAACAAGGAGGATGAAGAAGAAAATATTTCAGAAGCCAAAGCCATGCTTGGAAGACAATTCAACAAACTCATCAAAAGAATAGATCCAAAGTCAAGGTCTAATATTCATAACATTCCCTCTGACATTGACAGTTCCAGCAGAAGACCAAGGTCAGAAGAGAAGGGAAATCAAGGCAGAGGAATTCAATGCCAGGGTTGTGAAGGATATGGGTATATTCAAGCTGAATGTCCTACCTTTCTTAAGAAACAAAAGAAAGGAATGACTGTTACTTGGTCTGACTGTGATTCAGAAAGTAATTCTGAAGAAGAATCTGCCAAACTAGTTACTGCTCTAACTGGTGTTTGTACCTCTGAAAGTGACACTAGTGATGAAGAAGTGACATTTGAAGAACTGGCTGATACTTACAAGAAATTGTGTATCAGAAGTGCTGAAGTCTGTGTGCAGAATGAGAAACAATCAAAACTCATCATAAAGCTGGAGGCTGAAAAAAGGGCAGACCTTGAAACTATAAGTCATCTAGAAGGGGAAGTTCAATTGCTGAACTCACAACTGAACCAAATGACCAAATCTATCAAGATGCTGACTAATGGAATAGACAAATTGGAAGAGATCCTTCAGGTTGGAAAAAATGTGGGAAACAAATCTGGACTAGGATTTGTGGAAGCAAAGAAATCTGGTACAGACAAGAAGATCAGGCCTGATAAGCAAATGTCAAAACAGATGTCTCAACACAACTCTCAACATCAGGAACAGAGACATATGAAGAAAAGGTACCAAAGATGGAGATGTCATCATTGTGGGAGGTATGGCCACATAAAGCCTTTCTGCTTCAGATTGCATGGATACCCTAATCAGAACTCAGGTGTCAAACCTAAGTCTAAAAAGGTACCACATACTCCTAAATGGAAGAAAAAGGCTACTGCCCTGATAGCCCACACTTCCCTGAGGGTCTCTGCAAAGGAAGACTGGTACTTTGACAGTGGGTGTTCCAGACACATGACTGGAATCAAGAACCTCCTCAATAATGTTAAACCTCACACCACCAGTTTTGTGACCTTTGGAGATGGTGCTAAAGGTGAAATCAAAGGAGTTGGTAATTTGGACTGCCCTGGAGTTCCAAGTCTGAATGAAGTACTGCTGGTAAAAGGCCTGACTACTAATCTCATTAGTATCAGTCAATTGTGTGATCTAGGATTCAAGGTCAATTTCTCAAAATCTGAATGTCTTGTAATTAATTAAAAACAAGAAATTGTAATGAAAGGAGTCAGATCTAAAGACAACTGTTACTTGTGGGAGCCTGAGAACACTAATTTCTCCACTGTGTGTTCCATTGCAAAAGAAGAAAAAGAGGTGAAACTGTGGCACCAGAAACTTGGCCATCTTCATCTAAGAGGTATGAAAAGGATTATCTCCATGGAGGCAGTCAGAGGGATTCCAAGACTGCAAATTGATGAAGGAAGAGTATATGGTGAATGTCAGGTTGGTAAGCAGACTAGGATGTCACATCCAAAGTCAAGACATCTGACCACCTCTAAGGTTCTAGAACTTCTTCATATGGATCTGATGGGACCAATGCAGGTGGAGAGTCTTGGTGGAAAAAGATATGCCTATGTGGTTGTGGATGATTTTTCCATATTCACCTGGATTAACTTCATTAGGGAAAAATCTGATGTATTTGAAGTTTTTAAAGAATTGTGCAAAAGAATTCAAAGAGAAAAGGAAGGGTGTATTGTCAGAATCAGAAGTGATCATGGCAAGGAATTTGAAAACAGCAAGTTTGATGATTTCTGTACCTCAGAAGGAATTAGTCATGAATTTTCTTCTCCTATAACTCCTCAGCAAAATGGAGTTGTGGAAAGAAAAAACAGGACCATACAGGAATCTGCCAGAGCAATGATACATGCCAAAAGACTCCCTATGTATTTTTGGGCTGAAGCTATGAATACAGCCTGCTATGTCCATAACAGGGTCACCTTGAGAAAGGGAACCCCATCCACCATATATGAACTCCGGAAAGGAAGAAAACCAACTGTGAAGTACTTCCATGTGTTTGGCAGCAAATGCTATATTCTGGCAGATCGTGAACAAAGAAGAAAACTGGACCCTAAAAGTGATGAAGGCATATTTCTAGGATACTCCTCAAACAGCAGAGCTTATAGAGTATTCAATTCCAGGATCAAAGCCATGATGGAATCAATAAATGTCATAATTGATGATTATCATGAGGAAATAGATGTCCCTTGTAATGTTGAGACATTCTTTGAAACTTCAACTTAACAGAATGATCTACCCAACACCACCACAGCAGAATCTGAATCAAAGGAAGCTAGCAAGATCCCTTCCATCAGAATTCAGAAGGATCATCCAAAAGAGCTCATCATAGGAGATCCCAACAGTGGAGTCATTACAAGATCTAGAGAAATCATCTCAAACTCTTGTTTTGTGTCTAAAATGGAACCAAGAAATGTCAAGGAAGCTTTAACTGATGAATACTGGATTGGAGCAATGCAAGATGAACTGAACCAATTCAAGCAACATGAAGTTTGGGAACTAGTTCCGAGACCTGAAGGAAATAACATCATTGGCACAAAATGGATTTTCAAGAACAAATCAGATGCTGAAGGAGTTGTCACCAGGAATAAGGCAAGACTTGTTGCTCAAGGATACACTCAGGTTGAAGGGGTTGATTTTGATGAAACCTTTGCACCTGTAGCCAGGCTGGAATCAATCAGACTCCTATTGTCAATTGCTTGTCTTCTGAAGTTCAAGTTATTTCAGATGGATGTGAAAAGTGCCTTTCTAAATGGGTACTTGAATGAGGAAGCTTATGTGGAACAGCCTAAAGGCTTTGTGGATCCAAACCACCCTGATCATGTCTACAAATTGAGAAAAGCTCTATATGGCCTGAAACAAGCTCCTAGAGCATGGTATGACAGGTTAACAAAATTTCTCTCAGACAAAGGATACAGAAAAGGAGGCTTGGACAAAACACTCTTTGTCAAAACTGAAGGAGGGAAGTTGATGGTTGCCCAAATATATGTTGATGACATAGTGTTTGGAGGAATGTCAGAACCTATGGTTAAACATTTTGTTGACCAGATGCAGGCTGAATTCGAAATGAGTCTCATGGGAGAACTAACTTATTTTCTTGGACTGCAAGTCTCACAGATGGAGGACTCAATCTTCTTATCTCAAAGCAAGTATGCAAAGAACATTGTAAAGAAGTTTGGTATGGAGAATGCCAGTCACAAAAGGACTCCTGCTCCTACTCATTTAAAGCTTTCCAAAGATTCAAGTGGGGTTAAGGTGGATCAAAGTTTGTACAGAAGCATGATAGGAAGCTTGTTGTACTTAACAGCCAGCAGACCTGACATTGCTTTTGTAGTTGGATTTTGTGCAAGATACCAAGCTAATCCTAAAGTCAGTCATATCAATCAAGTGAAGAGAATTTTGAAGTATGTGAGTGGAACTTACAACTATGGGTTGCTATATTCTCATGGCTGTGAACCAACTCTGACTGGTTACTGTGATGTTGATTGGGCTGGTAGTGCTGATGATAGAAAAAGCACCTCTGGAGGATGTTTCTTCTTGGGAAATAATATGGTTTCCTGGTTCAGCAAGAAACAGAATTGTGTGTCTCTCTCTACTGTTGAAGCTGAATACATTGCAGCTGGTAGTAGCTGTTCTCAAATGATCTGGATGAAACAGATGCTTACTGAGTATAATGTCACACAAGATGTTATGACATTGTACTGTGACAATCTGAGTACAATCAACATTTCCAAGAATCCCATTCAGCATAGTAGGACCAAACATATTGACATAAGACATCACTTTATCAGAGACCTTGTAGAAGAGAAGACAATTAAATTGGAACATGTTGCCACTGAGATACAGCTGGCTTACATTTTTACCAAGGCACTTGATGCAAATCAATTTGAAAACTTGAGGGGTAAGTTGGGTATTTGCCAGCATGAGGAATTGTAGCAATTAATTTTGCTTAAAACAAGGGTTGAAGGAGTTATGCTTGTTAAGTCTGTTCTGATTGGGTTAAACTTATATTTTCCCATTTCCTTCAATTCTTTTAAGAAGTTGAATAGACACTCCTTTTCTTCCTTCCCCTCTCGTCTCCGCATCAAAACCCAGTCTCTCAATCAGAATTTTCTCTCCAGTTGCTATTGGTCTTCTAAGACTATCAAAATGTCTCAAACACCATCATCATCCAACATGACTATTTCATCCTCTTCCTCTGATCAAGATTCTAGGGCAATCTCATCTTGCCTGGATTCTGAAGTCCTGGAGATCGCTCCTCTTAGAGAAGTGGAAACTAACCCCACCAAGGTCAAAGAGCTGAGAACAAGGCATGCAGGAAGGTCCCAAGCTACTGCCTCTGGTAATCCTTCTCATCCTTCTTCTTCTGTTCCCTCTGAAATTGCAAATAGGGAAGGGTCAGCCTATGTTCGTCAAGCAATAGCTAAAATTGTTACAAGAATTCTGAACGAGAACCACTTAGTTCCTGGCATTTCTGTTCCTTTAAATCAAGAAAGTTCAAATGCTGAAACAAATCCAGATGTCTCTAAGGATGTTGAGACATCAGACAAAGAGAAGAATGCTGATATTGCTCACAAGAAAAGGAAGAAGCCCGAACCTTCTAAGTCTGATGACAGTACTTAAAGGTTAGTTGAGTTGTTGCTGGTTCCTGGTGGAGTTTGCAAGTGTGTTCAGATTTTAGTTGTTGTTTTTATTACTTTTGGGATGACTGTATAACTTTTAAGAACATGTATCTTTGGCCCATTTGTGGCTAAAGAGGGGGAGATGTTATTCTATGGTCAATTACTTGATAGACATTCTATTTTTCTGCAGTCATATTTATTCTGCTGCTATCTATCTCTGATTGCTTAGGGGCTTTAGCCAAAAATCTGCCAAAGGGGGAGTTTGTAGTTGTTTAGTTATTGGCATGCATTTTTGGTAAAACCAGGTGTGTGAATGTCATGACTGATGTCATAACATTCTAGTTTATTATGAGGTACTGATTTATTAGGTACCTTTGCAGAAAAATATTGTCATACAGGTGCTGCTGTTTATGAGTGTGTATCTGAGCATTTTGCAAAAAGATCACATTTACCAAAATCAGTAGACAGGAATTCAGATGTCATAACAAATGTTAAGACATCCTGTTCTGAACTAACAGTTATGCAGTTTGGGTAATTCTGAGTTTTTTCAGGAAAATGACTCAGTCTTTCCAGAACAGAAAATCTCGTGGACTTGGGGTTAACCTAGCTCAACCCTAACCTGGTTGATAAAGTCCTGTGACCAAGTCTTAAGGTCAAACGGAATTAACCCTAGCTTTTTGTGGAAACCCTAACTGAAGATGCAGTTGCTATATATTCAACAGGGCTGCTGTTTGGAATTTATCTCTTTTGACAGAAGATCATTTAGAAGCTGTATAGTTTTAACTATTGTAATCCAAGCAAGTATCATTGTGATAAGTGACTTGGAATAGGTTTTAATTGTAAGGGTTTTGTATCACTCAAAGCTTTGAAGCAAGAGTGTTTTGTGTCTCTTGACTAAAGCTTTGAAGCAAAGTCAAGTTAGGTTCATGTATCACTCAAAGCTGTGAAGCAAGAGTGTTTGTGTTGCTTGATTAAAAAGCTGTGAAGCATAATCAAGTGTATGTTTTGAAGAGTGTCTTCATCAATTCATTAGTCAATTGTTTTAAGTATCACTGCTGTGATTGAGGGGGAGTGAGTAGGAACTCAGGTTTAAGTTGTACTTAGATTGAAGTTGCATTGGGTAGGTCTTAAGTGAAGGAGATAAACTGGTTGGTTTATTCCTGAATTAATATCTCTTATAGTGGATTTCCTCCCTGGCTTGGTAGCCCCCAGAGTAGGTGTTGTTGCACACTGAACTGGATAAACAATTGACTGTGTTCTTTACTGTTTTTGTATTTACTGTCTTATAGAAAGTCAGATACGGTGTCATAACATTGAACGTGACATTGAGTATCTGCAGCCAGAATTTCAGTTATCTTACCATTGATTTGGTAAGTAACCCTATCGTTCGATGTAAACGGGACGGGCGTGGGTCATTGTATAACCATGATTAGCAATGTTGCTAGGTGTTGTACCCCAAAATTTTCCCTCCCATATTTCCCAAGGCATTTCAAGAATAATCTCCAAGTTGCTCAAGTTTGCTCAAGAGTTGGACAGTCAAATCATCTCCTAAGGCAGTCAATCTCAAATTAGGGTTTTGTGTTGCATCAAGGTCCTTGCATCCAAATGACCTCAAGTGATCCCCAATGTCCTAATATGTTCTCAAGTTCCTCCATGTCAAATTTCAAGCCTTGCAGAGAAAGTTTGGTCAGTCAATTGCTCAAGAGGCCCAAAAGTCGACTGTGCTAGGGCAAAAGTCAACTGTGACCTACAAATAGTCAAACCTCACGATTTTTTTGTCAACATTATAATTTTTAAGGATAATTCATCATTTGATCAAGGTTTGATCATGATTCATCAAGGGTTGATCAAAATTCATCAAGATTCAAAAGTTGCTAAATTAGTGTTTTGTAGGAAAAGTCAACTCAACTTTGACCAGGCATAACTTTCTCATACTTTATGAGAAATGATCCATCCAAAGCTCCTTTTTAAGAGCATGCAATTTCCTACAATCCATATTCACACCCCAAGATCAAGAGATGCACTCACAAAAAGTTACAAATTTGGACATTATAGGTCATTTTTGAAAGTCAACAAAAACACCTTTTTTGCCAAAGCTTATAACTTGAGCATGGAATATCAAAATGAGATTAGACAAAAAGGGTTGGTTAGAGGACATCTCAAGGTTTCTAAAAAGTCAAAGAACACCTCCTAAAGTTCAAAATTGTTGAAGTTATGCATTGTTGAAGTTATGCATTGTTGAAGTTGGGCATTTTTCCAAAATTGCCAAAAGTCAACTATCCCCAAAACATCAAATTTTGTCAAATGGGCCCACTTTTTTCCACTTGATTTGATCTTGTCACACCACACACGTGTCCTATCTTCAGTATTGTGTCCATTCATTGATTTTTCTATTTTATTTGATTTTTATTCATTTAATTCATTTTAAATCAATTTAAATCCAAATAAAATCCAAATATTGATGAAATAAGATCTTTTTGAATGATACAGGTTTCAATTCTCATCATGGAAAAGATCAAATTCGTATCAAGCCATGTTATGAACAAAATATTGGATTTGAGACAATTTTGGAAGCTTTTTAATGGTGATTCATATCAAATCTTCAAACATCAATGCTCATGGATTCAAGGCCTAAGACTTGACCTAATTGCTTCCGTATTACTTGTACAAGGCAAAGACGCGAAATTTAGAACCTAGAGGCTGCTAATTCACAAGAACAAAAACTTGGAAAAAGCTTGAAAAGTTGAAAAGTTGAAAACTGAATTCAGTCTTAGAGTCCAATTCAAGGCAAAAGCTCAATGTGGTTCTCTTGCTAGACGTCCACTGGATCTATTGGAATCAAAAGCAAGCTCTGAAACCTCCTAAAACGCACTGTAAGCTTCCCTGAAAGTGGCCCTGTACACGAAATTGTATTCCCATATTCCTGCATCTTTTGAGTAAATTTTTGGTACAATCATGCTTATCATCCAATTTCCAAACTTTCTGCAATATTTGATTTTATTTTTGTAGCCTGTAAAGCCCTACCCGAAACTAGGGTTTAGTTTTCTTGTTTTTAGGCGTTTCAGTTTCAGGTAAAATCAGCACTATCAATGGCCATGGGTGTGTTCAGGGAGGAGAGACGAGCATGATGATGGTCTTGGTTTGCATTTTTATGGCCTAGAATTCGTTGTAGGATGAAGCCACGGATTTTGTTGTGGATAAGAATCCGCAGGTAATAAAACCAGGTTTCGTTGAAGAAGACGATTACGTGGCCAAGTCCCATTCGCTGGTTCAAATATTTCGCGCTTGTTTTTTTTTTATTTTTCAGGCATAATAGTTTGTTTCACATATAATATTCATTACCTATTCCACTAACAATTAAGTACATTGGTCCAGTGGCAAGCGCGTTAGTTCAATGTCCAATGGGACCTGGGTTCGAATCCCAGGTCCCCCATGCATTTGTGTTAATTTTTTCCAGGCTATCCAGTACATGCCAAGGCCTAAGATCCACCATATACCATCATCCAATCAGGTGCCAGATGGCCTCCAGGCCAAATCCAATGGTCTAGATTGAGCATCCACCATATGCCAAGGTCAACATGTCAACATGGAATTGGAAAAGTCAAACGAGGCTTGCAGCAAATGGGCCAAACAATTGCAATTTTCACCTCCTGATTTGGGCCTGAACCCCCTTGGATTATTTATTTTCCTTTTTATATTTTCATTTTATTTATTTTATTTTGATTATTATTTTTATTGTTTAATTAACCAATCAAGTTATTTTTCTCATAAAATCAAAAACACAAAAATATTTTTATTTATTAAAATTAAATTCATGACTTTTATTTTTGTAAATAAATTAATTTAATTGATTTAGCTTTAATTAGGTATAATTTCAATATTTTTGCAATAATTAAAATTAATGTAGAATATTAGGTTTTAATAATTTTGACCAAATTTATTTTATTTCCTTAAATATAAAAAATCCAAAAATATCCTTTTTTTATTAATTAATTAATAATTAGCTTAGGTTTAATTTCTTTTAATTCAAAAAATAAACAAAAAATGCTTTCTTTTCAAAAAAAGGGTCAAAACCCTAAAAAATGTGTCGTTTTAATTCCTCGCACGGGATCTATTTAACCAATATTGTAATTGCTTCCGGTATGTAATATCTTTAAATAGGACTTTAATTATTTTACTGCTTCATTTACTTTCCATAATTTAAATTAAAGGGTTGCTTTTGGCGATGTAAATACCTGACGCCTTGTAATAGTTTTAGATTTAATTTCTGCAATTTAAATTCTCCAACTATACACTGCTAGATGTTTGATAATAGGGAATGCATGACAAGATCAAATGTATGAACTTAACATCAACATAGCTCACCCATGACATGTACAAAGATAAATAACTGAAAAACAATAGACTCGCACATGCGCACTCTTGGGGTACACCTCACTTGGTTGCCTTCGAACGTGGTCATTGAGTATAGGAAATTTTAGAGGTCGTCCTCTTGTCCAAAGATCATAGTTGCCTCGAAACGATTTCCTCAGAAATATGATCTAAGACATTAGGGTTACCGCTGAGGCGTCCTAACGTTGCTTTAGTGACCACACGTCCAATAATTGAATTGACCCGAAAAACTCCAACGACGGTGATACCTACTCCTCAATAGTGGGATAGCATTGTCTAAAGGATATTAGCATAGATTAATTCCTTTTTTTGAGTAGGTAGATGGTTCTTAAGTACTTTCTCATTCTCAAAACAAAACAAAACTTTTCGCACTTACACCTTTCAAACAAAAACTTCTTTCAAACCCACAAACACAAAGAAAAGAAATTTTTGAAAACATAATGAGCAAGTACCTAAGAGCCCGTGGATAACCACGGATAGAAAGGGTGCTAACACCTTCCCTTTCTATAATCTACCTCCCAGACCCGAGAAACATCTCGAAAAAGGAATTTTTCTGTGCTTTTTTCCTTTCCTCGTTGGATAAAATAAAAGACGGTGGCGACTCTTGCTTACCGCGACATTTTGCGAAAACAAACGCAAAACGCAAACCAGCATTCCAAAAACAGTCAGTTCTCTTCCCACCGTATCACAGAACTGGCGACTCTGCTGGGGAGAAAATAAGTGGGGTGTACCTTAGGAATAGATCATTGTGTTTTCAATTGCTTGCTTTGTATGATTTATATTTGTGGGCTTGTATCAGAGTTCTATAGATCCTAACCCGGATCTGGGGATACCCTTTAGGTAAGTAGCAATAAACTATGAGGGAACTGTACGGCGTAGACCGATACGGTTGAAGCAGTAGCTACGTTGGTGTGGCACTTTAGTCTGTACCGATATCCCTTGTGTTGGAACGAGGAGAATATGGGTCTTCTAAGGGTTCATTCTGCACCAACTGACCTTAGAACCTTTAAATTGACCAACTCGGCCATAGAACAGTAGCAGTATGCTACACTCATTGAGACTAAACTCTCGCGATGATTCTGGCCGCAAGAAAAGGTTGCTAAACTGGAATTATGATCGATCGAGGGTAGTCAGTGATATTGAGATCCTCTAGAACCCGGTTACTATTTTTAGGATAGGTTTAAACCAACTGAACTGAAAGAGGGTAGTACCTAAGCTCCTTGCCAGCCTGAAATCTAAGGGCTCTCTGTGTGACTTGTGTGCCTTTACCATGTTTGATATTTGTGGATACTTGTGTTCTGTTATCTATCATGACATCATAACATCATAACATTGCATACATCTTGCATAAGACTAACCTATTTCAAAGACAGGAGGGATTCATCTTTGTTTTGTTTTGTAGGTCATCATGATGCCCATGCGTAGGAATACCATCTGGATCAACTTTGTCCAGGTTCCTACCTTGCTTAAAGAGTTGGTTGCAAAGATGCCTGATACTACTTCCTTCATCAGGAGACATGGGTCTCTTCTCAGTTTGGTCACCTCCAAATTGGACGAGCAGATGATGAGTATCCTGGTCCAATTCTATGATCCGCTGTACCATTACTTTACTTTCTAGGACTACCAGCTGGTTCCCACCTTAGAAGAGTTCTCTGAGCTGCTCGGTATCTCTGTTCTGGAGCATACCCCGTTTACTGGTTGGGAGAAGATTCTTAGGCCCGAAGAGATTGCTGTAGCCCTTCATTTGACCAAAGAAGAGGTAATGGCTAATTGGGAGACTAGAAGTGGAGCAAAGGGCTTTTTGACTAAATTCTTGGTTGGTAAGGCTAACTATTTCCGGGATAGTCTAGACTTCAAGGCGTTCGAGGATATTCTGGATCTTTTGATATACGGCTTGGTATTGTTTCCAAACTCTAACTCCTTTGTTGATGTGAATGCGATAAAGATCTTCATCTCTCGGAATCCGGTACCCACCCTCTTGGGTGACATTCTTCATCAGCTTTATGCTCGTACTGCCCGAAAGCGGGGAACCTTGATGTGCTGTGCTCCCTTATTGGCAAGGTGGTTTATTTCGCACCTTCCTAAGTCAGTGTTGAAGAACAAAGAAGGCATGGGTTGGGCTTATAGGGTGATGTCTCTCTCTCATAATGACATCATCTGGACTCTCAAGGGTATGGACGAGGTGACTATCATTGATCGATGTGGGGAGTACCCCAATGTTCCATTATTAGGAACCCATGGAGGAATTTCTTACAATCCATGCTTAGCTCTACGTCAGTTCGGACGCGCCAGAAGAGAAGGATCTCATGAGATGCTAATGCCTAGTATCATATTTGATTTTCAAGGGGATAGAGATGAGCAACATCGCAGATTCATAAGGGCTTGGGATAGAGTTCACCAATCTGATCCACATGAGTTGGGCCTAAATACTTCGCTTCCAATGGAGTTATATCTCAGATGGGTTTGCATCCGTGCCCAAAAGCTGGGTATGCCATATGAAGTCGTCCGGCCTGTCACTCTTGAAGTTGCTAATGAAGAAGGAGTTCTTCCAATCATCCTCCATCCTTATATGCCCACTGACATTGGGGCACTGAAAAGGTCTTGGATGCAGCTGGGGGAAGAACGGGATTCTTACCGAGAAAAGTTCAACGAGCAAGAACAGAAGATCCAGAAGTTGACTAGGTAGTTGGAGAACGAGCGGATTCTCAACGACTATGTCCGCACTGATAAGAAGAGACCATGGGAGCGTTGATTGACCTTTGATGATTTCCTTTCCAGTTTTTATTTACTTTTCAGTATTTCCTTTCCTATAACGCTTTAAGGGCAATTTGTTGAAAAATTTGAATTCCAAAGTTTATCTAATAAAGTGTGTTTCATTTCTTGTTTAGAAATTTGAATCTCCCGATTGTCTTTGAAATCATGTCATACGCATTTCATCCCATGCACTCCATAACAGGTACCCATTACAGGTCTCTTATCTTCTTCGTAGTTTATTTCAACACTCATCATGTCTGCCGAACCTTCAACTGAGCAAGCTATCAAGGCCCTCCAGGCCCAGAATGCCCAATTTCAAGAGCTGTTCATGAATCTAGCTAAGGGTCAGCAAGACCTAAAGACCCTGATTCTGAAAGAGAAGAAGAAGAAGAAGAAGAAGAAGAAGAGGACAATCCTGTTCAACAGTGGGCACAGGTTTGGAAACAGGCTTCAGAATGAAGTTTATTTGACCACCTCATCTGGAGGGAAAGATAGTCAGGAAGAAAGGAGGGCTCATAGCCCTGTGATCTCCGACAACGAGACGGACTTCGATGAAGAGCAGTATACTTCGGCCGAGGACAGATACAAACAACTGGAAGACCGGTTGAGTGCTATGGAAGTTCAGAAAGTGCCTGGTCTGGACTTCGGTGATCTAGGTCTATCATCTGGGGTAGTGATTCCCCACAAATTCAAGGCACCAGCCTTTGCTAAGTATGACGGAGTTTCTTGTCCGAAGCTGCACCTCCGGTTATATGTGAGGAAGATTCAGCCGTACACTGCTGATAAAAACCTATGGATCCATTTCTTTCAAGACAGTCTCTCAGGGACTCAGCTTGAGTGGTTCTATCAGTTGGACGGAGCTAGTATCTGCAGTTGGGAATATTTGGCTACTGCATTCTACAGGCAGTATCAGTAAAACTCCGACCTTGCTCCTACGCGTACCCAACTCCAGGGTATGTTAATGGGAATGGGTGAAGGATTCAAAGATTATGCTCATAAGTGGAGGGACCTCGCCGGTAGAGTGCAACCACCCTTGGCTGATCGGGAGCTTGTGGACATGTTTCTGGGGACCCTGTCTGGTCCATTTTTCAACCACCTAATTGGAAGCTCTTCGTCTGGGTTTACTAAGATTATTTTGACCGGTGAGAGGATTGAGGTTGGTATTAAGGCTGGTAAGATACAAAAAGGTGCTTCATCAAGCACCGAGAAGAAGCCATTTAAGAAAGAGTCTAGTGCTGTCTACAGTGCAAGAAGACAGAATAGACCCGAACACTGCCAAGCTGTTAATGCGGTTGTTATTTCCAAACCTATTAGTGCTCCTCAGTACAACAATCAACAAAAGGATGAGAGACCTCGAAGGCAATTCACCCGTCTCAGCATGACTTTGTCTCTGATTTTGCCACAATTGCTGAAGACCAATCTGGTGATTCCAAAGAAAGCCCCAAAGAATCCAAATACAACGTCACCGAAGTACAACCCTAATGCCCGCTGTGCTTTTCACTCTGATAGCCAGGGGAATAATATGGACGATTGTTGGGTTTTGAGGAATAAGGTACAATACTTGATCGATGCGAAGGAGATTGAGTTCGGAGCACCAGAGAAGCCTAAACAAGATGTAGGGGTGAATGCTATCAGGGATGACGATGATGAAGAGTTTGATATCGACAGTTGGATCTACCTGACTGCCAATGGAGGATTAAGCAACTGGACAGCGAAGGATTCTATGCCTGTTTCAGTTATCACCCAGTAATGAAACTTTTTGTTTTGAATATATAATAGACAATGTTTTAAACTTTACAGCCCGGTGTCTTACCCAGGGCACCGTGGCTTCAATTATGAGGGCTTTATGTGTGTCATTTTCATATATCATTAATAAAAGCATTGGATGTTCTTGCATTTCAAATTTTGCGCTCCTTGTTTTTCTTTATTATATATTGCAAAACAGCTATTTTACACACACTCACATATACAGGTCCACATCCACTCTGGATCTCACTAGTAACGACTCTGCTACTTCCATTTATGACTTCGAAAATCCGATCAACTTAGCCGAAGATGAAGGTGAAGATGATTGCAAAGTGCCTGGTGAACTTGCAAGACTGTTACTCCAGGAAGAGAGTGTTATTCAGCCACATGAAGAGCCGGTGGAATCAGTGAATCTAGGTACAGAGACAGATAAGAAGGAAGTCAAGGTTAGTGCCAATCTGAAGCTTAGTGTAAAACAACGGTTGATTCAGATGCCGCGTAACTATGTTGAGATCTTTGCTTAGTCTTACAAAGATACGCCTGGTCTGGATACTGATATTGTGGTTCATCGCCTGCCTACCAAGGAGGATTGTCCTCCAGTGAAGCAGAAGGTCTGCCGAATGCGCCCAGAGATGTTTGAGAAAATCAAGGCTGAGGTTATGAAACAGTTTGACGCCGGTTTTCTAGCATTTACTTCTTACCCTCAGTGGGTGGCCAACGTGGTTCCAGTGCCGAAGAAGGATGGTAAGGTTCGAATGTGTGTTGACTACAGGGATTTGAATAGGGCAAGCCTCAAGGATGACTTCCCTCTACCTAACATCGACGTTCTGGTTAACAACACTGCTCAGCACAAGGTCTTTTCCTTTATGGATGGTTTCTCCAGTTATAATCAGATCAAAATGGCTCCCGAAGATATGGAGAAGACTACCTTTGTTACTCAGTGGGGTACTTTTTGTTATAAGGTCATGCCTTTTGGACTGAAGAACGCTGGGGCAATGTATCAGCGTGCCATGGTTGCTTTGTTTCATGACATGATCCATCATGAGATTGAAGTATACGTCGATGATATGATTGCAAGGTCTCAGACTGAAGAGGAACACCTTGACCATCTACAGAAGCTGTTTGACAGGCTGAAGTTGTACAAGCTGAGGTTAAACCCGAACAAGTGCACCTTCGGGGTGAGATCCGGTAAGCTACTGGGTTTTGTCGTAAGCGACAAAGGTATTCAAGTGGATCCTGCCAAAGTGAAAGCCATACAAGAGATGCCGGCTCCCGGAATAGAGAAAGAAGTCAGAGGCTTCCTGGGACGACTGAACTACATTGCCTGATTCATCTCACACCTGATTGCTACTTGTGAACCGATCTTCAAGTTACTGAAGAAAGATCAAGTAGTACGTTGGAACGATAAATGTCAGGCCGCTTTCGAAAGAATCAAGGAGTATCTCCAAGAGACACCTATTCTGATGCCTCCAGTTGAAGGGAGACCTCTGATTTTATACTTAACAGTACTTGACAACTCAATGGGGTGTGTGATGGGTCAGCATGACGAGTCTGGCTGAAAAGAGCATGCTATTTATTACTTTAGCAAAAAGTTTACCGACTGTGAGACTCGATACTCACTGCTTGAGAAAACTTGTTGCGCTTTGGTATGGGTTGCTCGCCGGCTGAGACAGTATATGTTAACTCACACTACTCTATTGATATCAAAGATGGATCCAATCAAGTATATCTTCGAGAAGCCTGCCTTGTCCGAAAGAATAGCAAGATGGCAGATGATCTAGACTGAGTATGACATCCAATATACGACCCAAAAGGAAATTAAGGGAAGTGTGTTGGCAGACCATTTGGCACATCAGGCAGTGGATGATTACCAGTCTATGAACTTTGAATTTCCAGACGAGAATATCATGTTGGTAACTGATTGTGAGACACCTGGACCGGATGAAGGACCTGAGGAAGGATCCCGATGGTCTATGTACTTTGATGGAGCTTCGAACGCTTTGGGAAATGGAATTGGCGTCGTGATCATATCTTCTAAAGGCTCTCATACTCCGTTTACCGCCCGACTATGTTTCAACTGCACCAACAATATGGCGGAGTATGAAGCATGCATCATGGGTCTTCGAGCAGCAATTGACCTAAGGATTAAGTTTCTAAGTGTCTTCGGAGATTCCTCTCTCGTGATCAGTCAGATCAAAGGCGAGTGGGATACGAAACACCCAAATCTTATTCCTTACAAGGAGTATGTATTGATGTTGCTTCCCCATTTCGAGGAGATAACCTTTGAACACTTCCCTGGATAGGAGAATCAGTTGGCTGACGCGTTAGCTACGATGTCTTCTATGTTCAAAGTCAATTGGGACAACGAAGCTCCCCGGATTATCATTGAAAGACTGGACGAATCTGCACATTGTTGTGATCTTGAGGCTGAAGAGGTAATAGAAAAGCCCTGGTATCATGAGGTGAAGAGGTATCTTGAAGCTCAGGAATACCCCGAGGGTGCATCTGTTAATGACAAGAAGTTTCTGAGGAGGTTCGCGGCGAAATTCTTCATCAGCAATGGCATTCTTTACAAGCGTAACCATGATTCAACCTTGCTGCGTTGTGTGGATAAGAATGAAGCAGAAAGGATCATGACAGAGTTACACGAAGGTACTTTCAGAACTCATTCCAATGGACATACCATGGCAAAGAAAATCCTTCGGGCAAGATATTATTGATCCACAATGGAAGCTGACTGTTATCAGCATTCTCGGACATGTCACAAGTGCCAAGTCTATGCTGATAAGGTGCACATACCTCCAGTTCCTTTGAACGTCTTGACAGCTTCGTGGCCTTTTGCAATGTGGGGCATTGATATGATCGGCGAGATCAGACCTACGGCATCCAACGGGCATCGTTTAATCCTAGTAGCAATTGATTACTTTACGAAGTGGGTTGAAGCAGCTTCCTTTGATACTGTAACCAAGAACGTCGTAGCACGGTTTATTCAGCACAATCTAATCTGTCGATACGGTGTACCAGAGAGAATCATTACGGACAATGGTACCAATCTCAACAATAAGATGATCATCGAACTCTGCGAGCAATTCAAGATACAGCATCATAACTCTTCTCCTTATCGGCCGAAGATGAATGGGGCTGTAGAAGCGGCTAATAAGAACATTAAGAAGATTGTGCAGAAGATGACAGTGACATACAAAGACTGGCACGAGATGTTACCATTTTCTCTTCATGGGTACCGTACCTTAGCACGGACGTCAACAGGGGCAACACCCTATTCCTTGGTATATGGTATGGAAGCAGTCTTTCCCATCGAAGTTCAGATACCCTCTCCTCGAATCATGAAGGATGCAGGTTTGAGTGAAGATGACTGGATTCAGACCCGGCTTGATCAGTTGAACCTAATTGAAAAAAAGAGACTTACTGCTATTTGTCATGGTCAGACGTACCAAAAACGGATGATCAAGGCATTTAATAAGAAAGTTAGACGACAAGAGTATCAAGTTGGGGATCTGGTAATCAAGCGTATCATTCTACCTCAAGGTGATCCCAGGGGCAAATGGACCCCTACTTACGAAGGGCCATTTGTGGTTAAGAACATTTTCTCAGGAGGAGCCATGATTCTAACCACCATGGATGGTGACGACCTTCCTCACCCCATCAATGCAGACATAGTGAAAAGATACTACGCATAATCAAAGACCCGCTAGGTTGACTGGCCTAGGCAAAAATAAGGGCTTCCCGACGAACCAAAAGGGTTCGGGCAAAAATAAGGGATGAAAATTTTAAAAAAAATATGTACACCCGACAAGTCGAAAACCTGAAAAGGCGACTTGGGCAAAAAAGGGTATCCCGGTGGACTGAAAACCCGAAAGGGAGGTCCAGGCAAAAGTTAGGGATTAAAGTGTAACACTATGTCTCATTGGATCACCTTGCATCCAGACTTCGGTATCGACTATCAAGCTCAGACGGCACTGATCAATCAGATTCATCTTCAACCAGTAGCAAAGTGATGAGATGCTCGAGGACATAAAGGCAATATCATAGTTGGAACCCAGTGGGATTATTCACATAGCTGTTTTGTTTAGTTTTTGAAAAATTGTGTAAATTCTATCTGTCCGGCGACGTTCTCTTACTAGGACGTCAGCCTCATGTACAAAAACGCCTATTTACAGGCCAAATTTCAAAATCAATACAAATTCATTTTCATAAATTTCAAACTGTTTTTCCTTTATCTGTTTTATTTTGCAAAGAACGTCTAATGTTCATTTTTGATATATGCATTTGACATTAATTGCTGCTCATAAATATTTACATGCAAAACAAAAGATGAATTACTGGTAATAGCAGAAACAGGGGCAAATAAGAATTGTCCAAGCTGTATAGTTGCTCTGTCCACCAGGTACAAGGTAAATTCAGCTGAAGAATATGACCAAGATACCTTCACTCCCCGCAGAGTAAGATAGTAATGATAACTCTCCCAGCTGAGACTTCCAACTATGAACAAATCAGCAATACTCTCCCCAAGCAGAGTTAGTCTACCATCAACACTAAAAGGGTCTTAGTATTCCCTAGCGGAGTGTAAGAATATTCCCCAGCAAGTATAAGAGTATCCCCGGCAATCTTAATATTCCTCAATGGAGTATAAGAATGTTCCCCGGCAGAATACAAGATACCCCAGTGGAGTCAATATTTCCCCAGCACGGTCTGAAAAAGCTTCCCCAACGGAGTTGAAGCATCATCCCCAGTAGACTCTGGAAGTTTATCCCCAGCGGAGTACAAGATAAATCTCCCCAGCCAAATTCAGAGGGTTATCCCCACAAGAGTCTAACAAGATTATCCCCAGCAAGTTGCAATTGAAAGATTATCCCCAGCAAAGTTCTTTCCTTTCCCAAGCAGGAATTCAATCCTCAACAGATTTAATATCACCAGCAATGGTAATCCATCCTCAGCGGAGTTTATCATTGAAATCCCCAACAGAGTTTATCAACAGAATCCCCAACGGAGTTTATTGTTAAAATCCTCAGCAGAGCATCTCTTCCCCATAGAGTAATTCCCCTCTGAGTATTCTACTCATCAGTTTATTCCCCAACGGAGTCATCCTCTCCTGCAGGTTTATTCTTGCAATCATCTTCGTTCATCATCCCCAGTGGAAACGAAGAATTCAACTCTATTCTCCAGCAGCTATCCGGGATTTATTTTCCCCAGCTAAAACATCACATTTTCATACATCATGATACATGCATATACGCATTATACCATACAATCTCATTTATGTTGAGAACATCATTGCTTGATCCATATCATGCATTGCATATGACTGACCTTTACCTTTTAGGAAAGATGCAGTTAAATTCTCAACTATGTCAATGGAGACAAAATCAGTTAAATCGATTCCTAAAGATTTTTCTGAGGCCAATTCAATCAATGGAGACAAAATCAGTTAAATTGATTCCTAAAGATTTTTCTGAGGACAATTCAGTCAATGGAGACAAAACTAGTTAAATCAATTCCTAAAGATTTTTCTGATGCGAACGCAGTCAATGGAGACAAAACCAGTTAAATCAATTCCTAAATATTTTTCTGATGTGAACGCGGTCAATGGAGACAAAACCATTTAAATCGATTCCTAAAGATTTTTCTGATGCGAACACAGTCAATGAAGACAAAACCAGTTAAATTGATTCCTAAAGATTTTTCTGATGCGAACGCAGTCAATGGAGACAAGACCAATTAAATAGATTCCTAAAGATATTTCTGATGCGAACGCAGTCAATGGAGACAAAACCAGTTAAATCGATTCCTAAATATTTTTCTAATGCGAACGCAGTCAATGGAGACAAAACCAGTTAAATTGATTCCTAAAGATTTTTTTGACGCGAACGTAGTCAATGGAGACAAAACCAGTTAAATCGATTCCTAAAGATTTTTCTGATGCGAACGCATTCAATGGAGACAAAACCAGTTAAATCGATTCCTAAATATTTTTCTGATGCGAAAGCAGTTAATGGAGACAAAACCAGTTAAATCGATTCCTAAATATTTTTCTGATGCGAACGCAATCAATGGAGACAAAACCAGTTAAATCGATTCCTAAAGATTTTTCTAATGCGAACGCAGTCAATGGAGACAAAACCAGTTAAATCGATTCTTAAAGATTTTTTTGATGCGAACGCAGTCAATGGAGATAAAACCAGTTAAATCGATTCCTAAAGATTTTTCTGATGCGAACGCAGTCAAAGGAGACAAAACCCCTCTGGTCCAGTTAAATCGAGTCCTAAAGATTTTTATGATATCAATCCCGTCAAAGAAGACAAAACCACCTACAAAAAATCTCCAAATGGCATCTATAAGCCCATTCCCGACGTCACCTTGTTTATACCAGTTCATGCGAGTGCAAATTTCTGGGCACTCTAGTGTTCAATCATCTTCCACCTTCGGATCACGAAAGGCCCGAGAGCCAATCTATATCCTCAGGTTTAAGAAGATTGAACAGAAGAAACTATTTTACCCCAAAATTTTCCCTCCCATATTTCCCAAGGAATTTCAAGAATAATCTCCAAGTTGCTCAAGTTTGCTCAAGAGTTGGACAGTCAAATCATCTCCTAAGGCAGTCAATCTCAAATTAGGGTTTTGTGTTGCATCAAGATCCTTGCATCCAAATGACCTAAAGTTCTCCCAAATGTCCTAATATGTTCTCAAGTTCCTCCATGTCAAATTTCAAGCCTTGCAGAGGAAGTTTGGTCAGTCAATTGCTCAAGAGGCCCAAAAGTCAACTATGCTAGGGCAAAAGTCAATTGTGACCTACAAATAGTCAAACCTCGAAATGTTTTTGTCAACATTCTCATTTTGAATGATAATTCATCATTTTATCAAGGTTTGATCATGATTCATCAAGGGTTGCTCAAAATTCATCAAGATTCAAAAGTTGCTAAATTAGGGTTTTGCAGGAAAAGTCAACTCAACTTTGACCAAGCATAACTTTCTCATACTTTATGAGAAATGACTCATCCGAAGCTCATTTTGAATAGGATGAAATTTCCTACAATCCATATTCACACCCCAAGATCAAGAGATGCACTCACAAAAAGTTACAAATTTAGACATTATAGGTCATTTTTGAAAGTCAACAAAAACACCTTTTTTGCCAAAGCTTATAACTTGAGCATGGAATATCAAAATGCGATGAGACCAAACGGGTTGGTTAGAGGACATCTCAAGGTTTCTAAAAAGTCCAAGAGCACCTCCAAAAGTTCAAAATTGAAGAAGTTATGCATTTTTGAAGTTGGGAATTTTTCCAAAATTGCCAAAAGTCAACTATCCCCAAAACATCAAATTTTGTCAAATGGGCCCACTTTTTTCCACTTGATTTGATCTTGTCACACCACACACGTGTCCTATCTTCAGTCTTGTGTCCATTCATTGATTTTTATTCATTTAATTCATTTTAAATCAATTTAAATCCAAATAAAATCCAAATATTGATGAAATAAGATCTTTTTGATTGATACAGGTTTCAATTCTCATCATGGACAAGATCAAATTCGTATCAAGCCATGTTATGAACAAAATATTGGATTTGAGACAATTTTGGAAGCTTTTTAATGGTGATTCATATCAAATCTTCAAACATCAATGCTCATGGATTCAAGGCCCAAGACTTGACCTAATTGCTTCCATATTACTTGTACAAGGCAAAGACGCGAAATTCAGAACCTAGAGGCTGCTAATTCACAAGAACAAAAACTTGGAAAAAGCTTGAAAAGTTGAAAAGTTGAAAACTGAAATCAGTCTTAGAGTCCAATTCAAGGCAAAAGCTCAACGTGGTTCTCTTGCTAGACGTCCACTGGATCTATTGGAATCAAAAGCAGGCTCTGAAACCTCCTAAAACACACTGTAAGCTTCCCTGAAAGTGGCCCTGTACAAGAAATCGTATTCCCATATTCCTGCATCTTTTGAGCAAATTTTTGGTACAATCATGCTTATCATCCAATTTCCAAACTTTCTGAAATATTTGATTTTATTTTTGTAGCCTGTAAAGCCCTACCCGAAACTAGGGTTTGGTTTTCTTGTTTTTAGGCGTTTCAGTTTCAGGTAAAATCAACACTATCAATGGCCATTGGTGTGTTCAGGGAGGAGAGACGAGCATGATGATGGTGTTGGTTTGCATTTTTATGGCCTAGAATTCGTTGTAGGATGGAGCCACAGATTTTGCTGCGAATAAGAATCCGCAGGTAATAAAACCAGGTTTTGTTGAAGAAGACGATTACGTGGCCAAGTCCCATTCGCTGGTTCAAATATTTCGCGCTTGTTTTTATTTTATTTTTCAGGCATAATAGTTTGTTTCACATATAATATTCATTACCTATTCCACTAACAATTAAGTACATTGGTCCAGTGGCAAGCGCGTTAGTTCAAAGTCCAATGGGACCTGGGTTCGAATCCCAGGTCCCCCATGCATTTGTGTTAATTTTTTTCAGGCTATCCAGTACATGCCAATGCCTAAGATCCACCATATACCATCATCCAATCAGGCGCCAGATGGCCTCCAGGCCAAATCCAATGGTCTAGATTGAGCATCTACCATATGCCAAGGTCAACATGTCAACATGGAATTGGAAAAGTCAAACGAGGCTTGCAGCAAATGGGCCAAACAATTGCAATTTTCACCTCCTGATTTGGGCCAGAACCCCCTTGGGTTATTTCTTTTCCTTTTTATATTTTCATTTTATTTATTTTATTTTGATTATTATTTTTATTATTTAATTAACCAATCAAGTTATTTTTCTCATAAAATCAAAAACACAAAAACATTTTTATTTATTAAAATTAAATTCATGACTTTTATTTTTGTAAATAAATTAATTTAATTGATTTAGCTTTAATTAGGTATAATTTCAATATTTTTGCAATAATTAAAATTAATGTAGAATATTAGGTTTTAATAATTTTGACCAAATTTATTTTATTTCCTTAAATATAAAAAATCCAAAAATATCCTTTTTTATTAATTAATTAATAATTAGCTTAGGTTTAATTTCTTTTAATTCAAAAAATAAACAAAAAATGCTTTCTTTTCAAAAAAAGGGTCAAAACCCTAAAAAATGCGCCGTTTTAATTCCTCGCACGCGATCTATTTTACCAATATTGTAATTGCTTCCAGTATGTAATAGCTTTAAATAGGAATTTAATTATTTTATTGCTTCATTTACTTTCCGCAATTTAAATTAAAGGGTTGCTTTTGGCGATGTAAATACCCGACGCCTTGTAATAGTTTTAGATTTAATTTCCGCAATTTAAATTCCGCAACTATACACTGCTAGATGTTTGATAATAGGGAATGGATGACAAGATCAAATGTATGAACTTAACATCAACATAGCTCACCCATGACATGTACAAAGATAAATAACTGAAAAACAATACACTCGCACATGCGCACTCTTAGGGTACACCTCACTTGGTTGCCTTCGAACGTGGTCATTGAGTATAGGAAATTTTAGAGGTCGTCCTCTTGTCCAAAGATCATAGTTGCTTCGAAACGGTTGCCTCAGAAAGATGATCTAAGACATTAGGGTTACCGCTAAGGCGTCCTAACGTTGCTTTAGTGACCACACGTCCCTTAATCGAATTGACCCGAAAAACTCCAACGATGGTGCTACCTACTCCTCAATAGAGGGATAGCATTGTCTAAAGGACATTAGCACAGATTAATTCCTTTTTTTGAGTAGGTAGATGGTTCTTAAGTACTTTCTCATTCTCAAAACAAAACAAAACTTTTCGCACTTACACGTTTCAAACAAAAACTTCTTTCAAACCCACAAACACAAAGAAAAGCAATTTTTGAAAACACAATGAGCAAGTACCTAAGAGCCTGTGGATAACCATGGATAAAAAGGGTGCTAACACCTTCCCTTTCTATAATCTACCTCCCGGACCCGAGAAACATCTCGAAAAATGAATTTTTCTGTGCTTTTTTCCTTTCCTCGTTGGATAAAATAAAAGACAGTGGCGACTCTTGCTTACCGCGAAATTTTGCGAAAATAAATGCAAAACGCAAACCAGCATTCCAAAAACAGTCAGTTCTCTTCCCACCGTATCATACAAGGTATCTTAGCATTCTTTTTTAGGGACTAATATCATTTGAAAGGCAACTTGGATAGCGTCATCGAGGGACTATGATCTTATATTTGCTTGTTTTTGCTAAAATACCTCACATGCGTAATATGGCCATTTTGTAAAGGCAACCAAGTGGATTTACCCTATGGGTGCTTGCGTGTAAGTGTGTTGTTTTCATGCTTGATTTTGTCTTGAATTAGGGTTTTCTAAGTATTGGTTTTAGTCTTTCCATACAAACCCTAATTACTAGCATTTGTATATAAAGCGATAAATTGCGGAATTTAAAGTTACTACGCTATTACAACATTTGTGGGAGGAGGTATACAAACTGTAAATGGGGATTGCAAGAATTTAAACCTAATTAGTCTATTACAACCATATTGAATTGGTACAAATGTACAAGAAATTAAATGAATATAATGTACAAAATGAATAAATGTACAAAAATGTGAAATATAAAGTAAATGGATATTTGTTTGGATTTTTAGGAAAAGGGAAATTGTCTTATCCTAATTAATTAAGGAAAAAAATAATTAATTAACATAATAAAAAGTAAACCCTAAATTTACTAAGAAAAGATTTTTAAACAAAACCCTAAATCTATTAATTAAAATAAAAGAAATTAAGTTTTTATAAGAAAAGTATTTTTGATATTTTTTGTCTGGAAAATAATTATAGTGTTATAATATATTTTTGGCCTTTTTAATATTAAAATAATATATTTTAATTTGTGTAAAAGAAAATAACTAATAACCTAGTTTTAATTAAATTTACAAGATAATAAGTAAAAATAAATAAAGTATGATTAATAAAATAATATTTTGTGTGAGAAAAATAAATAAACTAAGTTAAAATATAAATCTACTATTTTTTATATTTTTAGGATTTTTTAATATTAGGAAAAATATTTAAGAAAATAAAATAAACTGGGCCAGGGGCGCAAATAGTCCACAGTGGGGTTAGAAAACAAAAGTAAAAACAGAGGCCCAATGATGGAGCCCAGCGCCTGCAAAAAAGGTCAGAAAAAAGCAAAAAAAAATGTGAAAAAACACAAAAGGGTACCAACTGGGGCTCGAACCCAGGTCCCAAAGGTTACAGGCGCGCGCTTCTACCACTGGGGTGGCTATACATCCGTTAACATAAGCAAAGTAATAAATATATGATACAAAACGCGACATGATTACTTCATCTTCAACCTCCAGCCAGACCAACTGTAACTTGTTCATTTCTCATCAAAAATGAAAATTGTAAACATGAAACTTGTAGAAAATTTCCTCACGGTTTCAAAAATGTAAAGCATTAAAACTATAGATCAAAGATAAGCATGAATTTCAATGGCCCTAAACTGAACCCTAAAAATATCAGAAAATTCAAACTTAAAATTCTCTAAGCTCAGGAAAAATTAATGGAAACTATGGACATGGTTAGCTTTAGGGCAATGATATTTACATGTTTTGTTCACAAATAAATCATTGATGATGCATGTATGAAGAGTTCCAAAGTTAGAAAACTTACCTTGCAAGAGAGTATCGGGTTTGGAGTTTGAGCAGCTTTCAAGGAGTTCCAATGGTTGGGTTAGCTTCCTCAAGTTCCCAGGAAGCTAATGGAATGCTTAGCTTGAGCTGAAAGGGCCTGAGAAATTATGGAGAAGCCCAAGTGCAAAGCTTTGTTTTTGAAAATGGAGGATGGTGTTACAGTTCTGTAACAGGATGTGGGATCAATTCTAAATGATGTTTAGAAGCTTTAGAAACTAAAAGTCTTGAAAACGCACGAGGGAGTTATGAGTTTCAAGTTTTTGGTCAGTTTATGTGAAAATGGAGGTATGGAATGTCATTCTGAGTTTTAGTTGTTTTCAAGGCATGAGCATTCGTGTCTTTGATGTAAATAGTTTGTGTATGTATAAGAAAAAGGATTGGAGTGCATTGGCAAGTCAGAAGTACAAGTTTTTAGGTTTTGGCTAGGTTACTTGATTTTGAAGAAAAGAGGGAAACCAAGTTTCAATGTGTAGTACAAGCATGGGATGAGTGATTGTAAGTGTCTAAACCATTTCTCATAAGTTATAGGACTTGTGTGATTAGAAGAGAACAAGTGCAAGGTTCAAGAACAAGTTTTTTTTGCAAAAAAAAGCACTTTATCAAAATGGTAATGTAACCTTTCTTCCAATGGATATGAAGCATGTCCATGCATTGAATGCTTGAAATGTTACCTCTAACAGTTGTGCAAGCCATTAATTATGGAGTGCCTAGCAAGTTTGAGGCCTGAAAAGCAGAGTTAATGCAGCATAGTTTGAATTTTGAATTTGGTTCATCACAAAATTACTTGTAATTCAAGTGATAAAACCCTAACTTCATTTATTCGATTCTCCATACTCAAGAATGATCTCAAGGAGTTCTTTGACATTTTGTAAATCTTGCAATATTCTCTACAACCCATCTTTGAATTGATTTTTAATATTCCCATTGGAACTATATGAAAAAGTGCCATGAAGTTGGGTCAAAATCCTGACCAAATTAGGGCAAAATTTTCACTAAGTATTTTATTTCATGACCACGTGTTCTTAAAATTATAACTTGAGATCCAAGCACTTTTGGAAGGAGTTGTGTAATTAAAAGTTGTATATTTCATGGAGATCTACAACTTTCATGTTGGGAGTTTCTTTTGAATCATCTTGCATCATGGTGAAAAATTTGCTCAAAGTTATGAAAAAATAAGAAATTTTCAACACTTAGAAAAATTTATAAGTTTAGAAATTTTGACTTTTCAAAATAAAATATTGACTTTTTGATTTCTTGATGAATAAGTTTCATATTTTGACATGTTTTGATGAATTGTGATCTTTGTCATTTGAATTTGACCAAAAAGTCAAAGTTTGACTTTTCAGTATACAGTTGACTTTTGATCAATTGACTGAAAATTCATCTGTCAATCTGTTGAACTTGAGTAATGTTTTGAGCCATGTTATTAGGTCTAAATGATGCAATTGGACTCTTGAGATCATGACTTAAACCAATTTATCATTTTCTAGGTCAAAAATCAGAAATTACCCTTTCCCAGTCAAAACCCTAATTTTGACCATTTTGCCCTTTTGGAGAATTGATCAAATTTCTTGGGGAATTATGGTCCAAACTTGATCAAATGATACATATGGGTTTAAAATGTTGATGTGGATAAAAAATTAATAAGTTTGAATGTAAATTGGTCATAGTTGACCTTTTCCCCAATGTAGTTGATTTTTAGGTCAATTGCTCAATTGACTGAGCAAAAATGTGATCCAAGGCTTGAAACTTGACATGAGTGATCTTGGGGGTCCATGATGATCCATGAAAGTCATATGGGGCATTGTAAGTTCAAATATCCTTATGCAATATCAAACCCTAATTTTTGTCATCAGTGTTTAAGGAGGTGTCTTGAGCTGATCAAACCCTAGTGCAGTCTTGAGTCCAAGGAGATCTTGTGAGAAAATTCTTGATAAGTGAGAGGGTAAATTTTGGAGTACAACACCATGCATCATTGCTTAACCTTCCCCTACTATCAGTTAGTGCCAACACTAGAAAAATTCTCTTTGCTATTAGGAGTACTCGTGCTTGATCAAGCACCGTTCACCGGTTTAGAAGGGATTCCAGAGCCTTAAGTCATTGTCGAAGCCCTTCATATGAATAGAGCATACGTTGTAGAAAATTGGGAGACAAGAAGCGGATTTCAAGGGTTCTTAGCCAAGTTCTTATTGGAGAGGGCTCGTTCATTTTGGGAAGATTTAGATTTTCAAGCCTTTGAGGATGTCCTGGCCCTTCTCATCTACGGTTTGGTTCTATTTCCCAACTTGGACCAATTCATAGAGGTGAATTCCATCACAGTATTTCTCTCTTGTAATCCTATACCTACCTTGCTGGGAGACATCTTACATTGTTTCCATACCCGCACCATGAATAAAAGAGGTACTCTCTTGTGTTGTATTCCCCTACTTGCCAAATGGTTTACTTCACACTTACCTCGATCAACATTTAAGAACGAGCAAAGATTGACATGGTCGCAAAGGATGATGTCCCTCACCCACTCTGATATCCATTGGTGTTCGAGATCCTTGGTGGATACTTCTATCATTGATCATTGTGGGGAATTCTCTAATGTCCCTTTGCTTGGCATTAGGGGAGGTATCACTTATAACCCTTGCTTAGCCTTGCGACAGTTTGGTTATACCCGAAGAGATGGTCCTCATGATATGCTCATCCAAAGAGTGGTATTTGATTACGAGAGTGACGATCAAGGCTACCATCAAAGGTTTACACGAGCTTGGATGATGGTAAACAAAGCAGATAGTCGGACACTGGGATACAAGAATTCTATTCCCTTTGAACATTATGCGAGTGAGAAAAGGGTTTTGGAAACTCATGATGCCTTACCCCTTCATCCTAACATGCCTACTTCTTTTGAAGACTTACAAAAAGGTTGGATTCAGCTAAAGGAAGAACGAGACACTTTCGAAGCTCAGTGCTATGCGAGTGAGAAAAGGGTTTTGGAGCTTACAAATAACTACATGAAGAACGAAGCTTGAACGCCTACTGTAATGCAGTGGGAGAACTGACTTGGGATGGTTGCGTTTTATCGCAATTGTTGCGGTTAGCAAGAGTCGCCACCGACTTTTCTTTTATCCAAAAGGAAAGTTGGAAAAGAACAGGAAAGACCTTTGAGATTATTTCTTGAGTCCGGGGGGTAGATTATGAAAAGGGAAGGTGTTAGAACCCTTTTCATCCATAGTTATCTATGGGCTCTTAGTTGCTTGCTAGATCACTTGCTTTGTTTGAAAGTGTGCTTTGTGGTGGTTTTTTGAAAGTATTTTAAAAAGGCGGCTTCGTTTAGGTAAACTTTGTAATGGTTCTCGTTCGAAATAACATATACAAAGTGTTGGACTTTTTGAAAATATTTCATGTTTGAAAAGTGTTTTGAAAGTGTTTGTTTTGAAAGTGAGCAAGGATGTTTGTTTTGAAACTGAGCAAGAAACTAGGAAAATAATCTACCTACTCAAAAGTCTTTGTTCATTTCTTCCTTCCTTTGACATTTCTATCTCACCATTGATTGGTAAGAAGCCTTATCTTTGGATGTAAAGGGACTGGCGTGGATCATCGTATAGTCATGATAGAAATGTTGTGAGATATCTTAGCATTTCTCTTTGAGGGACTAAGATCATTTGAAAGGCAACATTTGAAGCGTCATCGAGGGACTATGATCTTGTATTTTTTATTTGTTTTTTCTAAGACATCCCACATGCATAACATGACCATTTTTATAAGGAAACAAGTGGGTTTACCCTAAGGGTGCATGTGTGAATAGTGTGTTTGTTTTGGATGCATTTAATCTTTGATTAGGATTATCCACTTGTTGATTTTATCTTTCCATACAAACCCTAATTACTAGCATTTATATGAAAGCGATAAATTGCGGAAAGTAAAATTACTACGCTATTACATCATTAGGGGGATGGGGTATACAAATTTATAGATGGGGATTGCAATAAATTAAACCTAATTATATATTACAACCATATTGAATAATGTATAAGAAATGAATAAACAATATACAAGGATATAAATGAAAAAAGAAAAGGATTTTTGTTTGGTTTTTGAGGGAAAGGTTTTAACCTAATTAACTAAAATAAAAATATTACTTAAGTTAAGAAAGTTAAACCTAGATTAATTAAGAAAAGAAATTAAATTAGAAAGCATTTTTAGGGTTTTTTAGAAAAGGTTTTTTAAGTTTAATAAAAATAGTATAGAAATTAATTAATTAAAAGAAAATTAAGTTCTAAGTTAATTTTAATTAAAAAAAGAGAAAATAACTAAACATAAATCTAATTATTAATTTATTAAGAAAAAGAATTAAATTTGTTTAAGAAAATATTTTTGTCTTTTTGTTTTATAAAGAAAATAAAAATATATGTAAATAATATTTTTGGAGTTTTATTAATAAAAATAATAATAATAATAATAATAATAATAATAATAATAATAATAATAATAATAATAATAATAATAATAATAATAATAATAATAATAATAATAATAAAAATAAAAATAAAAATAAAAAATAAAATAAAATAAAATAAAATGAAAATAAAGTCAGGAGGTGAAAAAAGGAATTTAGGGGTTTATTAGAAAAAATAGATTTTGAAGCTTGGCCCAATGAGATTTTTTTGTATTCAGAAAAAAAATTTAAAACAAATGGTTGGGCCAGTGTTGTGCAGTGAAGTGGGGTGAGAATTAGAAAAAAATAGTAGAGGCCCAGTATTGGAGGCCCAGCGCGCTGACTTGTAACAAGGAGAAAGAAAATATTGAAAAATAACAAAAAAAGTGGCAGCGCTGGGGCTTAAACCCACGCCCTTGACATGAAATGTGCGCTGCCTTACCACTGGGGTGGCTATACATCTATTAACTTAACTGAAACAATAAACATATAACATAAAATAAGTTCCAGAAATGAACTTCATCTTCAACCTTCAGCCATGGTTCCTGTAACTCACTCATTTCTCAACAAAAATGAAAAATGTAAACATGAAAGTTGCTCCATTTTTCCATAAGAATCCAACCATATAAATATCATAAGCTATAAATCAAAGATGAATGAGAATTTATAAAAGTACCAAATCCTTACCTAACTTTTTCAGAAATTCAAACCTAAAATTCTCTAAGCCCGGGCAATATAAATGAAAACTATGGACATGTACAGCTTCAGGGCAATGATATCTACATTTTATCTTCAAAAATCATAATCAAATGATGCTTGTATGAAGAGATAGAAGTTCAGAAAAAATACCTCAAAACTAGAAATCGTGAAATGAGTTTGAGCAACTTTTAACGAGTTGTGATGATCAGGTTAGCGTCATCGAGGGACTATGATCTTGTATTTTTGCTTATTTTTGCTAAGATACCTCACATGCATAATATGGCCATTTTTATAAGGCAACCAAGTGGATTTTACCCTAGGGGTGCTTGTGTGCAAGTGTATTTATTTTCATGCTTTGTTTAGTCTTTGATTAGGGTTTTCTACTTGTTGATTTTATCTTCTCATACAAACCCTAATTTACTAGCATTTATATAAAGCGATAAATTGCGAAAAGTAAAATTACTACTCTATTACATCATTAAGGGAGGTGTACAAATTTACAAATGGGGATTGCAAGAAAATTAAACCTAATAATCTATTACAACCATATTGAATATTGTACAAAATTGAAAGTAAAATGCAAGAATATAAATGGAAAAAGAAATTATTTTTGTTGTTTTTTATGAAAGGGTTTTGTCTTGACCTAATTAAAGAAAAAGATCAATTAAAAATAAATAAAATTAACTTAAACTAATTAAGAAAAGAAATTAATTTGAAAAGGATTTTTAGGATTTTTTTATGAAAAGGTTTTAAATTAAAAAAAATAAAATGAAGATTAATTAATTAAAATAAACCTAAGTTCTAATTTAATTTTAACTAAGAAAATAAAATAATATACTAATTTAACCCAACTCTAAAGATTAATTATTTTTTTTAAATAAGGAAATTAATTTAATTAAGAAAATGTTTTTTTTAATCTTTTTTTTATAAGGAAAAATAAAATGTATAAGTATAAATAATAAATAAATAAAAATTGGATTTTTTTATGATTTATGAAAATAATAATAATAATAATAATAATAATAATAATAATAATAATAATAAAAATATTAATATTATTAATAATAATAATAATAATGAAGAAAAATAAAATTAAAAATTAAAAGAAAAGTCAGGGGGTGGATCAGTAATGCAAGGAGTATTATGAGAAAAAATGACTAGGCCCACATGAAAAGCCCAAGCGCTGCCAAAAAACACAAAAAAAGTCAGAAAAAGTAAAAGGTCACGCTGGGGCTAGAACCCAGGACCTAAGGGTGACAGGCGCGTGCTTTAACCACTGGGGTGGTGATACATCTTTTAACTTGTGTGAAAGGATAAATACATAAAACAAAACGCGCCCCGATTACACTTCATCTTCAACCTCCAGCCAAAGGACCTGTATCTTCTTCATCTCTCAACAAAAATTAAAAGTTCAAACATGAAAGTTGTGGAATTTCTTTCCACGAATCCAACCATGTAAATAACTTAAGCTAACAGTCAAAGATGAATGAGAATTTTTCTGGCCCTAATTCAAAACCTAGAAATTTCAGAAAACTTCAACTCTAAAATTCTCTAAGCTCAGGCCATATAAATGTAAACTATAGATATGTACAGCTTTGTGGCAATGGTATCTACATTTTATCTTCACAAATCAAACTCAAATAATGCTTGTATGAAGAGATAGAAGTTTGAAAACTTACCTCTTGCAGCTGGAGTCGTGTATGGAGTTTGAGCAACCTTTGTGATGGCCTGATGATTTCTGTAGCTTGCCTAGACCTCCTTGAATGTGTTCCAACTCCTACTTTGCTTTGAGGATGGCTGAAAATCCCAACTCAAGTCAAGTTGAAAACTTCAGTTTTGAAAATGGTGGATGATGATGGAGGAGTTACAGTTAGGAAATGAGGGTCTGGACCACTTTGATATGATGTATGAAAGGTGTTTGGATGATTAGTTTTAAAAACGCACGAGTGGAAATGAAGATGGTGAGTTTTTTCTCAAAACTATCAAGTTTGGGAAGTTCTATGCAGCAAGGTGCTTGGGAGGTTTTTCAGGGTGCTAGCATTAGTGTATTATGTTGCAATATATGTGTGCATAAGTAAGGAAAATGTTAGAGTACTTGAGGAGGTCAGAAGCATAAGATGTAGAGTTATGGCTATGTTACTTGATTTTGAAGAAAAGTGAAAACATGGTTTCAAGGCATAGTACAAGCATGACCTGATTTATGGGAGGATTTAGACATGTTGCTTTTGCCTTTGACATTGCTTGTGATCATAAGGAACAAGTGCAAAGCTTTATGCATTGATTTTGTGATTAAAGCTTCTTTATAAGAATGGAATGGTTACTTTCTTCCAAAAATGGAAATGCAACTTGGATAATGATTCAAATGCTTGGACAATGGCTCCATATGTTGTGTAAACATTTAATTATGGAGTGACAAAAAAGTTTGAGGCCTGCAAAGTGAAGATTATGCAGCATAGGCTTGGATTTGAATTCTTGTTCATCATGAAATGGCTTGTGATTCAGGTTTGAAAACCCTAACTTCCTCTCTTCGATTCTTCCTACTCAAGAATGATCTCAAGGAGTTCTTGGACAGTTTGGAAAGCTTGCAATGTGATCCACAATCCATCTTTGAATCACTTTTGAAAATTCCCTTTGGAACTATATGAAAAAGTGCCAAGAAGTTAGGTCAAAATCCTGACCAAAACTAGGGCAAAATTTCACTGTGTTCAATTCCAATACCATGACTTTATGAATTAATAACTTGAGATCCAAGAATTTTAGAAGAAGTTGTGTAAATCAATGTTGTAGATATCATGGAGATCTACAACTTTCATGTTGAAAGTTTCTTTTAAATCATCTTGCATCATGGTGAAAAATTGGCTCAAAGTTATGAAAAAACATGAAGTTTTAAACACTTAGAAAAATTTCTAAGTTAGAAAACTTTGACTTTTCAAAATGAAATCTTGACTTTTTGATTTCTTGATGAATAAGTTTCATATTTTTACATGTTTTGATGAATTGTGATCTTTGACATTGAATTTTGACCAAAAAGTCAAAGTTTGACTTTTTAGTATACAGTTGACTTTTGATCAGTTGACTGAAAATTCACTGTCAATCCAATTGATCTTGGGAAATGTTTTGGATCATGCCATTAGGTTAAAGTGATGCAATTTAACTCTTTAAATCATTCTTCAAACCAATTGACCATTTGCTAGGTCAAAAATCAGAATTTGCCCTTTCTCAGTCAAAATCCTAATTTTGACCATTTTGCCCTTTTGATGATTTGATCAAATTTCTTGAGGAATTGTGGTCCAAACTTGATCAAATGATACATATGAGTTTATAATGTTTATGTGGATAAAAAATTATTAAGTTTGTCTGTAAATTGGCCATAGTTGACTTTTTCTCCAATATAGCTGATTTTTAGGTCAACTGCTCAATTGACTGAGCAAAAGTGTGTTCCAAGGCTTGAAACTTGACATGAGTAATCTTTGGGGTCCATAATGATGCATGAAAGTCATATGAAGCATTGAAAGTCCAATTATCCTTGTGCAATCTCAAACCCTAATTTTGGTCATCAGTGCTTAAGGAGGTAGGTGTCTTGAGCTGATCAACCCTAGTGTAGTCTTGAACCAAGAGAGATCTTTGTGAGAAAATACTTGATAAATGAGAGGGAAAAATGTTGGGTACAACATCTGCCCTTGTTCAATCTTCTTAAATCTGAAGAGTTAGATTGGCGGATCCGTCATTCGTGACTTGAAGGTGAAAGATGATTGAACACTAGAGTGCCCAGAAATTTGCACTCGAAGATGGATGGTGAATGGGCTTATAGATGCCATTTGGGTGAATGCTGATAAACACTGGAAGAAGTATCAGCATAAATCTCTTATTGATTTATACTAAAACTTGATGTTTTACCCGTGAGAAAAAGAGTTAGTAAAATGCAGATGCCTGGATGATGTTCACCAGATGTGGTATTATGTTAAATGCATATGGTATGTACATGCTATGATGTATGAATGTGAGATGCATGTTTTTGTCCGGGAAAATAAATCTCTGACTGCTGCTGAGGAAATTCTGGGGGGTTGAATACCTGATTGCCGTTGGGGATGAAGAATATGCATATCTTCAAACTTTGTTGAAAGGATGCTTTCACTGGAGAATATCTCTTGAATATGAGTTGTTATCTGGTCATATCCAGGCTTCACAATTTGTTGAGGATGAAGTAGTCAACTGCTATCTGGTCGGATTCAGGCTTCACGACAACTTACTGGGGGAAGAGACGAATTAACTGTTATCTGGTCAGATTCCAAGCTTTGCAGAAAATTTTCTTGAAATTGAAAAGTTATCTGGTCAAATCCAGGCTTCACAACAACTTGCTGGGGATATGGAAGTTAATTGTTATCTGGTCGGATCCAGGCTTTGCAGTAACTTGAAGTGGTAACTACTATGTGGTCGGGTCCAGGTTTTGTGGTTTTTAGAAAGTTGTATTATTATCTGGTCAAGTCTAGGCTTCATAATGTCTCTCTGGGGATCATAATTAGTTGTTATCTAGTCGGGATCCAGGTTTCACAATAAACTGTTTGAAAAAATTTATCTGGTCGGGTCTAGGCTTTGCAGATTTCTGAGGTTGATGAGGTCAATTGATATCTGGTCGGATCCAGGTTTCACCATAAACTGTTTGGGGATTTAGTTGTTATCTAGTCAGTTTCCAGGTTTCATAACAAATCTCTGAGGGTAATTGCTATCTGGTCAGACCCAGGCTTCACAACAACTTGTTAGGGTAAAGGCAAACTCTACTGGGGAAAAGAAGTTAAACCTTGGTCAGGTTGAATCCAGGTTCTTCTATATCTTTGAAGAGTTAGACTATTATCTGGTCGGGTCCAAGTTTCATAGTATCTTGAAATTGAGATCAATTGTTATTTGGTCGGGTCCAGGTTTCAGATACTCAAACTGTTATCTGGTCGGGTCCATGCTTCAGTAATAACTTGAAAATTGTGTTAATATCTAGTCAGGTCCAGGCTTTATAGTATCTTTTTGGAAATAGTAAAGGCTTTGCTGACGGCTTTACTGGGGATCAGGGGTTGTGGCCCTATGATTTGCAATAATCTGAAAGGAAAATTCAAATTGCAGAGTATATACTCAGTCGGGTAGGACAAACTTAGCTTGGGGAAGATACACTCAACTGGGGAGGATATACGCAGTTGGGGAATAACGGGCTCAGCTGGGGAGGATGGACTATGCCGGGGGAATACAGACTCGGTTGAGGAGGATGTACTCGGCTGAGGAATTTTGTTGTTCCTCGATTGTTGTTGGGGAAATAAAACCTGTTGGGGAAATAAACCTTGTTGGGGAAGTGAGTTTCTTTTGGGAAGATATCCATGAGGCTTCAACTTGTAAAAATCGACTTAGCTGGAGAGAGAGATGTCAAGAGATTGAGACTCTGGTCGGGGATTATTCTATGTAAAGAGACTTTGTGGGCAACTCTGTTAGGGAAAGGATTATTGTAGTCATCCTTGTAGGGATAAGGATAATAAGATAACTCTGTGGGGATATTTCATATACATTAAAGAGATGCTTGTTGCTTCTTAGCAGGACACATATGCCAAATAGTTTTAATTATGTTCATATGTATATTCATTCAATTTTAGTCATTGGACAAATTTGCATTCAAAACAAAGACAGAAATTTTGCACTTCAAAGTATATTTTTATTGATATTTTGCCCATGAATAGGCGTTTTTGTACAGAGAGACGGAGATCCTAGTAAGAGGAAATCGTCGAAAGGAAAACAAAATTGAGAATGAAAACAAATATCCATGTGAAATGATCTCATTACCTTCCAACTCTACTATTGCCCCAATGTCTTTGAATGTCCCTTGTCGTTGATAGAAGTTGATTGGATTGATCTTGGACCGTTTGAACTTGGACCTTGGTGATAAAATCGATCATGATGATTCCATGGGACATAGTCATATGCTTTTAATCCTTAACTTTTACCTGGACTGCCCTTTTGGGTTTTCAGCCCACCAGGATACCCTTTTTTTCCCAAGTCGCCCTTTCGGGTTTTCAACTTGCCGGGTGTACAATCTTTTGCATATATCCATAATTTTTCCCAAACCTTTTGGTTTGCTGGGATGGCCTTATTTTTCTTAGGTGTGTCAACCTAACGGGTCTCTTATGCGTGGTATTTTTTAACTATGTCCGCGTTTATAGGATGTGGGAAATCTTCAGCATCCATGGTAGTCAGCATCATGGCACCGCCAGAGAAAACTCTCTTAACAACGGCCCTTCATAGGTGGGAGTACATTTGCCTCTGGGGTTGCCCCGTGGTAGAATGATGCGTTTTATCACCAAGTCACCAACTTGATATACTCGAGGCTTGATCTTTTTGTTGAAAGCCTTTATCATCTGTTTTTGGTACGTCTGACCATGGCAAACAACAGCTAACCATTTTTTGTCAATCAAGTTCAGCTGATCCAATCTCGTTTGAATCCATTCGTCTTTGCCTAGGCCTACCTCATTCATAATTCTCAGCAAGGGAATCTGAACTTCCACTGGCAAAACAGCTTCCATGCCATAGACTAGAGAAAAGGGAGTTGCCCCAGTTGATGTTCTAGCTGAAGCACGGTAGCCATGTAAAGCAAACGAAAACATCTCATGCCAATCCTTATAGGTTACTACCATTTTCTGCACAATCTTCTTGATATTTTGTTGGCTGCTTCAACTGTGCCATGCATTTTTGGTCTATACGGAGAAGAATTGTGATGCTTGATCTTAAACTGAGTGCAAAGCTCAGTGATCATAGCATTGTTGAGGTTAGTCCCATTGTCGGTGATGATCCTTTCGGGGATACCATAACGGCAGGTGAGGTTTTGTTTGATGAATTTGGCTACCACATTCTTAGTGACTGAGGCAAATGAGGCGGCTTCGACCCATTTGGTAAAATAGTCGATAGCAACAAGAATGAAGCGATGCCTGTTGGATGTGGCGGGCTTGATCTCTCCAATCATATCAATTCCCCACATTGCAAATGGCCACGGAGAGGTCATGAAATTTAGAGGGATAGGAGGCACATGGACCTTGTCAGTGTAGATTTGGCATTTGTGACAAGTTCTTGAATGTTGATGGCAATCAGTCTCCATCGTTGACCAATAGTAATCGGCTCTTAAGATTTTCTTAGCCATTGTATGTCCACTTGAGTGAGTACCGAAGAGACCATCGTGCATGTCTTCCATGATCTCCTCCGCCTCCTTCTTGTCCACACATCGGAGTAGAGTTGAATCATGGTTGCGTTTGTACAATATCCCGTTACTTAAGAAGAATTTGGCTGCAAATCTTTGCAAGAACTTTCTGTCATTGATAGATGCCCCCTATGGATATTCTTGTGCTTCAAGGTATCTCATAACCTCATAGTACCATGGCTTTTCTGCATCAGTGTCAAGCTCATAGAAATGTGCAGGTTCATTGAATATTTTAATTTTTATCATAGGGGCTTTGTTGTCCCATCTGACCTTGAACATTGAAGACATGGTTGCCAAAGCGTCAGCCAACTGGTTTTCTTCCCTAGGGAAGTACTCAAAAGTGATCTCTTAGAAGTAAGGAATTAGGGATAACATAAGTTCCTTGTAGGGGATAAGATTAGGGTGTTTAGTGTCCCAATCTCCTTTTACTTGTCTGATCACTAGGGCGGAATCCCATAACACATCCAAATGCTTGATCCTTAAGTCAATAGCAGCTTTCAGACCTAAGATGCATACTTCATACCCGGCCATATTGTTTGTGCAATCGAAGCATAGTTTGGCAGTGAAAGGAGTGTGGAAACCTTCAGGAGAGATGATCACATCACCAATTCCATTACCGAAGGTGTTAGAAGCCCCATCGAATACCATAGTCCATCGGGATCCTTGTTCAAGTCCGTCATATGGTCCAGGTTTCGCACAGTCGGTTACCAGCATGATGTTCTCATCCGGGAAGTCGAAGTTCATTGACTGATAATCATCCACAGCTTGATGGGCCAAATGATCTTCTAGTACACTTCATTTGATGGCCTTTTGAGTCGTGTATTGAATGTCGTACTCAGTCAAGATCATTTGCCATCTGGCTATCCGTCCGGAAAGGGCAGGTTTCTCGAAGATGTACTTGATTGGGTCCATCTTAGAAATCAACAAAGGGGTATGAGTCAACATATATTGTCTAAGCTGGTGAGCAACCCATGCCAGAGCGCAGCAAGTTTTCTTGAGAAGTGAATATCTGGTTTCACAGTCGGTAAACTTTTTGCTCAGGTAATAAATAACATGCTCTTTTCGGCCAGACTCGTCATGTTGTCCCAAAACACACCCCATAGAGTTCTCTAATACTGTCAAGTACATGATCAAGGGTCTTCCTTCAACTGGAGGCATGAGAATAGGAGGTTCTTGTAGGTATTCTTTGATTTTGTCGAAAGCAGCTTGGCATTCATCATTCCATCTGACTACCTGATCTTTCTTCAAGAGTTTGAAGATTGGCTCACAAGTAGCAGTCAAGTGAGATATCAAACGGGCAATGTAATTGAGACGACCCAGGAATCCTCTGACTTCTTTTTCAGAATGAGGGACTGGAATTTCTTGGATGTCCTTTACCTTGGCAGGATCAACTTTAATGCCTTTATTGCTGACAACAAAACCTAGAAGCTTTCTAGGTCGTACTCCGAATGTACACTTGTTAGGGTTTAACCTCAGCTTGTACTTCTTCAGCCTCTCGAATAATTTGTACATTTGATCGAGATGTTCTTCTTCGGTTTGTGATCTGGAAATCATATCATCCACATATACCTCTATCTCATAATGAATCATGTCGTGAAATAAAGCTACCATAGCCCTTTGATATGTTTCCCCTGCATTCTTTAATCTGAACGGCATGACCTTGTAGAAGAAGGTGCCCCATTGCGTAACAAAAGTAGTCTTCTCCATATCTTCGGGAGCCATCCTTATTTGATTATAGCCTGAGAATCCATCCATGAAAGAGAAAACGTTATGCTGAGCAGTATTATCAACTAAGACGTCAATGTGTGGTAGAGGAAAGTCATCCTTGGGGCTTGCCCTATTCAGATCCCTATAGTCTACACACATGCGAACTTTCTCGTCCATCTTTGGCACTGGAACCAAATTAGTAACCCATTGGTAATAGGATGTCACATCTAGGAACCCTGCATCAAACAGTTTCATCACTTCAGCTTTGATCTTTCCAGACATATCAGGCCTCATGTGACAAACCTTTTGTTTGACAGGCGGACAGTCTTCTTTTGTCGGCACACGATGAACTACGTTGTCAGTATCCAACCCAGGCATATATTCATAAGACCAAGAAAATACTTCCACATGATCATGCAACATCTGAACTAACCTGCTCTTGACACCGCTTTCCAAGTTAGTGCCAATCTTGATTTCCTTCTTATCTGACTCAGTACCCAGGTTAATAACTTCAACTGACTCTTCGTGCGGTTGAATAGATTTTTCCTCTTGTAATAGAAGTATGGCTAGTTCTCCCGGTATGTCATAATCATCCTTGCCTTCATCTTCGGCTTGGTTGATAAGACATTCAAAGTCATAGTCGGCAATAGTAGAGTCATTGGCAATAGGATCCAGAGTGGATGTGGACCTGCAAGAGTGTATGTGTGCATGTAAGATACATGGCTTTTTTTTTGAAAAATGTATTTGTAAGAAAGAAAAGACAATGAACACAAATATTTGAATGCAAAGAAGTCCAATGTACTGAATGAGCATATGATTATATGAACATAAATAAAACCCTTGACAAATGGACCAAAGTGCCCCGGGCCAGGCAAATGGCTGAAAAGTCATTGATTAATGTTCGAGCATGGGAATCGGAGCAAAGCAATAATGATAACATTGAAATATTAGAAGGGGTTTACCCCAGCTGTTCTACAATCTTGAAGTTGCTTCTTTTTATGATCTTCAAAGTCTCGTCCATCTCGCGAGCGGAGGGTTATTCATCAACTACGTCCTTGGATGGTACTTCAATCACATCAGGCTCAACAACCTTCTCCTTCCCTCTTGTATCGGTACTTGGCTTGGCAGTAGTAATATGGATGGGCGTCTTGGTAACAACTGGTGGTGAGATATTGGGTGAAAATATTCTCTCAGTTCTAGTTACTTTGCTTGAGCCAGCTATGTTGCCAACATTGTCATCTCTTTCTTCTTCGATCCATACGTCTTGTTTAATCCCATGATAGAATACCTCGGCACCATAATTCCATGGTACCGCCTTGTTTGAAGAGTAGGGAATTGGTCCAGGATTGGTAATTATCAAGGGAGAAATAGTGGGTTCATTTGAAATCCTAATAGGACCTTTGGAGGTGATCCTAAGACGCTTGTTTGAGATGGTAATAATGGAGAGGTCTTCACATTTGTCAATCAAACTTTTGGCAAGTGGGATTTTCTCAAATAGAATTTTGTGGCTATCCATCAGGCGTTGTATGCCTTTCTTCAGCCCTTCACATCCATTGAGTTGTTGGGTACAACATACACAGTCTTTTACACAGCCGAGGAAGATCCCAACTTTCAACAGATTATTTTTTATTATATTTAGCAGAGTAGTCAATTCTTCAATAGAGGCGACAAAAATTGCATCTTCGACGGTATTAACACCTTTGCCATGCTTTGGCATTGGAGCAATGATTACATTCGGCATTGGAGGAGGATCAAATTCAATAGTTTTGTTATCAATCAAATCCTGGATTTTGTTCTTTAAGGCCCAGCACTGGTCAGTCTCGTGCCCGGGGCTGCTTGAATGGTAAGCACACTTAGCGTTCGGATTATACTTTGGTGACGAGGTGTCAAGGTTGGAGGGAGAATCGCGCAATGTTACTAAATTAGCCTTGAACAAATGTTGAAGGGCTTGAGACAGTGACATGCCTAACCTCGTAAATTTTCTTCTTGGAGTTTCAAAACGTTGATGATTTAGAGATGGTCTTGGAGTAGGAGTTGGATTGGAGATTCGGTCAGCATTGACAGACGGGTGATCATTCTTCTTGGTATGGGCCCTTTCCCCGTACACAGCATTGACTTCCTTCTTTACAGCAAAAGGTTTCTTGATAGGATTGGGAGTGGAGGTAGATGCCACGGAGATCTTCCCACTTTTGATGCCACATTCAACTCTTTCGCCAATTAGGATCAATTCGGTGAAACCAGAAGAAGAGCAGCCAACCAATAAATTAAAGAAAGGACCGGATAAAGTGCCCATGAACATGTCGATGTGCTCCATATCAGTCAAGGGAGGTAAGACCCTACTAGCAAGGTCTCTCCACTTTTGCGCATATTCCTTAAATCCTTCATTCTTCCCCATGGTCATATCTTGCAACTGAACCCTCGTTGGCGCCAAGTCGGCGTTGTACTGATACTGATGGTAGAAGGCAGTAGCTAAATCCTCCCAAGTATTGATACGAGAACCATATAACTGATAAAACCATTCAAGTTGCATTCCAGCCAAGCTCTCTTGGAAAAAGTGAACCCAGAGCTTCTTATCAGCAGTGTGCGGTTGTATCTTGCGCACATAAGATTTCAAATGGAGTTTTGAACAAGAAACCCCATCGTACTTTGAAAAGATTGGTATTTTGAATTGGTGGGGAATGACTACCCCAGAGATCAAACCTAAATCATCAAAATCTAAATCGGGGACGGCTTAGATTTCAACAGCTTTCAATCTGTCTTCTAACTGCTTGTGTTTGATATCAGCGGGTGGATATTGCTCATTGAAATAATCATCATCAGATACTTGATCATTGATACAGTCAGCCTGAGTACTCTTGACCTCACCAATCTGGTTCTCATCCTCTTCATATGAATCTCCTCCTACTGGGATTTGATGGACTGTCTCCTTGAACCTTATACCCATGTTGAGTAGAGCTTTCTTCTTTGCCTTCTCCTTAACAGCCAATAAAGCCATTGTATCTTGCTTCCCCTTGGCTAGGGCTAGTAGAGTCTCTTGAAACTGATAATTTTGGGTTTGGAGATCCTTCAGAGTTTGCTCTAGATCCATCTTGCTGAAATAAACAGCAGAAAGATAAGGAAACCTGTTATGCGAACACTTGTCATGTTATGATGCATGGAATATGTACATGCAAAGGATTTCAAGGATTAATGAAATTTAAATTTGTATAGACAAAAGAATGAACAAACATTAATTCTCATTAGACAAAACAAGAAAGATTACATCATGCCTCTTGGGCTTACAAAATAACTTTCTGATAAAAAGACCGAACGCATCCTCTTTGGAGCGAGATAAGCGTTCACACTTTGATCTTCTTGTAGCTACTTCATAAGCTCCAAGACCCTCTTTTCACTAGCATAGAATTGAGCCTCGAAAGTATCTCATTCTTCCTTCAGCTGGATCCAACCCTTTTGTAAGTCTTCGAGAGAGGTAGGCATGTCGGGATGGAGGATAGTGTAGGGAACATCTCCTTCAACTACAGGCTCCATGATGACTGGTAGGATAGAGGGATAAGGCATCACAAGTTTCTGAGCACGAGCTCGCATCCATTTAAGGTAAGGCTCGAGGGGAATAGAATTCTTGTGTCCTAACGTCTTGCTATCCACCTTGTTCAACATCCTCCAGGCTCAGATAAACCTTTGACGGTAACCTTGATCGTCATTCTTGTAGTCGAATACCAATATTTGGATAAGCATCTCATGGGGACCATCCCTCCGGGCATAACCAAACCGTCATAGGGATAAGCAGGGGTTGTAAGTGATACCTCCTCTAATGCCAAGTACGGGGACATTAGGTAATTCTCCACAACGGTTGATGATAGTAACATTCTCCAAAGAGCTGGAACACCAATGAGTATCGGAATGTCTGAGCGTCATCAGCCTATGGGACCATCTTGAACCTTGCTCATTCTTCAACATAAATTGGGGAATATGCGAAATAAACCATCTTTCCAAGAGAGGAGTACAACACATGAGGATACCTCTTTTCCTTATAGTGCAAGTGTGAAAGTAATGTAGGATGTCCCCTAGCAAAGTAGGCATCGGGTTACGAGACATGAAGATTTTGACGGTGTTCACATCTATGAGTTGGTCAGGATTTGGAAACAAAACCATCTCATAGATGAGGAGAGCCACAATTTCCTCAAAGGCTTGCAAATCGAAAGAGTTCCAATAGTTTTAATCTTTCTCAAACAAAAACTTTTCTAGGAAACCTTTGACACCACTCTGTGTTTCCCAATTAGTTGTGATATCATATGGTTTTAAGTGTAGAGCTTGAGAAATCTCTTCTGGCTTTAGATCTCTTTCCGTACCGTTGAAAGGTAGTTGATTAAGAAAGGGAATCCTCAAGAGTTGGTAAAATTCTTCCAAAGTCGGCACAAGTTGATAATTGTGAAATGTAAAGTAATGGTGTAAGGGATCAAAGAACTGAAAGAGCACCTTCATCATGTCTTCATCAGTGTTGGAGGTGACCAAGTTTAGTAGGCGACCATGTCTTTCGGTAAATGGAGAATTTTCAGGAATCCTTGATGCTAACTCTTTGAGTTGAGGAGGGATCCTTACGAGATTGACTTGAATGGTTTTCCTGCGAATAGAATCCATGTCCTACAAAATAGAACAAAGATAAATCCCAAAAATCCTTGAAATGGTTAGTGAGTATGAGCATGATGCTATGATATTTATGATGTTATGTACAAGTAAGTATATACAAACAAAGAAAACAAGTCCTTAGGTTTAGGCTTGCATGGAGTTTCATAGGTAAGTACCCTCTTGATGTTTAGTTGGCTCAAACTTGTCCTAGTAATAGTAACCGGGTTCTAAGGAGCTCAATATCACTGGTTTGTTTCCTTGGATATTGTTTCAGCACAAGCCTCTTTAATAGCGACCGAAATATCCCAATAAACCAAACCTCAATGAGTGTAGTATCGAGTATCTACCAACTTCGGACTGCACCAAAGCCGGTCATCTCACTACGTCCTAAAGGCCAAGTTGGTCAAGTAAAGGTTCTAAAAGTTCATTAGTGCCTCATGACATCACCCATCGGCCCCGTATTCTCCTTGACTACTTAAGGGCTACTGGTACCCACAAATATGTCACACTAACGTAGCTATTGCTTAGACCGTGTTGGTATACCCCGCACAGTTTCCACAATGTATTGCTACTTACCTATAAGGTATCCCAAATCCGGGTAGAGGATGTTAGAACAAAGTTTGAATCTACTACCCTATGTTAAGTTTTGATGATAACAAAATGAAAAGATATATTATTTATATGATACATGTATGAACTATTTGCTGCCTAAATTACTACGTTCTGATTTGCAGATACTCTGATAGGTATAAGCAAGATCACACCTAATCAGCATCAGAAATTTGGTTCTTGACATCAGCATCAGAAGTTGCTATATCAGAATACCAGAATCAGAAGATTAACTCACGTGTATGTTGAAGCCTGATGAACAGAACTGCGCTTAACACTCTGATAAATAAAACAACAGTTCATCAGCAGCTAAGCAGAGTCAGAATGAGCCAAGCCAGAACATGCATTAAGTAAGCAACGGTATTGTGCATTGAAAGCAAATTATTACCAACGGCCTCATTCCAGACAAGATCTGCTCGATAAGGAAAGTTTGTTATTAGCATTGAATCAAGAATATTGCTCCAACGTTCAACAATCTCAGTGCTATATAAACAAGACTATGAAGATTGAATTGGCTAATGCTCTCCAACATTTTACACGCCTAAAAGCTGATCATAATCTTCCTTCTCTCAGTTTGCTAAACACTACATATCTCCTTACTCAATCATTGTTTAGCAATCTAGTTTCATAAGCTTAAAGTTGTGTATACATCACAGTTGTGATACAGTTTTATAGAAAACATTCACACACTTAGATTTATCTTCTTTGTAAGAAAGTGTTTCCTTGACAAACCGGGTTGTGGTTTGCATCAAGAAGGCTTTAGCAGTTGTTAAAGCAGTTTGTAATATTCAGTTGAATATATTGGATTAAGACCTCGTTGGAGAGAGGCGAAATCACCTTGACGGGTGGACTGGAGTAGTTTGAGATCAAACGAACCAGGATAAAAATATCTTGTTCATTGCATTGATTTTCAGTTTTACAATTCAACCCCCCCTTCTTGTGTTTTTTCACTTCTTCAATTGGCATCAGAGCGCCTGGTTCTGAGCTAAAACACTTAACCGTGTCAGTACAAGATCCAGCGTCAGAAAAACACAATGGCAGGAAACTATTCTCACACCAGCAATGACAACCATGAGGACAGAGACAGATTCAGCGGCAAACCTCCAGTCTTTGATGGAGAAAACTTTGATTACTGGAAAGACAGAATTGAAAGCTTCTTTCTGGCACATGATGCTGATCTGTGGGATATGGTGACAGATGGATACACGCACCCTGTGAATGCAAGCGGTCAGAAGATTGATAGAAAAACAATGTCTGACCAGCAAAAGCGTGACTTCAAGAATCACCACAAGGCCAGAACCATCCTCCTCAGCGCCATCTCCTATACTGGATATGAAAAGATCTCCAACAGAGACACAGCAAAGAACATTTTTGACTCACTCAGAATGACGCATGAGGGCAACGTTCAGGTTAAAGAAACTAAAGCTCTGGCGCTCATTCAGAAATATGAGGCGTTCAAAATGGAAGAATCTGAATCCATTGAAACAATGTTCTCAAGATTCCAGATTCTGGTAGCTGGTCTCAAGGTTCTGGACAAAGGATACTCTACTGCTGACCATGTCAAGAAAATCATCAGAAGTTTACCCAAGCAGTGGAGACCAATGGTTACAGCTCTGAAGCTAGCTAAAGATCTCAACAAAATCACTCTGGAGGAACTTATCAGCTCCCTCAGAAGTCATGAGATAGAGCTAGAAGCTGACGAGCCTCAGAAGCAAGGTAAGCCTTTAGCATTAAAATCTAACAAAAAATCTGAGTCTAAAGTTTTGCAGGCAGTTGAAGAAACATCTGATGGATCCTCATCAGAAGAAGACGAACTCTCCCTCCTCTCCAGAAGAGTAAATCAACTGTGGAAGCAAAGACAAAGGAAGTTCAGGAATCCCAGAAGATCTGATCAGAACGAGTCCTCCTCCAGATACAGAAGGACAGATTCTTCCTCTGGATACAGAAGATCTGAAGGCTCCTCTAGTAGCAAAAAGCCAAACACCAAGGACATCATCTGCTATGAGTGCAATGAGCAAGGACACTACAAGAGTGACTGCCCAAAGCTTCAGAGGAAAAAGCCCAAAAAGAAGTTTGGAAGAGAGAAGAAGAAAAGTCTCATGGCTACATGGGATGACTCTGACTCGTCTGAAGCTGACTCAGAATCAGATGATGAGAGAGCCAACATAGCTCTCATGGCTAATATTTCAGAAGATAGTGAAGCTTCTGAATCAGACTCTAAATCAGACACTGAAGAGGTATTTCCTAACTTTGTTGTTAATTTTACCAAGGCTGAACTTGCTGAAAGCCTTAATGAAATTCTGGAAAGGTATCAGCAAATTAGAGTTAAATTCAGAGACCTGAAAAGGAATCTTGAATCTGACTCTAATAAGACTGAGAGTCTCAAATTGGAGAATTCTGAGCTGAGAAATAAGATTTCAAAATTAGAAAACACTTTACAAAACTCTCAGAAGGAACCAATTTCTGAAACTCCCAGCAACGCTGATGAGATCATCAAGGAGTATGATCACAGTTTCCAGAAGTTCCTTGCTAAAAGCATAGATAGAAGCAAAATGGCTTCAATGATCTATGGAGTTAGCAGAAACGGCAGGAAAGGAATAGGATACCAAGGTAAGGTTCCTACACCAAAGAATGTCATGGACTTAACTATTAAACACACTCCTCTGAATTCACATTTTGTGTATGGTCACACACATGATATTAAATACACTAGCAGTAAGCACTCTATGAAACCAAAATTCAACCATAGTTTTGGTAAAACTAACAAATCAGGACCCAAGAAAATCTGGGTACCTAAGGATAAAATAATACATGTTGGAGATATCTTTAGCAGCAAGTCAGAAACACCAGTCATGGTACCTGGACTCTGGCTGCTCGCGACACATGACGGGAAGAAGGCATATGTTCCAAATCCTGGAACTTAAGCCTGGAGGCCATGTGGGCTTTGGAGGCAATCAGAGGGGAAAGATAATTGGCTCTGGAACTGTAGGTAATGGAAATCTTCCCTCTATTAATAATGTTCTGCTAGTAGATGGATTAATGCATAATCTGTTATCCATAAGTCAATTAAGTGATAACGGTTATGATATAATCTTTAATCAAAAATCATGTAAAGCTGTTAGTCAGAAAGATGGGACTATCCTGTTTAATGGTAAGAGGAAAAACAACATTTACAAAATTAAACTTTCTGAACTAAAGAGTCAGAATGTAAAGTGCCTTCTGTCTGTTAACAACGAGCAGTGGATCTGGCACAGAAGATTGGGGCATGTTAGTATGAGAAGAATATCTCAGATTAACAAACTCAATCTGGTCAGAGGACTTCCTAATTTGAAGTTCAATTCAGATGCTCTGTGTGAAGCATGTCAGAAAGGCAAGTTTTCAAAACCTTCTTTTAAATCTAAAAATGTTGTTTCTACCTCTAAGCCATTAGAACTTCTGCACATTGACTTATTTGGACCAGTTAAAACTGCTTCAGTCAGTGGCAAGAAGTATGGGTTAGTAATCGTAGATGACTATAGCAGATGGACATGGCTAAAGTTCTTAAGACACAAGGACGAGTCACACTCTGTGTTTGTTACCTTCTGTAACCATTTTCAGAATGAAAAGGATCTTAGAATCGTTAAAGTCAGAAGTGATCATGGTGGAGAATTTGAAAACAAAGATTTTGAATCATTCTTTAATGACAGAGGCATTCTGCATGATTTCTCTTGTCCTAGAACTCCCCAACAAAATGGAGTTGTAGAACGAAAGAACAGAACATTGCAAGAAATGGCCAGAACCATGATCAATGAGACAAACGTTGCTAAGATCTTCTGGGCAGAGGCAATAAACACAGCGTGCTACATTCAGAATAGAATCTCAATAAGACCTATTCTGGAAAAGACTCCATATGAATTGTGGAAGAACAGAAAGCCCAACATTTCATATTTTCATCCTTTTGGATGTACTTGCTTTATGTTAAATACAAAGAATTATTTGAACAAGTTTGACTCTAAAGCACAGAAGTGTATTATGTTAGGATACTCTGAACGCTCAAGAGGGTACAGAGTATACAATACAGAAACACAGATTGTGGAAGAATCAATCAGTGTTCGTTTTGATGATAAGCTTGACTCTGAAAAGTCAAAGCAGAATGAAGTTTTTGCAGGTATGGAAATTGAATTTACAGGTTCTGAAGACAAGTCATCAGAAGCTCTCAACACAGACACTCCTTCAACGTCTGAAAGGAGAACTGCTAGCAATCCTACAACAGCTGCTGATCAACCTCCGAAGAGATTACCTAGAAGCAGCTTGGATCACCCAGAAGAGATTATCTTAGGAAGAAAGGAAGATCCAATCAGAACAAGAGCAAGCTTCAGAAACTCTAAAGAAACTCTCATGGGACTTGTGTCTCTGATTGAACCTTCTTCTATTGATGAAGCACTTCTGGATAATGATTGGATTCTGGCAATGCAAGAAGAGCTGAATCAATTCACCAGAAATGACGTATGGGATCTTGTTCCCAGACCAAAAGGATTCAACGTCATTGGAACAAGATGGGTGTTCAGAAACAAGCTAAATGAACAAGGTGAAGTCATCAGAAACAAGGCATGACTGGTTGCACAAGGTTATAGTCAGCAAGAGGGGATAGACTATACAGAAACCTTTGCCCCAGTCGCCAGGTTAGAATCTATCAGACTTTTAATTTCATTTGATGTTAATAAAGGCATCACTCTGTATCAGATGGATGTCAAGAGTGCATTCTTAAATGGTTATATAGAAGAAGAGGTTTATGTGCACCAACCCCCTGGTTTTGAAAATACAAAACATCCAGAACATGTTTTCAAACTAAAGAAGTCACTATATGGTCTGAAACAAGCTCCTAGAGCTTGGTATGAAAGGCTAAGTAACTTTCTGTTAGAAAATGAATTCACCAGAGGGAAGGTGGACACTACCTTATTCTGTAAATCAGTTAAGAATGACATCTTAGTGTGTCAAATTTACGTTGATGATATTATTTTTGGTTCTACTAATCCTTCTCTTGGAAGAAAATTTGCTAAGTGTATGCAGGCAGAATTTGAGATGAGCCTCATGGGGGAACTGAAATTCTTTCTAGGAATTCAGATCAATCAAACTCCAGAGGGAACTTACATTCATCAGAGCAAATACATCAGATATCTTCTGAAGAAATTTGACCTCTCAGAATGTAAGCCATCAAAGATTCCAATGCATCCCACGTGCATTCTGGAAAGAGAAGAGGTAAGCAAAAATGTAGAACAGAAAGTCTACAGAGGTATGATTGGTTCTCTCCTCTATCTGACTGCTTCAAGACCTGATATATTATTCAGCGTTTGTATTTGTGCTAGATTCCAATCAGATCCTAGAGAATCTCACTTAACAGCTGTTAAGCGAATTTTCAAGTATCTGAAAGGTACTACTAATCTGGGTTTGTTTTATAGAAAATCTAGTGATTACAGTTTAGTAGGCTACTGCGATGCTGACTTTGCTGGAGACAGAGTGGAGCGTAAAAGTACTTCTGGAAGCTGCCAGTTTCTGGGAGAAAATCTGATCTCTTGGTCCAGCAAAAGGAAATCAACAATTGCGCTATCAACAGCAGAAGCTGAGTACATAGTGTTTACCTTGGGTTTTGGTAAACAACCGCTGATCCTCCAAATGGTTACTTATTTGGTTACTCGCAGGATCGATCAGATTGATCCTAGGACATAGGTTGATTTTGAAGTTTGATTAAGTTGGATAAGGCTTTAAGTAAATTGGCTTTAAATGAATTGCATAAAGGAAAGGCTTGGTAAAATAAACAAGGCTTTAAAGTAAAAGGTTCGACAGGAAATGTAAAGAGAAAAGCAAGTAAAATTCTGGGAAAGTAAATGACTTTAATTGATAAAATTGGTGTTTCACACATACATTTCTCAACAATTCTTTCTCACACGCTGGGTACTCGAATCTATATGAGTGACTTTGTATAGAATTGTGAACACACGCGAGAAACTACATGTCTACTCCTATTTATACTAAAACATCCCAAGTAACCGTCGGGCAGTTACACTGCTTCGAGATCAATCCACTTGGCACGTTCCCCATGCTCGACGCTCTAGATCCTTGCACGTTTGCACGTGGTAACTGCTGGAAACCGTTTTCCCTCCAAACGCTTGAATTTCAAACTGCTCCACTCTGGGCCATCGAACACTTTCGTCAAGAGACATCTTTGACGAGAAACTCCTTCGACGTTGAAGGCAATCAGCCCTCTTCCTTGGAAGAAATCTTCTAAGTACTTTGCCATCTTTCGACGAGCATTTCGACAGACTTAACCAGTCGAAGACATCTTTCAGCTTTAATGGCTGATATCAATCAAAACAAAGGTGTCGAATTTAGGAGCCAACAAATTGCCCCCCAAGAATGCCTTATTTCGACTCTGAAAGAAAAAGGCATTCTTTGAAACGCCATTCGACACCTGTCTTTCCACGCTTAGTCACAAGTTAACTTGTGCACTTTTTGTTGCTTTTTACCAACTATTGGCAATCCCAAGAAACCATCATTGATTTGATCCTAGGACGTCACTTTCAGTACAGCGTGCAGTACCAAACGTCATTTCAGAATTTGTCATTATGACAAATCCCAAAAATGAGGACGCACGCTGCGTCCCTCTATTTCTGCAGAAACGGCCAAAACAACAGGAGACTGCCACGCGTCCCACTAACTCCTACAGCATTAAATGGCATTTAATGTCCTCGTTATTGAGGATTTTTCCCACTACTATAAATAGTAGTAAGTACCCCATTGTGGGACTTTTTACGCCATCTAGCCTTCAAACTTCCATGTTTTCATACAAGCGCTATCTTTGCAGAAACTCTTCCTCTTTCACTTCATCTTCAACCTCATTTCAAACAATGGCCTCTGCTTCTACTGCTCCTAGTGCTAACGCACCAACTGAACATGTTAAACCCAAGGTTTTCGTCACTGCCCCAGTAGTAAACTCTACGGGCAAACGAAGGGTTCCTGAACCTTCTGACATCGCCGTTCGCGACGCCTACTCACGCCACTTGATGATCCCGGTTGGATACTCCAACCAGATCTTCGCAATGTCTGGCCCCATGAATCCAAGCATCTCTGAAGCTCTGAAGATCAAGAGCTATTTCCCAATAGTCGAGAAACTCAAGCCAGTAGCATGCGCCAAGAAAGACGCAGAAGACAATGAAGACCCTACACGTGAAAAAATCGACCTTCGCTTCTTCAACAGAGGGGTTAGGGTCTTCAGGTCTTGCCCTAATCTGACCTCCGATTATGTTGCTTGGCTAACAAAGTTGGAGAAGCACCAAACCTCGATCTGGAAGGATATGGGAATCTTCGACCTAGTGATGCTGTCGAAGACGGGTTTGAACTACTCCCCGGAGATGCTGATAGCTTCACTGTTGTTCTGGGACTACTCCCATTTCACTTTTCATCTTCCACGTGGGATGCTAACCCCCACACTCTTCGGCGTGGCCGCTATTATTGGCCTTCGACCAACCGGGGATTACTTCGATCCGGAGGAGATGTCGGAGGACCAAATTGGCTTCTCTGAGACCAAACCAACATACACCACTTTCATCAACCATTATCACGACAGGTCGACAGATACTGTGTCGGATGTCGAACACATAGCGTTTCTAGCCTTATGGCTAACTCGCTTTGTGTTTTGCTCGAAGTCTCTACAGGTGACCAAAAAGATGGTCACTCTTGCTACCCAACTGCATCACCGCCAAAACATCTGTTTGGCAGAACTGATTCTGGCTAGTCTCTATGACTCGATCAGCAATGGGGCCACTCTTCTGAAACATATCGAGGACAGGGCCAGTTTGCTACTCGCTGGGCCTTTTTGGCTACTCCAACTGTGGCTCAATGCCACTTTCGAATCTTTCTTGCCCAAGAAGGTTCAGATAAATGAACAGGCTCCAGCGATAGCGAATAGACGCATCGAAGGAATCATGCTGGCTCTGCTGACACCTACGGACGATGGACTGGAGTTTCAACAAACCTTCACCAACTTCGTTCTAATGTTTGCTCGAAGGAAGGAGTTTGTTTCAACTATGGCTCCATTTGCTCAACGGCGGGTGGGGCCAGCATGGTTCACTAGGCCACATCCAAAGGAGTCGAGTGGTCCCAATGTCGATGAGCATACAATACTTTGGGAGGCGTTCCTTACACCAAGGATCATGCCTCTTCGATTCAAGAGTTCTAAGACTCATCTGAGTCTGATCGCCTACCAACCAAATCTGGTATCTCGCCAGTTTGGTATTATCCAAACCCTGCCTTCTCCGATTTTTCAAAGAGAGAAGTCAATGTTGTACTTCTGCAACGATTATACAGAAGAAGCTGCCATCAAGCATATCGGAAGATATGCTGGTCGAACAATCCTCTCGCTGTTTGACTACCAGCTTAATTTTCTTTGTTCACCATCCTTCGAGGAGTGGTGGAGAAGCTATTATGCTGAGTACTTCTTCGACGAGAAGGACTTCATGGCTGAGCTGCAGAAGTCATTTGTCCTTGTGTTGGACAAAGTAAAGAAATGTAAGTTCACTCTCTCACATTGCTTTTTGTCTTTCTCTTCGACTGCTAGCCTGTTAACTTTTTCATTTGCTTTCAGTTGTTCGAAAGCCTGTAGCCAAGAAGGCTACAGAAGGCCAACAGGGAGGAGCCCCTTCAACAAAACCTCCACCGCCGGCGAAGACTGCAGCGCCGGCGAAGACCACAGGCAACCAACAGGGGGAAGGCTCTTCGAAGAGGCCTCCTATATCGGTAACCAGACTTTCTTCATTTTTCTTCTGGCTTTCGATTTTGATTTTCGATGTAGTTATTAAATCGAATCCCCATTGGTTTTCTAGGCACCTTCGCCCAAGAAACGGCCAGGACTGGTGGTCGAATCTGGGAGTGATGAAGAGAGTGATTCCCCTCCTGCCCCCTTAAAAAGGCGAAAGTTAACGAAGGATGCTTCTGTTCCTGCTCCTGCTCCTGAAGGTCGAACCGTCAGAATAAAGGTTGCTGTGAGAAAGCCTAGGCCACCTCCAGTGATCATCGAGGAGCCAACTGAGGAGGAACTGAACGTTCTTCTTAACAAGCCTGTCGAAAGTGACAATTCCAGCCCTGGGGCTGAAGTTAATCCACAGGTAATCCCTTAGACCTTTTTTATAATTTAGGCATAGATACCCATATTCGATTGTGTCTCTTTCGACATCTGAAGATTTGTCTTCTTTCCCTTTTCAGGACACTACTGAGAGTTCTCCGCCAAGGACCTCAGAAACGCTGGAATCTGCTGAACTTAGCAGGCCTCAGGAAAAAGGCTTGGGCAATGACGAAGCCCATACTGAGAATGAGGCCAATGCTGAAACAGTAGAAAAACCAGCGGAGGAGCCTCAAACGGAGGAACCACAGCCAGAAACGGTTCAGGTGGTGGATTTGTCAGAAGAGAATCATGAAGAAAGGGACCAAGGCAATGATGGCGAAGAAAATCAAAATGCTGCCGTCGAAGAGAACCAAGGTGGTACTGGCGAAGGACACCAGGGTGACGCTAGCGAAGAGCCACAAAATGACGCTGGCGAAGGACCCCAGGGTGATGCTAACGAAGAACCACAAGTCGACGCTGGTACTGCCTCAGTCCGAGTCGAAGAGCAACCAGTCGAGGCACCTAGCACTCAAGAACCTCAAACCCAAGATAATACTGTTGCAAGGGTTACCTCCTCGAAGCACAGGTCAAAAGAGGACTTGGAACTCTTGAAAGAAACTGACCCTGTTAGCTACCTCAATGCCATCATCGAGAGTAAGAGTTCGTCTGACGCGAGTCAGGAAGTTCCTACCTTGTCGGGGAAGTCTACTGAAACTTCTCCCCTTGATGATGCTTTGGCGAAGGTTAAGGCCCAGTTCTTCAAGAGGGACTTGATGAAGGCTTTAGAGGGGGACCCCACTGCTCCATCATGCTTAAAAGAGGTCTTGAATGCTGTCGACTTTGAAGCTGTAGCCCCAGAAATCTCAGATTTGATCATGGAGTTACACTCTATGATTGATCAAGTCTCAGCGGATTACAGGCGCCAAAGAGGGTTTAACAGTCAGCTTGAGGTGTTGTATGGAAAAAGCTCCTCTGCGTGGACTGCTGTCTCAGATTCGACTTCTCGAATTGCTGAGTTGTCGAAACAAAAAGCGTCTGCACAGGAAAGAGTCGATGCCATTGATCGAGAGAATGTTTCCTTCCGAGCACAAATCGCAGAAATAGAGGCGAAGATAAACGCCAACACTGTACTCAAGGAGGAAATTCTTTCGACCATCTCAGACACCGAGAGCCAGACTGAGATCAAACAAGGCCTGGAATTTGCTGAGAGGGCCCAAAGCCTCGACGCTCAAATTGCCAAACTAGTGCAGGAAAACTCCTGGTGCAAGAAGAGGTTGGAGCTGCAGCACGCCAAGTATCTTCGACTCAGGAACTCTCTTACCTTTTGATTGATTCTCTTTTGTAACCATATTCTGTAATCGTTATTCGACAACAATTGCCATCTTGGCTGAAATTAATAAAATTTCTATTTTGGCATTTTTATGGTTAATTTAGACTTGTTCTTTTATTATTTTATTTTTATCTCTTGAAGTATAGGTTTGTATTTTTTCAAATATTTACCATTTACTCTCAAGAGCCTTTTATCTCCACCTAACTCTTCGACTTCATAGGCTCCACCAGAAAAAGTTTGGATAACTCTGAAGGGTCCTTCCCATTTGGGTGACCATTTTCCCATGCTTCGATCCCTTCGATCCATGGGAAGAATTACCTTCCAAACTAGATCTTCAGGCAAAAATACCTTAGGTTTTACCTTTCTATTATAAGAGTCTTCTACTCTTTTCTTCTGAAGCCTGAGTAGGTCGAGAGCGTGTAATCTCTCTTCGTCTAAATCCACCAGTTCATCTAACATCATGTTCTAATAAACCACAGAAGGAATATCATAATGCCTCTGAACCCTTGCAGATTGAAGACAAATTTCTGCTGGCAACACTGCATCATGGCCAAAAGTTAGCCTATATGGTGTTGTACCAGTGGCTTCTTTTGGGGACGTTCGACAAGCCCATAAAATCTGGTCTAACGTCTTGTGCCAATTCTTTGGTTTCTTCCCAACATGTTTCTTTATCAAGCCAATCACCACTTTGTTAGCTGCTTCGACTTGACCATTCGCCTGTGCATAATAAGGCGTGGATGTTAGGAGTTTGAAACCTGTTTCCTGAGCAAATTCCTGCATCTTTCGACCAGTGAAAACTGACCCTTGATCAGTTGTTATCGTCTCAGGGATTCCATATCTAAAGATAATGTTCTTTTGAATAAATTCAATGACATTTTCCTGGTCTACATTGACTAAAGGAATGGCTTCGATCCATTTAGTAAAGTAATCAATGCCTACCAATATGTATTTCTGACTCTTTGATGATGCTGGTCGAATCTCTCCAATGAGGTCCAACGCCCATCCTCTAAAGGGCCAAGGCTTCACTATCGAGTGAAGTTCGCTTGCTGGTACATGTTGGATGCCTGTATGAACTTGACACTCTTGACAACCCTTGGCGAACTCAACACAATCTTTCAGCATAGTAGGCCAATATAGTCCTTGTCGAAACAACAACCATTTCATCTTATGGCCTGCTTGGTGAGCCCCACATGCCCCAGCATGCGTCGTCGAAAGGGCTATGTATGCTTCAGTTTCACTTAAACATTTCAGCAACACCCCTTCAGGCGTCTTCTTGAATAACTCATTACCCATGAGTACGAAACTCAATGCCCTGTATTTTGTTTTTCGTTCTGTCGAAGCTCCTGGATTTTGAAGATAGTCCACAATAGGTTTCCTCCAATCTTGCTCTGACAAATTATCAATGAACGAAATCTCGAAGTTACTGTGATCAGCATATCCTAGTCTCGTCGATTCCAAGTCTGATGGTGATAGACAAGTTGCTTTTATCTTCTCTCGAACTTCGATTGCTCTTTGTAATCTCGTTTTTGAAATCTTATACCCAGATGCAATTTGTGCCAAGTCATTGGCTATTTGATTTTCGACTCTGGGTATGTGTCGAATATTGATACTTTCAAATTTTTTCAATAAACGATTTGCTATCACAAAGTACATAATGAGATTTTCTCTTATGCATTTATATTCCTTTGTGACTTGCTTAATGACTAACTCTGAGTCTCCCATTATTTCGACTCGAGTTGCCCCCAATTCCAACAATATCTCAAGGCCGGTAATTAGAGCTTCATACTCAGCCTCATTGTTCGAACAAGCACCTGATATTTTGTACTTGAATGTTGTTGGAATTTTATCTGGAGAAATAATCAAGACTCCTACCCCTGTTCCATCTTTATGGCTGGAACCATCGAAGTAGAATTTCCAAGGTTCTATCTCCACATAATTACTGTCCTCGACTTGAATTGAGTGGTCGACTATGAAATCTGCAACCACTTGTCCTTTTACTGCCTTAAGAGGCATAAAGGTCAAGGAGTATTCAGTTAATGCTAATGCCCATTTGCCAATTCGACTATGCAAGATAGGTTTCGACAACATATATTTGAAAACATCAAAATGAGACGAAACATAAACATCAACTGGTTTTATATATTGCTTGAGTTTTGTACAAGAAAAATACAGACATAGACACAATTTTTCAACTTCGCTATATCTAGTTTCTGCATCATTCAAAACTCGACTGAGATAGTAAATGGGTCTTTCGACTCCATTCTCATCCTCTTGGGCTAACATACTTCCCAGAGTTTTGTCAGATGCAGCTATGTACAATCTCATACTCCTATTGCTACAAGGAGGCACCAAAATAGGTGGCTTAATGAGGTACCCTTTGATTTTGTCGAAGGCTTCTTGTTGCTCCTGCCCCCATTCGAACCCCTCTTTATTCAGTCGAAGTAAGGGTGAAAAGGCCTGAGCTTTCCCACTTAGATTAGATATAAACCTCCTTAAGAAATTTATCTTACCTAAGAGAGATTGCAATTCCTTCTTATTCGATGGCGCTTTCGCTTCCAGAATTGCCTTCGTCTTGTTCTGATTGATTTCGATTCCTTTCTTATGGACAACAAAGCCCAAGAAATCTCCAGCTTTCACACAGAACGCACACTTCAAAGGGTTCATCTTCAGACCATGTTCTCTCATTCTTTCGAATGATTGTCGAAGGTGGTCAATATGGTTCTTCCTGGAAACAGATTTTATAACAATATCATCAATATATACTTGCATAAAAGTGTTAATAAAATCATGGAAGATAGTATTCATTGCTCGCTGGTATGTTGCCCCAGCGTTCTTTAGGCCAAAAGGCATCACTACCCATTCGTAAGTGCCTAAGGCCCCAGGGCATCGAAAAGCTGTTTTCGACACATCCTCTTCAGCAATGAATATTTGATTATATCCTGAATAACCATCGAGCATACTCAGGTATTCATAACCAGCGGCAGAATCGACTAGCATTTCCGCCACAGGCATAGGATATTCATCTTTGGGGGTGGCAGCATTCAAATCTCTGAAATCTATGCACACCCTTAACGTGCCATTTTTCTTAATTACTGGCACAATATTTGCAATCCATTCGACATACCTTGTAACACGGATGAATTTGCATTTCAGAAGTCTTTCGACCTCCGTTTTGATCTTCGACAGTATTTCTGGAGCGAAGCGCCTTGGATTTTGCTTGATTGGCTTCTTTCCAGGTTTGATTGGCAACTGAAGTTCTACCAATCCTCTGTCGAGACCAGGCATCTCGTCATAATCCCATGCAAAACAGTCTTTAAACTCTTTCAGCAATTGGATTACTTCCAACCTAAGTTCTGGATCGATTTTGGCGCTGATGTAAGTTGGCCTTTTCTCTGATCCTTCGCCTAAGTTGATTTCTTCTAAAGGGTCTTGTGCTAACATTTTAATGTTGTTCGCCAAGGGATCCTTTTCGAAGCCCAAAGGCTCATCGTCATAGATGGCGTCGAGCCTCTGTTCCTGCATTTCTTCTGGCATGATATCAGGGGGTTTTGGATCGAAATCCTTTCCTGGGCCAACAGCAGATAATTGTTGATCATTGGCCTGTGTGGCCATGTACTTTACTTCGGCTTCGAGAGCCGTTATCATCTTGGTTTCGGCCACATAAGCCGAAATTCGCTTCAAAGATTGTGACTCAGTCATTATCACTGAATTCACTTCCCCAACCAGTTGGTTAGATATCAGTTAACCCACTGAAGTCTATGTGGGACAAGTCTTCTCTGTCCCATTGGAAACCATGCTCAGGATGCAGGTATAGGGAACAAAAGGTGTTTGGCGCTGGCGCCATGTCGAAGTCAGGTGTTGGACATGGCCCTATGTGAGCCAAGTTTTTGTCGAAATCCGCCACTCCCAAGTGATTCACTTCGCCAAGGTAGTAGCTTTGATCTGCCTCTATATTTTCGACCATCCCATCTGGACGCCATAGCAGCAGTCTTTGGTGCATCGATGAGGGCACAGCGTCAACACCATGAATCCATTCACGGCCTAACAAAAGGTTGTAGTTAGGTTTGGCCGATATGACCATGAACATCGTTGGTCGAAGGATAGACCCAACTTTGATATCTAGTTGGATCACTCCCATAGTGGTCCCTATGCCGCCCTCATAGTTCGACAAGACCATGTTGTGGGGTTTAATTTCCTCATCCCTTTTGCCAATCTTCCTTAGCATAGAGTGAGGGATAATATTGATGGTTGCCCCACAGTCGACCAATATTTTATTCACAGTAGTTTCTTCGAGCTTAGCCCTTATGAACAAAGGCTTGAGGTGATTCTTCATCGCCTCTGTAGGTGGCTCGAAGAAGCCATTTTGTTCCTCAGTAGTGCTATTGTCCATGACAAAATAGCACATTGGCCTATGTTTGGCCATTTCTTGTTCCACTTCCCAGTCACTTGCTTCGACTTCTACCTGTCGATTGAATTCCCTGGGCAGCACTGAAACAATATTCACCATTATATCCAAAGTATCGTCAGACTCAGCATCATCTTCGTCTTCGACTTCACTTTGGTTAGGCCAAACTAGCCTGTTGGTAACTGGCTCTCTCTCTAGAGGCTTCCTTTGTTTCCTTTGAGGAACATTCGAACTAGTTTCTGCCTTAGGTTCGTTGGCAGCCTCCCTTTCAGCTTTTCGTCTCCTTTGATATCTCCTCCATTGAGATCGAGACATAGGGTTTTTACCCTTGTAGTTGCTGGACACTTGTGTAACCTTAGGTGCAACAACTTGAGGCTCTTTCTTTTGAGTCAAAGAGGAACCTCTTGGCACATCGAAAGAATGCCATTTCTCCTCACTTGGCCTTTTCCGGCCAGAGGTTTTGTACCAAGTGTCTACTGGCACATTTGTTGGAGGCCTAAAAGTTAATGGCCTCTTTTCTTGGTTAGAACCCCTTCTGGGATCATGTCGAAGGTCAGCATTCTCCCTTCTCTTATTCGCTGCTCTCACGCCTTGAATGTGCTCAGCAGCTTTTTTATCAAAGATCGAACTGCATCTTGGACACAGCATCACCTCTGATTTCTTCTTCTGGCATCTTTGTAAAAAATCTGCCAAGTTTTCGTTTTCCCGAGGGAAAGCCGTCTTATTAGCCTGCTCTTGCCTTATGGCCTCTTCTGATGCTTTAGGGTCAGAAAGCTCGACCATGTTGATATTCATTGTATCTTTATTAGCAAGAGTTAACTGCTTCATTTGTATCTCCAGATTCTCCGTCTGGCCTTGAACAGTGGCCAAGTGGGAACTGGGCTTTGATCCAGTTTTTTGTGCTTCAGCAGTCTCCGACTTCGGGTTCTCGACCGCTTTCTGGACAGCTTCAATTGTCTTCCTGGATAAATTTCCAGAAAAACTGCCAAAGATTGGCATGTTGATGTGGTCCTTTGAGACTTCGACCATGGTAATTCCTGGCTTCTTCGACTGGATCCTGGTTGCCTCTATCATGTTCACCTCAGAGGGTTCAGCATAGTGGGCTTCAGCCTTCAGTGGATTGGAGTCGACAGCCATGGGGGATTTGTCAGCAAACTTTAATCTCCCTTCCTCAATAGCGTCTTGCACAAGATTCCTGAAAAGAAAACATTGAGAAGTTTTATGGCCCAAAAAATTATGATATTTGCAAAAACCTCTCTTCTTTCTTTGATCAAGAGGAGGCACTTTTACCCCAGGGGGTACTATCATTTGGCCATCTTTAACTAGCAAGTCGAATATTTCATCACATTTTGTGATGTCAAAACTATAAGTCTTTTTTGGGAACCTATCGTTGGTCCTTTCTGGACCAATGGGATTTTTCCCATTTGAGGGGACTAACAGTTTACAAGAGTATGGTGGCCCTTGTTTTAGTTCTGCTAAATCGACTTCTCCTTCTTCGACAGTTAAAGCATCGTCGAAGGATTCTAGATCTTCGTCATCCATCTCAACGTACGCTATCCTTTCTCTCTTGTGAGTTTTCGTTGCCTTAGCTTTTTCAGCTTTGAGGCGTTCGACCTGTCGAACTCTATCGGCCAGTTGGGCCATGTCTCTTAGGTACTGGGTGTCTAGCTTCTTCCTAATGGAATAATCTAAACCGCCTGCGGCTATTTCGACCAACTCATGTTCTGGCACTTGTGTAAAACATCTCGCCTTGATCAACCTAAACCTATTTAGATATTCGTCTATAGGTTCAGTGAAACGTCTCTTCACACTGGCCAGTTCTTTCAGGCTTATCTTGGTTTGCCCCATGTAGAATTGTTCATGGAACAATCTTTCCAACTGGGTCCAATGATGGATCGAATTGGGGGGGAGAGTTGTAAACCAAGTAAAAGCGTTCTTGGTTAAAGAACTTGGGAAGTACTTGATCCTTAGGTTTTCGTTATTCGAAATGTCTCCTGCTTCGATCAAGTATCTCGCCACATGTTCGACAGTAGATTCTGTCGTGTCCCCAGAGAACTTAGTAAATTTGGGGACTTTGCATCTAGGAGGTAAGTCCGTTTGTAACACGTATTCTGACAATGGAGATGTAAAGTTGGGCCTTCGAAAGCCCATGTTCATCCCATTCTGAGTCATGATCCTTTCAATCATGGTTGCCAGATTGTTTTCCAAACCCATGTTTTGGTATTGGATATGCTGAACCACTTCGTCAGCATTTTGGTTTCTGTTAACTAACCTTACCTATGGGGTTATTACCCTAGGTTCTTCGACAGGTTGTTCCAATCGTGCCCTAAGGTTTTCTTCGACAGGCTGTTGAGCCTGGTTAATGGTGGTTTCTTCCTCTACAAATATCCCCTGATTTCCCCTTATTTGCGCCCTTTGGGGCTGTCGAATAGGTGGGGGTACTCCAAAGAAATCAGCCAAACGCGTCATTTGCGCTGTAACTTGTTGATTCGATTGAGTAGTGTTTTGTATTAGAGGGTTTAGCACCGTACTCAAAGTTTGTGCCAACATTTGCACCATATCATGGTTGCTTTCGTCCATTTGTTGCCTCAAGACTGCTGTCGAGGCATTTGTAAGGCCATGGGCTACTTGGGACGTTCCTCCTAAGAGTTGGGTCCTATTTCTATTTGCCATGCCTACTCCAGAGCCTTGGAGTGGCGAAGAGGCACTCACGAAAGGGTCTGAAAAAGTGGACGCAGCATTCGTCAGGCTTGCCACTTCAGAAGTTGGCATACCATAGAATGGAATAAATCCTGGGGGAACCACAGGCCTTGTGCCTATATTTCCCCTTGGTGGGGGAGTTCCCAAAGGTATCCTGGGGCCTGTTAACGAAGGTATTGGCCCCGTGGTTGTGACCGACACTGCTGGTGTCGAACCAACGTTTGTCGCTTCACTTACGGTCATACTAACCGTTGCTCCCACACTCGTTTGTGGGATTTCGTTATTGTTTGGCGGATTCGCCATCTCTTCCCTCCTTCTGGCAGTATTGTTATCGTTAGTGTATATTCTACCACTTCTCAATAACATACAACTCGAAAAGATGAGATTATTTTCAACAATCAACACACAGTCCCACCGGGTGTGCCAATTTGTTTACCTTGGGTTTTGGTAAACAACCGCTGATCCTCCAAATGGTTACTTATTTGGTTACTCGCAGGATCGATCAGATTGATCCTAGGACATAGGTTGATTTTGAAGTTTGATTAAGTTGGATAAGGCTTTAAGTAAATTGGCTTTAAATGAATTGCATAAAGGAAAGGCTTGGTAAAATAAACAAGGCTTTAAAGTAAAAGGTTCGACAGGAAATGTAAAGAGAAAAGCAAGTAAAATTCTGGGAAAGTAAATGACTTTAATTGATAAAATTGGTGTTTCACACATACATTTCTCAACAATTCTTTCTCACACGCTGGGTACTCGAATCTATATGAGTGACTTTGTATAGAATTGTGAACACACGCGAGAAACTACATGTCTACTCCTATTTATACTAAAACATCCCAAGTAACCGTCGGGCAGTTACACTGCTTCGAGATCAATCCACTTGGCACGTTCCCCATGCTCGACGCTCTAGATCCTTGCACGTTTGCACGTGGTAACTGCTGGAAACCGTTTTCCCTCCAAACGCTTGAATTTCAAACTGCTCCACTCTGGACCATCGAACACTTTCGTCAAGAGACATCTTCGACGAGAAACTCCTTCGACGTCGAAGGCAATCAGCCCTCTTCCTTGGAAGAAATCTTCTAAGTACTTTGCCATCTTTCGACGAGCATTTCGACAGACTTAACCAGTCGAAGACATCTTTCAGCTTTAATGGCTGATATCAATCAAAACAAAGGTGTCGAATTTAGGAGCCAACACATAGCAGCAGTAGGATGTAGCACACAAATGCTCTGGATGAAAAGTCAGCTTGAAGACTTCCAGATTTTTGAGAGTAACATTCCTATACTCTGTGATAATACTTCTGCTATTTGCTTAAGTAAGAATCCCATTTTACATTCTAGAGCTAAGCATATAGAAATAAAACATCACTTCATTAGGGACTATATTCAGAAAGGAATTTTGAATTTAAAATTTATAGATACAGACCATCAATGGGTTGATATCTTCACTAAACCCCTTTCTGAAGATAGGTTCAATTTCATTCTGAAACATCTCAGCATGAAAATTTGCCCAGAGTGAAAATGTTTTAATTCCATATATTTATCTTCAGAATGTATTTGTTTTACTGTGAACTTCTGATCAATCTCTTTTCAGAAAGATAGAACATGCAGATTGTATCAGATGCAAGTCTAAAGATCTAAGAGTCTAAGCTCAAAGACAGACGTGCTGATCACTACATCAAACAAGTGTCATCCAATCATCAGCAAATCTCTGAAGCAGAACGCGTGCACACTTCTGAGAAGGCAAAACGCTGATTGGGTGCATTGAGACACATGTCTGGTAACCGTTTTTAAGTATCTTTCTCAAATCCCCCAAAATCAGCAAGCATTAAATGAAAGTAATCATTCTTTTAAAATGTAATCATGATTTTATTTCTCTTTCTTAAAAACGTTTACAATTTCAAAATATTCTGAACCCTATTTAAACATGTTCACCTCTCATTCTAATTTTTTACAGTTTCTCACTATTTCTCAAGCATTCTCTGCATTTTTTTGTGTTCATCTCTCTCAAACCCTTTTTCTCAGCTTTTCGTCTCAAAATCTTTTAGTGTGAACATGGCAACCTCCAGCAGTGCTTCTGCAGGTTCTCAGAAGAAAGCATCATCTGAATAGTATCAAGTGCCATTCAGAACACTCCTCACTCCTGTGAAGAATCTTGAAGTGTTATCTGAATTGATCATTGATTTTGGAAGCTTGAAGGAAAACGGTTTTGACCTAACATAATAAGTTAGGGCACAGAAATGGGAAAGGTATTTTGACAGGTTGGTTGGACCAACATTCCCTATGTTAGTGAAGGAGTTTTGGATTCATGCGACGGCTTCAACGCATCAAGTCACCTCCTACATCATGGGGAAGAAGATTGTGATCACTGAGGATCACATAGCAAGGTTAATAGGCTACAGTGGCGGTGGCGTCCGCTGTATTGATATGGCTGAGAGATGTGCTTACGTGGGCGTCATAGCTGAAAGGATTTTCACCCATGGGGTGCCCAGCAGCAAGATCAAAGATCTGAAGGATCATCACAGAGTTTGGGCGAAGATAATTCTGGGGTGCTTCAACCATAGGAAGCCAACTAGTTCCCCTGATTACATAAATGTGGATCAGCAGTTTCTGATCTACTTTATTAATCAGAAGGTAAAAATCAACTTGGCTCATCTTCTGTTCAACCACCTCAGAACAAGCGTGAAGGAAACCAGGGAAGAAGAAAGAACAAAGAGGGATTGGATACCCTTTGGAAGGTTGATATCAGATATTCTGACAGAGAATAGGCTGATAGAGCATCTGATAGAAGCTCAAGAGTTAAGCACCATTGAACCAACAGTTGGGAAGCCTCTGAACGCGAAGAACTTGAAGAAAATGAAGTTGATAGAGAATATCAAAAAGGAACCCAGCGCTACTCCTATTGCTGATATCACCAGCAGAAGAGTTCCACTGAGTGACTTTCCCTTATTCTCTCAGATAGAATCCAAGCCAGTGGTAGTTCTCAGATATATGGACGCGTGCAAAGCTGATGGTACAGATCCAAATCTGAAGATCAAAGATCTGCACCAACCTCAACCAGAAGTGACTCTGAAGAAGACGAAGAAAAGGAAGGCACCTTCAGAAGGATCATCCCAGCAGACACCCAAGAAAAGAGGTAATTTATCTGCTGCTTCTGTTTTAAATTCTTCTACTATTCCAGCATCAATTCCACCTCCAACCTCTCATAGAATCTCAATCCCCATCCCAACAATAGATGAAACTGAACCACAAGATGACCCTTATGAGGCATTACAACTCAGAAGACCCAGAACCAAACATCCCAAACCAACAATATCAACAACATCAGCAATCGACAAAGTGCTGTCTGACATTGATCAACACACTTCTGATCACTCCTCCAATCCAAACTCTGAACCACAAATTGTCCCTCCTCCACAACCAGAACAACAGCAATCTGCTGAAGAACCAGAACAACAACAACCTCTCTCATCCATTCCAGAAGAACCTCTTATCCCTGAACAACCAGAAATTCCAACAACTTCTCCTCAACCAGCAATTCTGTCTCCCTCTCCTCAACCAGAAATTCATCCACCATCACCTCAACCTGAGTTTCATCACTCTGAAACTCCTTCTCCTCCATCTTCTGAACCTCATTCACCTCAACCATCACCTCTGGAAATCCAGCTGCCATGTGGAACAACAGTCACAATGGCCCAGCTGCCATCCTCATCAGAATCTACACCACCAAATACTCCCAAAACACCAAACAGTCCAATCATAATTTCTGATTCTCCCACTTCATCTCCAAAACAAACAGCTGCCAAGCAAACCACCGAAAACCCCAGCAGGACCTTTATAGACTTAACAATCTTTGACCGTCTTGCTGATCTGAAACATAAAATAGCCATCCCAAAACCAAAACAACCAGATGTTGGCTCTGGTATTATGGATTTTGAAACAGGTATGCAGCAGTGGATTGCTTCTCTGAAGCAAGTCTGTCCTGGAATTATTGACCCAGTTGCCTCTGACCAGCTCTGGTCACATTTCAGAATTTGGGTACGTGCTGAAGCCCTCAAGTTGCAGGATATCAACTATGAGCAGGCACAACAGAACTTCAGCAAGCTGCTGAAGGAAGTTGAAAGTCAGCTACCTCAGGAAGCTGTGCTCCCTCTGGATAGTGAGCCATGGTCTGAGAAACAGCTAGCTTCAAAGGTGCAACCAGAAGAAGACAAGACCATTCAAGCTGAAGCAAGTCAAGCAGAAGATGTTGCAGAAAGCTCTCAGAAGCTCCCTGCTTCTGGTGTTTCTCAAGCTGCCTTGGACAGGCAGACTCTGGAAGAGCTGAAGCTGAATGACATGCGTCTGCAGCAGAGGATGGATGAAAACGACCAGAAGATAAAAGAAAGAATGGATGTGCAGGAGAGCAAGATTGACACTGTTGTCAGCATGGTACACAAGCAGAATGAGACTGCTGATCAGATCAAAGCCATGCTGGAGAATCTGTTCACACGCTTTCCTCCCCAACCTTAGTTTTTTCATTCATGTCATTTTCATGTTTTCCTTGATTATCTGATGTACTGCTTTAATATGTTTTGTCTGATTCTGAACCTTTTAATATGACAAGTTTTTTCTGATCTTAATTGTTTTAGCACATCACCTACACTTTTTGATTGCTGACAAAAAGGGGGAGAACAAGAATGATATTTTAAACAATAACGGATTACTAAGACAGAAATTCTCGAACATTCTAACTCTGATATACTTGAATATGTTTTCTGTTTTACTTAAGTCTACAGGTACAAAAAAAGCTCCATGATACTCTGAAGACTAAAGCTCTGATGCTCTGATCCGCTCTGATACTCTGACCCAAAGCAAAGCTCTGACAAGAAAAGCTCTGATATGCTGATCTAAAGCTTCTGATAGTCAAAGACTCTGATACTCTGATGTTCAAAGAAAGGCAAAAAGATCTGATCCTAAAGAACTCTTGGAATCAAAAAGGGAAGCAATAAACTCAGGGGGAGTATCTCTCAACTCTTATCCCTTATCTTTGATAATCTCTTACTCTGATACATCTCTCTGATACCTTTTCACGTTATTTTCAATTAAAAATATCTAGTTTTTGTCATCATCAAAAAGGGGGAGATTGTTAGAACAAAGTTTGAATCTACTACCCTATGTTAAGTTTTGATGATAACAAAATGAAAAGATATATTATTTATATGATACATGTATGAACTATTTGCTGCCTAAATTACTACGTTCTGATTTGCAGATACTCTGATAGGTATAAGCAAGATCACACCTAATCAGCATCAGAAATTTGGTTCTTGACATCAGCATCAGAAGTTGCTATATCAGAATACCAGAATCAGAAGATTAACTCACGTGTATGTTGAAGCCTGATGAACAGAACTGCGCTTAACACTCTGATAAATAAAACAACAGTTCATCAGCAGCTAAGCAGAGTCAGAATGAGCCAAGCCAGAACATGCATTAAGTAAGCAACGGTATTGTGCATTGAAAGCAAATTATTACCAACGGCCTCATTCCAGACAAGATCTGCTCGATAAGGAAAGTTTGTTATTAGCATTGAATCAAGAATATTGCTCCAACGTTCAACAATCTCAGTGCTATATAAACAAGACTATGAAGATTGAATTGGCTAATGCTCTCCAACATTTTACACGCCTAAAAGATGATCATAATCTTCCTTCTCTCAGTTTGCTAAACACTACATATCTCCTTACTCAATCATTGTTTAGCAATCTAGTTTCATAAGCTTAAAGTTGTGTATACATCACAGTTGTGATACAGTTTTGTAGAAAACATTCACACACTTAGATTTATCTTCTTTGTAAGAAAGTGTTTCCTTGACAAACCGGGTTGTGGTTTGCATCAAGAAGGCTTTAGCAGTTGTTAAAACAGTTTGTAATATTCAGTTGAATATAGTGGATTAAGACCTCGTTGGAGAGAGGCGAAATCACCTTGACGGGTGGACTGGAGTAGTTTGAGATCAAACAAACCAGGATAAAAATATCTTGTTCATTGCATTGATTTTCAGTTTTACAATTCAACCCTCCCTTCTTGTGTTTTTTCACTTCTTCATAGGATTTAAACGCAAACAAAGAACCATAATGTAAAGCATACAATTCAAACAATGAAAGCAAGTAAATGTGATCTAACCCTAAGGTAACCCCACTTTAAGAATTTTTCCCAGCAGAGTCGCCAGTTCTATAATACGGTGGGAGAACTGACTTGGTTGTTTTGCGTTTTATCGCAAATGTTGCGGTTAGCAAGAGTCGCCACTGACTTTTCTTTTATCCAAAAGGAAAGGTGAAAAAGCACATGAAAGACCTTTGAGATTGTTTCTTAAGTTCAGGGGTAGATTATGAAAAAGGAATGTATTAGCACCCTTTTCATCCATGGTTTTCCATGGGCTCTTAGTTACTGTCTAGATCACTTGTTTTGTTTGAAAATATGCTTTGTGTGGTTTTTTGAAAGTATTTTGAAAAGGCGCCATCGTTTAGGCAAACTTTGTAATGATTCTCGTTCGTAAGAATGTATACAACGTGTTGATCTTTTGAAAATGTTTTCAAGTTTGAAAGGTGTTTTGAAAGTGTTGGTATTTGTTTTGAAAATAGCAAGGATGTTTTTGGTTTTGAAATTGAGCAAGAAACTAGGAACATCTACCTACTCAAAAGTCTTTCTTGTTTATTTCCTCTTTCCTTTGACATTTCTATCTTACCATTGATTTGGTAAGTAAACCTATCTTTGGATGTAAACGGGACGGGTGCGGGTCATCGTATAACCATGATTAGAAATGTTGAAAGGTATATTAGCATCTTTCTTTAGGGGCTAAGATCATTTTGAAAAGGCAACATAGATAGTGTCATCGTAGGACTATGATCTTGTATTTTTACTTGTTTTTGCTAAGATACCTCACATGCATAATATGGTCATTTTTATAAGGCAACCAAGTGGATTTTACCCTAGGGGTACTTGTGTGCAAGTGTATTGATTTTCATGCTTTGTTTAGTCTTTTATTAGGGTTTGCTACTTGTTGATTTTATCTTCTCATACAAACCCTAATTTACTAGCATTTATATAAAGCGATAAATTGCGAAAAGTAAAATTACTACGCTATTACATCATTAAGGAAGGGGGTGTACAAATTTACAAATGGGGATTGCAAGAAAATTAAACCTAATTATCTATTACAACCATATTGAATATTGTACAAAATTGAAAATAAAATGCAAGAATATAAATGGAAAAAGAAATGATTTTTGTTATTTTTTATGAAAGGCTTTTGTCTTGACCTAATTAAAGAAAAAGATCAATTAAAAATAAATAAAATTAACTTAAACTAATTAAGAAAAGAAATTAATTTGAAAAGGATTTTTAGGGTTTTTTATGAAAAGGTTTTAAATTAAAGAAAATAAAATGAAGATTAATTAATTAAAATAAATCTAAGTTCTAATTTAATTTTAACTAAGAAAATAAAATAATATACTAATTTAACCTAAGTCTAAAGATTAATTATTTTTTTTAAATAAGGAAATTAATTTAATTAAGAAAATGTTTTTTTTAATCTTTTTGTTTTTTATAAGGAAAAATAAAATGTATAAGTATAAATAATAAATAAAAATAAATTTGGATTTTTTTATGATTTATGAAAATAATAATAATAATAATAATAATAATAATAATAATAATATTAATAATAATAATAATAATAATAATAATGAAGAAAAATAAAATAAAAAATAAAATATAAAGAAAAAATGCAAGGAGTATTATGAGAAAAAATGACTAGGCCCACATGAAAAGCCCAGGCGCTGCCAAAAAACACAAAAAAAAATCAGAAAATAGTGAAAAAATAGCAAAAGGTCACGTTGGGGCTTGAACCCAGGACCTAAGAGTGACAGGCGCGCGCTTTAACTACTAGGGTGGTGATACATCTGTTAACTTGTGTGAAAGGATAAATACATAACACAAAACGCGCCCTGATTACACTTCATCTTCAACCTCCAGCCAAAGGACCTGTATCTTCTTCATCTCTCAACAAAAATGAAAAGTACAAACATGAAAGTTGTGGCATTAATTCTCACGAATCCAACCATGTAAATAACTTAAGCTAACAGTCAAAGATGAATGAGAATTTTTCTTGCCCTAATTCAAAACCTAAAAATTTCAGAAAACTTCAACTCTAAAATTCTCTAAGCTCAGGCCATATAAATGTAAATTATAGATATGTACAGCTTCGTGGCAATGGTATCAACATTTTATCTTCATATATCAAACTCAAATGATGCTTGTATGAAGAGATAGAAGTTTCAAAACTTACCTCTTGCAGCTGGATTCATGTATGGAGTTTGAGCAACCTTTGTGATGGCCTGATGATTTCTGTAGCTTGCCTGGACCTCCTTGAATGTGTTCCAACTCCTACTTTGTTTTGAGGATGGCTGAAACTCCCAACTCAAGTCAAGTTGAAAACTTCAGTTTTGAAAATGGGGGATGATGATGGAGGAGTTACAGTTAGGAAATGAAGGCCTGGATCACTTTGATATGATGTATGGAAGGTGTTTGGATGATTAGTTTTCAAAATGCACGAGTGGAAATGAAGATGGTGAGTTTTTGCTCAAATTGTCAAGTTTGGGCAGTTCTGTGCAGCAAGGTGCTTGGGAGGTTTTTCAGGGTGCTAGCATTCGTGTATTATGTTGCAATATACTTGTGCATAAGTAAGGAAAAGGTTAGAGTACTTGAGGAGGTCAGAAGCACAAGATGTAGAGTTATGGCTATGTTACTTGATTTTGAAGAAAAGTGAAAACATGGTTTCAAGGCATAGTACAAGCATGACCTGAGTTTATGGGAGGCTCTATACATGTTTCTTTTGCCTTTGACATTGCTTGTGATCAGAAGGAATAAGTGCAAAGCTCTATGCATTGACTTTGTGATTAAAGCTTCTTTATAAGAATGGAATGGTTACTTTCTTCCAAAAATGGAAATGCAACTTGGATAATAATTCAAATGCTTGTACAATGGCTCCATATGTTGTGTAAACATTTTTAATTATGTAGTGACAAACAATTTTAAGGCCTGGAAAGTGAAGATTATGCAGCATAGGCTTGGATTTGAATTCTTGTTCATCATGAAATGGCTTGTGATTCAAGTTTGAAAACCCTAACTTCCTCTCTTCGATTCTCCCTACTCAAGAATGATCTCAAGGATTTCCTTGACATTTTGGAAAGCTTGCAATGTTCTCTACAACCCCTCTTTGAATCACTTTTGAAAATTCCATTTGGAACTATATGAAAAAGTGACAAGAAGTTAGGTCAAAATCCTGACCAAAACTAGGGCAAAATTTCACTAAGTGTTCAATTTCAAGACCATGACTTTATGAATTAATAACTTGAGATCCAAGGATTTTTATAAGAATTTGTGTAAAAAAATGTTGTAGATATCATGGATATCTACAACTTTCATGTTGAAAGTTTCTTTTGAATCATCTTGCATCATGGTGAAAAATTGGCTCAAAGTTATGAAAAAACATGAAGTTTTAAACACTTAGAAAAATTTCTGTTTGAAAACTTTTACTTTTCAAAATGAAATCTTGACTTTTTGATTTCTTGATGAATAATTTTCATATTTTTACATGTTTTGATGAATTGTGATCTTTGACATTGAATTTTGTCTAAAAAGTCAAAGTTTAACTTTTCAGTGTACAATTGACTTTTGATCAGTTGACTGAAAATTCACTGTCAATCCAATTGATCTTGGGAAATGTTTTGGGTCATGCCATTAGATCAAAGTGATGCAATTGAACTCTTGAAATGATGCTTCAAACTAATTGACCATCTTCTAGGTCAAAAATCAGAAATTTCCCTTTCGCAGTCCAAACCCTAATTTTGACCATTTTGCCCTTTTGATGATTTGATCAAATTTCTTGAGGAATTGTAGTCCAAACTTGATCAAATTATACATATGAGTTTATAATGTTGATGTTGATAAAAAATTATGAAGTTTGACTGTAAATTGTCCATAGTTTACTTTTTCCCCAATACAGTTGATTTTTAGGTCAACTGCTCAATTGACTGAGCAAAAGTGTGATTCAAGGCTTGAAACTTGACATGAGTAATCTTTGGGGTCCATAATGATCCATGAAAGTCATATGAAGCATTGAAAGTCCAATTATCCTTGTGCAATCTCAAACCATAATTTTGGTCATCAGTGCTTAAGAAGGTGTCTTGAGCTGATCAACCCTAGTGCAGTCTTGAACCAAGAGAGATCTTTGTGAGAAAATACTTGATAAATGAGAGGGAAAATTTTGGGTTACAACAGCTAGGTTGCTTGATTTTGAAGAAAAGTGAGAAAATGAAGTTTCAATGTTTTGTACCAGCAATGTAGAGTGCTTGAATCACTTTAAACATGTTGCTTCTAGTCTTTACAAAGTGTGTGTGCAGAGACAACAAGTTAGGAGCTCAAGAAGAGTGGACTTTGCGATTAAAGCCACTTTTCCAAAATGGCAATGTTGCCTTTCTTCCTAAAATGGTATTAAGCATGGATAGTTCATTGAATGCTTTGATTAAAGCTCTAACAGTTGTGTATACATTTAATCATGGAGTGAAAGGAAAGTTAGAAGCCTGCAAAGTGGGATTTATACAACATGCTTGAAGATTGGATCAAGTGTTCATCACAAAATTGGCTTGTAATTCGAGTTTGAAACCCTAACTTCTTTCCTTCGATTATCTTAGCTCAAGTGTGATTTCAATGAGTTCTTGGACATTTTGGAAATATTGTAACATCTCCTACAACCTTCATGTTGGACATTTTTGAAAATTCCATTTGGAACTAGGTGAAAAGTTGCCATGAAGTTAGGTCAAAATCCTGCCTAACTAGGGCAAAATTTCACTGAGTCTTTTAATTTTCATGAGCATTTCATCACAAATTCATAACATGAAATCCAAGCATTTCTAGGAAAAATTTTGAACTACAATGTTTTATATCTCATTGAGATCTATAACTTTCATGTTGGAAGTTTCCCTTGAATCATGTTGCGTCATAGTGGAAATTTTGCTCAAAGTTGTGAAAAAAAAGTGAATTTTCCAACACTTAGAAAAAATTCTAAGTTTTAGAATTTTGACTTTTCAAAGTTGAATCTTGACTTTTTTATTTTTTGATGAACAAGTTTCATATTTTGACATGTCTTGGTGAATTGTTATCTTTGAAACTTGATTTTGATCAAAAAGTCAAAGTTTGACTATTCAGTGTACAGTTGACTTTTCATCAGTTGACTGAAATTCAACTATCAATCAATTGATCTTTAGAAATATATTGAGTCATTCCATTAGGTAAAAATGATGTATTTGAATCCTTGAGATCATGTCTTAAACCAATAAGTCATTTGTTAGGTCAAAAGTTAAAAATTGCACTTTCTCAGTCAAAACCCTAATTCTGACCATTTTGCCCTTTTGATGATCTAATCAAATTTCTTGAAGAATTGTGATCCAAACTTGATCAATTGACATATATGAGTTCATGATGTTGATATGGATCAAAAATTATGAAGTTTGACTGTAAATTGACCATAATTAACTTTTTCCCCAATATAGTTGATTTTAGGTCAACTGATCAATTGACTGAGCAAAAATGTGATCCAATACTTGAAACTTGACATGATAAATCTTGAGGGTTCCTAACTATCCATGAAAGTAATATGGGGCATTAAAAGTCCATTTGTCCTTGTGAAAACTCAAACCCTAATTTTTAGTTGTCAGTTCTTGAGGAGGTGTCTTGAGCTGATCAAACCTTGTGCAGTCTTGAATCAAAGGAGATCTGGTAAGAGATTTCTTGAGAAATGAGAGGGAAAATTTTAGGTTACAACAGCTTCCCTGTTCAATCTTCTTAAACCTGAAATTTTAGATTGGCGGACTTTAAGGTGGAAGATGATTGAACATTAGAGTGCCCAGAAATTTGCACTCAAAGATGTATCAACATAAATCTTTGGTCGATTTATACTAAAACTTGATGTTTTACCTGTGGGAAAAAGGGTTAGTTAAGTGCAGATGTATGCATGATGTTCACAAGATGTGGTATTATGCTAAATGCATTTTGTTTGTGTATGCTATGATGTATGAATGTGGGATGCATATTTGTCCAGGAAAACAAATCCCTGACTACTGTTAAGGATTTCTAAATCCCGAATTGTTGTTGGGGATGAAGAATATACATATCTTAAAACTTTGTTGAAAGGATGCTTCTTTCGGGGATTATCTCTTGCATGTTAGCTGTTATCTAGTCGGATCCAGGCTTCATAACAATTTGCTGAGGATAAGGAAGTCAACTGTTATTTGATCGGATCCATGCTTCACGGTAACTTATTTGGGGAGAATAAATTAACTGTTATCTGGTCATATTCCAGGCTTCGGAGAAAATTTCTTGAAATTGAACTGTTATCTGGTCGGATCCAGGCTTCATAGTAACTTGAAGTTGTAACTACTATCTGGTCGGGTCCGGGTTTCATAGCTTCTTTTCTGAAAAGTTATACTATTATTTGGTCGGCTCCAGGCTTCATAGTGTCTCGCTGGGGATTGTAGCTAGTTGTTATCTGGTCAGACTCCAGGCTTCATAATAACTTGCTTGAATAGAAGAAGTTGTACTGATATCTGGTCGGACCCAGGCTTCACAGATTTTGAGGTGGATGAAGTTAATTGCTATCTGGTCGGGTCCAGGCTTTACAATAAACTTGTCTGAAGAGATAGATTTGAACTGATATCTGGTCAGATCCAGGATTTACAGTAACTTACTGGGAACTTAGTTATTATCTAGTCGGATTCCAGGTTTCACAACTAACTTCTGAGGGGAATTGCTATTTGGTCGGATCCAGGCTTCACAATAACTTACTTGAAAAGATGAAGTTGAAAACTGATATCTGGTCGGACCCAGGCTTTACAGTAACTCGTTGGGGTAGAGGTAAACTCTATTGGGGAAAATAAGTTAAACCCTTGTCTGGCTGAGCCTAGGTTCTTCAATATCTCGAGGAGTTAAATTATTATCTGGTCGGGTCCAGGCTTTATAGTGTTTTGAGAAGTTACACTTATCTGGTCGGGTCCAGGCTTCATAGTAACTTGAGAAGTTACACTATTATATGGTTGGGTCCAGGTTTCAAAATGTCTTGGGAAGTTAACTATTACTCTGGTCGGGTCCAGACTTCATAGTATTTGAAAATTGTACTATTATCTGGTTGGGGCCAGGTTTCATAGTATCTGAAAGTTGTACTATTATCTGGTCGGGTCTAGGCTTCATAGTATTGAAAAATTAACTATTATCTGGTCGAGTCCAGGTTTCATAGTATTTGAATGAATGAAGTTGACTATTATCTGGTCGGATCTGGGCTTCACAACAACAACTTACTGTAGTTAAAATTGTTATCTGGTCGGATTCCAGGCTTCACAATAACTTTTAGACATAGAAATGACTTTGTTGGCGACATCACTGGGGATTAGGGGTTGTGGCCCTCTAATTGGTAATAGTCTAAAAGGAAAACTCAAGATGGAGGGGATAGACTATGCCGGGGAATTTGTAGTTGGTTAGGGAAATAAACCTCATTGAGGAAGTCTTGATGAACTACTGACGAGGTGAGTTCTTTTAGGGAGAGATTCACAAGGCTTTTTAGGACCGACTTAGCTGGGGAGAAAGTTTTCAAGGGATCGAGACTCTGGCTGGGTATCAACCTATGCAAAGAGACTTCGTGGGTAACTCTGTTAAGGATTGGTTTATTGTAACCGGTCTTGTGGGCATAATGTTAATGAAATAACTCTATGGGGATATTCCATATACATTAAAGAGATGCTTGTTGCTGCTTAGCAGGACACATGTGCCAAATAGTTTTAATTATGTTCACATGCATATGTTCGTTCAATTTTATTCATTGGGCATTTTTGCATTAAAAACAAAAACAGAAAGTTTTCACTTCAAAGTATATTTGTATTGATATTTTTCCTGTGAATAGGCGATTCTGTACAAAGAGACGGAGATCCTAGTAAGAGGAAAACAAAAATTTAAAACAAAAACAAATAGCCATGTGGAAATGATCTCATTGCATTCCAACTCTACTATTGCCCCAATGTCTTCGAATGCCCCTTGTCGTTTGACAGAAGTTTATTGGATTGATCTTGGACCGTTTGAACTCGGAACTTGGTAATAAAGTAGGCTGTATTGATTCCATGGGACATAGTCATACGCTTTCAATCCTTAATTTTTTCCTGGACCGCCCTTTCGGGTTTTCAGCCCACCAGGATACCCATTTTTGCCCAAGTCGCCCTTTCGGGTTTTCAACTTGCCGAATGTACAATCTTTTGCATATATCCCTAATTTTTTCCCAAACCTTTTGGTTTTCTGGGATGCCCTTATTTTTTCCTAGGTGTGTCAACCTAGCGAGTCCTTTATGCCTAGTATTTTTTAACTATGTCTGCATTCACGGGATGTGGGAAGTCTTCATCATCCATGGTAGTCAACATCATGGCACCACCAGAGAACACTCTCTTGACAAAAAATTTCCCTTCGTAAGTGGGAGTCCATTTGCCTCTGGGGTCGCCTTGTGGCAGAATGATGCGCTTTATCACCAAGTCGCCAGCTTGATATACTCGAGGCTTGATCTTTTTGTTGAAATCCTTGATCATGCGTTTTTAGTACGTCTGACCATGACAAACAGCAGCCAGTCGTTTTTCATCGATCAAGTTCAACTGATCCAATCTCGTCTGAATCCACTCATCTTCGCCTAGGCCTGCCTCATTCATAATCCTTAATGAGGGAATCTGAACTTCCACTGGTAGAACAGCTTCCATACCATAGACCAAAGAAAAGGGAGTTGCCCTTGTTGATGTCCTAGCTGAAGTACGGTATCCATGAAGAGAAAAGGGTAACATCTCATGCCAGTCCTTGTAGGTTACTACCATCTTCTTCACAATCTTCTTAATGTTTTTGTTGGCCTCTCCCACTGCGCCATTCATTTTAGGTCTATAAGGAGAAGAATTGTGATGCTTGATCTTGAACTGAGTGCAAAGTTCGGTAATCATAGGATTGTTGAGGTTAGTCTATTTGTCGGTGATGATCCTTTTGGGGATACCATAGCAGCAGATGAGGTTATGTTTGATGAATCTGGCTACCATGTTATTGGTAACTGAGGCAAATGAGGCGGCTTCAACCCATTTGGTGAAATAATCAATGGCGACCAGAATGAAGCGATGTTCATTGGAAGTAATGGGATTGATCTCTCCAATCATGTCAATGCCCCACATTGCAAATGGCCATGGAGCGCTCATGAAGTTCAGAGGGATAGGAGGCACATGGACCTTGCCAACATAGATTTGGCATTTATGGCAAGTTCTTGAATGTTGATGGCAATCAGTCTCCATTGTTGACCAATAGTAACCAGCTCTCAGGATTTTCTTGGCCATAGTATGTCCGCTAGAGTGAGTCCTAAAGAAACCATTATGCATGTCTTCCATAATTTCCTCTGCCTCCTTCTTGTCCACACACCGGAGTAGAGTAGAGTCATGGTTGCGCTTGTACAAAATTTTGTTACTTAAAAATAATTTGGCTGAAAATCTTTGTAAGAACTTTATGTCATTGATAGAAGCTCCTTCGGGATACTCTTGTGCTTCAAGGTATCTTTTCACCCCATGGTACCATGGCTTTTCTGTGTTAGTGTCAAGCTCGTAGCAGTGTGCAAGTTCGTCAAATCTATCAATTGTGATCATAGGAGCTTCGTTGTCCCATTTGACCTTGAACATAGAAGACATTGTGGCTAAAAAATCGGCTAACTGATTTTATTCTCTAGAAAGTGTACAAAGGTGATTTCTTCGAAGTAAGGAATCATAGATATCACAAGCTCCTTGTAAGGGATAAGATTAGGATGTTTAGTGTCCCAATCTCCTTTTACTTGACTAATCACCAGAGTGGAATCTCCAAACACATTCAAATGCTTGATCCTTAAATCAATGGCAGCCTTCAGACCCAAAATGCATGCTTTGTACTCAGCCATGTTGTTTGTACAATCTAAGCATAGTATAGCAGTGAAAGGAGTGTGGAAACCTTCGGGGGAGATAATCACAGCACCAATTCGGTTACCCAAGGCGTTGGAAGCCCCATCGAAGACCATAGTCCATCGGGATCCTTGTTCAGGTTCATCATATGGTCCAGTTTTGCACAATCGGTCACTGTTGTACCCCAAAATTTTCCCTCCCATATTTCTCAATACATGGCAAGTGAGGTCCCCCAAATTGCTCAAGGAAGTCCAAAAGGTTACTAGACAAACTCTCTCTTAAGGCAGTCTACCTCAAATTAGGGTTTCATTTTGCATCAAGATGCTTGAGTCCAAAGGATCCCAAATGCTCACAATTGTCCTAATATGTTCTCAGGATCATCCATGTCAAGTTTCAAACCTTGCAGAGGAAGTTTGCTCAGTCAATTGCTCAAATACCTAGAAATCGACTGTGTTAAGTCAAAAGTCAACTGTAGCCCACATACAGTCAAACTTCAAGATTTTTGGTCAACATCCTCATTTTTAAGTATAATTCATCATTTGATCAAGGGTTGATCATGGTTCATCAAGGAATGCCCATAATTCATCAAAACCCAAAAGTTGCTAAATTAGGGTTTTACAGGAAAAGTCAACTCAACTTTGACCAAGAATAACTTTCTCATACTTTATCAAAAATGACGTATCCAAATCTCATTTTGAAGAGGATGTAATTCCCCACAATTCATCTTCAACTCCAAAGTTCAAAATATGCACTCACAAGAAGATATGAATTTGGACATCATAGGTCATTTTGGAAAGTCAACAAAAACACCTTTTGGGTCAAGGCTTCATACATGAACATGGAAGATTCAATTGAGATGAGACCAAAAGGGTTGCTTATAGGAAATCCTAAGATTTCTAAAAAGTCCAAGAACACCTCTCTAGGGTCAAAATTGAGAGAGTTATGCATTGGCCAAGTTGACCTTTTTTGTAAAATTGCCAAAAGTCAAACATGCTCAAATTTGCATCTTTTGCTAAATGGGCCCAACTTTTTATGCTTGCATCTCATTCCTAACATAGTCCACGACTTATGGGACCCTTCATGCTTTATTTATTCATTTATTTAATTTATTTTGATTTTTATTCATTTAAAATTCAAATAAAATCAAATAAATCCAAATAAATCATATATTGTATTTTAGGGATGATTTGTGCATTGAAAAAAGATCTCATATGCTGTCAATTGATGATCAACTCGTGAAAAGGAAATTTGGTTTGAAAAAGATTGGATTTGAGCAAAATTGGAAGAGAATCATATGCATTGAAAGAGAAAATAAAATCTCCATGATGAGCAAGATTGAGGTCGTTTTTGTTGACCTAATAAGCTGTGCTACATATACAGAAGCAAGCCAAGGCATATAGGGGTTGGAAGTAGTCGTGCAAAGAAGAAACAAAACTCAAAAAAATTCAAGAAAAGTGGTAATCTAATTTCCATATTAGAGATCGGATCATGCCTTTCTCACATTTCCAAAAGGTTGTTGGACGTTCCAGAAGCATATTCCAATCAAATTCAAGCCTTTTCACGCCTAGAGTTGTAAGTTACAGGTATCACAAGTGGCTTCCAAACTCGTTTTTGTTTTCATCAATTTATACGCCATTTGCACATTTTGCCTGCATATTCTTGTTCATTAACATGTTTGCAAGCTAATAATCATATTCAATTGTGTTTTTGGTGATTGTATGACAAACTGCCATGGCTAGGGTTTCGTGTTGAGTTTTAGGGCTTTCAGGATAAGTGAAAATGGATGTTGATTCTGGTACCATGAGACTCGTGAGGATGAGACGAGTTGATTGGTACCAGTCATGTTCATTTATATTGCTTGTGGAGAGTTTTTGAAAAATGCAGGTTTGTAGTTACAGCAGGTCAACTGTAGGTAAAGGTGTTGTTACCTAAAACGACGGTGGGGAGGAAGATGATAATGCGTGGCGCTCCCTGATTTTCCTGTTTAAATTCCGCATGTTGGTTGGCCCCACTAGCTTGTTTTTGCATATTATATTCATTATTTATACCACTTACAAGTTAATATCATGGCTCAGATGGCTGGGGCGAAGACCTTTGATGCACACGTCCTGGGTTCGATCCCAGGCGTGTGCATTTTGTTATTTTCTTGATTATTCCAAGTAGATCTCGTGCATTGCAGCAGCGCACGTCTACCCAATGTCCTTGTGCTTCACCATCAGATCCATCAGCCATGTGGATCCAACGTCACGTAGCGAAGAGCCTACCATACACCCCGGGTCAACCCATGCATTGGATCAAACGAAGTCAACCAGGCCTTAGCCTTTTTGGGCCCAGAAATTCAGTTTTCACCCCCTCTTTGAGCATTGCAACCAGGCCCATTTATTTCTTTTCTTATTTCTTTTCTTTGTTTTATTTAATTCTTTTAATATTTCTTTAATCAATTCAATTAACAAATTAATCTTTTTTCATAAAAATATAAAATCAAGGTCTCACAAAATTAGGATTAGTTTTTTTTGTACTATTTATTAAAATTAATTTAGTTTAGTCTAAATTAGGAAAATTATAATTTGTTTTCAAAAATAAAATCAAATAGGAATTAGGTTAAACTTTTGATTTTTTCTCAAATAAATAAAAATACAAAAATAGGTTTTAGAATAAATTAGTTTATTTTTCTTAAATTTAAAATTAATTAGAATTAGGATTTTTTTTCTCTTTAGTTTAATTGTTTCTTTATTTTCTTAAAATAACAAAACAAAACAAAAACCTTTTTAACTAATCGCAATTAGGTTTAGGCAAGGGTCAAAACCCTAATCATCTCGTATTCGATTCACCACGCGCATATTATTTAATTTTTGTCAAATATTATTGTAAATGTGCATGGTCTGTAATAGTTTAATCTAGGATTTTTATTTATCGCTTTTTTCTGGGTTTTTGGCTATGTAATTAATTCCCCTCCCCGAAGCCTTGTAATACCGTAGATTTACTTTCTCACATCTTAATTTCTACCAATATTTGACTATCTAGATGTATGTTAATAGGATTGTATGACAAGATTGCATGATAATTTAATACAGTTAGAAACCCCTAATGTGCAAAGATAAATAACTGAAACAAATCACTCGCACATATCACTCCTAGGGTATACCCTTACTTCGGTTTCCTTCGGTAAACGATCATTAAGCATAAGGTGTCTTAGTGGTTGCCCTCCTGTCTAAAAAAGATCAAACGTCCCATTCGAATGTTGCCTCGGAAATGTTGCCTCGAATATGATCTTAAGACTCTAGGGTTATTACTAAGTCATCTTAACATTGCTTTAGTGATTGTATGTCCCTTTCGAATTGACCCTTACAACTCCAACGACGGTGCTACCTATCTCCTAATAGTAGGATAGAGTTGTCTAAAGGATACAAGAATAGAAACGATCTTTTTTCGAGTAGGTAGATGCTAGTAGGTACTTGCTCAAATCAAAAAATTTCACACCTACACTTTTCAAACAAATTTTCAAAACAACTTCATCACACCTTTGAGGACTGATACAAGGGTTACCACGAAGTCAAACTATTTCAAAACAAAGCACATACACAAGCAATTTTAAAAAGATGAGCAAGTACCTAAGAGCCCATGGAAAACCATGGATAGAAAGGGTGCTAACACCTTCCCTTTCTATAATCTACCCCCTTACTCAGAATATCTCGAAAAGGGATTTTTTCTGTACTTTTTTCCTTTCTGATTGGATGAAATAAAAGTCGGTGGCGACTCATGCTTACCGCGACATTTTGCAAACAAAAAATGCAAAACGCAAACCCACATTTCAAAATAGTCGGTTCTGCCACCGTATCACAGTCACTAGCATGATTTTCTCATCTGGGAAGTCAAAGTTCATAGACTGATAATCATCAACAGCTTGATGGGCCAAATGATTTGCTAATACACTCCCTTTGATGGCCTTTTGCATTGTGTATTGAATGTCGCACTCAATCAAGATAATTTTCCATCTAGCTATCCGTCCAAAAAGAGCAGGTTTCTCGAAGATGTACTTGATTGGGTCCATCTTAGAAATCAACAGAGTGGTATGAATCAACATATACTGTCTTAGCTGGCGAGCAGCCCATGCCAGAGCGCAGCAAGTTTTCTCGAGCAGTGAATATCTGGTTTCACAGTCGGTAAACGTTTTGCTCAGGTAGTAAATAGCATGCTCTTTTCGGCCAAACTCGTCATGTTATCCCAAAACACACCCCATAGAATTCTCTAGTACTGTCAAGTACATGATCAAGGATCTTCCTTCAACTGGAGGCATAATAATAAGAGGTTCTTGCAGATATTCTTTGATTTTGTCGAAGGCAGCTTGACATTCATCATTCCATCTGACTACTTGATCCTTCTTCAAGAGTTTGAAGATTGGCTCACAAGTAGCAGTCAAGTGAGATATGAAGCGGGTGATGTAATTAAGACGACCCAAGAATCCTCTAACTTCCTTTTCAGAGTGGCGGACTGGAATTTCTTGGATGGCCTTTCCAGGATCGACTTCGATGCCTTTACCGCTGACAACAAAACCTAGAAGTTTTCCAGATCGTACTCCAAATGTGCACTTGTTAGGGTTCAACCTCAACTTATACTTTTTCAGCCTCTCGAAAAGCTTGTACAGGTGATTGAGATGTTCTTCCTCGGTTTGTGACCTTGCAATCATATCACCCACGTATACCTCTATCTCATGATGGATCATATCATGAAACAAAGCTACCATAGCTCTTTGATATGTTCCCCATGCATTCTTCAATCCGAACGGCATGACCTTGTAGCAAAAGGTGCCCCATTGCGTAACGAAAATGGTCTTCTCCATGTCTTTGGGAGCCATCCTAATTTGATTGTAGTCGAAGAAATCATCCATGAAAGATAAGACTTTATGCTGAGCAGTGTTATCGACTAAGACATCAATAAAAGGTAGAGGGAAGTCATCCTTGGGGCTTGCCCTATTCAGATCCCTATAATCTATGCACATACAAACTTTTCCGTCTTTCTTTGGCACTGGAACCACATTGAAAAACCATTGGGGGTAAGATGTCACAGCTAAGAATCCTGAATCAAATTGTTTCATCACTTCATCTTTTATCTTTTCAGACATGTCAGGCCTCATGCGACGGACTTTTTGTTTGACAGTAGGACAATCTTACTTTTTTGGCAGACGATAAACTACAATGTCGGTATCTAAACCTGGCATATCCGTATATGACCAAGCAAACACTTACACATAGTCATGAAACATCTGAACCAATATTATCTTGAAACTGCTTTCCATGTTAGCGCTGATCTTGGCCTCTTTCTTGTCTATCTCAGTACCCAGATTGATGACTTCAACTGACTCTTCGTGCGACTGAATAGATTTTTCCTCTTGTAATATAAGTCTGGCTAGTTCTCTCGGTATTTCAGTCTTCCTCGCCTTCTTCTTCGGCTTGGTTAATTGGACATTCGAAATCATAGTCTACAATAATAGAGTCATTGGCAATGAGATCCAGAGTGGATGAGGACCTACAAGAGTGTGTGTGTGTGCATGTAAGGCACATGGCTATTTTGAAAAACATATTTGAAGAAAAATAAAGACAATGAGCACAAAGATTTGAATTCAAAAGAGTCCAATGGTTTGTATTGAATGATCATATGATAAAATGAATATAAATAAAAACCCTTGACAAATGGACCATAGTGCCCCGGGCCAGGCACATGGCTTAAAAGTCAATGTTTAATATTACAGACAAAATGTTCTTGAATTAAAAGAAAGAAATAAACAAGTGATTACTCCTCAATGAAGGAGATGGGAACAAAGTCCTTTGCGTGCCAATTGTTGAGCTCCGTTGTAGTAGGATACACCCAATCTTCAAATGCAACCTCTTCGTCATAATTACCTACAGCGTTAACTTCATGACTTCCAATATGAAGAGGGGGCTTCCCTGCACAAGTGCGCCTCACTTATTTCTGAGCCTTGATAGTGAAACCCAAACCCCACTTATCTGCCTTAAAAGGGATCTCGAGGATTTTCCCCCAAGTATTATAACTTCCTTCTTCGACTGCAGCACGAGCATCTTTGAATGAAACCATATTTGGCACGACCTTACCAGCTTTGGACACATCAGAGGAACATTTGGCAGTAGAAACCATTGGTGGCACAACTTCAAAAGCCTGACACGAGGTCTCTATAAATTCTCCATCCATATCCACATATTTGAAAGAGTTGAGGTGGCTTATCATGAACTCCTCCTCACCACAGACAGTGACAATCCTTCCTTTGACCGGATACTTGATCTTTTGATGAAGAGTTGAGGTTACTGCCCCAGCTCCATGGATCAAGGCCGACCCAACAGACGGGAGTAAGCAGGACGAACATCCATGATGTAGAAAGTAGAGTTGAAAATCTGTGAACCCACCTTGATCGGAAGGTCCACCTCTCCATGAACTGTCCTTTTGGACCCATCGAAAGCCCTCACAGTGATATCACTTGGTTTTAAAACTAATCCTTCACAGTCTAAACGATCCAAAGCTCCCTTGGGTAGCATGTTTAAAGAATAGCCAGTGTCAACCAGAACATGTGTTAGGGTAGTCCCCTTACATTCGATAGAAATATGTAGATCTTTGTTATGGTTCTTTCCAAGTGGTGTCAGATCAGCATCCGAGAACCCCAAACCATTGTCGGTCGTCAAGCTTGCCACACAATTTTCAAACTGGTCTATTATGGTCTCATGAGGGACATGAGCCTTCTTCAAGAATTTGATTAATGCCCGAGCATGAGTGTCGGGACAAAGTAGCAAAGATAACATGGAAATCTTGGAAGGGGTTTGCCCCAACTGCTCCACAATCTTAAAATCACTCATTTTTATAATTTTCAAGATCTCATCCATTTCACGAGCAGAAGTTTATCCATCAGCAATGTCTTTTGCGGGTATTTCTATCTTAGCGGGCTCAACCACTTTCTCTTTTCCCCTTGTATCAGTACTAGGCTTAACAGTGGTGATGCGAACAGACGCCTTTGTAATAGTTGGTGGTGAGATGTTAGGTGAAAAGATTCTCCCAGTTCTGGTCACCTTATTAGAGCCAGTAATGTTACCAATGTCATCATCTTTGCTTTCTTCAATCCAAGCGTCCTGTTTTATCCCATGGTAAAACACCTCAGCACCATAGTTCCATGGCACTGCTTTAGTGGAAGAGTATGGAATCTGTCTGGGAGCGGTAATCATCAGAGGAGAAACAATTGGTTCATTTGAAATCCTGATAGGACCCCTTGAGGGGATCCTAAGAGGCTTATTTGAGATGGTTGTGATGGAGAGATCTTCACACTTATTGGTCAAACTTTTGGCAGGCGGAGTCTTCTCAAATAGGATCTCATGGCTATTCATCAGGCATTGAATGCCTTCCTTCAGCCCTTTGCATCAATTGAGTTGTTTGGCATAGCAAACACAGTCCTTCAAACAACCAGGGAAAATCCCGACTTTCAACAGAGTCTTTTTTATGATGTTTAACAGAGTAGTTAAGTCTTCGACGGAGGAAACAAAAACGGTATCTTCAACAACATTGACACCCTTGCCATGGTTTGGCATAGGCGCGATGATTACATTCGGAGTTGGAGGAGGAATAAATTCAACAGTCTTGTTGTCTATTAAGTCTTGAATTTTATTCTTCAGTGCCCAGCATTGGTCAGTCTCATGCCCGGGACTATTTGAGTGATATGTACATTTGGCGTTTGGATTGTACTTTGGTGAAGAGGTATCTGGATTGTCCTGAGGATCATACAGTGTCACCAAATTAGCCTTTAGTAGGTGTTGTAAGGCTTGGGATATTGACATACCTATCCTTGTGAATTGTCTTGGTGGAGCCTAAAATTGTTGATGATTTGAAGATGGTCTTTGAGCACGAGTTGGATTGGAAATCCGAACAGCATTAATAGACGGACGGTCATCCTTCTTGGTACAGGGCCTTACCCCATACACAACATTCATTTCTTTCTTCCTGACAAAAGGTTTCTTTATAGGATTGGAGGTGAAGGCAGACGCCATGGGAATCTTCTCGCTTTTGATACCGCTTTCAACTCTTTCACCGGTTAATATCAGCTCGGTGAAACCGGTAGAAGAACAGCCAACCAATAAGTTAAAGAATGGACCAGATAAAGTGCCCATAAACATATCAATGTGCTCCCTATCAGTCAAAGATGGTTGAACCCTACTGGCAAGGTCTCTCCACTTTTGGGCGTACTCTTTGAACCCTTCATCCTTACCAACTGTCATGTCTTACAACTGAACTTCTGTCGGTGCCAGGTCGGCATTATACTGGTATTGATGGTAGAAAGCGGTGGCAAGGTCTTCCCATGTATGGATACGGGAACCATCCAATTGGTAAAACCACTCTAGTTGCGTCCCAACCAAGCTTTCTTGAAAAAAGTGAACCCATAGTTTCTTATCGGCTGTGTGCGGTTGAATTTTGCGCACATAAGATTTCAGGTGAAGTTTTGGACAAGAAACCCCATCGTATTTAGCAAAGGCTGGTATCTTGAATTTGTGGGGAATGACAACCCCAGATATTAAACCCAAATCATCAAAGTCCAAACCGGGGACGGCTTGAATCTCAACATCCTTCAATCTGTCTTCTAGCTGCTTGTACTTAACATCGGCAGGAGGATACTGCTCGTCAAAATAATCATCATCATTAGACGCTTGATCATTTATACACCTAGTTGGGGTACTCCTAGCTTCTCCAATCTGATTCTCGTCTTCCTCAGATTAATATTCCACTACCGGGATCCGACAGACCGACTCTTTGAATCTTCTACCCAAGTTGACTAGGGTTTCCTCTTTGGTTTCTTTTTGGCTGCTAGTAATGCCATCAAGTCTTGTTGCCCCTTGGATAGGGTCATCAGAGTCTCTTGAAACTGGGAGTTTTTTGCTTGTAGGTCCTTCGCAGTTTTCTCGATATCCATCTTGCTGAAATAAACAGCAGAAAGATAAGGAAACCTGTCGTGTGAAAACCTGTTATGTTATGATGTATGGAAGATGTATATGCAAATGATTTCAAGGATTTATGAAATTTAAATTTGTATAGACAAAAAAATGAACAAACTTTAAATTCCATTAATTGGTTCAAAATGATTACAAAATGCCTCTTGGGCTTACAAAATAAATCTCTAAGATAAAAAGGTCGAACGCATCCTCTTCGGTGCAAGGTAGGCGTTCACACTTTGCTCTTCATGGAGTTTCTTTGTAAGCTCTGAGACCCTTTTCTCACTATCGTAGAATTGAGCTTCGAAGGTATCTCGTTCTTTCTTTAGCTGAATCTAACCTTTTTGCAAGTCTTCGAGAGAAGTAGGCATGTCGGGATGGAGGACAGTGTACGGGACATCTCCTTCAACCACAGGTTCCATGATAACTGGTATGATGTAGGGATAAGGCATCACGAGCTTCTGAGCACGAGCTCATATCCACCTAAGATAAGGTTCAAGTGGATTAGAATTCTTGTGTCCCAGTGTTTTACTGTCCACTTTGTTTACCATCCTCCAAGCTCGTATAAACTTCTGACGGTAACCTTGATCGTCGATCTCGTAGTCGAATACCACTCCTTGGATGAGCATATCATGAGGACCATCTCTGCTGGCATATCTAAATTGTCGTAAGGCTAAGCAAGGGTTGTAAGTGATACCTCCCATAATTCCAAGAAAAGGGACATTAGGGAATTCCCCACAACCGTCGATGATAGTAACGTTCTCTAAGGATCGAGAGCACCAATGAATATCCGAATGTCTGAGCGTCATCAGCCTATGGGACCACCTCAAACCTTGCTCTTTTTTCAACACGGACTGAGGAAAATGCGAAATAAACCATCTAAACAAGAGAGGAATACAACACATGAGGATCCCTCTCTTCCTCATAGTGCGAGAGTGGAGAGAACGTAGGATATCTCCCAACAAAGTAGGCACTGGATTGCGAGTCATGAAGATTTTGACAGCATTTACATCTATAAGTTGGTCAGGGTTTGGAAACAAAACCATCCCATATATGAGAAGGGCCAAGATTTCTTCAAAATCTTGTAAATCCAAAGAGTTCAAACAATCTTGAGCTTTCTCAAACAAGAACTTGGCTATGAATCCTTTGACACCACACTTTGTTTCCCAATTAGTTGTGATATCAGATTGTTTCAAGTGTAGTTCTCGGGAAATCTCTTCAGGTCTTGGATCTCTTTTCATACTGTTGAAAGGTAGTTGATTGAGAATGGGAATCTTTAAGAGTTGAGATAATTCTTCCATAGTAGGTACAAGCTGATAATCGGGAAAAGTGAAGCAATGGTGTAGAGGATCAAAGAATTGGAAAAGCACCTTCATCATATCTTCATCAGTGCTTGAGGCAACCAAGTTTAGGAGGTGACCATGTATTTCGGTGAATGAAGGATTCTCAGGGACCCTTGATGCTAACTCTTTGAGTTGAGAAGGAATTCTTACGAGATTGACTTGGATAGTATTCATGCGGATATAAGCCATGTCCTACAAAACAGAACAAAGATAAATCCCAATAATCCTTGAAATGGTTAGTGAGAATGCTTATGATATTATGATGTTATGATGTTTATGATGTTATGTAAAAGTAAGTATATACAAACAAGGCAAACAAGTCCTTAGGTTTAGGCTTGCATGGTCTTATAGGTAAGTACCCTCTTGAAGTTTAGTCGGTTCAAACCTGTCGTGGAAATAGTAACTGGGTTCTAAGGGATCTCAATATCACTGATCTTTCTTGTCAGGCATTGTTTCAGCGCAAGCCTCTTTCATGGCGACCAAAATATCCCAAGAATTCTGATCTCAATGAGTGTAGTATCGAGTATCAACCAACTTCAGACTGCATCAAAACCGGCTATATCACTACTTCCTAATGGCCAAGTTGGTGAAGTAAAGATTCTAAAGTCAGTTAGTGCTTCATGACACCACACAACAGCCCCATATTCTCCTTGACTACTCAAGGGCTACCGGTACCCACAAATGTGTCACACTAATGTAGCTATTGTTTAGACCATGTCGGTATACCCCACACAGTTTCCACAACGTATTGCTACTTACCTATAAGGTATCCCAAATTCGGGTAAAGGATCAAAATAAGCCCAAACAAGGAACCAAAATGTAAAGCAAGCAAGTCAAACAATGAAAGCAAGTAAAGGTGATCTAGCCCTAAGGTAACCCCACTTTTAAGTTTTTCCCCAGCAGAGCCGCCAGTTCTGTAATGCGGTGGGAGAACTGACTTGGGATGTTTGTGTTTTATCACAATTGTTGTGGTTAGCAAGACTCGCCACCGACTTTTCTTTTATCCAAAATGAAAGGTGGAAAAGAACAGCAAAGACCTTTGAGATTATTTCTTGAGTTCGGGGGGTATATTATGAAAAGGGAAGGTGTTAGCACCCTTTTCATCCATACTTATCTATGGGCTCTTCGTTGCTTGCTATATCACTTGCTTTGTTTGAAAATGTGCTTTGTGGTTGTTTTTTGAAAGTATTTTGAAAAGGCGCCTTTGTTTAGGAAAACTTTGTAATGGTTCTCGTTCGTAAGAACATATACAAAGTGTTGTACTTTTTGAAAACATTTCATGTTTGGAAAGTGTTTTGAAAGTGTTTGTTTTGAAAGTGAGCAAGGATGTTTGTTTTGAAAGTGAGCAAGCAACTAGGAATAATCTACCTACTCAAAAGTCTTTGTTCATTTCTTCCTGCCTTTAATATTGCTATCTCACCATTGATTGGTAAGAAGCCTTATTTTTTAATGTAAAGGGACGGATGTGGGTCATCGTATAGTTAGGATAGCAATGTTGTGAGATATCTAAGCATTTCTCTTTGAGGGACTAAGATCATTTGAAAGGCAACATTTGAAGCATCATCGAGGGATTATGATCTTGTATTTTTTATTTGTTTTTGCTAAGACATCCCACATGCATACCATGACCATTTTTATAAGGCAACAAGTGGGTTTACCCTAAGGGTGCATGTGTGAATAGTGTGTTTGATTTGCATGCATTTAATCTTTGATTAGGGTTATCTACTTGTTGATTTTATCTTTCTATACAAACCCTAATTACTAGCATTTATATGAAAGCGATAAATTGCATAAAGTAAAATTACTATGCTATTACATCATTAGGGGGATGGGGTATACAAATTTACAAATGGGGATTGCAAGAAATTAAACATAATTATCTATTACAACCATATTGAATAATGTACAAGAAATGAATAAATAATATACAAGGACATAAATGGAAAAAGAAAAGGATTTTTATTTGGTTTTTGAGGGAAAGGTTTTAACCTAATTATCTAAAAGAAAAAAGATTAATTAAATTAAGAAAGTTTAACCTAGATTAATTAAGAAAAGAAATTAAATTAGAAAGCATTTTTAGGGTTTTTTAGAAAAGGTTTTTTAAGTTTAATAAAAATAGTATAGAAATTAATTAATTAAAAGAAAACTAAACTCTAAGTTAATTTTAATTTAAAAAAGAGAAAATAACTAAACCTAAATCTAATTATTAATTTATTAAGAAAAAGAATTAAATTTGTTTAAGAAAATATTTTTGTCTTTTTGTTTTATAAAGAAAATAAAAAATATAAGTATGTAAATAATTTTTTTGGATTTTTATTAATAAAAATAATAATAATAATAATAATAATAATAATAATAATAATAATAATAATAATAATAAATTAAAGAAAATAAAATAAAAAAATGAAAATAAAGTCAGGAGGTGAAAAAAGGAATTTAGGAGTTTATTAGGAAAAAAACAGATTTTGAAGCTTGGCCCAATGGGATTTTTTTGTACTCAGAAAAAAAATAAAAATAAAAGGTTGGTTCAGTGTTGTGCAGTGAAGTGGGGTGAGAATCAGCAAAAAATGGTAGAGGCCCAGTATTGGAGGCCCAGCGCGCTGACTTGTAACAAGGAGAAAAAAATGTTGAAAAATAACAAAAAGTGGCAGCGCTGGGGCTTGACCCACGCCCTTGGCATGAAACGTGCGCTGCCTTACCACTGGGGTGGCTATACATCTGTTAACTTAACTGAAACAATAAACATGTAACATAAAATAAGTTCCAGAAATGAACTTCATCTTCAACCTCCAGCCATGGTTCCTGTAACTCATTCATTTCTCAACAAAAATGAAAAATGTAAACATGAAAGTTGCTCCATTTTTCCATACGAATCCAACCATATAAATATCATAAGCTATAAATCAAAGATGAATGAGAATTTATAAAAGTACCAAGTCCTGACCTAACTTTTTTCAAAAATTCAAACCTAAAATTCTCTAAGCCCAAGCAATATAAATGAAAACTATGGACATGTACAGCTTCAGGGCAATGATATCTATATTTTATCTTCACAAATTAGAATCAAATGATGCTTGTATGAAGAGATAGAAGTTCAGAAAAATACCTCAAAATTGGAAATCGTGAAATGAGTTTGAGAAACTTTCAAGTAGTTATGATGATTAGGTTAGCTTCCTCAATTTCCTAGGAAGCTAATGTAATGCTTACTTGATGCTGGGAGTGTTTGAATCGTGCTAGAGAAGTTAAGGTACAAGCTCTGTTTTTTGATTATGGAAGTTGATTAAGATGATGTTACAGTCGTGTAACAGGGTGTGGGATTGTTTGTAGATGATGTTTAGGAACTTTTGCAAGTAAAAAGCCAAGAAACGCACGAGTGGATTCTGAGTTTGGAGTTTTTGGTCAGAATGTGCAACAATGGAGGTTTGTTATGCAGTTCTGAGTTTGCGAGAGTTTTAGGGCTTGTGCATTCATGTATATGCTTGCAAACAACTTGTATAGTTATAAGAAAGAGGTTAGAGGACTTTTGCACAACAGATTTCGGAGTTATAGGGTTATGGGTAGGTTGCTTGATTTTGAAGAAAAGTGAGAAAATCAAGTTTCAATGTTTTGTACCAGCAATGTAGAGTGGTTGAATCACTTTAAACATGTAGCTTCTAGTCTTTGCAAAGTGTGTGTGCAGAGACAACAAGTTAGGAGCTCAAGAAGAGTGGACTTTGTCATTAAACCACTCTTCCAAAATGGGAATGTTGTCTTTCTTCCTAAAATGGTATTAAGCATGGACAATGCATTGAATGCTTGGATTAAAGCTATAAAAGCTGTGTAGACATTTAATTATGGAGTGAAAGGAAAGTTTGAATCCTGTAAAGTGGGATTTGTACAGCATGCTTGAAGATTGGATCAAGTGTTCATCACAAAATTGACTTGTAATTCAAGTTTGAAACCCTAACTTCTTGCCTTTGATTATCTTAGCTCAAGTATGATCTCAATAAGTTCTTGGACATTTTGGAAAGCTTGTAACATCCCCTACAACCTTCATGTTGGACATTTTTGAAAATTCCATTTGGAACTAGGTGAAAAGTTGCCATGAAATTAGGTCAAAATCCTGCCTAACTAGGGCAAAATTTCACTAAGTCTTTTAAGTTTCATGAGCATGTCTTCACAAATTCATAACTTGAAATCCAATAATTTATAGGAAAATTTCTGCCCTATAATGTTTTATATATCATTGAGATCTACAACTTTCATGTTGGAAGTTTCCCTTGAATCATCTTGCATCATGGTGGAAATTTGGCTCAAAGTTGTGAAAAAAAGTGAATTTTCCAACACTTGGAAAAAATTCTAAGTTTTAGAATTTTGACTTTTCAAAGATGAATCTTGACTTTTTCGATTTCTTGATGAACAAGTTTCATATTTTTACATGTCTTGGTGAATTGTAATCTTTTAAACTTGATTTTGATCAAAAAGTCAAAGTTTGACTTTTTAGTGTACAGTTGACTTTTCATCAGTTGACTGAAATTCAACTATCAATCAATTGATCTTGAGAAATGTTTTGAGCCATGATTTTAGGTCAAAATTATGTATTTGAATCCTTGAGATCATGTCTTAAACCAATAAGTCATTTGTTAGGTCAAAAGTTAAAAATTGCACCTTCTTAGTCAAAAACCTAATTTTGACCATTTTGCCCTTTTAATGATCTGATCATATTTCTTGAAGAATTGTGATCCAAACTTGATCAATTGACATATATGAGTTCATGATGTTGATATGGATACAAAATTATGAATTTTGGCTGTAAATTGACCACAGTTGACTTTTCCCCCCAATACAGCTGATTTTAGGTCAACTGATCAATTGACTGAGCAAAAATGTGATCCAAGACTTGAAACTTGACATGAGCAATCTTGAGGGTTCCTAATGGTCCATGAAATTCATATGGGGCATTAAAAGTCCATTTTTCCTTGTGAAAACTCAAACCCTAATTTTCAGTTGTTAGTGCTTGAGGAGGTGAGGTGTCTTGAGCTGATCAAACCTTGTGCAGTTATGAATCAAAGGAGATCTTGTGAGATATTTCTTGAGAAATGAGAGGGAAAATTTTGGGGTACAACACCTACCTTGCACCGAAGATGATGCGTTAGACCTTTTTATCTTAGAGATTTATTTTGTAAGCCCAAGAGGCATTTTGTAATCATTTTGAATTAATTAATGAAAATTGAGGTTTGTTCATTCTTTGTCTATACAAATTTAAATTTCATAAATCCTTGAAATAATTTGCATATACATCTTCCATGCATCATAACATAACAGGTTTTCCACGACAGGCTTCCTTATCTTTCTGCTGTTTATTTCAGCAAGATGGATATCGAGAAAACAATGAAGGACCTACAAGCACAAAACTCCCAGTTTCAAGAGACTCTGCTGACCTTGGCCAATGGGCAACAAGATTTGATGGTGTTGATAGCATACAAAAAGAAACCAAAGAGGAAAGCCCTAGTTAATATGGGTAAGATATTCAAAGAGTCGATCCGTCAGATACCAGTAGTGGAAGATTCGTCTGAGGAAGACGAGAATCAAATTGGAGAAGCAAGAAGTACCCAGGCTGGGTGTATCAATGATTAAGCGTCTGATGATGAAGATTATTTTGATGAGAAGTATCCTCCTGCCGATGTTAAGTACAAGCAGCTAGATGACAGACGGAAGGCCGTTAAGATTCAAGACATCCCCGGTTTGGATTTTAATGATTTAGGTTTAATATTTGAGGTTGTCATTCCCCATAAATACAAGATACCAGTATTTGCTAAATACGATGGGGTTTCCTGCCCAAAACTTCACCTGAAGTCTTATGTGCGCAAAATTCAACTGCACACTGCTGACAAGAAACTTTGGGTTCACTTATTTCAAGAAAGCTTGGCTGGGACTCAACTAGAGTGGTTTTACCAATTGGAGGGTTCCCGTATCCATACATGGGAAGACTTAGCCACCGCTTTCTACCACCAATACCAATACAATGCCGACCTGGCACCGACAAGAGTTCAATTGCAAGACATGACAATGGGTAAAGATGAAGGGTTCAAAGAGTACGCCCAAAAGTGGAGGGATCTTGCCTGTAGGGTCCAATCGCATGGAACACATTTACATGTTTATGGGCACTTTATCTGGTCCATTTTTCAACTTATTGGTCGGTTGTTCTTCTTCCGGTTTCACCGAGCTGATCTTAACCAGTGAAAGAGTTGAAAGCGGTATCAAAAGTGAGAATATTCCCATAGCATCTGCCTCCACCTCCAATTGCGTGAAGAAACTCTTCACCGGGAAGAAAGAAATGAATGTTGTATATGGGGAAAGGCCCCGTACCAAGAAGGATGACCGTCCGTCCGTTAATGCTGTTCAGATTTCCAATCCAACTCCTGGTCAAAGACAATCCTCCAATCATCAGCGGTTTTAGGCTCCACCAAGATAATTCACAAGGATAGGCATGTCGCTATCCCAAGCCTTAAAACACCTGTTAAAGGCTAATTTGGTGACACTGCGTGATCCTTCGGCCAATCCAGATACCTCTTCACCTAAATACAATTCGAATACCAAGTGTGCATATCACTCGAATAGTCCCGGGCATGAGACTGACCAATGTTGGGCAGTGAAGAATAAAATTCAAGACTTAATAGACAACAGGACCATTGAATTTGATCCTCCTCCAACCCGAATGAAATCACCGCGCCTATGCCCAATCATGGCAAGGGTGTCAATGATGTTAAAGATACCATTTTTGTTTCCTCCGTCGAAGACTTGACGACTCCGTTAAACATTATCAAAATGAATCTGCTGAAAGTCGGGATTTTCCCTGGCTAATTGAAGGATTGTGATTATTGCACCAAACAACTCAATAGATGCAAAGGGCTGAAGGAAGGCATTTAACGCCTGATGAATAGCCACGAGATCTTATTTGAGAAGACTCTGCTCGCCAAAAGTTTGACCAATAAGTTTGAAGACCTCTCCATGATAACGATCTCAAACAAGCCTCTTAGGATCTCCTCCAAGGGTCCTATCAAGATTTCAAATGAACCAACTGTTGCTCTTCTGATAATTACCGCCCCCGGACCAATTTCGTACTCTTACAACAAAGAAGTGCCATGGAACTATGGTGCTGAGGTGTTTTACCATGGAATAAAGCAAGATGCTTGGATTGAAGAAAGAAAAGTTGATGACATTGGTAACATTAATGACTCTAGTAAGGTGACCAGAACTGGGAGAATCTTTTCACCAAACATCTCACCACCAATTGTTACAAAGGCGTCTGTCCGCATCACCACTGCTAAACCTAGTGCTGACACAAGGGGAAAAGAGAAAGTAGTTGAGCTAGCTGAGAAGGAAATACTTGCAAAAGATATTGCTGTTGAGGAACCTTCCGCTAGAGAAATGGATGAGATCTTGAAAATTATAAAAAGGAGTGATTTTAAGATAGTGGAGCAGTTGGGGCAAACCCCTTCCAAGATTTCAATGTTATCCTTGCTACTTTGTTCTGATGCTCATGCTCGGGCGTTAATAAAATTCTTGAAGAAAGCTCATGTCTCTCATGACACCATAACTGACCAGTTTGAAAATTGTGTGGAAAGCTTGACGACTGACAATGGTTTGAGGTTCTCGAATGTTGATCTGACACCATTGGGAAAGAATCATAACAAAGCTCTGCATTTTTCTTTTGAATGTAGGGGGACTACCCTAGCACATGTTCTGGTTGACATTGGATCTTCTTTAAATGTGCTACCCAAGGGGGCTTTGGACCGTTTATACTGTGAAGGACTAGTTTTGGAACCAAGTGATATTATTGTGAGGGTTTTCGATGGGTCCAAAAGGACAGTTCATGGAGAGGTGGATCTCCCGATCAAGGTGGGCTCACGGATTTTCAACTCTACTTTCTACATCATGGATATTCGTCTTACTTATTCCTATTTGTTGGGTCGCCCTTGGATCCACGGAGTAGGGGAAGTAACGTCGACCCTTCATCAAAAGCTCAAGTATTCGGTCAAAGGAAGGATTGTCACTGTCTGTGGTGAGGAGGAGTTCATGGTAAGCCACCTCAACTCTTTCAAAAATGTGGAGATGGATGGAGAATTTATAGAAACCCCATGTCATACTTTTGAAGTTGTGCCACCAATGGTTGCTACTTCCAAATTTTCCTCTAATGCTTCCAAAGCTGTTAAGGTCGTGCCAAAGATGGTTTCATTTAGAGATGCTTGTGTCGCCGTCGAAGAAGGAAGTTGTGATATTTAGGGGAAACTCCCCGATATCCCATTCAAAGCAGACAAATGTGGTTTGGGTTTCACTATCAAGGCTCAGAAGGAAGTAAGACGCGCTCGTGCATGGAAGCCCCCTCTCTATATTGGAGGTCGTAAAGTTAATGTTGTGGGTGATTCTGATGATGAGGTTGCATTTGAAGAATGGGTATATCCTACTACAACGGAGCTCAACAATTGGCACGCAAAGGACTTCATTCCCATCTCCTTCGTTGAGGAGTAATTACTTGTTTATTGCTTTCTATTAATTCAAGAACATTTTGTTTGTAATATTAAACAATGACTTTTAAGCCATGTGCCTAGCCCGGGGAACTATGGTCTATTTGTCAAGGGTTTTATTTATGTTCATTTTATTATATGATCATTCAATACAAATCATTGGACTTTTGCATTCAAATATTTATGCTCATTGCCTTTCTTTTTTTCTTCAATACATTTTTCAAAATAGCCATGTATCTTACATGCACACACACACACTCTTGCAGGTCCTCGTCCACTCTGGATCTCATTGCCTACGTTTCTACTATTACCAACTATGACTTCAAACATCCAGTTAACCAGGCCGAAGACGAAGGCGTGGAAGATTGTGAAATACCGGGAGAACTAGCCAGACTTCTATTACAAGAGGAAAAAGTTATTCGGTCGCACGAAGAGTTAGTTGAAGTCATCAATCTAGGTATCGAGGCAGACAAGAAAGAGGTCAAGATCGGTGTTAACCTAGAAAGTAGTGTCAAAAGAAGATTGGTTCAAATTTTGCATGACTATGTTGCACATTCGGAGTACGGTCTGGAAAGCTTCTAGGTTTTGTTGTCATTGGTAAAGTCATCGAAATCAATCCTGCCAAGGTAAAGGCCATCCAAGAAATCGATCCTGCCAAGGTAAAGGTCTGCCAAGTCAGAGGATTCTTGGGTCGTCTTAACTACATCGCCTGCTTCATATCTCACTTAACTGCTACTTGTGATCCAATCTTCAAACTCTTGAAGAAAGATCAAGTAGTCAGATGGAATGATGAATGCCAAGCTGCCTTTGACAAAATCAAGGAATATCTACAAGAACCTCTCATTCTAATGCCTCCAGTTGAAGTAAGACCCTTGATCATGTACTTGACGGTGCTAGAGAATTCTATGGGGTGTGTTTTGGGCCAGCATGACGAGTCTGGCCGAAAAGAGCATGCTAATTACTACCTGAGCAAAAAGTTTATCGACTGTTAAACCAGTTATTCATTGCACGAGAAAATTTGTTGCGCTCTAGAATGGGCTGCTCTCCGACTAAGACAGTATATGTTGACTCATACCACTCTACCGATTTCTAAGATGGATCTTATCAAGTACATCTTCAAGAAACCCACTCTTTCCGAACAGATAGCTAGATGGCAAATGATCTTGACTGAATATGATATTCAATACACAATGCAAAAAGCCATCAAAGGAAGTGTATTAGAAGATCATTTGGCCCATCAAGCTGTTGATGATTATCAGTCTATGAACTTTGACTTCCTGGATGAGAATATCATGCTAGTGACCGACGGCGCGAAACCTGGACCGTATGACGGACCTGAACAAGGATCCCGATGGACTATGGTCTTCGATGGGGCTTCCAATGCTTTGGGTAATGAAATTGGTGATGTGATATTATCCCCTGAAGGTTGCCACACTCCCTTCACTTCCAGACTATGCTTCGATTGTACGAACAACATGGTTGAGTATGAAGCATGCATTTTGGGTCTAAAGGCTACCATTTATTTGAGGATCAAGCATTTGAATGTGTTTGGGGACTCTGCCATAGTAATTAGCCAAGTAAAAAGAGATTGGGACACTAAACACTCTAATCTCATCCCTTACAAGGAGCTTGTGCTATCTCTCATTCCTTACTTCGAAGAGATCACCTTTGAACACTTCCCTAGGGAAGAAAATCAGTTAGCCAATGCTTTAGCCACGATGTCTTCTATTTTCAAAGTTAAATGGGACAACGAAGCTCCTATGATTACAATTGAGAGATTCGACGAACCTGCACACTGCTATGACCTGGACACTGACACAAAAAAGCCATGGTACCATGTGTTGTACCTCAATTTTTTCCCCTAAGATCCCTTCATCATACCATATTGATTCAATCACAACAAGATCACATTAGGGTTTTTGGTTCTCCTTCCTATCTTTAGCTTTGCTCTTTGAGGAATCACCAAGCATCTTGACTTGTTTTCTTTTGTGATCATGAATATTTTGTCTTGATTTTCCTTTTAATTAATAAAATGCAATGTTTGTTTGTCTTACTTGTTACTAATGTAGGTAAAGGCACTGAGGTTTAGCAAGTGTTCCATGGGTTCATGAGTTTATTTCCATGCCCTAGGCAATAAATCTTGAGAAGTCCAAACCTCGCCATTGAAGTTGTTTTGGAAGGGATGGCATGGAAAGGTTATTTTGGTTCACTACATTTCCAATATATCAAGATTGATTCAAAAGTGCAAGGGATTGATTGAAGAAGTTGTCATGGTTGGACAAAGTCTTGTTCCCATTGATCACAAGTGCATATTTCTCTCAATTCTTAAGATATGTAAGTGGTTTTGGTGGCTATGAGTTCTAATTTTCATCCTCAATAACTTCTATTTTCAAAGAAAGGGTGTTGGTACAAGAAGGTTGGTCAAAATTGACAAAGTTCCTCAAAGCATTTTCTTGGTCTAGGAGCTAGGATTTTGAACTTCAAAGAAGTACATCTTGCTCATATTTTGGTATTTTTGAGTGATTCTAAAGACATCCTTCTCTTCAAATGGTTATTAACAAATCACTTCAAAAGTTTCAAGGAGTTTTCATGTGGAAGAAACTTGATGATGAAGAAAGATTAAAAGTCCTCTAGATGAACCCCCAATTCTCATGTGTGACTTAAATGATCATAACTTGGTCAATTTTTATCACCTTTAGCCCACTCTTTTTCCATAATGATCTTGATAATGTGAATCTTATTCCTTATTTTAATATGAAAAGTGATAAAATTGATGGAAAATGCCTTAAGGATACAAAATATTATAGGTCATTTCATGATTTTTTGCCAACTTAAACAATTCATAACTATCTCAGTTATTGGAGATTTTGAATGGTTCAAGTTTCAAAATGTCATTCAAGGGGTCTATTTCATGCCATCTTTTTTGGTCAAGAGAAAATTCCAAGTGGAAGGCCATGTTTGGATGCAAAACATTATAGGTCACTTTTGAAGAAAAATTTGAAATATTTCTTAGTATGAAAAGTCAACCATTTTTCCCCAACTTTGACTCAATGCAACTTTCAGCTCAATCATCCATTTAACTCCATTCTTTTTCCATTGCAAAGCTTGTAACCTCATCTTTCTAAAGCATCAAGAATCATGTCTTAAGACCCCTTGAGTTGAAAATGCCATTAATTTGAACTTGCTAACTTGGAACTGAATTTTCTTCAAAAGTCAGAATTTGAAATCATTGGTTTAGCTTCTAAACACTTTGTTTCTGCACGTTTTTGCCTCTAAACATGTTTAGTGAACTTCCAGAAGTGATTAACTCAACAAAATGCGCGTTTTGGATGAGTTTTGATCAAATTAGAAGTCACACTTTTCTTGTTTGCAACTTCACACGATTTCCCTCCAAACTTGATCATTTCACACGCTTGGACATTCCATTTGATTCCCTATAAATAGAGGGTCATCCCTCATTCATTTTCTTAAGCTTGGATAGCCAGAATCACCCTGCCAAACTTGTTCCATAACTCAAATTTCTGCAACTTCGAAATTTGTGTTCAAGCCTTTTTCAATCAATTTACCTCCCTTGATCTTCCCTGAAGCTAACCATATAATTACCTTCAATAATCGTGCCCTATATTGCTCCATAGAAGTCCAGTTTTAGAGCTCTGCAACTCAACTTCAATAGGTAGATTTCTGCATCAATTCTTCAAAAATTTGATATCATTGTGATGCTCTCATTGCCCTGGTTCTAGTCGCAACACTTACTTTTATCTAGAAACATGTTTTGACCATGAAATTTCAAATCCCTTTTCAAAACTTTCCTTCCAAATTGCTTGAGCTACAGTTTATATAAGTTTATCGTGAAGGTGTGGATGTCTTCGTCTTGAAGAGATGAAGCGGATGGCATAGGTCCCGTGCTCTAATTTTTACAGATTGAGCAACCTGGTTTTGGGACTGGCTGGAGGTTGAAGATGACCAATGTGTCATCCTTCAACCAATGAAACAACGCCATTTGTATTTTTTTGAATTTCTGATATACATTTGATTCAGTGCTTTATTCACTAATGACCATGGTATGCACAGCGTGCCAGATCTCTTGGATTTGATTACTAACACGTTTTGACTCTCATCCAATGGTCCACATATTTTTGACTTTATTTTTATTTTCTGATTTTTATATTTAATTGTTTTAAATTTCAAAAAATCATAGAAAATTCATTTTTAGTCGAAAAAACCTAAAAGAATTATGAAAAATATTTTTGATTTTTCTCTTTCTGATTCTTATTTTTTCACAATTTTATTTTTTGTTTTGATATTTTTTATAAATTTTCACTTTATTTGATTTATTTTAAATGTTTAAAAATACTTTTATGCAATTTTAAATTCTGAAAAAATTATAGAATGATCCGATGATATTGTGACAAATATTGGTGACCTCATTCATTTTTTATTTCTGACTTTGGTATTTTTTATCATTTTTGGTTCATTTCACTCATTTCTTTCAATTTAAAAAAATAGTTTCTGACTTTAAAAAATTACCAAAAATTTTATATAATTATTTTAGTTCATTTCTGATTTTTCTATAGTCTTACCTAATATTTCTTGATTAATTTGAACATAGTTTCCTTTTTCTCTATTATTTTCATTTTTTGATCATTTTTAAAACCTAAATCTTTTATTTTAAAAAATACAATATATTTTTTTTATATTTTGTGGCTGATCTTGGGTTGAATTTTTTATCATGAACTTTATTAACATCATTGGATCCATGGTGTTGAGTTTAACTCCACAAAAATGGATGAATTATTTTAATAATAGTTTGATTAAATTTTAATTCAAATGTGGTTTGTATATTCTTCCCCACCCTTCTTTATCTTATTCCTTTCTTATTGCACTAAGTGTTATTGGAGCATGATCTCTATATCATGTCTCAAAACAAATGGTGCATAGATTGTTATTGACCGGCCTCAAAATAGGTGCGACTTCTACATAAGTCCACTTATGATTGCTTAACATAGCGCTAAATTTTGTCTCGATTCGAATAAATGATCATTCATGGCCCAATCCTATGTTTGCAAGCCCAAGTATGTTAATTTGATCTCTTTGATCCAATAATCTTGAGATTCATTGTGTGGAGGCTTTGGTTCTACCAATCCTCTAATGGATCTACAACACTTTTGGTCAACGCGGATCACTTAAACATTGTTGATCAATGAATGGTACTTTTGAGGATTCCAAATGGATGATATACTTGACAAAAAGTAAATACAACTTGTTGTGTGGAGGCTTTGGTTCTACCAATCCTCTAATGAGTTCCAAATGCAAGTATCAAGATGGTCATTCAACTAACCACTAATTACTAAATTCTTTTTACTTTATGCTTTTATTTTTATGCTTTATGTACCATTTACTTTAAGCATTACATTTCATGTCATTTTTATTTTGCTTACTTGAGCCTTTTCTTTTATCTTCTAAGACACCTAATAATCAACATGAACCATAAAAACCTTTAATATTACTTGGACTATTTCGATACTATCCTTGGCATTATGGAGCATTTGACTTCTTGGACTTAAGATTAGAGACCTTGGCCTATGTTAGAGACCTTGTGATCTTAATTGATATTTTGTCTGGAGTTCTTGAGGTTTATCTCAAGACATTGGGTTGTTTGTTTATTTTGTACAGGTTATTATGATTACATTATTTGTTTGTAATCTGGAATTCACCCGTATACAGCTGTTACTCTGCCCAATTTTTGTGAAGACTTAATACACTTGAAGTCTGTTTCTTCAAGAGGTCTAAGTATCTTTGCTTGCTTAGTTTCAATCCAAAGAATGAGAATTCTATCTTGACTCATAATGTCAAGTATTGACTTCTTGTTGGTTAGATGGTTCCTATCCCTAGCTTTTATCTTATGCTTTAGGATAGTCTCTTCTTCTCCTCCCATCTTCTTAAATTTCAAAAATCTTCTTCCTCCTTTAGAAAATTCTTCTTATTTTTAAACTTGAACCAGTCCACGCATTTTCAAAACATTTTTATAAATAAACTTCAATTAACTTAATAATACCTTGACATTTTGTGAGAAGACTAAAAGTCAATCAATCTCATTTCAAACCATTTTGCCACTTTGGATTTTTATTTTAAAACTTTCTCAAAAGATTAAACTCTTGTTAATCCTTTTAGTGATGCAAACAACTATACTTCTACAATATGTAGTGAAGAGAGATATTTTCCACTTGGGTGTTGAGTGAGGCATTGTTGATTTTAAATACAAGCCATATCCTCCACTTTGAGATGATGCAAATTCTTCTTTCTCATGATTGTGGGTAGTAAGTATGTTTTTCCACACGGACAATGACGGTGACGTCTTATCTCTTAAAATCAACCAATGCACTTATGTTTTAAAATACTTTAAAAGAGGAACTACATGTTCCCTGATCCCCTATTGCATGAAAGGTGGTACGTAGGCACTAAAGGTTCACAACAGCGGCGGGTGCAAAAACCATAAAAATATATTTCTTTTCTCACCTCCACCGTCCATTTTTATACAATGTTTTATAGCCAAAATATACAGATTTTACAAAGAGGTTCCTACGGAGTACCGCAGATGTTTAATGTGATAATACCTTCCCTTTTCATAACCAACCCCCTTACCTTGAATCTTTCCCCCTCTTTTTTGGGTTACTCGCTCTTTTCCCATTCCTTTGGAAACAATAAAGCGTGGTGGCGATTTTTATTTTGATCTGTATAAGTCTAGCCAATCCAATGGCTTAGTCTTAAAAATTTATACCGCTACACCATGAGGTGAAAACATACCTTGAAGCACAAGAGTACCCTGAAGGAGCATCCATTAATGATAGAAAGTTCTTACGAAGATTTTCATCCAAATTCTTCCTAAGTAATGGAATTTTGTACAAACGCAACCATGACTCTACTCTACTCCGATATATGGACAAGAAGGAGGCAGAGGAAATTATGAAAGACATGCATGATGTTCTCTTTGGGACTCACTCTAGTGGACATACTATGGCCAAGAAAATCCTGCGAGCTGGTTACTATTGGTCAACAATGGAGACTGATTGCCATCACCACTCAAGAAATTGCCACAAATGTCAAATTTATGCTGACAAGGTCCATATGCCTCCTATTCTTATGAACGTCATAACCGCTCCATGGCCATTTGAAATGTAGGGCATTGACATGATTGGAGAGATCAAACCCACTACTTTCAATGGACATCGCTTCATTCTTGTCGCTATCGATTATTTCACTAAATGGGTCGAAGCTGCCTCATTTGCCTCAGTCACAAAGAAGATGGTAGCCAGATTCATCAAACATAACCTCATCTGCTGTTATGGTATCCCCAAAAGGATCATCACTGACAATGGGACTAACCTCAATAATGCTATGATTACAGAACTTTGCACTCAGTTCAAAATCAAGCATAAAAATTCTTCTCCTTATAGACCTAAAATGAATAGTGAAGTGGAAGAGGCCAACAAAAACATTAAGAAGATTGTGAAAAAGCTAAAGCTGAGGACCGTAGAATACCTAACCCATCTTGGCCTTTTAGGTGTAGTGCGAAAGCTATGACGGAGTAATCCAGAAATAGTTGTCACGGGATACTACGCTCAGATGAGTTTTTCTTGAGAATATTACTAATTACCGATTTAATCAGGAAGTTGGTAATATCCGAAGGAAGGATGTAGACTCTGGGAACCTTTAGAACCTTGTTCGTTAGGTGATAACTTTTATACCAACGCCTTATGGGTAGTACCTTTGACTTCATGCTCGTGACGTTGAACCTATGAACCCTATATGTGTGATCTTGTGTGTGATTGTTGCATCATGCATCCATGCACTCATAAGCATCTTTTGAATAAATTTTATTTCGAGGGACTTAAAAGTTGACCATTTGTGAATATCTCAGGTACTTTTTAACCATGGATTCTGGAGAGAAAAAAGACCGAGAAGTACAGTTTCAAGGATCCCAAGATAGATGAGTTGATCAGTCTAACTTCCGAGAATGAGTGTTTTGCAGATTTTCGGAAGAAGTATGGATCCATCATTCCTCTTATGAAGCTTAGGGTGAAGGAGGGTATTCTCTCGACCTTGGTCCAGTTATATGATCTGATGTATCATTGCTTTACTTTCCCCGACTATCAGTTGATGCCTACACTAGAGGAATATTCTTATCTGCTGGATTTACCTGTTACTGATCGTGTTCCTTTTACTGGTTTGGAGGGTGAGCCAAAACCACATGAGATTACTTCTTTGATCCATCTGGGGAAGTCTGAGGTGGAAGCCCATGTGACTACTAAAGGAGGGATTAGAGGATTACCAGCCCAGTTCTTATTGGAGAAAGCTTGTTACTTTGCCAGGATGAAGAGTACAGTCGCTTTTGAGGGCATCTTTGCTTTACTTGCTTACGGGTTGTTTTTATTTCCTAATGTAGACAAGTTTGTTGACGTTAATGCTATCAGGATCTTCATGATTGGAAATCCAGTTCCTACATTGGTGGGTGATTCTTATTACTCTATTCATCTTTGGAATTCTTATCATGGGGGGATGATTATCTGTTGCACGCCTTTGTTGTACCGGTGGTTTATCTCTCATATGCCTCAGTCTGATGCTTTCTGGGATGTCAGGAAGGAACCCCGTTGGGCTCCTAAGATCGTGGCACTTACTCACTCGGATATTGATTGGTATCATCGAGCTTACCAGGATATAGAGATTGTTGACAATTGTGGTAGTTTCCCCAATGTACCTTTTCTTGGTACAAAGGGAGGAATTAACTATAACCCTGTTCTTGCATGATGACAGCTCGATTATCCGATGAGGGATAAACTAAATAATATTCATTTGAGTAGTTTCTTCATGAAGGAGGGAGAAGACCATAAGGAAGCTAGGGAGCCGATTGCGGAGGCCTAGCGTCACATTCATAAGAAGAGTAGGAAAGACTTGGGACCTAGGAGGGATGTTTCTTTGGAACCATATCTTCAGCGGGTCCAAACGAGAGTTATTCAGTTAAAGATGTTGTATTCTTGGGAAGCATCTATGCCTGATTTGTTTGTGAAAACCACTCCTTCCTTATTGGATGATATAGAAGAGCTACAACTTGCTTTGGTCAGGATGCAGCAGGAAAAGGATGCTTGGAAGAATAAGTGCCAAACTTTAGAGATTTCCTATAGAACAGACTTGAAGGAGAAAGACGACTTCATTGAGATTCTTGAGAGTCGGGCTGTAGAAATGATGGAGAGGCAAGGGGATTTATTTTCTCCTAAGCCTCAGTCAGATTCTAGTTGCTCACATCCTGATTTAGGTGATTGGAAGAAGGTTGCCACCAGATATGCGGAAGAGAACCAGGGGTTGAAGGCTCATATTTCCAGGCTTACAGGAAAGCGCCATCGTATAGAGTGATCTCCAACAGCTTTACTTCTCAGGGTTTTAGACTTCATTTTCATCTTGTACTTGGGATTATTGAGACTTGCAACATATTTTGAAGTTAATATAATAAAAAATTTCAGTATTTTAAATGCGTTATTACTTTGATATTTGCAATGTGTCTATAAATCTTTAAGTCCCTTGAAATATTAATAATAAAACAAATCATACGCATTGCATATCATGCATCATATTACACATGTTTCTTGCATTTGTTATGCATATCCAGGTGTCTTACCAAGCTTCTTTACTTTGTTCATCAACTTGTCTCACCACTATAATACTCGAGCTAATTTCAGAAGGAAGATGGACAACTTAGAACAAGAGAACCTCGAGCTACGCAAGGAGGTTTCTGCTTTGAAGGTCGGGATGGCCAATCTTACTGCTCTGATGGAATTTCTGGTGGTTGCTTAGAATCAGCCACTGAGTGTTCAACCTCAACCGACAAGGGCTACTGCTGAAGCTCTGAATGTCGATGTGTCTGCTACCCTAGTTGTTGTTCAGAATCGCATGCTTCAAGGTTATCCATGGGGAATGCCAGAGAATTTTACACCCGAAGGTTTCAATCTTGGTCCTCAAGAAGCTCCAGTTGTTCAGACTACTGCTACTCATGCACCTCCTATGGTGCATGCTTCTCATGATGCACCTCCTTCGGTGAATTTGGTTCCATTTGTTAATGATGATGTGTGTCGTCCTTTTCCTCCACCAAGTGAAGACTTGGGTCTTTATGACGGAATGGATGATTTTCAAGAGCAGTTTGACAAGATGTAGAGGGAGATGAAGGCCCTCGTGGGAAAAGAGTTATTCGGGCAAAATGTGAATGAATTGTGCTTGGTCCCGAATGTTAAGATACCTGCAAAGTTTAAGGTCCTGGCGTTCGAGAAGTACAAGGGCAACACTTGCCCTCGTGCGCATCTGGTGATGTATGTAATAAGAATGTCTACCCATACCGATGATCAGCGTCTGCTGATTCACTTTTTCATGATAGTTTGACCGGTGCGGCGCTGAAGTGATATATGAGTTTGGATAGTGTCAATATCCATACTTTCAACGACTTGGGAGAAGCATTTATCAGACAATACAAATACAATGTGGGCATGGCACCTGACCGTGATCAACTCAGGGCCATGGTTCAAAAAGACAGGGAATCATTCAAAGAATATGCACAGAGATGGCGTGAGGTGGCCACCCAATTGATTCCTCCCATGGAAGAGAAGGAGATGACTAATATTTTATTGAATACTCTGGGTGTTTTCTACTACGAGAGGATGGTAGCGAGTGCGCCAAGTGACTTTACTGAAATGGTAGGCATGGGCATCCGTTTAGAAGAGGCTGTAAGAGAGGTTCATTTAACAAAGAGTGAAGGATCTGGAGGTGCAAAGAAGCCATCTTATGGGTTTACCAAGAATAAGGAAGGGGATACAAATGCTTTTATGCAAGAGAGGAGGGTTAATCCTCCCAGAAGAAATTATCAGTATCATTAGCAAGTCGCCTCAGTTACTCCAATTGTTAGTATAGCTCCAACCACCGTTGCTTATCAGAGACCATCCCAACAGGGGAATCAAGGGTATAATCATAGAAGGGAGAGTTATGACTCTATTCCTATGAGTTATACAGAGTTACTATCGACATTTATTCAGAAGAAGTTAGTTCAGACCTGACCACCTCCCGTTGTACCATCACCATTTCCTTGGTATTACAAAGCAGACCAACATGTGCTTTTCATCAGGGAACACCAGGGTATAATGTTGAGAATTGCTATCCTTTGAAGACTGAGGTGCAGAAGTTGGTGAAGTCTGGTATTCTATATTTCAAGGATGTGGGCCCTAATGTGAAAGAAAATCCTCTACCCAAGCATGGAGGAGCGAATGATGTAAACATGGTGGCTGGTTGTCCAGGCGACTTACAGATTTTTTATATTCATCTGGTTAGAGGAGATTTGGTGAAAATGCATGCAGACCTCTGTGAATTTAGCTACTATATGTATGACCATTTCGGTTGTGTTATTTGCAGTACATACATACAGGGTTGCGATAAGATAAAGGCTGATTTGCAGGAGATGATGGATGAGGGCCTCATCCACATAATCAGGCCTAGGGTAGAGTATGAAGAGGAGGTGAACATGGTTTCTGGATGTCCTGGAGAGTTCATAATTTTTAATGTGGAGCACATGAATGAGGATCTTGTACAATTGCATGCTACTTTCTGCCACATGGCTGGTCAGGTGGAACATCAGTATGGATCTTGCCGAATTTGCTGCCTGGACTCCCGAGGATGTTCAATCGTGAGGAAAGGTGTTCAATTACTGTTGGATACTGGAACTATCAAGGTTACAGGTCAAAGGGATTATTACCATGAAGTTGATATGATTGAGTTTTGTTTGGCTGAAGAAGAGTTAGGCGATGAGTATGCCTCTACAGATGAGTTCTTCTCCTTGGATGAAGATTTGTTTTCCAGAGATGACTCCATAATGACTAATTGTATTGAAGAAGGGGTAAACATCATTGTACCTTGCTTTGGTGCACCCGCCCATTTTGAAGTCGAGTATCATAGCAAGCATGCTATTACTCCATTGGTGATTAGTTTGTCGGGTCCTGTCCCCTACAAGTCAGATAAGGTTGTACCCTACAAATATAACGCTACAATCTTAGAGGATGGTGTGGAAGTTCCCATCCAGCCAATCCCTAATATTGGAAATATTGTTGAGATTAGCAGAGTGACCCACAGTGGTCGTGTATTTGCACTAGTTATTCATGGAGATGTTAGTACTGGAAAGAAAAGTGTTGAAGATGTTAAACCCAAGAAGGTTACAGGTGAATCTAGTGGAGCTACGTTAGAGAAATAAGTGGATGATATTTTGAAGATAATCAAGATGAGCGGCTACATAATTGTAGATCAACTACTGCAGACTCCTTCAAAAATATCTATCTTGGATTTATTGATGAACTCCTCTTCTCACAGAGAATCTATGATGAGGGTATTGGACCAAGATTTTGTGGAAAGTGACATGCCTATAGACCAATTAAGCAGTGTAGTAGGGAACATTACATCATGTAATAACCTGAGTTTCTGCGACGATGAATTTCCAGATGAAGGAAGGAATCACAACCTGGCCCTCCACATCTCTATGAAGTGCAAGAATGATTCGCTATCCAATGTGCTGATTGATAATGGATCTGCATTGAATGTTATACCAAGGAGCACGCTTATGAAATTGAAATATCAAGGAACGCCCATGCGCCCGAGTGGCATTATTGTGAAAGCGTTTGATGGATCAAGGAAATCTGTTATTGGTGAAGTGGACTTGCCTATTCATATAGGCCCACATTTCTTTCAGATTACTTTCTAGGTCATGGATATTATACCCGCTTATAGCTGTTTGCTGGGACGGTCGTGGATACAAGAGGTAGGGGTTGTCACTTCGACTTTACACCAGAAGCTGAAGTTTGTACGTGAAGGAAAAGTGGTAATTATAAATGGAGAACAGGCATTATTGATATCTCATTTGTCCTCTTTCAGCATTGTTGAGGCGGATGACGCTGTTGTTGGAACCCAGTTCCAAGCCTTATCCATTGATAACATAAGAGGAAATAAGAATTCCATGGTTTCTCTTAAGGATGTGTGGCAAGTTGTGCGTAAGGGTCATAGTGAGGTATGGGGATAGATTGTGGATCCACCTGTAAACAAGAACAGAACTGGCTTGGGGTTCTCTTTGAAGAATGACAAAGGTAAGAGCATGAAGCTGAAGTCTGCTGCAGGCAAGTATCAAGACATCTTCTGTAGCGGGGGTTATCTTCAACCAACTATCTCCGGGATTAATGTCATTGTGGAAGATAAAGCAGAGCCAGAAATACTAAATTACGTGATGCACTGACTTGGGGTTCAGAACTAGATCACCATTGACGTTCCCTCTTGCATACATGTTTCAAAGTGATTTGTCTTGTTAATCTTTTTGAAAAGCTTTCACTCTGCCCAAGGTGGAAGTATTAATATTGTATGGGCTTATCTATTTGATGTGACTTTTAAAATCAATAATAAAAGTTGTGTTTGTTCCCCAAATTATGTCTTTATTTTCTGCTTTTTCTTGGAAAATGGTAATCAGAAAAACCTTTCAAAATAAATAAAAACTGAAATTCAATATGCATGATCACTTGTTATATGTTTCAGTTTCTAAAAACAATCACAAATCATATGTGCAAATTAATTAAAAAAACCTGTTGAATACAATGACCCTGCACCCTCTCCCAACTTTGGATGTCCTGTGTATGGGGCCGAAGAAGAAGACTATGATAAGATTCCAGAAGAGGTCTCACGGTTGCTTGAGCGTGAGGAGAATGCCATTCAGCCATATAAAGAGCCATTGGAAGTAATTAATTTGGGTTCAGAAGAAGATCTGTAAGAAGTCTAGATTAGATCATTGATGCATCCTGATGTGATGAGCAAGTTGATTGAGTTGTTGAAAGAGTATGTCGATATTTTTGCTTGGTCTTATCAAGATATGACTGGTCTAGATACAGATATTGTAGAGCACCGTTTTCCATTGAAGCCGGAGTGTTCGCCAATCAAACAAAAATTGCAATGAACTCACCCGGATATGGCAGTGAAGATCAAAGAAGAAGTTCTAAAGCAGATTAATGCCGGTTTTCTTGTGACATCAATGTACCCTTAATGGATTTCCAATATTGTCCCAGTACTGAAAAAAGACAGAAAAGTTCGCATGTGCGTAGATTACATAGATCTAAATAAAGTTAGTCCAAAAGATTATTTTCCATTGACATGTTAGTGGATAGCATAGCAAAATTCAAAGTATTCTCGTTCATGGACGTATTTTCCGGGTATAATCAAATAAGAATGGCTCCAGAGGACATGGAAAAAACAACGTTTATCACACCCTGGGGAATATTCTGTTATAGAGTGATGCCCTTCGGGTTGAAGAACGCTGGTGCAACGTACCATAGGGCTATGACAATCTTATTCCATGATCTGATGCACAAGGAAATAGAGGTATATGTTGATGATATGGTTGCTAAATCCCAGACTGAAGAAGGGCGTGTAGAAGATTTGTTGAAGTTGTTTCAGCGTTTGAGGAAATATTGTCTCTGCTTGAGGCAAATAAGTGTACATTCGGTGTTCAATCAGGGAAATTGTTGGGTTTCATTGTTAGCCAGAAAGGAATTGAAGTTGACCCTGACAAAGTCAAAGCAATTCAAGAGATGCCAGTGCCGAGAACTAAAAAGCAAGTCAGAGGGTTCCTCAGGCATTTAAATTATATTTCCATATTCATTTCTCACATGACTGCAACGTGTGAACCGATCTTTAAGTTGTTAAAGATAGATAAATGTTGTGTGTGGACAGATGACTTCCAAATGGCATTTTAAAGTATTAAAGAATATCTTCTTGAACCTCCTATCTTGCTCCCTCTTGTTGAAGGAAGATCGTTGATTATGTATCTGACAGTGTTAGATAAATCCATGGGTTGTATTCTGGGACAACAAGATGAAACAGGGAAGAAATAGTATGCCATTTATTATCTCAGTAAAAAGTTTACTGATTGTGAGTCGCGGTATTCCATGCTAGAAAAGACATGTTGTGTTCTGGCCTGGGCAGCAAAATGTCTGCGGCAGTATATGTTGAATTACACTACTTGGTTGATCTCCAAAATGGATCCAATCAAGTACATTTTTTAAAAACCTGCTCTTACTGGGAGAATTTCCCACTGGCAGATGTTGTTATCTGAATATGACATTGAATACCTCACTCAAAAAGCTATTAAAAGCAGTGTGTTGGTATATTAGCTTGCTCACCAACCAGTTGATGATCATCAGTCTGTGAAGTATGATTTTCCCAGTGAGGATGTGATGTTTCTGAAAGTTAAAGATTGTGATGAATCATTGCCTGAGGAAGGTCCTGATCCTGGATCTCGTTGGAGTATGATATTTGATGGAGTTGTGAATGCTTAAGGTAAAGGAATTGGTGTTGTGATTGTCACTCCACATGGATCGCACATTCCTTTTACTATAAGGTTGACATTTGATTGTACTAATAATATGGCAGAATATGAGGCTTTCATCATGGGTCTCGAGGAAGCTATTGATCTCAGAATTAAAATTCTAGATGTGTATGGTGATTCAGCTTTGGTAATAAATCAGATTAAAGGAGAGTGGGATATTGTCACCCCTGCTTGATCCCTTATAAAGATTATGCTAGAATATTGTTACTGTTGTACCCCAAAATTTTCCCTCTCATTTATTAAGATTTTCTCACAAGGTCTCTTTGACTCAAGACTGGATTAGGGTTTGACCAGCTCAAGACCTCTCATCAGACACTGATCACCCAAAATTAGGGTTTGAGTTTTCCCAAGGATTTTTGGGCTATCAATCCTTCATATGACTTTAAAGGATCATTATGGACCCTTAAGATTACTCATTACAAGTTCCAAGCTTTAAACCACATTTTTTATTAGTCAATTGGACAGTTGACCTAAAAATCAGTTGTATTGGGAAAAAAGTCAACTATGGCCAATTTGCAGTAAAACTTCATAATTTTTTATCCATTTCAATATTCTAGACTCATATGTATCATTTGATCAAGTTTGGACCACAATTCCTCAAGAAATTTGATCAAATCATCAAAAGGGCAAAATGGTCAAAATCAGGGTTTTGATTGAGGAAGGGCAATTTCTGATTTTTGACCTGGAAAATGACCAATTGATTTGAATCATGGTTTCAAGGGTTCAATTGCATCATTTTGACTTAATGACATGGTTCAAAACATTGCAATTTCATTGGATTGACAGATCAAATTTGCAGTCAACTAATCAAAAGTCAACTGTATACTGAAAAGTCAAACTTTGACTTTTTGGTCAAAATCAAATACCAAGGATCACAATTCATCAAAACATGTCAAAATATGAAACTTGTTCATAAAGGAATCAAAGATTGAAGATTTGGTTTTGAAATTTGAATTTTTCTTAAACTTAGAAATTTTTCTAAGTATAGAAAATTTCTTATTTTTTCTCAACTTTAAGCCAATTTTCCACCATGATACAAGATGATTCAAAGAAAGTTCCCAACATGAAAGTTGTAGACATCCATGAAATCTACAACTTTTCTTCACACTTTTTTCCCTAAAGATGCTTGGATCTCAAGATATAATTTTATGAATACATGCCCATGAACTAAAATAACTTAGTGACATTTTGCCCTAATTTAGGCAGGTTTTTGACCCAACTTCATGGCAATTTTTCACCTAGTTCCAAGAGGAATCTTGAAATTCATTTCAAATATGAGTTATAAAGCACATTGCAAGCTTTACAAAATGTCCAAGTACTCCTTGAGATCATTTTTGAGTAGAGAGAATCGAAGAGATGAAGTTGGCAATTTCTCACTTTGAATTCAAGCCATTTCATGAAGAACAAAATTCAAATCCTCAAACATGTTGTACAATCTTCACTTTTCAGGCCTCAAACTCATTTGTCACTCCACCATTAATGGATTGCATAAGATTTCATTCCCTAAATCCAAGCATTCAATGCATTGTACAAGAAAATAACCATTTATGGAAGAAAGACAACATTGCCATTTTGGAAAAGCATGCTTTATGCATTTTTTTCATTTCTTGAGCCTTGGACTTGTTCTTTCTGCACAAACCAAGCCTCTAAGCCTGAAAAAAACATGTTTAAAGCTTCACACTACCCTACAAGATTAGAACCATGCATTAAGAAGTCATTTCTCACACTTGCTTCAAAAACAAGAAATGTAGCAAGACATGTGATCTTGTACTTCTGAGCAAGCACAAGTCCTCCAATCTTTTGCTCTATATAAATCCATTACTTTGTAATTAAAAGGACGAATTCCCAAGCCTTGAAACACCCTAAAATCAGAAATTGCATACCAAGCTTCCAAACTTGCCATTTCTGACTTGTGAATTGAATCTTCCATTCCACTCGTGCGTTTTCAGGCCTTTTGCTTCCCTAAGCTTCCTTACCTTACAAGAAAACAATCCCACACCCTGAAACATCACTGTAACTCCATCTTCCCCATTGTTGAACTTCAAAAACAGAGTAACACAGGTGGACTTCTAGAGATCATTCCAGCCACCCTCAAGACAAGCTAAGCATTGCATTAGCTTCCTAGAGGTTCAAGGAAGCTAACCTGATCATCACAGCATCCTAAAGCAGGCTCATTTCCAAAACACGATTTCCATTTTCAAGGTGAGTTTTCTGTTTTTCCAACTCTTGATACAGGCATAGTTAGCTTTCCATTTGTGAATATACAATGTAGACATCATTGCTACGAAGCTGTACATATCCATATCTTATATTTATTTGGCCTGAGTTGGGAGAATTTTGTGTTTGAAGTTTCTGAAAAAATTAGGTTAAGAATTAGGGCCATTAAAATTCTCTTTAGTCTTGGACTTATAGTTTTAGTTATGCACATGGTTAGAATCCTGAGATAAAATGCTATAACATTCATGTTATCAATTTCCATTTTTATTGAGAGATGAAAGAGTTACAGGAGATCCGGTTAGCTAGAGGAAGAAGACGAAGTACAGGGCGAAGGAAGCTTTTTGTGTTATGTTTTTCTTGTTTCAAATAAACTAACGGATGTACAGTCACCCCAGTGGAAAAGTAGCGCGCTGGAAATGCCCAGGTCATGGGTTCGAACCTTGGCACTACCTTTTACGTTTTTCTCATTTTTTCAGTTTCAGTTTTGGCAGTATGGGCTTGGTTCTTGGGCCTTCTATTTTTTTTAACACACTACTCCATGTTTGCTTGCAGCACCCCTGACCCAATCTTTTTATTATTTGTTTTATTTTCATATTTGTTTTATTAAAGTATTTTCTTTAACACATAAAAATCATAAAAAATATAAATATGATAAATATTGCATTTTTATTTTATTTTCTTTTATTTTCACATAAAAAAAATATATTTTATTCTAAAAATATACTAACTATCTTCCTTGAATAAATTTGTAAAAAATAAATTAAACTTAGATATATTCTTATCTTTTATATATATATATATATATATATATATATATATATATATATATATATATATATATATATATATATATATATATATATATATATATATATATATATATATATATATATATATATATATATATATATATATATATATATATATATATATATATATATATATATATATATCATTGCATATTTAAATTATATTGTGTATTATTTATTCAAGTACTTGTACAAATTCGATTTGGTTGTAATAGCTTAATTAGATTTACATTATTGCAAATCCCCATTCATAATTTGTATTCCCCCCCCCCCCCCCTCCCATAAAATGTTGTAATAGCGTAGTAATCTTTAAATTACGCAATTTACCGCTTTTACATACCATGCTAGTAATTAGGGTTTGAATGGCAAGACAAAAACAAATCAAATAGAAAACATTAAATCCAAGACAAAATCAAAGCATGAAAATAACACACTTGCACACAAGCATCCTTAGGGTTTTTCCACTTGGTTGCCTTATACAAAAATAGCCATATTACGCATACGAAGTATCTTGGCAAAACAAACAAATATAAGATCATAATCCCTTAATGACGTTATTCAAAGTTGCCTTACAAGATGATCTTGGTCCCTCAAAAATGCTAAGATACTTTGAAAATTTGCTAATCATGGCTATACGATGACCCATGCCCGTCCCCGTTTACATCCAAAGATAGGGTTGCTTACCAAATCAATGGTAAGACAACAATGTCAAAGGAATAGAAAATGCACAAGAAAGACATTTGAGTAGGTAGATTACTTCTAGTTACTTGCTTCATTTTCAAACAACTATCCTTGCTATTTTCAAAACAAACATATACATTTTCAAACATTGAAACATTTTCAAAAAGACAAACATCTTTGTATACATTCTTACGAACGAGAATCATTACAAAGATTGCCTAAACAAAGGCCTCTTTTACAAAATACTTTCAAAAACACACCAAACACAATTTCAAACAACAAAAGCAAGTGATCTAGCAAGTAACTAAGAGCCCATGGAAAACCATGGATGAAAAGGGTGCTAATACCTTCCCTTTTCATAATCTACCCCCCGAACTCAAGAAACAATCTCAAAGGTCTTTCCTATACTTTTTCACCTTTCCTTTTGGATAAAAGAAAAGTCGGTGGTGACTCTTGCTAACTGCAACATTTGCGATAAAATACAAAACCCTCAAGTCAGTTCTCTCACTGCATCACAGTTATCCTTCTTTAATAAAGTTGTATTCCATCACATTCCTAGAGATGAAAATCAAATGGCGGATGCTCTGGCTTCTATGTATCAAGTGAATACTTGGAATGATATACCTCGAATTATGGTTTGGCGACTAGATAGACCCGCTCATGTGTTTACAATAGAAGAGGTAGCATATGAGAAACCTTGGTATTATGATATCAAGCATTTTCTCCAAACTCAGGAATACATGATTGGTGCATTGAATAAAGATAGAAAGACATTGAGAAGATTGGCTAGCAGCTTCTTCCTCAGTGAAAATGTGTTGTACAAGAGAAATTATGGCATGGTATTGCTCAGATACATGGATAGACATGAAGCAGACATATTGATGCATGAGGTTCATGAAGGCTCATTTGGCACACATGCCAATGGACATTCGATGGCTAAAAAGATGCTAAGGGAAGGTTATTATTGGATGACAATGGAATTTAACTGTTACAAATTTGCAAAGAAGTGTCATAAATTCCAGATTTATGCGGACAAGGGTCATGTGCCTCCGACACTTCTCAATGTGATCTCTTCCCCATGGCCTTTCTCTATGTGGGGTATTGATATGATTGGGATGATAGAACCCAAAGCTTCGAATGGACACCGTTTCATCTTGGTAGCAATTGATTACTTCACCAAATGGGTGGAAGCTACTTCATATGCTAACATCACCAAGCAGGTGGTTATGCGCTTCATTAAGAATAATCTCATATGTCGGTATGGTGTGCCGAGCAGAGTTATCACTGATAATGGCTCGAATCTGAACAACAAGATGATGAAAGAACTTTGTGAGGAATTCAAGATTGTGCATCACAATTCATCTCCGTACAGGCCAGAGATGAATGGGGTTGTTGAAGCTGCTAATAAGAATATTAAGAAGATTATCTAGAAGATGGTTGTTACTTATAAGGATTGGCATGAAATGCTCCCTTTTTCTTTGCATGGTTATCGGACATCTGTCCGCACTTAAACAGGAGCAACCTTGTTCTCCCTTGTGTATGGAATGGAAGCAGTACTCCCAATTGAGGTTGAGATTCCCTATTTGCATGTGATAATGGAAACCAAGTTGTCAGAGGCTGAATGGGTCCAGAACAAGTTTGACCAATAGAATTTGATTGAACAGAAGAGAATGACGACTTTATGTTATGGGCAGTTATATCAGAAGAGAATGAAGAAAGCTTTTGATAAGAAGGTCAAACCTCATGAATTCAAAGAAGGCGACCTCGTGCTCAGGAAGATCATGTCTTTTAACGTTGATTCTGGGGGCATGTGGACTCCCAATTTTGAAGGCCCATATGTTTTCAAGAAAGCCTACTCTTGCGGTGCATTAATTCTTGAAACTATGGATGGCGAGGAGTTCCCACGTCCCATGAATGTTGATGCAGTCAAGAAATACTTCGCCTAAAGAAATAAAAGAACAGCTCGCTAAGTTGAAAACCCGAAAGGGCGGCTTAGGAAAAAAAGAGCATCTCGGTAGGCCGAAAACCCGAAAGGGAGGTCTAGGCAAAAATTAGAGACATAAACAGAATAAAATTTCCCGCTAAGTTGAAAACCCGCAAGGGCAGCTTAGGCAAAAATTAGGGACTTTCTTGGCAAGTAACTACATAAAACAAGACTTGACCGTTGAAGCAATAATCTTCTTGAATCCTTACCATACTTCAACGGAAGCTGCTGCTCAGGATTTCAAAAGTTGTTAGAGGGGATAGTGGTCATTGTATCTCAATGTATCTTTTCCATTACATATTACCATTTTCCGAACTTTGTAATCATCCATGGAGTCTCGCCATTCACAGACTAGCATTCTAATAATGAAATTTGAGCTTTTGCCCAATTATTTGTAGTTCTTATTTTATTTAGCTTGCAAAGACTCCATTTATTATTGATAATAATTTTCAAAGCGAAAAGATTAAATAACAAAATTGATCTTCAAAAAGAATTTACAATTTGCTTTTACTTTAAAATTTGTGATACAAGAGAAAAACAAAAGTGGTGATCCCAAGAATGGACGAACTCCAGTTGTTTTGAGAATTTTTGTTTCCCGAGGAAGATTTTCTCAGGATGTTTTCGCCGTATTGGGTTTGTGACTCCAGTGTCCCTAGTCAAGTTTTGGTTCATTTTTATTCTTTTATGAGTTTGCATGATATGAAGACTCAATCCAAGATTTCTCCAGTAAAGGTTTCGCTTGTTTGATAGAAGTTCTTTCTTCCCAGAGAAGTTGGTACAATAATTACTCTCGGAGAACACGTGTTTTCGGTTTCTCCAGTGAAGAACGTATATTGGTTATCCCTTTGAGAATATGGTGTTGACCTCCCCAATGAAGTCAGCACGAAATCCCCAGTTAATGTCTCGATGATGGAGCATCATATGCTTTAGCAAAGTTTGTATGTTTTTTCCTCCTTCAAGATGGGCATGAATTCCCCAGTGAATGTTTTGATGATTTGGTGTCCATCTGGTTTACTTGAAATTGATTTTTTAATCCCCAGTAGAAGCATTACATTTGAAAATATTTGTTTCCTTGTTGAAGTTTGAGTTTTATTCCCTGGTAAAGCCTGGGGAAGGATGTTATATCTCTGTATCTGTATTGTTTTGTCGCTATGTTTTGTTTACTTTCGGATTACATTTCTCCCCAGTGAAGTTAAGCCATGCAGTAGGATTTTGTTTCCTCAGTTGGCGCTTACTTTTTCTTATGGAATGTTCATCTTGGATGCGATTTAGCCAAGGTTTGTTTATGCCCGAGTTGGTTTTGCCTGGTTACTCCCAGTGTTATATGTCTATTTTGTCAGTATATGCACGATAACACTCATACATTCATACTAACATCATGCATAGTTAAAATTTGGCAAATAATTGCTCATTCACATTCGTTATTATTTTGTGGACGTATTGCCCTATTTTGCAGAGTTGTGTTATCCTCTCTCCAATAGAGTGTCAGTCATAAGCAGAAAGTGTATGTTCTTTCAATTTCCCCATTGAATTATCCCTCGTGGAATATTTTTTGCTTTAGCCTTCCTGCACATCTCCTCAACTGGATGATTTGGGTTTCCTTCTTGAGTTCATTTCTCAGATAATTTATTTTGGTAGACTATTTTACTCCAGTTTATTTCTGGATCGAATCTTTGTTTCCCATCAATATTGTTACTTTAGACGTCTGAAAGCTTTGAGTTTTGGTTTGAGGATGTGCATTTATTTTGCACGAGAGGACCTTTATCTCCTCAGCAGGAATATATTGGCCTTTCCCCAGGAAGTCATATTGCCTTCCCCAGAAAGTCATTTTTACAATCCTTCCCATAACACCAAGTAGCAGGTCTCTTTATTTGAGCAACTTGTACTTCCCCGTAAAAGTCTACGTAACTTTTTTTGCTATCTTCTCTATGAGTGGGTAGTTTGTAGTCCGTTGTCAAATTACACCAGTGGATGGCAAGACTTTCAATATCGCAGAGACAGTTCATTGTGAAATCTTTGCAAGTGGTAGTCTATTTATTTGAGACAGCTTATATATTACCCTTTCCAGGCAGAATGCCTTGGTTAAAGAAGAAGTTGAGACCCAGTCTAGGTGAAACGCCGAGATTTTTAAAAAACTTGTTATCTTTTTTCTACCCTCACTGAACGTTAGTAGTTCATCGTCAGTGAACGGCGATGCTATGATATATTCTCTTTCTACCTTCAGTGAAAGTTGGTAGGTCACCTTCAGTGAAAGTTGGTACTTGTTATCTTTTTGCTACCCTCAGTGAATATTGGTAGTTCATCGTCAGTGAACGGTGATACTATGATATATTCTCTTTCTACCTTCAGTGAAATTTGGTAGGTCACTTTCAGTGAAAGTTGGTGCTTGTTATCTTTTTGCTACCTTCAGTGAACGTTGGTAGTTCATCTTCAGTGAATGGCGATGCTATGATATATTCTCTTTCTACCTTCATTGAAAGTTGGTAGGTCACCTTCAGTGAAAGTTGGTGCTTGTTATCTTTTTGCTACCCTCAGTGAATGTTGGTAGTTCATCATCAGTGAACGGCGGTGTTATGATATATTCTCTTTCTATCTTCAATGAAAGTTGGTAGGTCACCTTCTGTGAAAGTTGGTGCTTGTTGTCTTTTTGCTACCCTTAGTGAACGTTGGTAGTTCATCGTCAGTGAACAGTGATGCTATGATATATTCTCTTTCTACCTTCAGTGAAAGTTGGTAGGTCACTTCAGTGAAAGTTGGTGCTTGTTATCTTTTTGCTACCCTCAGTGAACGTTGGTAGTTCATCATCGGTGAACGGTGGTGCTATGATATATTCTCTTTCTACCTTCATTGAAAGTTGGTAGGTCACCTTCAGTAAAATTTGGTGGTTCATCGTCAATGAACGTCGATAATTTTTATTTTCTCTACCTTCAGTGAACGTTGGTATCTCACCGTCGGTAAACATCGATGTTGCTATTTCTTTCCTCTTTCTACCTTCAGTGAATGTTGGTAGTTTCACTTTCAGTAAAAGTTGGTGTATCCTTTTACTTTCTATCATCCTCTATAAGTCAGGTCTTTTAATCCACCAGTGATTTATTTTCCTGGTCGGGTTTCTCTTTTGTTTCTTTATTTCCTTTGTTACATCCCCAGTGGTGTTTTGCGTCTCTTTGATTTTGTTCATGCGCATTCATGCTCATAAGCATTGCATGGCATCTTGGGGCAAAAATAGGGTTGGTTTTATATTTAAGTATCTTCGATCATGTCGGCACGAAGATTTTTACCCTTTGTATCTATGGATAGAAGAAACTTAAATAAGGTCAGCTGTTGTACCCCAATTTTTGCCCCTAAGATCCCTTCATCATACCATATTGATTCAATCATAACAAGATCACATTAGGGTTTTTGGTTCTCCTACCTATCTTTAGCTTTGCTCTTTGAGGAATCACCAAGAACCTTGACTTGTTTTCTTTTTTGATCATGAATATTTTGTCTTGATTTTACTTTTAATTAATAAAATTTAATGTTGGTTTGTCTTACTTGTTACTAATGTAGGTAAAGGCAATGAGGTTTAGCAAGTTGCTCCATGGGTTCATAAGTTTATTTCCATGCCCTAGGAAATAATGCTTGAGAAGTCCAAACCTTAACATTGAATTTGTTTTGGAAGGGATGGCATGGCAAGGTTATTTTGGTTCACTACATTTCCAAGATATCAAGATTGATTCAAAGGTGCAAGGGATTGATTGAAGAAGTTGTCATGGTTGGACAAAGTCTTATTCCCATTGATCACCAGTGCATATTTCTCTCAATTATCAAGATATGGAAGTGGTTTTGGTAGCTATGAGTTCTCATTTTCATCCTCAACAACTTCTATTTTCAAAGCAATGGTTTTGGTACAAGAAGGTAGGTCAAAATTGTCAAAGTTCCTCAAAGAATTTTCTTGGTCTAGGAGCTAGGGTTTTGAACTTCAAAGAAGTACATATTTCTCATATTTTGTTATTTTTGAGTGATTCCAAATACATCCTTATCTTCAAAGGGTTATTAACAAATCACTTCAAAAGTTTCAAGGAGTTTTCATGTGGAAGAAACTTGATGATGAAGAAAGATTACAAGTCCTCCATATGAACCCCCAATTTCTTATGTGTGACTTCAAATGATCATAACTTGGTCAATTTTTAACACCTTGATCACACTCTTTTTCCATAATGATCTTGAGGATGTGAAATTTATTCCTTCTTTTATATGCAAAGTGAGAAAATGGATGGAAGATACCTTAAGGATACAAAAGATTATAGGTCATTACATGATTTGTTGCCAACTTCAACAATTCATAACTCTCTCAATTTTTGTATATTTTGAATGGTTCAAGTTTCAAAATGTCATTCAAGAGGTCTATTTCATGCCATCTTTTTTGGTCAAGAGCAAATTCTAAGTAGAAGGCCATGTTTGGATGCAAAACGTTATAGGTCACTTTTGAAGAAAAATTTGAAATATTTCTAAGTATGGAAAGTCAACCCTTTTTCCCCATTTTTTACTCAATGGAACTTTTAGCTCAAGCATCCATTTAACTCCATTCTTTTTCCATTGCAAAGCTTGTAACCTCATCTTTCTAAAGCATCAAGAATCATGTCCTAAGACCCCTTGAGTTTAAAATGCCATTGATTTGAACTTGGTAACTTGGAACTGGATTTTCTTCAAAAGTCAGAATTTGAAATCATTGGTTTAGCTTCTAAACACTTTATTTTTGTGCGTTTTTGCCTCTAAACATGTTTAGTGAACTTCCAGAAGTGATTAGCAGAACAAAACGCGTGTTTTGGATGAGTTTTGATCAAATTAGAAGTCGCACTTTTCTTGTTTGCAACTTCACACGATTTCCCTCCAAACTTCATCATTTCACACGCTTGGACATTCCATTTGATTCCCTATAAATAGAGGGTCATCCCTCATTCATTTTATTAAGCTTGGATAGCCATAATTACCCTGCCAAACTTGTCTATAACTCAAATTTCTGCAACTTCGAAATTTCTGCAAACTTGATCCAGTGCTTTATTCACTAATGACCATGATATGCACAACGTGCCAGATCCCTTGGATTTGATTACTAACGCGTTTTGACTTTCATCCAACGGTTCACATATTTTTTACTTTATTTTTCTTTTCTGATTTTTATATTTAATTGTTTTAAATTTCAAAAAATCATAGAAAATTCATTTTTAGACCAAAAAATCTGAAAAAAATTATGAAAAATATTTTTGATTTTTCTCTTTCTGATTCTTATTTTTTCACAATTTTATTTTGTGTGTTGATATTTTTTTATAAATTTTAACTTTATTTGAATTGTTTTAAATGTTTAAAAATACTTTCATGCATTTTTAAATTCTGAAAAAATTATAGAATGATCCAATGATATTGTGACAAATATTGGTGACCTCATTCATTTTTTATTTCTGACTTTGGTATTTCTTATCATTTTTTATTCATTTTTTTCAATTTAAAAAATAGTTTCTGACTTTAAAAAATTACATAAATTTTATAAAATAATTTTAGTTCATTTCTGATTTTTCTATGGTCTTACCTAATATTTCTTGATTAATTTGAACATAGTTTCCTTTTTCTCTATTATTTTCACTTTTTGATCATTTTTAAACCCTAATTCTTTTATTTTAAAAAATACAATTTATTTTTTTTATATTTTCTGGCTGATCTTGGGTTGAATTTTTTATCATGAACTTTATTAACATCATTGGCTCCATGGTGTTGAGTCTAACTCCACAAAAATGGATGAATGATTTTAATAATAGTTTGATTAAATTTTAATTCAAATGTGCTTTGTATATTCTTCCCCACCCTTCTTCATCTTATCCCTTTCTTATTGCACTAAGTGTTATTGGAGCATGAACTCTATATCATGTCTCAAAACAAATGGCGCATATATTGCTATTGACCGGCCTCAAAATAGGTGTGACTTCTACATAAGTCCACTTACGATTGCTTAACATAGCGTTAAATTTTGTCCCAATTCGAATAAATGATCATTCGTGGCCCAAACCTACGTTTGCAAGCCCAAGTATGTTAATTTGATCTCTTTGATCCAATAACCTTGAGATTCATTATGTGGAGGCTTTGGTTCTACCAATCCTCTAATGGATCTACAACACTTTTGGTCAACGCGGATCACTTAAACATCGTTGATCATTAAATGGTACTTTTGAGGATTCCAAATGGATGATATACTTGACAAAAAGTAAATGCAACTTGTTATGTGGAGGCTTTGGTTCTACCAATCCTCTAATGAGTTCCAAATGCAAGTTTCAAGATGGTCATCCAACTAACCACTAATTATTAAATTGTTTTTACTTTATGCTTTTATTTTTATGCTTTATGTACCATTTACTTTAAGCATTACATTTAATGTCATTTTTATTTTGCTCACTTGAGCCTTTTATTTTCTCTTCTAAGACACCTAATAATCTACATGAACCATAAAAACCTTTAATAATACTTGGACTATTTGGATACTATCCTTGGCATTATGGAGCATTAGACTTCTTGGACTTAGGATTAGAGACCTTGGCCTATGTTAGAGACCTTGTGATCTTAATTGATATTTTGTCTGGAGTTCTTGAGGTTTACCTCAAGACATTGGGTTATTTGTTTGTTTTGTGCAGGTTATTGTAATTATATTCTTTGTTTGTAATCTGGAATTCACCCGTATACAACTGTTACTCTGCCCAATTTTTGTGAAGACTTAATACACTTGAAGTCTGGTTCTCTCAAGAGGTCTAAGTATCTTTTCTTGCTTAGTTTCAATCCAAAGAATGAGAATTCTATCTTGACTCATTACGTCAAGTATTGGCTTCTTGTTGGTTAGATGGTTCCTATCCCTAGCTTTTATCTTATGCTTTAGGATAGTCTCTTCTTCTCCTCCCATCTTCTTAAATTTCAAAAAAATTCTTCCTCCTTTTGAAAATTCTTCTTGTTTTTAAACTTGAACCACTTTCATATAAACTTGGACTTATGTCCACGCATTTTCAAAACACTTTTATAAATAAACTTCAATCAACTTAATAATACCTATACATTTTGTGAGAAGACTAAAAGACAATCGATCTCATTTCAAACCATTTTGTCACTTTGGCTTTTTATTTTAAAGCCTTTCTCAAAAGATTAGACTCTTGTCAATCCTTGTAGTGATGCAAACAACTATACTTCTACAATATATAGTGAAGAGATATTTTCCACTTGGGTGTTGAGTGAGGTATTATTGATTTTAAATCCCAGCCATATCCTCCACTTTGAGATGATACAAATTCTCCTTTCTCATGATTATGGGTAGTAAGTATGTTTTTCCACACGAACAATGACGATGATATCTTATCTCTTAAAATCAACCAATGCACTTATGTTTTAAAATACTTTAAAAGAGGAACTACGTGTACTCTGATCCCCTATTGCACGAAAGGTGGTACCTAGGCACTAAAGGTTCGCAACCGCGGCGTGTGCAAAAACCATAAAAATATATTTCTTTTCTCACCTCCAGCATCCATTTTTATACAACGTTTTATAGCCAAAATATACAAATTTTACAAAGAGGTTCCTGCGGAGTAGCGTAGATGTTTAGGGTGCTAATACCTTCCCTTTGCATAACCAACTCTCTTACCTTGAATCTTTCCCCCTCTTTTTTGGGTTACTCTCTCTTTTCCCATTCCTTTGGAAACAATAAAGTGCGGTGGCGATTTTTATTTTGATCTGTATAAGTCTAGCCAATCCAATGGATTAGTCTTAAACATTTCTACTGCTACACCATGAGGTGAAAAGATACCTTGAAGCACAAGAGTACCCTGAAGGAGCATCCATCAATGACAGAAAGTTCTTACGAATATTTTCAGCCAAATTCTTCCTAAGTAATGGAATCTTGTACAAACACAACCATGACTCTACTCTACTCCGATGTGTGGACAAGAAGGAGGCAGAGGAAGTTATGGAAGACATGCATGATGGTCTCTTTGGGACTCACTCTAGTGGACATACTATGGCTAAGAAAAATCCTGAGAGCTGGTTACTATTAGTCAACAATGGAGACTAATTGCCATCACCACTTAAGAACTTGCCACAAATGCCAAATCTATGCTGACAAGGTCCATGTGCCTCTTATTCCTCTGAACGTCATGACCGCTCTGTGGCCATTTGCAGTGTAGGGCATTGACATGATTGGAGAGATCAAACCCACTGCTTCCAATGGACATCGCTTCATTATTGTCGCTATCGATTATTTCACCAAATGGGTCGAAGCCGCCTTATTTGCCTCAGTCACAAAGAATGCGGTAGCCAGATTCATCAAACATAACCTCATCTTCCGCTATGGTATCCCCGAAAGGATCATCACGGACAATGGGACTAACCTCAACAATACTATGATTACAAAAAATTTCACTCAGTTCAAAATCAAGCATCACAATTCTTCTCCTTATAAACCTAAAATGAATGGCGCAGTGGAAGTGGCCAATAAAAACATTAAGAAGATTGTGCAGAATATGGTAGTAACCTACAAGGACTGGTATGAGATGTTACCGTTTGCTCTTTATGGCTACCGTACTTCAGCTCGGACATCAACTGGGGCAACTCCCTTTTCTTTGGTCTATGGCATGGAAGTTATTTTTCCAGTGGAAGTTCAGATTCCCTCACTAAGGATTATGAATGAAGCAGGCCTAGGCGAAGATGAATGGATTCAGACAAGATTGGATCAGTTGAACTTGATCGATGAAAAACGAATGGATGATGTTTGTCATGGTCAAATGTACCAAAAACGTATGATCAAGGCTTTCAATAAAAATATCAAGCATCGGGTATATCAAGCTGGTGACTTAGTAATAAAGCTTATCATTCTTCCACAAGGCGACCCCAGGGGCAAATGGACTCCTACCTACGAAGGGCCATTTGTTGTCAAGAGAGTTTTCTCTGGTGGTGCCATGATGCTACTACCATGGATGGTGAAGACTTCCCACATCCTGTGAACGCGGACATAGTTAAAAAATATTACGCATAAGAGACCCTTTAGGTTGACACACCTAGGCAAGATAAGGGCATCCCGGCAAACCAAAAGGTTTAGGCAAAAATTAGGGATATATGGAAAATATTGTACACCCGGCAAGTTGAAAACCCGAAAGGGCGACTTAGGAAAAAATGGGTATCCTGGTGGGCTGAAAACCCGAAAGGGCAGTCTAAGCAAAAGTTAAGGATTAAAAGTGTATGACTATATCCCATGGAATCACCACAATCGACTTTATTACCAAGGTCAGAGTTCAAACGGTCCAAGATCAATCCAATCAACTTGTGTCAACGGCAAGTGACATTCGAATACATTGGGGAAATAGTAGAGTTGGAATGCAATGAGATCACTTCCACATGGCTATTATCTTTGTTTTCAATTTTGTTTTCCTTTCGACGATTTCCTCTTACTAGGATCTCCGTCTCTTTGTACAAAAACGTCTATTCATGGGCAAAATATCAATACAAATATACTTTGAAGTGAAAACTTTTTGTTTTTGTTTTGAATGCAAAGATGTCTGTGATACAGTGAGAGAACTGACTTGGGATGTTTTCTTTTTATCATAAATGTTGCGGATAGCAAGAGTCTCCATCGACTTTTCTTTTATCCAAAAGGAAAGGTTGAAAAGAACAGGAAAGACCTTTGAGATTATTTTTTGAGTTCGGAGGGTAGATTATGAAAATGGAAGGTGTTAGCACCCTCTTCATCCATAAGTATATATGGGCTCTTAGTTACTTGCTATATCACTTGCTTTTGTTTGAAAATGTGCTTTTTGGTGGTTTTGAAAGTATTTTGAAAAGGCGCCTTCGTTTAGGCAAACTTTGTAATAGTTCTCGTTCGTAAGAACGTATACAAAGTGTTGAACTTTTGAAAATATTTCTTGTTTGGAAAATGTTTTGAAAGTGTTTGTTTGGAAAGTGTTTGTTTGGAAAGTGTTTGTTTTGAAAGTGTTTGGTGTTTGTTTTGAAAATAAGCAAGGATGTTTGATTTGAAAGTGAGCAAGCAACTAGGAAAAATCTACCTACTCAAAAGTCTGTATTCAATTTCTTCCTTCCTTTGATATTTCTATCTTACCATTGATTTGGTAAGAAGCCTTATCTTTTGATATAAAGGGACGGGCGTGGGTCATCGTATAGTCATAATAGCAATGTTGCGAGATATCTTAGCATTTCTTTTTTAGGGACTAAGATCATTTTGAAAGGCAACATTTGTAGCGTCATCGAGGGACTATGATATTATATTTTTTATTGTTTTTGCTAAGACATCCCACCTGCATAACATGACCATTTTTATAAGGCAACAAAGTGGAGTTAGCCCTAGGGGTGCAAGTGTGCAAGTGTGTTTAATTTGCAGGCATTGTTTATCTTGAATTAGGGTTTACTAATTGTTGATTTTAATCTGACCATACAAACCCTAATTACTAACACTTATACAAAAGCGATAAGCTGCGGAAAGTAAAATTACTACACTATTACATCATTAGGGGAGGGGGTATACAAATTTACAAATGGGGATTGCAAGAAAATTAAACCTAATTATCTATTACAGCCATATTGAATAATGTACAAGAATTGAAAAGAAAGTAATGCATAAGAAGATAAATGGAAAAGAAATGATTTTTTTGTTTGGTTTTTGTTAAGGGTTTAGTTTTGACCTAATTAAGGAAAATGATTAATTAAAATTAAATAAAATTAAACCTAAACTAAAAGAAAAGAAAATTAAGTTTGAAGCATTTTTAGGGTTTTTTATGAAAAGGTTTTAAGCTTAATGAAAATAATATGGTAATTAACTAATTAAAATAAATTTAAGTTCTAAATTAATTTTAAATAAAAAAGAAAAATAAAATAAACTTGAGTCTAATTATTATTCAAATTTAAAAAGAAAAGAAATTAAATTTGTTAAGAAAATGTTTTTGTCTTTTGTCTTTATAAAGAAAATAAAATAAATAAGTGTGAAAATAATAAATAAAAATATTTTTGGATTTTTATTAATAAAAATAATAATAACAATAATACTAATAAAAAATAATAAATAAAAATGAAATAAAACAAAATAAGAAAAAGAAAATAAATTAAATTAAAATGATAAAGAAAATGTTTGGGTCAGTATGCAAAAGTAAATTGAGGGCTGAGAAGTTAGCAAAAATCCAAGACCCACTGGCTTAAGGCCCAGGCGCTGATTGTTGTTGGCAAAAAGAAGGAAAATGTTGAAAATTGAAACAAAAGGTAGCGCTGAGACTTGAACCCATGACCCTTACCATACACACGCGCTATCTTTGCCACTGGGGTGGTTGTACATCCGTTAACATAAGTGAAATGATAAATACATAACATAAGTCAAGTCCTGAAAATGACTTCATCTTCAACCTCTAGCCATGGTTCCTGTAACTTGCTCATTTCTCAACAAAAATGAAAGATGCAAACATGAAAGTTGCTCCATTTTTCCATACGAATCCAACCATATAAATATCATAAGCTATAAATCAAAGATGAATGAGAATTTCTAAAAGTACCAAATTCTGACCTAACTTTTTTCAGAGATTCGAACCTAAAATTCTATAAGCTCAATCAATATAAATGAAATATATGGACATGTACAGTTTCAGGGTAATGATATCTATATTTTATGTTCACAAATGCAAGCTTAACAATGCTTAAATGAAAAGATAGAAGTTCAGAAAAGATACCTCAAAACTGGAAATCGTGAAATGCAAATGAGCTTGATTCAAGGTGCTGCAATGATCAGGTTAGCTTCCTCAAGTTCCCAGTAAGCTAATGCAATGCTTAGCTTGAGCAATGGATGGCTGGAATGGCCTGGAGAAGTCCACTTGCAGAACTCTATTTTTGGTTATGGAGGATGATGGAGATGGAGTTATAGTTATGAAACAGGGATATGGATGGACTATATTTGATATGCAGGAGCTTTGTGATTGATTAGGAATGAAAACGCATGAAGGAAATGTGAGTTACAAGTTCAAGGTCAGAATGTGCACATAAATGGAGTTTTGATGCAAGTTTTGATTTGAGGGAGTTTGGGAGAGTTCCAGGGTGCTTAAGCTCGTGTGTTAACTTGCAAATAAGGACTCTATTTATAAGCAACAAGTTTGGAGACTTGTAGTTGATCAGAATTCAAAATCAAATGTTTAAGCTCAACATGTGATCTTCTTGAAAAATCAAGTTTCAATGCTTTGTACTTGCTATTGTAGAGTGGTTACACTTTAAACAAACTTGCTTCTGACTTTGTAGATGGAGTGTGATCATAGGGAACAAGTGAGAGGCTTAAGAATTGACTTTGTGCATAAATCTTGCTTTTCAAGAATGGAAATGTTAGCTTTCTTCCCAAAATGGCAAATGGACTTGGACAATGCTTAAACCACTTGGATTATAGCTCAAAATTTTGTGTAATCCATTAATTATATATAGATACACAAGTTATAAGACCGGAAAAGAAAGATTATGCAGCCTAACATTGAGATTGGATTATGTGTTCATCAAGAAATGGCTTGTAATTCAAGTTTGAAATCCTAAATTCTTGCCTTCGATTCTCCTAGCTCAAGCATGATCTCAATGAGTTCTTGAACATTTTGGAAAGCTTGTAACATCCTCTAAAACCTTCATGTTGGACATTTTTGAATATTCAAATTGGAACTAGGTGAAAATTTTCCATGAAGTTAGGTCAAAATCCTGCCTAAACTAGGGCAAAATTTCATTAAGTCCTCAAGTTTCATGAACATGTCTTCACAAAATCATAACTTGAAATCTAAGAATTTCTAGAAAAGTTCTGCCCTACAATGTTTTAGATCTCATTGAGATATACAACTTTCATGTTGGAAGTTTCTATTGAATCATCTTGCATCATGGTGTAAATTTGGCATAAAGTTATGAAAAAAACATGAATTTTCAACACTTAGAAAAATTCTAAGTCTTGGAAATTTTGACTTTTCAAAATGAAATCTTGAATTTTTGATTTCTTGATGAACAAGTTTCATATTATGACATTTCTTTTTTAATTTTATTCTTTGAAACTTAATTTTGATCAAAAAGTCAAAGTTTGACTTTTCAATGTTCAGTTGACTTTTCATCAGTTGACTAAAATTCAACTATCAATCAATTGAACTTGAGAAATGTTTTGAGCCATGCCATTAGGTCAAAATGAAACATTTGAATCATTGAGATCATGCCTTGAACAAATAAGTCATTTGTTAGGTCAAAAATCAGAAATTGAACATTCCCAGTCAAAACCCTAATTTTGACCATTTTTCCCTTTTGAGGATCTGATCAAATTTCTTGAGGAATTATGATCCAAACTTGATCAATTCACAATTATGAGTTCAAGATGTTGATATGAATCAAAAATTATGAAGTTTGACTGCAAATTAACCACAGTTGACTTTTTATCTAATACAGTTGATTTTAGGTCATTTGATCAAATGACTGAGCAATTTTGTGATCCAAGACTTGAAACGTTAAATGAGCAATCTTGAGGGTTCCTAATGATCCATGAAAGTCAATTGATTCCTTGAAAGTCCAATTGTCCTTGTGAAAACTAAAACCCTAATTTTGAGTTGTCAGTGTTGAGATTACTTGAGAAACTTTGTGTAGTCTTGAATCAATGGAGATCTTGTGAGAGATTACTTGAGAAATGAGAGGGAAAATTTTATGGTAAAAAAATGTCCAATGATTAAAATTGAATGAATATATGCATGTAAACATGATTAAAACTATTTGGCACATGTGTCTTGCTAAGTGTGATACGATGGCAGAACCGACTGTTTTGGAAAATGCTAGTTTGCGTTTTGTGTTTGTGTTTGCAAAATGTCACGGTAAGCAAGAGTCTCCACCGAATTTTATTTTATCCAACTGGAAAGGACAAAAGCACAGAAAAATTCCTTTTTCGAGATTTTGAGTACGGGGGGTAGATTATAGAAAGGGAAGGTATTAGCACCCTTTCTATCCGTAGTTTTCTACGGGCTCTTAGGTACTTGCTCATCATTTAAAAATTGCTTGTGTGTGTTTGTTTTGAAAAGTTTTTGTTTTACTTCGATTTAACCCTTGCTTTTGTCTTCAAGAGTATTACGAATTCATTTTTGAAAACTTTGTTTGAAAATAGTGTAAGTGTGGAAAAAAGTTTGATTTTTGAGCAAGTACCTACTAGCATCTACCTACTCAAAAAAAGAATGTTTATGTTCTTGTTTCCTTTAGATAGCGCTATCCCACTATTAGTGAGTAGGTAGCACCGTCGTTGGAGTTGTAAGGGTCAATTCGAAAGGGACGTACGATCACTAAAGCAATGTTAGGACGTCTTAGTAATAACCCTAATGTCTTAATATCATATTCGAGGCAACATTTCCGAGGCAACATTTTCGAACGGAACATTTGATCTTTGTTTAGACAAGAGGGCAACCACTAAAACACCCTATACTTAATGATCGTTTACCGACGACAACTGAAGTGAGAGTATACCTTAGGAGTGCTCATGTGCGAGTGATTCAATTTCAGTTTATTATCTTTGCACGTTTAGGGTTTGCTAACCAATTTAAAATTAACATACATTCTTTTCATGCAACCCTATTATCATACATCTAACAGTTAATATTTGCGCAAATTAAAAATGCGGAAAATAAAGCTACGCTATTACAAGTCTTTGGGGATTAATTACATAGCCAAAACCCGTAAAATGATAAATAAACGAAAATGTCCTAATTAATCTATTACATCCCATGAGCAATTACATCAATATTGTAAAAATAAATAAACATGCACGATGAATTGAGGACGAGCAAAATTAGGGTTTTGACCCCGTCTAAACCTAATTAAAAGAAAAAATTATTTTTGGTTGTTTTTGACTATTTTTAAGAAAATAAGGTTTTAAATTAAATACAAACCTAATTACTAATTAAATTAAATTAAGGAAATCAATTAATTTTTGACCTATTTTTGGTTTTTTGGTTTTTTTGAAGAAAAGAAAATAAATGTTAAATTAAAAAAAAACCTAATTTTCTAATTTGTTTTAATTTATTTACAAAAATAAATTAAAGTTATCCTAAAATTAAATAAACTAATTAAATTGATTTTTGATAAAAATTAAAATCTAAATCTAATTTGATGAAAATTGATTTTATGATTTTTGATAAAAAAAATTAATTTTTGTGTTAGTAAAATAATTTAAACAAAATAAATTAAATAAAGAAAATATAAAAGAATAAGGAAAAGAGTAATAGGCCTGGTAATCAGCAATTGAGGGGGGTGCCATTAGTAGCTTTTGGGCCCAAAGTCCATTGGCCCACGTTGACTTCCTTGATCCAATGTTTGCACGTTGACTGGGATGCATGGTTGACCCTCACGTAATGGCCTTCAGATCTGGCCTTCTGGAAATCTAATGACTGAACCCTGAGGGTACATGGTGGTCTATATGTCTGTGCACATGCCTGATCATGTAAGTAAAAATATGGTGAAATAACATGGGGGACCTGGGATTCAAACCCAGGTCCTATGGCCTTTTCATTCGCCTCAACACCAACTGAGCCAAGCGCGCTTGTTGTATATCAAACAGCAATTAATCATTATATTAAAAATACACAAAATAAGAATTATCAGCGTGCGAAATTCAAATGGAGGAATCAGAGCTCGCCACGCCATCATCTCTAACCTCTCTCTGTTGCTAAAAGTCTGATGACTTTTACCTACGGACCAGAAGCGTAGGTACAAACCAACGATTTTCCAAAATCACCTACAGGCATGATAAATGAAACCTAAAGTCATAGACCAATTCGTCTTGGCCCGGTGAGCATCATGGTGCCTTTCTTTTGGGCCAATTTTACCTGTACAAGAAGATCCCAAAACGAGACAAAAAAACCCTAACAATGGCATATCTCTATAGGGTTAGCAAAAATGCAATTAACTGTTACCAATAGCTTACAAATGCTTCCAGGGTTCAGAATATATACATGAGTCATGCTACAAATGCCTAAATAATGATATTCGATTTCAAGAATGTGTCAAGTCCGTGAATCACTTACAGCGGGTTTTAGTGCACGAAAAGGCTAGCTTTTGATTGCTATGGCTTCCTTGAATGCCCAGGAAACGAAAGGAATGCTTGGCAAGGCTTGAAAGCACTTGGAAATATGAAAACAGATCACCACTTTTTCTTTATTTTTTGAAGTTTTTCCTTCACTCTCCACGCCTCTAAAACCTTTTTCTTTTGGTCTGCATTTGTCCAATATATATATCAATGATTAAATTAGGTTTACAAATGTGCATCCAATCTTTGTAATTATGGAGATTTAATCCTTGATTTACACTTGTATCCAATCTTTCCAAAACAAGATAAAATCAATATTTTTGTGTAAAAACATGCCTTGCACGATTTGATTCCCTTGCTAGCTGTATAAGAGACCTGAAATATGCACAAAATCTCAAGATTTAAATTATTTTGATATTTCCATGATTTTATTTTGATTTAATTTGATTTAATTGAAATAAAAATAAAAATAAATGGCAAAAATAAAATAAAAGCAAATGGGAAGGATCATGGGTCGTGGACCATGTTACAAACTCAAGACAAGTACAAAAAGTTGGGCCCATTTGACAAAAATTGCAATTTGAGGCACTTTTGACTTTTGGCAATTTTGCAAAAAGGGTCAACTTCAACAATTCATAACTCCTTCAATTTTGACTCTTTGAAGGTATTCTTTGACTTTTTAGAAATCTTGATATGTCCTATAAGCAACACTTTTGGTCTCATATCAATTGAGTCTTTCATGTTCATGTATGAAGCTTTGACAAAAAAGGTGTTTTTGTTGACTTTTCAAAATGACCTATAATGTCCAAATTCATAACTTCTTGTGAGTGCATATCTTGAACTTGGGAGATGAAGATGCATTATAGGGCATTGCATCCTATTCAAAATTAGCTTTGGATGGGTCATTTCTAATAAAGTATGAGAAAGTTATGCTTGGTCAAAGTTGGGTTGACTTTTCCTACAAAACCCTAATTTAGCAACTTTTGGGTTTTGATGAATTGTGAGCAATCCTTGATGAATCTTGATCAAATGATGAATAATAATTCAAAATTAGGATGTTGACCAAAAATATTGAGGTTTGAATGTATGTAGGCCACAATTGACTTTTGCCCTAGCACAGTCGATTTTCAGGTCTTTGAGTAATTGACTGAGCAAACTTCCTCTGCAAGGCTTGAAACTTGACATAGATGATCTTGAGAAAATATTAGGACAATAGTGAGAATTTGGGATCACTTGGACTCAAGTATCTTGATGCAACATGAAACCCAAATTTGAGGTAGACTGTCTTAGCAGAGAGTTTGTCTGGTCAACCCTTGGACTTCCTTGAGCAATTTGAAAACCTTACTTGAAATGTATTGAGAAATATGGGAGGGAAAATTTTGGGGTACAACACTAAGCAGTAACAAGCATCTCTTTAATGCAGTTGGAATATCCCCCACAAAGTTATTTCATTAGCATTATCCCCACAAGGACGGCTACAATAAACCAATCCCCATAGAGTTGCCCACAAAGTCTCGTTGCATAGGTTGATCCCCAGCCAGAGTCTTAATCTCTTGGCAACTCTCTCCCCAGTTAAGTTTCTCCTAAAATAAGAAGCCTTATGGATATCTTCCTCAAAGAACTCACCTCGTCAGCAGTTCATCAAGTATTCATCAATAGGGTTTATTTCCCCAACAGGGTTTATTTCCCCAACAAACAACATACAACAAACAATGAACAGCAAAATTTCTCGGCATAGTCTATCCTTTCCAGCTAGAGTTTGCCTTTCAGACTATTACAAATTAGAGGGCCACAACCCTTAATCCCCAATGAAGTCGCCAACAAGTCATTGCTATCTCCAAAAGTTGTCGTGAAGCCTGGAATCCGACCAGATAACAGTTTTAACTTCAGTAAGTTGTTGTGAAGCCTAGATCCGACCAGATAATAGTCAACTTCATTCGTTCAAAATACTATGAAGCCTGGACCCGGACAAATAATAGTGTAAATTTTCATATACTATGAAGCCTGGCCCCGACCAGATAATAGTACAAATTTCAGTCACTATGAAGCCTGGACCCGACCAGATATTAGTGTAACTTTTCAAATACTATGAAGACTGGGCCCGGACAGATAATAGTACAACTTTCAATTACTATGAAGCCTTGACCCGACCAGATAATAGTTAACCTCTCAAGATACTATGAAGCCTGGACCCGACCAGACAATAGTACAACTTTTAGTCACTATGAAGCCTGGACCCGACCAGATATTAGTGTAACTTTTTAGTTACTATAAAGCTTGGATCCGACCAGATAGTAGTTAACTTCTCAAGACAATATGAAACCTGGACCCGACCAGATAATAGTTAACTTCTCAAGACGCTACGAAGCCTAGACCTAACCAGATAATAGTTTAATTCTTAGAGATATTGAAGAACCTAGACTCAACCAGACAAGGGCTTAACTTCTTTTCCCCAGTAGAGTTTTCCTCTACCCCAGCAAGTTACTGTGAAGCCTGGACCCAACCAGATATCAGTTCAACTTTATCTTTTCAAGCAAGTTATTGTGAAGCCTGGATCCGACCAGATATCAGTTCAACTTCATCTTTTCAAACAAGTTATTGTTAAGCATGGATCCGACCAGATAGAAATTAACTTTATTCCCTCAAAAACTCGTTGTGAAGCCTGGAATCCGACCATATAACAACTAATTTCGAGCAAGTTATTGGGAAGCCTAGACCCGACCAGATAGCAATTATCTTCATCCATCTCAAAAAATCTGCGAATCCTGGAATCCGACCAGATAGTAGTTTAACGTTAATAAGTTACCGTAAAGCCTGGATCTGACCAGATAACAGTTAATTTGTTCTTCCCCCAATAAGTTACGGTGAAACCTGGAATCCGACCAGATAGCAGTTGACTTCCTCATCCTCGGAAAGTTATTGTGAAGCCTGGATCCGACCAAATAACAGCTAACATTCAAGAGATAATCCTCGGTGGAAGCATTCTTTTAACAAAATTTGAAGATATGTATATTCTTCATCCACAACAGCAATCCGGGATTCAGCTTCCTAGAAATCCTCAGTAGTAGTCAGGGATTTATTTTCACGGATAAATATGCATCTCACAATCATACATCATAGCATATGCATACGAAACCCATTTAGCACAATCTCATTCATCTTGAGAACGCCATGCATACATCTGCATTTAACTAACCCTTTTTCCCACAGGTAAAACATCAAGTTTTAGTATAAATCGACCAAAGATTTGTGCTGATACTTCTTCCAGTATTTACCATCATTCCTCCAAATGGAATCTATAAGCCCATTCCCAATACATCTTCGAGTGCAAATTTATGGGCACTTTAGTGTTCAATCATCTTTCACCTTCAAGTCACGAATGGCGGATCCGTCAATCTAACTCTTCAGGTTTAAGAAGATTTAACAGGGGCAGCTATTGTACCCCCAAAATTTTCCCTCTCATTTCTCAATAAATCACTCATAAGATCTCCATTGATTCAAGACTACACAAGGTTTGATCAGCTCAAGACACCTCCTCAACACTGACAACTCAAAATTAGGGTTTGAGTTTTCACATGGACAATTGGACTTTCAATGCCTTATATAACTTTCATGGATCATTTTGTATCCCCAAGATTGCTCATGACAAGTTTAAAGCTTTGGATCACAAAAATGCTCAGTTATTTGATCAAATGACCTAAAATCAGTTGTATTGGATAAAAAGTCAATTGTGGTCAACCTACAGTTAAACTTCAAGATTTTGGATCCATGTCAACATTATGAACTCATATATAACAATTGATCAAGTTGGATTACAATTCCTCAAAGAAATTTGATCAGAACACCAAAAGGGCAAAATGGTCAAAATTAGGGTTTTTGATTAAGAAGGCTCAGTTCTTGACTTTTGACCAAGAAAATGACTTATTGGTTTAGGACATGATCTCAAGGATTAAAGTGCACCATCTTGACCTAATTGAATAGTTCAAATCACCTCTCAAGATCATCGGATTGACAGATGAATTTCAGTCAACTGATGAAAAGTCAACCATACACTGAAAAGTCAAACTTTGACTTTTTGACCAAAATCAAGTTTCTAAAATCATATTTCATTAAGACATGTAAAAATATGAAACTTGTTCATCAAGAAATTGAAAAGTCAAAGTTATCTTTGAAAAGTCAAAATTCTAAGGCTTAGAAATTTTTCTAAGTGTTAGAAAATTAACATTTTCATAGCTTTGTGCCAAATTTCCACCATGATGCAAGATGATTCAAGGGAAACTTCCAACATGAAAGTTGTAGATCTCAATGATATCTAAAACATTGTAGGGAAGAACTTTTTATAAAAATACTTGGATTTCAAGTTATGAATTTATTAAGACATGTCCATGAAACTAAAAAGACTTAGTGAAATTTTGCCCTAGTTAGGCAGGATTTTTATCTAACTTCGTGGAAACTTTTCACCTAGTTCCAAATTTAATCATCAAAAATGTCCAACATGAAGGTTGTAAGGGATGTTACAAGAATTCCAAAATGTCCAAGAACTCATCAAGACCATACTTGAGTTAAGAGAATCGAAGGCAAGAAGTTAGGGTTTCAAACTTGTTTTTCAAGTCATTTTCATGATGAACATTTGATCCAATCCATAGCCATGCTGCATAATCCTCACTTTGCAGGCCTCAAACTTGTTTGTCACTCCATAATTAATGATTTACACAAATGATTATGCATTTATCCAAGTGCTTCAAGCTTTGTATAAACCAATTTGCCATTTTAGGAAGAAAGTAACATATCCATTCTTGTAAAGCAAGCTTTATGCAAAGTCAACTTGCATTGAGCCTTGCACTTGTTCTTTCTGCACACACAACCCCTATAAACCAAAAGCAAGCATGTCTAAAGTTCTAACCACTCTATACAGCCTTGTACCATGTCTTAGAACAAGATGTTTCAACGTTGCTTCAAAAACAAGTAAAGTTGCCACAACTTGAGAATTCAAATTCTGACTTGTTGTAGCATACAAAACCTCTTGCCTATAAATACATACACTATTTTCAAGATAACACACGAATTCACAAGCCCTCAAACACCCCCAAAGTCAGAATTGCATAATAAACCTCCATTGTTGCATATTCTAGCCAGAAATCCCAAAATCAAAATCCACTCGTGCGTTTCTTAGCCTTTTGGTTCCTAAAGCTTCTAAACATCATACGAAAGCAATCCCACCACCTGTTATCCAACTGTAACTCCATCTTCACCAACCTCTATTTTCAAAAACAGGGCATTTCATCTTGACTTCTCCAGACCATTCTGAAGAAGTGAAAAACACAAGAAGGGGGGGTTGAATTGAAAAACTTAAATCAAAAGGCTTGACAACACAGTATTTTTATCCTGGTTCGTTTGATCTCAAACTACTCCAGTCCACCCGTCAAGGTGATTTCGCCTCTCTCCAACGAGGTCTTAATCCACTATTCTCAAAGGATTACAACAGCTACTTTAACAACTGTTAAAGTCTTCTTGAGTACAACCGCAATCTGGTTAATCTCAAGGAACTTCTTTTACAAATAATTGAACAAGTGTGCGTTGTTGTTTTATTACAAAACTGTATATCACAACTGTGATAATTACACAAAATAAGCTTGGAATAAAATGAATTTGCTAAATCTTTGAATATGCGTGGTTTGGATAGCTTGGCAAATTATTGAGTGCGTACGTACGTGCTTCTTTTCACAAGCAGACATGTTTATATAGGCAAGCAAGGATACATTGTCCATAAAGCAGGTTTTAATGATAATAACACACTTTCCTTTTAAAGAAGATCTTGTCTGAAGAAATCCGTTTAGCATTTAATTATGTCTTTGAATAACCTGTAACGCATCAGAGTCTTCTTTGTTGTACCTGCTGATAACGCTTCAGAGTGTTGATGACTTGGTAAAGATGTCTTTGATCAGAGTCAGAGTATATTTATTTAGGCGCAGATTCTGGTCATCAAGCTTCAGCGTATAATCTGGTAGCTTCAGCATGTAGCACATATTTCTGATCTTCTGATATTGATTCCATTCTGATGCCGATTCCATAAGAACTTCTGCATATACAAAACATAATTTCTAAGGAGCATAATTGTTCTTTGTATATACCTTTGAAATAATTTATTCTTTGTATTTTGTTATCATCAAAACTCTAATCAAGGGTTGTAGAATCAAATTATGTTCTAACAATCTCCCCCTTTTTGATGATGACAAAAACCAGATTTTTCAATTAAGAATTAAGAATAAAAAGTATAAAATTAAGAAGAAAAACTCCCCCTGAGTTGATTACTTCCCTTTAATTCTATGATTCTTTGAGCATCAGAATCTTACTGTATCTTTCATCGGAGTTTTGTACCTGTTCAAGCTTTTCAGAAGAGAGAAATTAAGTAGATCATAATGTTTGAGACTTATGTCTCAGTAATCCGTTATTGAAAATATCTTATTCTTTCTCCCCCTTTTTGTCAGCTATCAAAAAGAACATATAAGCACAGCCAAAAGGGTTTATATTAAAATCATAATCAACGATAATAAGTTCAGAATAGCAGCAATGTAGAAAATATTACAGATAAACAAATTTTAAAACAAAGGAAAATCTAAGAGGGAGGAGGAAGACGCATGAACAAAGCTTCCAACAAGCCCTTGATCTGGATGTTGGTTTCCTCTTGTTTGGTCAACATTCTCTTGATTTCCGAAATTTTTTCATCCTATTTATCCATCCTTTCTTGCATAATAATATCAGATCTCTTCAGTTCTTCCAGAGTCTGCCTTTTATAGGAGGAAGCTTGAGAATCTTCAGTAACTGGATGCTTCTCAGAGCATTATGCAATGTCATCTTTTTGAACTAGTTCCTCTGTAGGAATCATCTGCTCTAGAGTATCAGTCAGAATGAGATCTTCTGACTCTGGTTGAACTTTGTCTACTGGACGATGTTCTGACCAGGGAGCATTGTCTAGAGGAAGAACTTCTTCCTTGAGCAGTTGGCTCAGAGCTTGATCTTCAATGACCTTTAACAGATTACTGAAGTTCTGTTGAACTTATCCGTAGCTCTGTTCTTGCATCTTATAAGTTTCAGAACTTACCCATTTTCTGAAACTTGTCCAAAGATAATCTGAAGCAGCAAGATTAATTATCTCAAGACTAGCTTGCTTCAGGGAAGTTATCCGCTTCTGCATTTCTGTTTCAAACAACAATAAACTAGTACCTGAAGGGGTAAGAAAACACTTAGAAGGGGGGGTTGAATAACTGACTCTTTTTGTTCTTTCAATACAAAGCTTAAAACAGTAATGGAATAACACAGTTATTTTTATCCTGGTTCATTTGAACTCAAACTACTCCAGTCCACCCGCCAAGGTGATTTCGCCTTTCTCAACAAGGACTTAATCCACTATAATCAACTGATTACAATCATACAACAACTGTTGTGACTAACAATGCACAAGTAAACTTACAAGTGACTAACACCACTAAGACTTAAATCTAGTCCTAGTCTGCTTGAGAAATCTGACCAAACTTGGTCTCTCAAGGAACAAATACAGAAGTATAATCTTTACAGATAATTGAAATAGAGTTTACTTCTAATCAAGCTATATCACAACTGTGATTTTTCTTAGAATGTAATACACAATAATGTAAGAACTATGAGTTTCTAAGCTTTTAAATCTTTCACGTAGTTTCTTGTTTGAACATTGTTGTTGGCTTGCAATAAATGTCCTTCTACTTATAGTAGGAATAATAAGACCGTTGTTGCCTTCAGAGGAAATAGAGAGCATTAAATGCTTTGTGTGTATCCTTGCAAAATTCCATTCTCCAAGAAACTAGTTGTAGGAACTTGAGTGTTTTCAGCCGTCTTTGCATTAATTAGCAAACGTCAGAATGTAAGAACTTGTTTCCTTTGCTTTGACAAGACACGTTGATTAAGATGTTGTTTCAGTATTTGCTTTAACTCAGAACATGCTTTATTCAACTTCTGGTCAGAGCGTTGCTTGCTAAGATCTTTGAACAGCGCTTGCTTTCAAGTTATCTTCATAATCAAGAAGCCTGCTAGAAGTTACAAGATACATTTAACAAATGAGTGTTCTTACCAGAGTCAGCAGATGCGTTTGAATAAAATGTTCTTTTATCAAAGAACTTCTCCATAATCTTTACTTAGTACTTTGGAATGTTTCTTGTCAGAACATTAACTAAGACATTCAAAACCACATTCATTAGAGCATAAATTATCTTAAATATAATTAGTTATCATCAAAATACTTGGGATAGGTCAGAACTTAATCTTGTTCTTTCAGTACCAACATCTGGTGAGGGTTCAGATGGTTTTGGTTTTGGAATGGCTGTTTTGTGGGTTAAGGAAGCAAGACGTTCAAAAACAGTTAAGTCAATGACAGTTTTGGCGTTGTCATTTGGATTGTTCTTTGGTGAGGGAGTGGGAGAGTCTGGAATGATTATTGGACTAGTTGGGGAATTTGGTGGAGTTGATTCTAGTGAAGAAGGAATTTGGGGTCTGTCCATAATGGTCAGGGGTATATGGATGGCCAGAGGTTCAATGATTCCAGGAATGGGAATGGTATCAGAATCAACAGTTTGGTTGGATTGAACGTGATGAGTTTCTAGATCACAGGATTCAGAGGGTTGGACCTCAGAAGTTTGAAATTCTGGTTGTGATAGTTCAGGTTTTGGAGACGGTGGATGAATTTCTGGTTGAGGAGATGGAGGTAGTGGTATTTCTGGTTGTGGAGAGAGGGAAGTATCTGTTTGTGGTGCTTCTGAAATGGTTTCAGAGTTTGGATTTTCTGGTATGGGAGCAGAAATATTCTGGTCAAAGGTTTCAATATCTGACAGAACTTTTGCAAGTTCTGGTTGAGTTGTTTCAGTAATTGGATTGATAGGTAGAGAGTGACTTCCTCTAAGAGTTAACGTTTCTGAGGGGTCAAACCCTATGTCAAAATCATCAAATGTTTGTGGGATAGGAATTTCTGATTGGGTAGGGTTTGGTTCAGATGTAGATAAAGATATTGAATCTAAAACAGTTACAGAAGAAGGATTACCTCTCTTTTTAGCAGCTTTGGGAGTCCGCTGGGATGATCCTTCTGCTGCTGCCTTCCTTTTCGTGTTCTTCTTCAGCATAACTTCTGGGGCCGCCTGTTGCAAGTCTTGGATGTTTAACTCTGGTGCAGTGCCATCTGCCTTGCATGCATCCAAGTATCTGACGATAATCTCATGCTTGGAATCAATTTCTGAGAACATGGGAAAGTCATCCAGAGGGACTCTTCTACTGGTGATTGTTGCAAAATAAGTAACACCGGGTTCCTTCTTGATGTTCTCAATAATCTTCATCTTCTTCAGATTCTTCGCATTCAAAGGCTTTCCAACAGTTGCCTCTAAAGAGTTGATTTCCTGTGCTTCTGTTAGATGATATATCAGCCTATTCTCTGTCAGAATATCTGATATGAGCCTTCCAAGGGGTATCCAGTCCCTTTTAGTGCGCTCATCTTCTCTAGTCTGCTTAACACTAGTCCTCAGATGATTGAACAGCAAATGAGCCAGATTCACCTTAGTCTTATGGGAGATGAAGTAGATCAGAAACTGCTGATCAATGTTGATATAGTCAGGAGAGATGGTTGGCTTCCTGTGGTTTATGCATCCCAGAATAATCTTAGCCCATATTCTGTGATGGTCCTTCAGATCCATTATCTTGCTAGAGGGAAGACCCAGAGTGAAAATTTCTCTAGCAATTGAAGCGACATCAACACATCTTTCAGCCATGTCTATACATCTTACGCCACCACCACTGTAGCCTATCAATCTTGCAATAAGGTCTTCAATTATGACTATCTTCTTCCCCATTACATACGAAGTAACTTGATGGTTGGAGGATGAAGCATGAATCCAAAATTCCTTCACAAGGATTGGGAACGTTGGACCTACCAGACAGTCAAAATACCTGTTCCATCCTTGAGCCTTTACTTCTTCAGAAAGATTGAACCCATTTTCTTGAAGACTGCCAAAGTCCACAATCAATTTTGAGAGTACTTCTAGGTTGTTAATGGGCGTGAGGAGAGTTCTGAATGGTTCTTCATATTGTTCTGAGGATTTTGTTCTCTGAGTACTGGTATTAGGAATGCTTGAGGAAGCCATGTTCACACAGAAAAATTTGAGACGAAAAAGGAGAGGTTTTGAAATATGCAAACTGAAAATAATTAGATTGTAGAGAAAGTGAAAGTGAAAGAGTGTAAAGAGTAAAAAAGACGTTTAAATAGATTTTGAAAACATAAAATGCAAGAGAGAGAATTAAATTGTAATGATTATAAGCATTAATGACAGCTGATTTTGGGGGATTCAGAAAGATATTGGAACGGTTACCCATGACAAGTGTCTCAATGCATCCAATCAGCGCTTTTGACCTTTTAGAAAAATGAACGCGTGTTTAGCCTCAGAAGGTAGTTGATGAATGGATGACAACTATTTGCTTACGTGAACAGCACACTTCTATCCTTGAAATGAAACGCTCAGATCTTTATGGATAGATTCTGATACAATCTGGACTTCTAAAATTCTGAAGGCAGGTTGATCAGCAGTTCACAGAAAATAACAAAAATTCTGAGGATTAAGATATGTAAATAAAACAGTTTATTCTGGGCAAAGCTTCATGCTGAGATGTTTCAGAATGAAGTTAAACCTATCTTCAGAAAGAGGTTTTGTAAAGACATCAGCCCATTGATGGTCTGTGTCAATGAATTTTAAATTGAGAATCCCTTTCTGAATATAGTCCCTAATAAACTGATGTTTTATTTCTATATGCTTATCCCTATAATGCAAAATAGTATTTTTACTGAGACAAATAGCAGAAGTATTATCACAGAGGATAGGGATGTTACTCTCAAATATATTGAATTCCTCAAGTTGACTTTTCATCTAGAGCATTTGCGTGCTACATCCAGCTGCTGCTATGTATTCAGCTTCTGTTGTTGATAGAGCTATTGTGGATTGTCTTTTACTGGACCATGAGATCATATTTTCTCCCAGAAACTGGCAGCTTCCAGAAGTGCTTTTACGTTATACTCTGTCTCCAGCAAAATCAGCATCACAGTATCCTACTAAGCTGTAATCACTTGATTTTCTATAAAACAGACCCGGATTAGCAATACCTTTCAGATACTTGAAAATTCGCTTAACTGCGGTTAAGTGAGATTCTCTAGGATCTGATTGGAATTTAGCACAAATGCAAACACTGAATAGAATGTCAGGCCTTGAAGCCGTCAGATAGAGAAGAGAACCAATCATACCTCTGTAGACCTTCTGTTCTACCCTTTTTTACTTACCTCTTCTTTTTCCAGAATGCATGTGGGATGCATTGGAATCCTTGAGGGCTTACATTCTGAGAGATCAAATTTCTTCAGAAGTTCTCTGACATATTTGCTCTGACGAATGTAAGTTCCTTCTGGAGTTTGATTAATCTGAATGCCCAGAAAGAATTTTAGTTCCCCCATTAGGCTCATCTCAAATTCTGCCTGCGTACATTTAGCAAACTCTCTTCCCAGAGAGGGTTTAGTGGATCCAAATATAATGCCATCAACATAGATCTGACATACTAAGATGTCATTCTTAACGGTCTTGCAGAACAAGGTTGTGTCCACTTTCCCTCTGGTGAATTCCTTTTCTAACAGGAAGTTACTTAGTCTTTCATACCAAGCTCTGGGAGCTTGTTTCAGACCATAGAGTGACTTCTTTAGTTTAAAAACATATTCTGGATTTTTGGAACTTTTAAAACCAGGGGGTTGGTGCACATAAACCTCTTATTTTATATAGCTATTTAAGAATGCACTCTTGACATCCATCTAATACAGAGTGATGCCTTTATTAACAGCAAATGAAATTAAAAGTCTGATAGATTCTAACCTGGCGACTGAAGCAAAGGTTTCTGTATAGTCTATCCCCTCTTGTTGACTATAACCTTGTTCTACCAGTCGTGCTTTATTTCTGATGACTTCACCTTGTTCATTCAGTTTGTTTCTGAACACCCATTTTGTACCAATGACGTTGAATCCTTTTGGTTTGGGAACTAGATCCCATACGTCATTTCTTGTGAATTGATTTAGCTCCTCTTGCATTGCCAGAATCCAGTCATTGTCCAGAAGTGCTTCATCAATTGTTGTTGGTTCAATCAGAGAAACCAGTCCCATGAGGGATTCTTCAGAGTTTCTGAAGGTAGATCTTGTTCTGATTGGATCTTCCTTCCTTCCTAAGATTATTTCTTCGGGGTGATCAATGCTGCTTCTGGATGGTCTTTTCTGGAGTTGATCAACAAAAGGTGTTGGTTTGCTTGCAGTGATTCTTTCTGATGTTTAGGGAGTGTCTCTGTTTAGAGCCTCTGGTGAGTTGTCTTCAGTACCTGTGAGTTCAACTTCCATACCTGCAAGGAATTCATTCTGCTTTGACTTTTGAGAGTTAAGCTTATCATCAAACCGAACACTGATTGACTCTTCAACAATCTGTGTTTCTGTATTGTATACTCTGTACCCTCTTGAGCGTTCAGAGTATCCTAACATAATACACTTTTGTGCTTTAGAGTCAAACTTGTTCAAATAATTTTTTTGTATTCAAAATAAAACATGTACATCCAAATGGGTGAAAATAAGAAATGTTGGGCTTTCTGTTCTTCCACAATTCATATGGAGTCTTTTCCAGAATAGGTCTTATGGAGATTCTATTCTGAATGTAACACGTTGTGTTTATTGCTTCTGCCCAGAAGATCTTAGCAACGTTAGTCTCGTTGATCATGGTTCTGGCCATTTCTTGCAATGTTCTGTTCTTTCGTTCTACAACTCCATTTTGCTGGGGAGTTCTAGGACAAGAGAAATCATGCAGAATACCTTTTTCATTAAAGAATAATTCAAAATCTTTATTTTCAAATTCTCCACCATGATCACTTCTGACTTTGACAATTCTAAGATCTTTTTCATTCTGAACTTGGTTGCAGAAGGTTACAAACACTGAGTGTGACTCGTCCTTGTGCCTTAAGAACTTTACCCATGTCCATCTGCTATAGTCATCTACGATTACTAACCCATACTTCTTGCCACTGACTGAAGCAGTTTTTACTGGTCCAAATAAGTCAATATGCAGAAGTTCTAATGGCTTAGAGGTGGAAACAACGTTTTTGGATTTGAAAGCAGGTTTTGCAAACTTGCCTTTCTGACATGCTTCACACAGAGCATCTGAATTGAACTTCAAGTTAGGAAGTCCTCTGACCAGATTGAGTTTGTTAATCTGAGATATTCTTTGAAGAAGTGAAAAACACAAGAAGGGGGGTTGAATTGTAAAACTGAAAATCAATGCAATGAACAAGATATTTTTATCCTGGTTCGTTTGATCTCAAACTACTCCAGTCCACCCGTCAAGGTGATTTCGCCTCTCTCCAACGAGGTCTTAATCCACTATATTCAACTGAATATTACAAACTGCTTTAACAACTGCTAAAGCCTTCTTGATGCAAACCACAACCCGGTTTGTCAAGGAAACACTTTCTTACAAAGAAGATAAATCTAGGTGTGTGAGTGTTTTCTACAAAACTGTATCACAACTGTGATGTGTACACAACTTAAGCTTATGAGACTAGATTGTTAAACAATGATTGAGTAAGGAGATATGTAGCGTTTAGAAAACTGAGAGAAGGAAGATTATGATTAGCTTTTAGGCGTGTAAAATGTTGGAGAGCATTAGCCAATTCAATCTTCATAGTCTTGTTTATATAGCACTGAGATTGTTGAACGTTGGAGCAATATTCTTGATTCAATGCTAATAACAAACTTTCCTTATCGAGCAGATCTTGTCTGGAATGAGGCCGTTGGTAATAATTTGCTTTCAATGCACAATACCGTTGCTTACTTAATGCATGTTCTGGCTTGGCTCATTCTGACTCTGCTTAACTGCTGATGAACTGTTGTTTTCTTTATCAGAGTGTTGAGCACAGTTCTGTTCATCAAGCTTCAGCATACATGTGAGTTAATCTTCTGATTCTGGTATTCTGATATAGCAACTTCTGATGCTGATGTCAAGAACCAATATTCTGATGCTGATTAAGTGTGCTCTTGCTGATACCTATCAGAGTTTCTGCAAAGCAGAACGTAATATTTTTAGGTAGCAAATAGTTCATACATGAATCATATAAATAATATATCTTTTCATTTTGTTATCATCAAAACTTAAACATAGGGTAGTATATTCAAACTTTGTTCTAACAATCTCCCCCTTTTTGATGATGACAAAAACTAGATATTTTTAATTGAAAATAACGTGAAAAAGTATCAGAGGTAACTAAATGATAAGATGTATCAGAGTAAGAGGTTATCAAAGATAAGGGATAAGAGTTGAGAGATACTCCCCCTGAGTTTATTGCTTCCCTTTTTAATTCCAAGAGTTCTTCAGGATCATATTTTTATTGCCTTTCTTTGAACATCAGATTCTCAGAGTCTTTGACTATCAGAAGCTTTAGATCAGCATATCAGAGCAGAGCTTCAGATCAGTGTATCAGAGCTTTAGTCTTCAGAGTATCATGGAGCTTTCTTGTACCTGTAGACTTAAGCAAAACATAAAACATCTTCAAGTATATCAGAGTTAGAATGTTCGAGAATTTCTGTCTTAGTAATCCGTTATTATTTAAAATATCATTCTTGTTCTCCCCCTTTTTGTCAGCAATCAAAAAGTGTAAGTGGTGTGCTAAAACATTTAAGAGCAGAAAAACTTGTCATATTAAAAGGTTCAGAATCAAACAAAACAGTACAACAGATAATCAAAGATAACATAAAAAAGACATGAATGAAAAACTAAGGTTGGGGAGGAAGGCGTGTGAACAGGTTCTCCAGCATGGCTTTGATCTGATCAGCAGTCTCATTCTGCTTGTGTACCATGCTGACAACTGTGTCTATCTTGCTATCCTGCACATCCATCCTTTCTTTCATCTTCTGGTCATTTTCATCCATCCTTTGCTGCAGACGCATGTCATTCAGCTTCAGCTCTTCCAGAGTCTGCCTGTCCAAGGCAGCTTGAGAAACATCAGAAGCAGAGAGCTTCTGAGAGCTTTCTGCAACATCTTCTGCTTGACTTGCTTCAGCTTGAATAGTCTTGTCTTCTTCTGGTTGCACCTTAGAAGCTGGCTGTTTCTCAGACCATGGCTCACTATCCAGAGGGAGCACGTCTTCCTGTGGCAGCTGACTTTCAACTTCCTTCAGCAGCTTGCTGAAGTTCTGTTGTGCCTGCTCATAGTTGATATCCTGCAACTTGAGGGCTTCAGCACGTACCCAAATTCTGAATTATGACCAGAGCTGGTCAGAGGCAGCTGGGTCAATCATTCCAGGACAGACTTGCTTCAGAGAAGCAATCCACTGGTGCAAACCTGTTTCAAAATTCATAATACCAGAGCCAACATCTGGTTGTTTTGGTTTTGGAATGGATATTTTATTTTTCAGATCAGCAAGACGGTCAAGGATTGTTAAGTCTATGAAGGTCCTGCTGGGGTTTTCGGTGGTTTACTTGGGAGCTGTTTGTTTTGGAGATGGAGTGGGAGAATCAGAAATAATGATTGGACTGTTTGGTGTTTTGGGAGTATTTGGTGGTGTAGATTCTGGTGAGGATGGCAACTGGGCCATTGTGACTGTTGTTCCACATGGCAGCTGGATTGCCAGAGGTGATGGTTGAGGTGAATGAGGTTCAGAAGGTGGAGGAGTTGGAGTTTCAGAGTGATGAAACTCAGGTTGAGGTGATGGTGGATGAATTTCTGGTTGAGGAGAGGGAGACGGAATTGCTGGTTGTGGAGAAGTTGTTGGAATTTCTGGTTGTTGAGGGATAAGAGGTTCTTCTGGAATGGATGAGAGAGGTTGCCGTTGTTCTGGTTCTTCGGCAGCTTACTGTTGTTCTGGTTGTGGAGAAGGGACAATTTGTGGTTCAGAGTTTGGATTAATGGAGGAGTGATCAGAAGTGTGTTGATCAATGTCAGACAGCACTTTGTCAATTGCTGATGTTATTGATATTGTTGATTTGGGATGTTTGGTTCGGGGTCTTCTGAGTTGAAGTGCCTCAGAAGGGTCATCTTCTGGTTCAGTTTCATCTATTGTTGGGATGGGGATTGAGATTCTATGAGAAGTTGGAGGTGGAATTGATGCTAGAATAGTAGAAGAATTTAAAACAGAAGCAGCAGATAAATTACCTCTTTTCTTGGGTGTCTGCTGGGATGATCCTTCTGAAGGTGCCTTCCTTTTCTTCGTCTTCTTCAGAGTCACTTCTGGTTGAGGTTGGTGCTGATCTTTGATCTTCAGATTGGGATCTGTACCATCAGCTTTGCACGCGTCCAGATATCTGAGAACCACCACTGGCTTAGATTCTATTTCAGAAAATAAAGGAAAGTCACTCAGTAGGACTCTTCTGCTGGTGATATCAGCAATAGGAGTAGCGCTGGGTTCCTTTTTTATATTCTCTATCAACTTCATTTTCTTCAAGTTCTTCGCGTTCAGAGGCTTCCCAACCGTTGGTTCAATGGTGCTTAACTCTTGAGCTTCTATCAGATGCTCTATCAGCCTATTCTCAGTCAGAATATCTGATATCAACCTTCCAAAGGGTATCCAATCCCTCTTTGTTCTTTCTTCTTCCCTGGTTTCCTTCACGCTTGTTCTGAGGTGATTAAATAGAAGATGAGCCAAGTTGATTTTTACCTTCTGATTGATAAAGTAGATCAGAAACTGCTGATCTACATTTATGTAATCAGGGGAACTAGTTGGCTTCCTATGGTTAAAACACCCCAGAATTATCTTCGCCCAAACTCTGTGATGATCCTTCAGATCTTTGATCTTGCTGCTGGGCACCCCATGGGTGAAAATCCTTTCTGCTATGACGCCCACGTCAGCACATCTCTCAGCCATATCAATACAGCGGACGCCACCGCCACTGTAACCAATTAACCTTGCTATGTGATCCTCAGTGATCACAATCTTCTTCCCCATAATGTAGGAGGTGACTTGATGCGTTAAAGCCGTTGCATGAATCCAGAACTCCTTGACTAACATAGGGAATGTTGGTCCAACCAACCTGTCAAAATACCTTTCCCATTTCTATGCCCTAACTTCTTCTGTTAAATCAAAACCGTTTTCCTTCAGACTTCCAAAATTAATGATCAATTCAGATAACACTTCAAGATTCTTCACAGGAGTGAGGAGTGTTCTGAATGGCACTTGATACTGTTCAGATGATGCTTTCTTCTGAGAACCTGCAGAAGCACTGCTGGAGGTTGCCATGTTCACACTTAGGGATTTTGAGAAAAACTGAGAAAAAGGGTTTGAGAGAGATGAACACAGAAAAATGCAGAGAATGCTTGAGAAATAATGAGAAACTGTAAAAGATTAAAGTGAGAGGTTAACGTGCTTAAATAGGCTTCAGAATATTTTAAAATTGTAAACGTTTTTAAGAAAGAGAAATAAAATCATGATTACGTTTTAAACACATGATTACTTTCATTTAATGCTTGCTGATTTTGGGGGATTTGAGAAAGATACTTAAAAACGGTTACCAGACATGTGTCTCAATGCACCCAATCAGCGTTTTGCCTTCTCAGAAGCGTGCACGCATTCTGCTTCAGAGATTTGCTGATGATTGGATGACACTTGTTTGATGTAGTGATCAGCATGTCTATCTTTGAGCTTAGACTCTCAGATCTTTAGACTTGCATCTGATACAATCTGCATGTTCTATCTTTCTGAAAAGAGATTGATCAGAAGTTCACAGTAAAACAAATACATTCTGAAGATAAATATATGGAATTAAAACATTTTTCACTCTGGGCAGATTTTCATGCTGAGATGTTTCAGAATGAAATTGAACCTATCTTCAGAAAGGGGTTTAGTGAAGATATCAGCCCATTGATGGTCTGTATCTATAAATTTTAAATTCAAAATTCCTTTCTGAATATAGTCCCTAATGAAGTGATGTTTTATTTCTATATGCTTAGCTCTAGAATGTAAAATAGGATTCTTACTTATGCAAATAGCAGAAGTATTATCACAGAGTATAGGAATGTTACTCTCAAAAATCTGGAAGTCTTCAAGCTGACTTTTCATCCAGAGCATTTGTGTGCTACATCCTGCTGCTACTATGTACTCAGCTTCTGCTGTTGATAGCGCAATTGTTGATTGCCTTTTGTTGGACCAAGAGATCAGATTTTCTCCCAGAAACTGGCAGCTTCCAGAAGTACTTTTACGCTCCACTCTGTCTCCAGCAAAGTCAGCATCGCAGTAGCCTACTAAACTGTAATCACTAGATTTTCTATAAAACAAACCCAGATTAGTAGTACCTTTCAGATGCTTGAAAATTCGCTTAACAACTGTTAAGTGAGATTCTCTAGGATCTGATTGGAATCTAGCACAAATACAAACGCTGAATAATATATCAGGTCTTGAAGCAGTCAGATAAAGGAGAGAACCAATCATACCTCTGTAGACTTTCTGTTCTACATTTTTGCTTACCTCTTCTCTTTCCAGAATGCACGTGGGATGCATTGGAATCTTTGATGGCTTACATTCTGAGAGGTCAAATTTCTTCAGAATATCTCTGATGTATTTGCTCTGATGAATGTAAGTTCCCTCTGGAGTTTGATTGATCTGAAATCCTAGAAAGAATTTCAGTTCCCCCATGAGGCTCATCTCAAATTCTTCCTGCATACACTTAGCAAATTTTCTTCCAAGAGAAGGATTAGTAGAACCAAAAATAATATCATCAACGTAAATTTGACAGACTAAGATGTCATTCTTAACTGATTTACAGAATAAGGTAGTGTCCACCTTCCCTCTGGTGAATTCATTTTCTAACAGAAAGTTACTTAGCCTTTCATACCAAGCTCTGGAAGCTTGTTTCAGACCATATAGTGACTTCTTTAGTTTGAAAACATGTTCTGGATGTTTTGTATTTTCAAAACCAGGGGGTTGGTGTACATAAACCTCTTCTTCTATATAACCATTTAAGAATGCACTTTTGACATCCATCTGATACAGAGTGATGCCTCTATTAACAGCAAATGAAATTAAAAGTCTGATAGATTCTAAGCTGGCGACTGGGGCAAAGGTTTCTGTATAGTCTATCCCCTCTTGCTGACTATAACCTTGTGCAACCAGTCGTGCCTTGTTTCTGATGACTTCACCTTGTTCATTTAGCTTGTTTCTTAACACCCATCTTGTTCCAATGACGTTGAATCCTTTTGGTCTGGGAACAAGATCCCATACGTCATTTCTGGTGAATTGATTCAGCTCTTCTTGCATTGCCAGAATCCAGTCATTATCCAGAAGTGCTTCATCAATAGAAGAAGGTTCAATCAGAGACACAAGTCCCAAGAGAGTTTCTTCAGAGTTTCTGAAGCTTGCTCTTGTTCTGATTGGATCTTCCTTTCTTCCTAAGATAGTCTCTTCTGGGTGATCCAGGCTGCTTCTGGGTAATCTCTTCTGAGGTTGATCAGCAGCTGTTGTAGGATTACTAGCAGTGCTCCTTTCAGACGTTGAAGGAGTGTCTGTGTTGAGAGCTTCTGATGACTTGTCTTCAGAACCTGTAAATTCAATTTCCATACCTGCAAAAACTTCATTCTGCTTTGACTTTTCAGAGTCAAGCTTATCATCAAAACTAACACTGATTGATTCTTCCACAATCTGTGTTTCTGTATTGTATACTCTGTACCCTCTTGAGCGTTCAGAGTATCCTAACATAATACACTTCTGTGCTTTAGAGTCAAACTTGTTCAAATAATTCTTTGTATTTAACATAAAACAGGTACATCCAAATGGATGAAAATATGAAATGTTGGGCTTTCTGTTCTTCCACAATTCATATGGAGTCTTTTCCAGAATAGGTCTTATTGAGATTCTATTCTGAATGTAGCACGCTGTGTTTATTGCCTCTGCCCAGAAGATCTTAGCAACGTTTGTCTCATTGATCATGGTTCTGGCCATTTCTTGCAATGTTCTGTTCTTTCGTTCTACAACTCCATTTTGTTGGGGAGTTCTAGGACAAGAGAAATCATGCAGAATGCCTCTGTCATTAAAGAATGACTCAAAATCTTTGTTTTCAAATTCTCCACCATGATCACTTCTGACTTTAACGATTCTAAGATCCTTTTCATTCTGAACTTGGTTACAGAAGGTAACAAACACAGAGTGTGACTCGTCCTTGTGTCTTAAGAACTTTACCCATGTCCATCTGCTATAGTCATTTACGATTACTAACCCATACTTCTTGCCACTGACTGAAGCAGTTTTAACTGGTCCAAATAAGTCAATGTGCAGAAGTTCTAATGGCTTAGAGGTAGAAACAACATTTTTAGATTTAAAAGAAGGTTTTGCAAACTTGCCTTTCTGACATGCTTCACACAGAGCATCTGAATTGAACTTCAAATCAGGAAGTCCTCTGACCAGATTGAGTTTGTTAATCTGAGATATTCTTCTCATACTAACATGCCCCAATCTTCTGTTCCAGATCCACTGCTCGTTGTTAACAGACAGAAGGCACTTTACATTCTGACTTTTTAGTTCAGAAAGTTTGATTTTGTAAATGTTGTTTTTCCTCTTACCATTAAACAGGATAGTCCCATCTTTCTGACTAACAGCTTTACATGATTTTTGATTAAAGATTATATCATAACCGTTATCACTTAATTGACTTATGGATAACAGATTATGCATTAATCCATCTACTAGCAGAACATTATTAATAGAGGGAAGATTTCCATTACCTACAGTTCCAGAGCCAATTATCTTTCCCCTCTGATTGCCTCCAAAGCCAACGTGGCCTCCAGGCTTAAGTTCCATGCTTTGGAACATATGCCTTCTTCCCGTCATGTGTCGCGAGCAGCCAGAGTCCAGGTACCATGACTGGTGTTTTTGACTTGCTGCTAAAGATATCTGCAACATGTATTATTTTATCCTTAGGTACCCAGATTTTCTTGGGTCCTGATTTGTTAGTTTTACCAAAACTCTGGTTGAATTTTGGTTTCACAGAGTACTTACTGCTAGTGTATTTAATATCATGTGTGTGACCATAAACAAAGTGTGAATTCAGAGGAGTGTGTTTAATAGTTAAATCCATGACATTCTTTGGTGTAGGAACCTTACCTTGGTATCCTATTGCTTTCCTACCGTTCATCTGCTTCTAGCTCTATCTCATGACTTTTGAGGGAGCTTACAAGTTCCTCCAGAGAGATTTTATTGAGATCCTTGGCTAGCTTAAGCGCTGTGACCATTGGCCTCCACTGTTTTGGCAAGCTTCTGATGATCTTTTTAACGTGATCAGCAGTGGAATATCCTTTGTCAAGAACTTTTAGACCAGCAATAAGAATTTGGAATCTTGAAAACATAGCTTCTATTGATTCATTATCTTCCATCTTGAACGCCTCATACTTCTGAATGGGCGCAAGGGCTTTGGTTTCTTTTACTTGAATGTTGCCTTCATGCGTCATTCTCAGAGAGTCAAACATATTCTTGGCAGTTTCTCTGTTTGATATTTTCTCATATTCTGAATATAAGATGGCGCTGAGAAGAATTGTTCTGGCCTTGTGATGATTTCTGAATTCACGCTTTTGCTGATCAGACATCATTTTCCTGTCAATCTTCTGACCACGCCCATCCACTGGGTGCGTGTATCCATTATTCACCATGTCCCACAGATCAGCATCATGGGCCAGAAAGAAACTCTCAATTCTGTCTTTTCAGTAGTCAAAGTTTTCTCCATCAAATACTGGAGGTTTGCCACTGAATTTGTCCCTTTCTTCATTGTTGTCATTGCTGATGTTTTGACTTGGTCCTGCCATTGTATTTTTCTGACGCTGGATCTTATACTGACACGGTTAAGTGTTAAAGCTCAGAACCAGGCGCTCTGATGCCAATTGAAGATGTGAAAAACACAAGAAGGGGGGGGGGGGGGGGTTGAATTGAAAAACTTAAATCAAAAGGCTTGACAACACAGTATTTTTATCCTGGTTCGTTTGATCTCAAACTACTCCAGTCCACCCATCAAGGTGATTTCGCCTCTCTCCAACGAGGTCTTAATCCACTATTCTCAAAGGATTACAACAGCTACTTTAACAACTGTTAAAGTCTTCTTGAGTACAACCACAATCCGGTTAATCTCAAGGAACTTCTTTTACAAATAATTGAACAAGTGTGTGTTGTTGTTTTCTTACAAAACTGTATATCACAATTGTGATAATTACATAAAATAAGCTTAGAATAAAATGAATTTGCTAAAGCTTTGAATATGAGTGGTTTGGATAGCTTGGCAAATTATTGAGTGCGTACGTACGTGCTTCTTTTCACAAGAAGACTTGTTTATATAGGCAAGCAAGGATACGTTGTCCATAAAGCAGGTTTTAATGATAATAACACACTTTCCTTTTAAAGAAGATCTTGTCTGAAGAAAGTCGTTTAGCATTTAATTCTGTCTTTGAATAACCTGTAACGCATCAGAGTCTTCTTTGTTGTACCTGTTGATAACGCTTCAGAGTGTTGATGACTTGGTAAAGATGTCTTTGATCAGAGTCAAAGTATATTTGTTTAGGCGCAAATTCTGGTCATCAAGCTTCAGCGTATAATCTGGTAGCTTCAGCGTGTAGCACATATTTCTGATCTTCTGATGTTGATTCCATTCTGATGCTGATTCCATCAGAACTTCTGCATATACAAAACATAATTTCTAAGGAGCATAATTGTTCTTTGTATATACCTTTGAAATGATTTATTCTTTGTATTTTGTTATCATTAAAACTCTAATCAAGGGTTATATAATCAAATTATGTTCTAACATATTCCAACCATCCTCAGCACAAACTAATCATTGCATTAGCTTCCTGGGAACTTGAGGAAGCTAACCTGATCATCACCATCACTTGAAACAAGCTCAAACTCATTTCACGATTTCCAGTTTTTGAGGTATTTTTCTGAACTTTCATCTCTTCATTTAGGCGTTGTTAGGCTTTCATTTTCAAAGATAAAATGTAGATATCATTGCCCTAAAACTGCCCATGTCCATAGTTTTCATTTATATTGATTGAGTAGGGAGAATTTTGAAGTTGAAGTTTCTGAAAATATTAGGTTAGATTTGGTACCAACAGAAATTATTGCTCATCTTTGAGAATTATTTAAGTTATTTACATATTTAGAATCGTGGTGAAATTTCTAACAAGTTTGATGTTTGAAGTTTTGAAAATGATTGAGAAATGACTGAGTTATAAAATTTCAAATATTTGCTCTGTAAACTGGCGCGAGGAAGAAGATAAAGTTCAGGCCTAGAACTTGTTTTGTAATATAATTGTATGGTTTTGTTTAAGTTAACGGATGTATAGCCAACCCAGTGGTAAGGCAGCGCGCGTATCATGTCAAGGGCGTGGGTTCAAGCCCCAGCGCTGCCACTTTTTGCCTTTTTCTAATATTTTCTCTCTTTTTGACACAACCATGCACGCCCGGGCCTAAGGCCATTGGACCTCGTTTTTTTACTGAGACTCACCCCCTGCATGCTTGTCACTAGAGGTGTTCAAATCCAAACCAATCCAAATAAAAAACCGAAACCGATCCAAAAAACCGAAAACCGCAAAAAACCGAAATTTATTGGATGTGTTTGGATGTTATTTTGTGAAAACCGATCAGTTCAGATCGAATTTTGGATTAATTTTTCAAAACCGATCCAAACCAAACCAAACCGCATATATATATTTTTATACTTATTTACTTTTTATTAGTATGATATGCTATGTGAAATTATTATTAGATGATAATAATTTTTTTAATAATAGTTATTAGCTTGGTATAATTTATTTATTTTTATTATTTCAATCAAAATCAACCACTCTCATTTTGTAATATTAACTTTTAATATACTATATGTTATATATTATATCAAATCTATGATTTATTAGTAGTTTTATAATATTAATAAAAATATAATGTGTAATTTGGATATCCAAAAACCGATCCAAATTAAATCGCATAAAATTGGATCGGATCGGATTGGATTTTTTTAATATATCATCCAAAACCGAACCGAACCGCAACTAAATTTATCTTTGGATCGGATGATTTTTTATCTTAAAACCGATCCAAACCGAACCGCGAACACCCCTACTTGTCACAACACAGTCCATTTATTCTTTTCTGATTTCCAAACAAAAACATTAATGGGCCAGCCTTCAAACAAAACTATTTTTTCTAACATACACCCTAAATGCCATTTTCACCCCGTGACTTTTATTTTTATATTTTATTTTATTTTTTCTTTATTATTTTTATTATTATTTTTATTAATAAAAATCCAAAAATAGTTTATTTATTTATCTAATATACTTATATTCTCTTATTTTTATTTCCTTTTTTAAACTAAAAAAGACAAAAATATTTTCTTAAACAAATTTAATTATTTTTCCTAATAAATTATTAATTAGATTTAGGTTTAGTTATTTTCTTTTTTTATTTAAAATTAACTTAGAATTTAGGTTTCTTTTAATTAATTAATTTCCATACTATTTTGATTAAACTTAAAACCTTTTCTAAAAAACCCTAAAAATGATTTCTAAGTTAATTTTTTTTCTTAATTAATATAGGTTTAACTTTCTTATTTTAATTTTTTTTTTTTTAGATAATTAGGTTAAAACCATTTTCCTTAATAAAAACCAAACAAAAAAATCCATTTCCTTTCCATTTATATCCTTGTACATTATATTCCTTTCAATTCTTGTACATTATTTCAATATGGTTGTAATAGATAATTAAGTTTAATTTCTTGCAATCCCCATTTTTAAATTTGTATACCCCATCCCCAAATGATGTAATAGCATAGTAAATTTACTTTTCGCAATTTATCGCTTTCATATAAATGCTAGTAATTAGGGTTTGTATGGAAATATGAAAATCAATAAGTAGATAACCCTAATCAAAGATTAAATGCATGCAAATCAAATACACTATTCACACATGCACCCCTAGGGTTAACCCCACTTGTTGCCTAAAAATGGTCATGTTATGCATGTGAGATGTCTTAGCAAAAACAATCGAAATACAAGATCATAGTCCCTCGATGACGCTACAAATATTGCCTTTCAAATGATCTTAGTCTCTCAAAGAGAAATGCTAAGATATCTCACAACTTTGCTATCATGACTATACGATGACCCATGTCCGTCCCTTTACATCTAAAGATAAGGCTCCTTACCAATCAATGGTAAGATAGCAATATCAAAGAAAGAAAGAAACGAACAAAAAAGACTTTTGAGTAGGTAGAAACGTTCTTAGTTACTTGCTCAATTTCAAAACAAACATCCTTGCAAACACACTGTTGTACCCAAAAATTTGCCCTCCCATCCTTCAGGTTTTCATCCTGAACTCTCAGGTTTTTTCTCTTAAACAAAGCCAAGCCCTTCATTATCGTTCCTTTCCAAGCAAACAATTTACAAGAGCAAAATGGTCATTTGCAAGCTCTAAAGGCAAAGCTTTTACCTTGGAAAAATTAAATCCTAAGCATTGGGAATTTTTCTCTAAAAAAAGGGGGGTTTTAAGAAGAAAATGGCACTTCAGAGCTTCTGAACCAACCTCTAGGCAGAAACGGTCAGAAGCTACAAACTTGGCTCAGCAAATAACATTCAGTCAGAACATGGCTCTTTCAGCAGTTACACCAGCTCAGTCAGAGATGGTAAACTTGGCTCAGCACATAACATTCAGTCAGAACATGACTTTTTTCAGCAGCTACGTAAAAGTTCAGTCAGAATTTGCTAGAGAAAACAACAAAGCCAGAAACTCCTTCAGAACGTACTGGGATCAGAAGATAATAGGATCAGTAGATTGGGTAAAGTACTGAAGCAGGATCACTAAGCCCAGAAACTCTAAAGATAGATCAAAGGAACATTCTGGAAAACTCTCAGAACTTGCTGAGACAGCAAGAGGCCAAGGTAAGAGCCTGGTTCACGTTGTTTTTGGTAAAGCAGAACTGCTGGCTCAGGTTTTAGGTAATAATGCAAAATCTCCTATTACAAGATTTTTGATGTTGATAAATCTCATCACCATTTAATGCTCATTAATGCTCATAACCACTCCTGAACATTCATCCAAGGGGTCTCTCCACGTGTGGCTTGGTAAACACCTTTATGCAGGTTTAGGCATGAGTCTATGCGCCACTTTTCGCCTATAGAGGTCACTTCTCCTCAATCCTTGCCTACTGTTCCAGCCTAGGCTGAAAAGCTGTCCATCATCACAACTTTTCATGAACTTCCTTCAAAAACAAGTTAACCTCTACTGCATAATATTGGCGCCCTTTAAACGTTCAAAAATCCACAAAGTTTTGCCTATAAATAAGACACCATTGTCCATCACAAAGGGGACGTGAAAAAAAAAAGATCCAGAAAAAATTGCTAGAGAAGAAACAGAAAAACTCTAGTAAAAGAAAAACCTTGTGAAACTCTGCCAAAATCCCCAGTGATTCATAACTTTGAACTTCCTGTCTCCAAACTTCATTGATACTCAGTTTGCTTCTTGACTAGAGAGCACCCATACAATTTCTGACCGTACATACACATACCTTATCCATCCACCTATTATAAAAAGAACCTGTCCAGAACACCATCAGAGCTAAAAGCTAGCTCCCACTCAGACTTTTTTCAAACAGCCAGGTAAGCACCTGCTGACTTTCATCACGCTGCTAAGCATCATCAGCTTTGCATGCCCAATAAACATAATGTAAATACCATGTTGCTGTTGTTTGCGTTCTGAAGATTTTCATACCTCAGAATGTTTAAGTAGGAAGTGAATTAGTGTAGAACCAGCCGGTGACCTTGTTGGTTCTGTTTCCTGAAACACTTTAACATTTGTTGAAGTTGTCCCAAGCATGTTTTCTGTTTTATGGAAAAATAATAAAACTGCAGATGTTCTTGCTAGCACAGGGAGAAGCCAAGTTCTGACTATGACGTTAGCACATCTGAAGCTTGTTTCGCTGTCAATAATATCAGAACTTCTGAGAAATTGTATTTCCGACAGGGTCAGAACTTCTGACTTCCCCACTAACAAACTTTTGTCTTGCAGCGCCAGAACATCTGACCTTCCCACTAACAGGTTTTCGTTTTGCAGGAGCCAGAGTCAGAAGTTCTGACTCATACAGTTTCACTAACAGGTTGATAATCCTGCAGCAGGCCTGGGTCAGAACTTCTGACTTCCTCTCAGTAGCACGCTATCCCTCTCTCTATTTCTCTCTATCTTCCCTTTGTTATTTTCTTTTCTTATGTATTTTTCTCGTTGAACCACCCCATGTATAAATGTGTATCCCCATCCCCTAAATGTTGTAATAGCGTAGGATTTTACATTTCCGCATTTTATTGCTTTCAAATGCAAATGCTAGTAATTAGGATATGTATGGCAAGATAAAATCAATGAAATAGAAAATCCTAATTCAAGATAAACTCTTGCATGCAATGAAACACACTTGCACATAAACACCCCTAAGGTATCTCCACTTGGTTGCCTAAACAAATGGCCATGATATGCATGTTGAGTATCTATTGGCAAAACAAAAACAAAACAAAAGATCATAGTCCCTCGATGACGCTATCTTGGTTGCCTATACAAAATGATCTAGTCCCTCGGAAAATTGCTAAAAGATACTTAGCACAATTGCTATCATGGTCAATACGATGACCCGCGCCTGTCTCGTTTAACATCCTAACATAAGGTTGTTCACCAAATACAATGGTGAAACAAAATTGTCAAAAGGGTTAAAAACATAAGAAAGATCTTTGAGTAAAATAGGGTAGATAACTCTTAGTTACTTGATCAAAAAGCTTGCAAAAAACATTCTTGCTATTTTCAAACACACTTCAAAACACAATTTCAAAATCCAACTTCCAAACATTGAAATCTTTTTTAAAAGACAAAAACACCTTTGTATACATTCAAACAAAGAATCATTACAAAGGTTGCCACAATGATGGCCTCTTTCCAAAAGCATTTTCAAAAGCCACACACAAAGCACCATTGAAAAGCAAACGCAAGTGATCTAAAACTAAGAGCCCATGGATAACCATGGATAGAAAGGGTGCTAATACCTTCCCTTTCTATAATCTACTCCCCGAACCCAAGAAAATATCTCAAAGGTCTTTCCTGTGCTTTTTGACCTTTCCTTAGGATAAAATAAAAAGTCGGTGGCGACCCTTGCTAAACCAAAACATTTGCGAACACAAACGTGAAACCTCAAGTCAGTTCTCCCATAGTATCACAGAACTGGAGACTCTGCTGGGGATATAATTAAAAGTGGGGTTACCTTAGGGTTTAGATCACCTTTGCATGCTTATCTTGTTTGCCTTGATTGCTTTGCTTTTGGGTCCTTGCTTGGGTTTGTTTTAAATCCTACACCTGGATTTAGGGGCACCTTTTAGGTAAGTAGCAATAAACTGTGAGGGAACTGTGCGGGGTATACCGACATGGTTGAAGCAGTGGCTACGTTAATGCGACATATTTGTGGGTACCGGTAGCCTTTGAGTCAATCAAAGAGAATACGGGGCCGCTGAGTGATGTCATGAAGCACTAACGAACTCTTAGAACCTTACTTCACCATCTTGGCCTTTTTAGGGGTAGTGAGGTGACCGGCTTTGGTGCAGTCCGAAGTTGGTAGACACTCGATACTACACTCATTGAGGATTTTTTTCTTGGAATATTTTGTTAGAACCTGGTTACTATTTATAAGACAGGTTGAGCCAACTAACTTCAAGAGGGTACTTACCTACAAACCCCATGCAAGTCTAAACCTAAGGACTTGTCTGCTTTGTGTGAATGTGATTGTCTGTATATACACTTGCTTACTTTTGCATACCTATACATAACATCATAACATCATACCATAGCATTTTCAATAACCATTTCAAGGATCTCGAGGGTCTTTGATGCAGGGTCATGTTGAATCAGATGTCTACCGAGGGGCAAGAGGATTCATCCTCCTCTAAACAAACACCATCAAAGATCAAGTACAACAACTTGAATTGAGGGCTATGACCCACTTGACATGGTGAGCTTGATTCTCGTGGAAATACATCCAATGATACAAAATTCTCCAATCAAAGATGTTGATCGAAGTTCAATCTCTAACATTTTCTTGTGTTTTACCCCGAGAGATTCTTGAAAACATGCATCCACATATCATGCATTGTATCATGACAGGTTTTCCCTTTCAGGTTTCCTTATTCTCCTACTGTTTATTTCAGTAGAGATGGCTCTAGAGAGGACTGTCGAAGATATCCATGCTCAAAACGCTCAACTTCAAGAAATGTTCTTGAACCTGTCCCAGGGGCAAGAAGAAGTGACATCTCTCCTCACAAGAGGCATGGTCCTAGGGAATCCAGGCAGCGTCAGGAATGATCAGTTGGAAGGGCTACAAATTGAGTTGGCAACAATGAAAATCCAGATGATGGGACGGCTTGTGGGCCAGATGGCTCTCATTCAAGACCTGGCTCAAAGACAAGAGGAGCTCAGGGTCCTCGTCAACAAACTGCTTCAAGATAACCAAGTGGGGCAAACAACTAAGGTTGAAGATCAAGTCATCATTCAACCTCCTTTGAGACAAGAAGACAAGGGAAAGGCTCCCCAACTTGCTTCAGGGTCACAAGCCCAGCAACAACCTCGCCAGCGTCAACGGGTTAATCGGTGTAAGCAAAATACATCCGGAAGACATTTCACTGAGACTGACATACCATCATCTCTAATACTGAAACGCTTGTTGGAGGTCAATCTGATTGCTTTAAAGGATCCTCTCCGGAATCCCAATACCTCTGCTCCTGGCTATCACCCTGATGCATTTTGTGTATACCACTCCTATAGTCCTGGACATGACACCGACGACTGTTGGGCTTTAAAAAACAAGATCCAAGACTTGATTGACAGAGGAGTGCTAGAATTCATGCCAGATGGCGAGATGAAAATCTTCCGCTGAGGGTTCTCCACTTGAAATGACTAGTTCGAACTAAGAGACTTTTATTTCATTTGAATTTTCAAGTTGTAATTTCTTTTGTTATCCAAACAATTATCTGTTGATGTCAAACTCTGTTTCATTAATGCATTGCATATGTTTGTCTTGAATTCATCGATTCGTTTTCACTATTCTTGAATTATGCTTTCTACTTTCTTTATGACATTTAACTCTTACAAAAAGCTACAAGCCTTTAGAGGGAGGATGACGAAAACAATGCCATAATCTCATACAGTATGCTTTTGAACAGACCTTGCTGACGATGTACAGGCGTTTCTTTAAAATCCTAAACATTGGAGTTATAAGGAAGATAATCCCTAGTCAACCCCTTAAAGCCAAAGAAGTAGAAGTTTTCTATTTTAAACACAAATTTAAACCTTTAATCAAACCTGGGGCAGGGTAGTCTCTCAGTTAATTCAAAAGATGCGCATTGAAGTCGCAAACTCTCAGTTTGTAATACAACGAATGACATCAAAAACATTTCTTTGGAACCAAAAGACAGTGATGGTTCTTTATCTCATAGGCAGTCATTATCTCTCAAAAAAGCCCACTGAGCCAAAAACCTACAAAGGAGGCTTAAGAAAGTTGGGGCATCCCGCTGACTGTAATCTCGAAAACAGGAACAGTCAGGCAAAAATTAGGGATAACAAATCAAAAGAAAGAGGTCATTATAAATCCTCAACAACATGAAAAATGTTGCAAAAATGACTGCCTTCCCATAAAATTCAACTTGTGTGAACCATCACCAAAACGTCGTTCCAAACTCGAATAGAGTTCGACGCACAATTAACTGAGTTTAGGATTGAAGAACATCATGAAGAGCGGTGGGTACAAATATACTTTGAGCCTTTATCCTTTGTTTCTTAAACAGTGAACCAAGCCACGTTACAACCCTTCAAAAGTCCTAATTGAAGCATGGGTTAGTTTGAAAGCATACTGTTACAAAAGGTATCCTGACTCCTATAAGGCTTTGCTCTAAATCTTGCGCTGAATTTGTCTTATAAAAGTTTCTGCTAAAAAACGCATTTTTCAAAACTTCGAGACAAGCATGAACTTTGCATTATTTGAATATCGTTGTTTGCACCTAGCTATTTGTTTGACAGCAAAGAAATTCACACAGTGAATGTTCGAAGGAACGAAAGCTCTCTCAATGAATAAAATCACTTCAAGTGGGATGACACTCCCGTTGTAAAAATCTCCCATCAATGAAAGGGGACTTGATATGGTATTATCCAGTAAACCTGGGGCAGTCCAGTCAAGCTTTCAACAAATCTTTCAAAATCCATTAAACCTGGGGCAGTCCAGTCAAGATTTCAAGAAATCTCTCAATCGCAGATTAACCTGGGGCAAGTCTCCCTCACCATCACTTGGGGCATTTAAACGTCAATCTCATCAAAGGGTTAAGAACAGGCCAAATTTCCTGGAAGTACCACAACCATTTGCTACTGGGGGCAATGACGAATCTCTCCAAAGTCCTTCTGAAGAGGAATTCAAGCATCCTCGAGAAGTTTATCGCCTCTCTAGAGGACCAGCAGTCATGGGTTTATTTCCCCAACACTTGTCAAGGATTTATTCTCCAAAACAAAATTACATTTCAACAACATTCATAACATACGCAGTTTGATCGATAGACAAGAATTCCTTCATCACCTGTTGGAAGTTACGGTCGTCAAAGATTCCTTCATCACCTGTTGGAAGTTACGGTCGTCAAGAATTCCTTCATCACCTGTTGGAAGTTACGGTCGTCAAAAATTCCTTCATCACCTGTTGGAAGTTACGGTCGTCAAGAATTCCTTCATCACCTGTTGGAAGTTACGGTCGTCAAAGAATTCCTTCATCACCTGTTAGAAGTTACGGTCGTCAAAGAATTCCTTCATCACCTGTTGGAAGTTACGGTCGTCAAGAATTCCTTCATCACCTGTTGGAAGTTACGGTCGTCAAAGAATTCCTTCATCACCCGTTGGAAGTTACGGTCGTCAAGAATTCCTTCATCACCTGTTGGAAGTTACGGTCGTCAAAGATTCCTTCATCACCTGTCGGAAGTTACGGTCGTCAAGAATTCCTTCATCACCTGTTAGAAGTTACGGTCGTCAAGAATTCCTTCATCACCTGTTGGAAGTTACGGTCGTTAAAGAATTCCTTCATCACCTGTTGGAAGTTATGGTCATCAAAGAATTCTTTCATCACCTGTTGGAAGTTACGGTCGTCAAGAATTCCTTCATCACCTGTTGGAAGTTACGGTCGTCAAAGAATTCCTTTATCACCCGTTGGAAGTTACGGTCGTCAAGAATTCCTTCATCACCTGTTGGAAGTTACGGTTGTCAAAGATTCCTTCATCACCTGTCGGAAGTTACGGTCATCGAAGATTCCTTCATCGCCTGTTGGAGTTACAGTCATCAAAGTTTCCTCCATCATCCGGTTGAATCAAAGTTAATCCAAGACCCTCTCTGTTTTGGTCAGATCGATACTAAGATCTCCCTGTTTTCTTATGCCAGCGGAAGATATCCCGGGTTTTTGATATTTCAGATAAATCTCTCAGCGATTTATTTTGATTATCTTCACTACCAGAGATGAAGAATCCAACTCTTTTCTCCTTCATCAGCTCGGGATTTATTTTCCCCAGCGAAAAGTCGTCTTGAAAAACATTACACCTCCGTGCATCAGGACATCATGCAACGCGATCTCATTTATTTTGAGAACATTATTGTTTGATATATGCCACTAACCTTTGCCTTTCAGGAAAGGTACAATCAAATTCAAGTCATAAACCTTTTACTTCAGTTGAATTACGGACAAGTTCCTAAAAATCTCAGCAGAAACAACCCATCAACAGAATAACGGACAAATGAAGTTCCTAAAATTCTTTCTCTCTCAAGAATGAAGATTCTCATCCTTGAAACCTCAGGAGATTGGTATACTCCCAAGCTCCTGATACCGTTAACAAAATGAAGATTCTCATCCCAGAATCCCCAGTAGATTGGCATATAACCCAAACTCCTGACTTTCCCCAGCAATATAACTTCTCCTCACAGAGGTTGTCAAAAAGCTTGAAGATACACATACTCTTCAACAGTGGTCCTAGGACTTCTCATTTTCAATGATCAAAGGATTTTCAATCCCCAGCAGCAATCAAAGATTTATTTTCCCCGACATCGGTCAAAGATTTTATTATCTCCAGCTATCCAGGATTTATCTTCCTCGGCAAGACGGTTAATCAGCTTACATGAGCATTCATTACATTCATATATCATAAGCATTGATATAACACAAACATTGCATCATACATTTCATACAACATGACTTTGTGTTTTAGCTAACATTTTACCCTTTTCAGGATAAGATTAAAAGGCTATTGTTAATAATTATTCTGATACAGTATGGATACACTCCAGACACGGCGGTCATTCCACTACTCATTCAGATTTCAATATCAGATACAGACTAGATACGCTCCAGACACGGAAGCCATTATATCTCTCATTCAGATTCAACTACCAAACCTCAAGTTCAGATACACTCCAGACGCGGAAGTCATTCTATCACTTGTCCAGATCCCAGTTACAGTTCAGATACACTCCAGACACGGAAGTCATTCTGCTACTCATACAGATCTCAATATCAGATACAGACTAGATACGCTCCAGACATGGAAGCCATTCTATCTCTCATTCAGATTCAACTACCAAACCTCAAGTTCGGATACACTCCAGACACATAAGTCATTCTGTCACTTGTCCAGATCCCAGTTACAGTACAGATACACTCCAGACACGGAAGACATTCTGCTACTCATACAGGTCTCAACTTCAGATACAGTCCAGATACGCGCAAGACACGGTCGCCATTCTATCGCTCATTCGGAATTTATCCCCAGCACATAGATGCTCCCTACACAGATGTTTCTCGGTTATCCATTCCGAATATAGATACACTCCAGACACGGCAGTCATTCTGACATTTATTCAAGAATCAAATACAGTTACAGCTCGGATACGCTCTAAACAAAGACGTTATTCCCTTGCTCTTACAAACAAAATATCCAGATACAACTCAAATATGTTCCAGATACGGATACCATTCTGATGTTCATTCTACTAATATTTAACAAATAAGTTTTGGATGGCATCTTTAAGCCCGTCTCCAGCAAGATTCTACCGTCTTCAAATGGCATCTTTAAGCCCGTTCCCTCACCTACATTTTGACGAGTGCAAATTTACGGGCACTCTAGTGTCCAATCCTCTTTTACCTTCGAGTCACGAAAGGCAGATTCACAAATCTAACTCTTCAGGTCCAAGAAGATTGAACAGGGGCAACTGTTGTACCCCAAAATTTGCCCTCCCATCCTTCAGGTATTCATCCTGAACTCTCAGGTTTTTTCTCTTAAACAAATCCAAGCCCTTCATTATCGTTCCTTTCCAAGCAAACAATTTACAAGAGCAAAATGGTCATTTGCAAGCTCTAAAGGCAAAGCTTTTACCTTGGAAAAATTAAATCCTAAGCATTGGGAATTTTTCTCTAAAAAAAGGGGGGTTTTAAGAAGAAAATGGCACTTCAGAGCTTCTGAACCAACCTCTAGGCAGAAACGGTCAGAAACTGCAAACTTGGCTCAGCACATAACATTCAGTCAGAACATGGCTCTTTCAGCAGTTACACCAGCTCAGTCAGAGATGGTAAACTTGGCTCAGCACATAACATTCAGTCAGAACATGACTTTTTTCAGCAGCTACGTAAAAGTTCAGTCAGAATTTGCTAGAGAAAACAACAAAGCCAGAAACTCCTTCAGAACGTACTGGGATCAGAAGATAATAGGATCAGCAGATTAGGTAAAGTACTGAAGCAGGATCACTAAGACCAGAAACTCTAAAGATAGATCAAAGGAACATTCTGGAAAACTCTCAGAACTTGCTGAGACAGCAAGAGGCCAAGGTCAGAGCCTGGTTCACATTGTTTTTGGTAAAGCAGAACTGCTGGCTCAGGTTTTAGGTAATAATGCAAAATCTCTTATTACAAGATTTTTGATGTTGATAAATCTCATCACCATTTAATGCTCATTAATGCTCATAACCACTCCTGAACATTCATCCAAGGGGTCTCTCCACGTGTGGCTTGGTAAACACCTTTATGCAGGTTTAGGCATGAGTCTATGCGCCACTTTTCGCCTATAGAGGTCACTTCTCCTCAATCCTTGCCTACTGTTCCAGCCTAGGCTGAAAAGTTGTCCATCATCACAAATTTTCATGAACTTCCTTCAAAAACAAGTTAACCTCTACTACATAATATTGGCGCCCTTTAAACGTTCAAAAATCCACAAAGTTTTTCCTATAAATAGGACACCATTGTCCATCACAAAGGGGACGTGAAAAAAAAAAGATCCAGAAAAAATTGCTAGAGAAGAAACAGAAAAACTCTAGTAAAAGAAAAACCTTGTGAAACTCTGCCAAAATCCCCAGTGATTCATAACTTTGAACTTCCTGTCTCCAAACTTCATTGATACTCAGTTTGCTTCTTGACTAGAGAGCACCCATACACTTTCTGACCGTACATACACATACCTTATCCATCCACCTATTATAAAAAGAACCTGTCCAGAACACCATCAGAGCTAAAAGCTAGCTCCCACTCAGACTTTTTTCAAACAGCCAGGTAAGCACATGCTGACTTTCATCACGCTGCTAAGCATCATCAGCTTTGCATGCCCAATAAACATAATGTAAATACCATGTTGCTGTTGTTTGCGTTCTGAAGATTTTCATACCTCAGAATGTTTAAGTAGGAAGTGAATCAGTGTAGAACCAGCCGATGACCTTGTTGGTTCTGTTTCCTGAAACACTTTAACATTTGCTGAAGTTGTCCCAAGCATGTTTTCTGTTTTGTGGAAAAATAATAAAATTGCAGATGTTCTGGCTATAATATCAAAACTTCTAAGAAATTGTATTTCTGACAGGGTCAGAACTTCTGACTTCCCCACTAACAAACTTTTGTCTTGCAGCGCATGGGGGTCAGAACTTCTGACCTTCCCACTAACAGGTTTTCGTTTTGCAGGAGCTAGAGTCAGAAGTTCTGAGTCATACAGTTTCACTAACAGGTTGATAATCCTGCAGCAGGCCTGGGTCATAACTTCTGACTTCCTCTCAGCAGCGCGCTAGTCCTCTCTTTCTCTTTCTCTCTATCTTCCCTTTGTTATTTTCTTTTCTTATCTATTTTTCTCGTTGAACCACCCCATGTACAAATGTGTATCCCCATCTCCTAAATGTTGTAATAGCGTAGGATTTTACATTTTTGCATTTTATTTCTTTCAAATGCAAATGCTAGTAATTAGGATATGTATGGCAAGATAAAATCAATGAAATAAAAAATCCTAATTCAAGATAAACTCTTGCATGCAATGAAACACACTTGCACATAAACACCCCTAAGGTATCTCCACTTGGTTGCCTAAGCAAATGGCCATGATATGCATGTTGAGTATCTATTGGCAAAACAAAAACAAAACAAAAGATCATAGTCCCTCGATGACGCTATCTTGGTTTCCTATGCAAAATGATCTAGTCCCTCGAAAAATTGCTAAAAGATACTTAGCACAATTGTTATCAGGGTCAACACAATGACCCACGTCTGTCTCGTTTAACATCCTAACATAAGGTTGTTCACCAAATACAATGGTGAAACAACACTGTCAAAAGGGTTAAAAACATAAGAAATATCTTTGAGTAAAATAGGGTAGATAACTCTTAGTTACTTGATCAAAAAGCTTGCAAAAAACATTCTTGCTATTTTTAAACACACTTCACAACACAATTTTAAAATCCAACTTCCAAACATTGAAATCTTTTTTAAAAGACAAAAACACCTTTTTATATATTCAAACTAAGAATCATTACAAAGGTTTCCATAACGATGGCCTCTTTCCAAAAGCATTTTCAAAAACCACACACAAAGCACCATTGAAAAGCAAACGCAAGTGATCTAAAACTAAGAGCCCATGGATAACCATGGATAGAAAGGGTGCTAATACCTTCCCTTTCTATAATCTACTCCCCGAACCCAAGAAAACATCTCAAAGGTCTTTCCTGTGCTTTTTGACCTTTCCTTAGGATAAAATAAAAAGTCGGTTGCGACTCTTGCTAAACCGAAACATTTATAAACACAAACGCGAAACCTCAAGTCAGTTCTCCCACCGTATCACACACACATCAAACACTTTCAAATACACCAACACTTTCCATGAAATATTTTCAAAATTCCAACACTTTGTATACATTCTCTCCGAAACAAGAATCATTACAAAGTTTTCCTAAACGAATGCTCCTTTTCAAAAATACTTACAAAAACCACCACAAAGCACATTTTCAAACAAAAGCAAGTGATCTAGCAAGCAACTAAGAGCCCATAGATAATTATGGATGAAAAGAGTACTAACACCTTCCCTTTTTATAATCTACCCTCCGAACTCAAGAAATAATCTCAAAGGTCTTTCCTGTTCTTTTCCACCTTTCCTTTTGGATAAAATAAAAGTCGGTGACGACTCTTGCTAACCGCAACAATTGCAATCAAACACAAAACATTCCAAGTCATTTCTCCCACCATATTAAAGGTAGGATGACACTATTTAAAGGAAAAGAAGAAAAGAACAAATACATTTCGAGTAGGTAGATAGCTCGTAGTTTCTTGCTCATAAAACAAAACAAATTTCTCACACATACACTCTCTTTTCTAAATATTTTCAAAGACAAAAACACTTTGTATGCATTCTCAACGATACGAGAATCATTACAAAGTTCGCCGCACTAAGGCATCTTTCTAAAACATTTTCAAAATACACTTACACAAAAAAGCATTTTCAAAGTGAGCTAGCAACTAAGAGCCCGTAGATAACTACGGATGGAAAGGGTGCTAATACCTTCCCTTTCCATAACCTACCCCCCGAACTCAAAATCTTTAAAAAGGTATTTCTTATTCTTTTCACCCTTTCCTTTGTTGGAAAAAGAAAAATCGATGGCGACTCTTGCTAATTGTAACATTTACGATAAAACGTAAAACCAGTAAATTCAGTTCTCCCACCGTATTACACAAACCATTAGTCATGGTTGGTAAACAATTAAATGGTGAAGATTTGTTGGGTATGTCCCTTATCTCTGAAGTAGTTAAGCTACCCAAAGCTTTGGATGAAAGGGATATCTCTCATAGAAGTATTCCTTTTAAAGACTTTCCAGCCTTTAAACTTGCAAGGTTTCCTGAAGTCCATCCATTCTTGGTTAAACCTGTGACTATCTCTATATATATTCTCTTATCAAGAAGAAGAATAAACTCTCTAAGAAAATTTCTTGTGATGGTCCTTTTGGACTTGCAAATAAATCAAAGACTTTGTCTTCTGAGAAGATTTCTCTAGAGCCTGTGAATGTAGTCAGAAATGTTGTTGACACTTCTGTATCTGATCATTCACTACTAAAATTTTCTTTTATGAGTTCATTAAATCCTTTCGTTCCTAAAACCTCTAATTCTAATTATGTCTCCACACTTGGAACAGTAAATATGCTTAAACAACAAAATCCAAATATCTCATAAGCCACTACTTCTGAGCCCCAACCTCATCTAACTAAACCAAACATTTCTAGAGACACTGCTTCAGAAAGCCTCAACTTTGTCAGACAACCTAAGATTGTTGCCTTTCTAGACATAACCCCAAAACTTTACTCATTTCCTTTTAACCATTTCTTTCATAGAATATATGTTAATCTAAACTCCCTTGATGAATTCTTATATCATTTTGAGTATAACACTCTGGACACTCTTCAATATGCTTTGGAGAGTTAGTTTGCTAATATAGATACTGATAGGGTCAACTTCATCTGGAATGGCTTCAGAAAGTGGATGAATAATAACTCAAATATCATTCAAGCTTATTGCATGATGGAATCAAGGAAGAATCACAAGGCTTGGCTAGCTGCTTAAGCACCTCCTCCTATTCCTCTTTGCTTGCCTGCTCCAGTAGTAGAAGGTCTTGCTTCTGAAATGGATGTTCAACCATCAAATACTACTGCCTCTATGCTAGTTGCTTATGGGAAGACTACTACTAAAGGTTGTACCTCTTACGGGGTTTTGAAGATTGTTGTTGCTGAAGAGATCCCTTATGGGCTGAAGGAGACTCTTTATGAGATGAAGAAGTCCAATGCTCTCATTCAAGCACGTCTGGACAAGAAATATGAATTATCTGAGAGGCATGATGATTCTATCACTTTTATTATCATCGTGATGAAGGAGTTCATGGATATAATGTTGCCTCTTCCTCCTCCAAAACCTTAGACTTTTTGTTTACCTTTGTTTTTAGAACTCTAGATTTTTTATAGGTTTCTAAAACTTTTTGTACTATTGTCTTTGGTTAATGAGAAGATTTCTTTTGTCTATTTAAATATTTTTGATTTCTGAAAAAGGGGAGAAAGTGATGATTTTGATATATATATTCTCAAAATCTTATTCCCAAACATGTTCTAATGTTTTTGCCACTAACGTTGTTTGACTCAGGAACTTTGAGAAAGTTTACTGAATTTTTATTAATTGGAAATCTCTGAAGTTCTTAAGGAGATTCAGAATCCAGAGATTCAGAAGTCACTGGTTATTTATCCTTTGTTAAAAGGAATTTTAACTAGACTCTGACGGTATGACAAATACAACAAGACTTTGTTGCACCATCGTGTTCTAATAGCAAGCCAGAATCTGAGATGAAGGTTTCTACATCGTTAATCAGACTCTTGATGGGTATTCAATCATGGAAGAATTCCTTCATGCTGATTCATTTCATGTTATTTCTCAAAACTTCTTTAACTCTTGAACTCATGGGGAGACTCTGAACAAGATTAAACAAGTTCTAGGAATATAGAACTCAGGGGGATAAACCGATATAAATTATTTACCAAAATGTATGGTTTTATCATCCTTAAAAAGAGGGAGATTGAAAGAACAAGATTTGGTTATGCATATGGCCTTAAGTTTTGATGATAACATTACAAGGGTGATTAGATAACAATTTACTACCCCAATTATTTGTTTAATGTGTATCTTTTTCTAACAAGTTCTCACTCTAAAGATTTGACGTGTAACGTCATCAGATTCTGGACTCAACACACTAAGAGATATAAGTATGTGTGTGTCATTGCTTAGAACACCTTTGAAACAAGGGTTCTGATGAACGTTAGTTTTATCGCTTCTAATTGTGACTCTGATAGTAGAGCTTCTAAAGGGTTCTCAAACTCTAAAGATTCCAAGCTCTTTACTCCTAGTTCTGAATATTCTGAAGATAAGGTTCTGTTGAACAAGTTCTGAAGATTCTGAAGAAAAGATTCTGAAGAACAAGTGTTGAAGACTCTGAAGACAAGGTTCTAATGGACGAGTTCTAAAGACTCTGAAGACATGGTTTTTGATCCTTCTAATTATGCTTCAACTCTTACATATTATAAAGCCTCTAGATATTAGAATAGAATATCAAAGGTCTCATGTAAGAAACAGTACAAGGTCACCTCCTTCCACTATGTTGGTTTTGTAGCACAAGGACTACACTATTGATACGATGTTGTCTACCACTCACACTAACGGTTGTAAGAAGATAGCTGGAAATCTTGGTATTCATATTCTACCCTACAATGGATTTCTTTTTGGCTATAAAAGGAATACTTGGATGAATTGGAAAACAACGAATTTGCACTGATTCATTTTGCTAAAATTACTTTGTAAGTCTTTTATAAAGTTTTGTAAAGCAAGGAACTTTTTTTTTTGTAAACTTGCTAGCAAGGAACTGTTGTTCATTAACTTGATATTAACAATGTTGTGTTATTATTTGTACTTCATTTCTGTGTAATCTTCTTTTAAGAAGCTATCTTGTAAGCACACAAACTTGTATTCAACAATGAGTTGATTGTTCCTTGAGAGACTAAGGCTTTAGTCAGTATTCTTAATAAGACATTTACATTTAGTCTTTGTGGTTGTGGACATTGACAATTAGTCTTTGTTTGTGTTTGTAATTAGTTTTGTTATAATGGATTAAGTCCTTGTTAAGAAAGGAAAATCACCTTGGTGGGTGGACTGGATTAACTTCGTTAACAGCGAACCAGGATAAAAATAATTATGTTCATTTATTTTTGTTCTTGTGTTAACTTCAAGTGCTTGGTTTCATAAATATTTTATTTCTAGAAATCCAATTCAAATCCCCCATTTTCTTGTGTTTCTTGCACCTTCAAAAAGGGCCATGAAATTCACTTGATAGAAGGATAACATCATGTGAAAGTGACGCCATACTAATACCCACATAGCCAGAAAGAATATATTAAAAACTCTCAAAGTAGTAAGTAAAATTATTGTATCTAAGAAGATTGTATTAAACTCGTACAAAGACAGGGTGAGTGTGTGATCGATGGAAATAGAACTGACTGTTTTAAAGCTGGTTTCACGAAATGTCGCGGTAAGCAAGAGTCGCCACCGTCTTTTATGTTCTCCAACAAGGAAAGGACAAAAGCACAGCAAAATTCCTTTTTGAGATGTTTCTCGGTTCGGGAGGTAGATTTATAGAAAGGGAAGGTGTTAGCACCCTTTCTATCCGTGGTTATCCACGGGCTCTTAGGTACTTGCTCACTATGTTTTCAAAAATTGTTTGCTTTTCTTTGTGTGTGTGGGTTTTGAAAAAGTTTAGTTTGAAAAACTTCTAGGTAACTCTTGTATCAGTCCTCAAGAGTGTATGAAGTGTTTGTTTGAAAACTTTTTGAAAGTGTAGGTGCGAAAAGTTGTTTTTGTTTTTGAAAGAGCAAGTACCCGGGAGAAATCTACCTACTCTAAGGAATTAAGCTGTGTAAGAGTCCTTTAGACAGTACTATCCCACTATTGAGAAGTAGGTAGCATCGTCGTTGGATTTATTCGGGTCAATTCGATTATCGGGACATGTGGTCACCAAAGCAATGGTAGGACGCCTTAGCGGTAACCCTAATGTCCTAGATCCTTTTTAATCCGAGGCAACTATTTCGAGGCAACTGGATCTTTAGACAGGAGGGCGACCTCTAAAACACCCTATACTTGATGACCACCTCGAGGCAACCAAGTGAGGCGTACCCTAGGAATGGCATGTGCATGTGTGTCAGGTTTCATGTTATTTTATCTTGTACATGTTATTGGTGAGCTACGAGTTGATTTTATTTGTCATACAAGTCTTGCAGGCATAATTAGCAGTTTAATATTTTGCGGGAAATAAAGTGCGGAAAGTAAATCTACGCTATTACAAGGCGCAGGTATATACATCACCAAAAACATAACCATTTGAAAATAAAGTGCGAGAAAATAAAAGAAAGCGGTAAAAGCCCTAATTAACTATTACATTCTCGGAGCATATACATTAATATAATGAATTAAAATATATATGCGCGCGAAAGATTGAATCGGGACGTCCTTAGGGTTTTGACCCTTTTTGAGAAAAGAATTGAATTTGGTCCTTTTTTGTAATTAATGAAATTAAACCTAATTACTAATTAATTATTTAATTAAAAGAAAAATATTTTTGTGTTTTTTATGTTTTTAATGAAAATAAAAATAAAATAAAATCACAAGTTAATAAAAACCTTAATTTCTATATTAATTTTATTTATTATGAAAAAGATTAAAATTGCCCTAATTAAACAACTAAATCAATTTTGTTAGTATTTATTTACAAAAATAATAATTAAAGTGAAATTAATAATAATAATAATTACATTTTTTTGGTTTTCTGAGTTTATTATAAAAAATTAATTTGTTAATTAGTTAATAAAAATAATTAAATAAAAAATATAAAAGGGAAAAAAAAGAAGAAAAAAAACCCTGGGGGTGTTGGGCCCAGATGGAGGTGTGTTCTGGAAATTCCTGGCCCATTTGTTGGCCAGTCCATTGACTTTTCCTGATTGTCTGCACGTTGCTTTGACTGGGAGTACCATGCTCTTCATCTCCTGGCCATCAGATTGGTGTTAGTGGCCACTTGGCGCGCTTGGATGGGAGGTACATGGTGGAGCCTTTCATGAAGCCTGCGTGTGAACATAGAAGAAAAAATAGAAATAAAGATTTGGGGGACCTGAGAATCGAACCCAGGTCCCATTGGTTACCAGACACATCACCTTCCACTACGCCATATTTGCACGCTTTGCTATTTAGATAATGGACAAATATAATATATGGAAAATAAACTCATATGATGTATCAATAAAACGCGCGCGCCATTTGAATACTCCAACCACATGTTAACACGTATTGTCTTCTTAGCTGAAACTGCAAGAAACAAGGTTAGATAGCGGGGGTTTTTAACCCCCACAAAATAGGACGACCAAAAATAGAGAATAGAGCTATGCTCTATATAAATATGGCGTGATGGTCCTGTTGTGTTCGTCTCGTCCCAGCGGTCTCAACCATATGCGTTAGGGGTCCTGATTTTACTGGATGTGGAAAGCCCCAAAATTAAAGCTTCGGAACCCTAATACTTGTTAATGGCATATTTTGATTCAGGGCTCCATAATCAAATTAACCTGTACCATTAGCTTTCTATGGATGCAAGCAATACAAATCAATGATTAGGACATGTTAATGATGCATAAAATGTGAGTTTCGATTATGGAAAAGTCAAGCAAACCGTGAGTTCGTGTGGAGCAGTTTCTTTAGGCCTTAGCACTTGGTTTTGATTCCAACACGTTTCTGGAAGTCCCTGCAATGTATTAGAAACAATAAGGTGTTTTGAATTAGCCTGGAACTAGGAAAATTGTTTTGGCTTTTTTCTTGATTTTTTTGAATATGGTTATGGCTTTGTGCATCAGTTCTCACGTGAATAGCATTAGGGTTAGGTTGTGCATATGTAATGGAAGGGAATTAGGTCAAAGTTTGGGCCAAGGATCCATGGAATTATGGTTTGTATATTTGATTTTCAATCAAATCTTTTTGCCTCTTTTTGATGGAGAAAACTTGCCAAAATTGGAGATCTTTGTCCCCTTGATGTGCACACGAATTTTCCAGCTCATATTGGTCATATTTGCTTCATAAAAAGATTTGAAAACCATATCTTTGAATTTCCTACATTTTAAATCAATTAAATGAATTAATATTAATAAAAAATTCAATTAATTAATTAAAAATAAGAAAATAAATCAATTTAAGCTCAATGGGTCGTGCATAAGCCTTGGACAATGTTTCAAGAAGAAAATTGAGGCCCATTAGCAAAAATAAGGTATTTTGAGCAAAGTTGACTTTTGCACATTCACAAAAATTTCCCAACTTCTCCAATGCATATCTTGCTTAATTTTGATCCTATGAACATGTTCTTAGACATTTTGGAAAGGTCTTGAAGTCCTCTAACCAATGCCTTTGGTACCATGTCATTTGGATTCACCAATCTCAAGTTATGGTCTTTGACTTAAAGTGCATTTTTATTGACTTTTGAAATTGACCTATAATGTAGAAATTGATAACTTTTTGTGAGAGCATTTATTGGACTTGGAATGTGAAGATGAGTTGTAGGAAATGTCATCCCCTTCAAAATGAGCATTGGATGGGGTTTTTCTGATGAACCATGAAAAAGTTATGCCTGGGTCAAGATACAGTTGACTTTTCTACTGTCCGAAAATAGCAACTTTTGCATCTTTGATGATTTTTGAGTCATGCTTGTGGAATCATGATCAAGACTTGATCAAATGATGATTGTGAGCTCAAAATAAGATGTTAACCAAAAATTTTGACCTTTGACTATAAAATGACCATTTTACCCTTGCAGTTGACTGTGGATCAAATGGAGCTTTTGACTGTGCAAACTGGCATTGTGAACCTTGAAACTTGGCATGTAGATGCTTGAGAATATGTATAGGCCTATGAGACTTGATTGGACCATTGAAAACCTCAAATTCCTTGAGGGAACCAAAACCCTAATTTTGACTGGCTTATGAGGCATTTGAACTGTGCAATCCTTGAGCAAATCTTGAACCATTTGAGGATGATTCTTGACAAACCTTGAAGAATATGGGAGGGCAAATTTTGGAGTACAACAGAGTGCAATTATGAATTCAGGACAATGCACGAGTAACATAATGAGGGGTACACGAAGCGTAGTTAATTATTGTTGAGCATTTGACTTCATACACAAAATGGGGGTTTGAAAAACGACAGTTTAAATACAGATTGTTTTTAATTTCAGAGTTTAAAAAAAATTTAAGAAAATATTTAAATATAACAGCGGAATATCAATGGAAAAAAATATACGAAAAATAAAAAGACAATGAAAAAAGATAAGACACCCGAATTTATAGAGGTTTGGTCTAAATGTAGTGACTCAATCTTATCCCCAAGACTTAATCTTGAGAGAATCTAGTAATGCTTATGAGCTTTTCGTTGGTTAAGCTCGTGAACTGCCTTATACAAGGAAAATAAAGTTTTAGGTTAACTTCCTATCAAACAATGAACAATGAACTAAATAAATTAGTCTTCCTTCCAAACACAAACACAATCTTTAAGCGGTTAATCTCCAAGATAAACCGATATTTTATAAGGACTTATCTCGAACCAATGTGGAGTTTTGAGTTGTCTATCCTCCAAACCAAATTTGTGCTTTACACAGGCTGACCATGAATGGAAACAAGATTTCACTCCAAGTCGATCTCGAACTAAGTAGAGATTTTACATCGAGATGAGCTCAAGAACCAGAGACAATATTTTTCACCATTTACCTTCAAGAACCCAAAAAGATAGCTTTTCCTTAAGTGGCTCAACTCACAAACCAAACAGCGACTTAATAGTAAATCCCTCAACTAAATCTTTTAATGAGTTTAGCTTCGAAACCAACAAACACTTCATAAGAATATATATTAACTCAAAATTAAAAGTAGCTCTTGGAGAATTTAAAAATATACCTTTTCTAGAACAAAATTTCGTCGCATAAACACAAGGACTTTCTCTAAACGCTATGGCTAAATTCAAGTGAGAGAAAATGGAAAAATATTTTTAAAGAGAGAGAATGAGATAGATCATGATTCTGGATGTGGAAAATTGAAATGAGAGACATCTATTTATAGGCTATAGGTTGACACAAAAAAGTAAAGGATCCATGGGACAAATTAATAATCCAATTGAATGGGATCTTAAGTCAATCAATTGAATGACCAAATAATCGACTGTAAATGCTCATTTTGGAAAAATTAGATAGAAAGTCACTTCCTTTTATTATTACACTATCACAATCAATTATGGGTGTCATTTCCATTATATAATTAATTGGGAATATGCTTCAATAGATTGGGAAGTTCCAAAAAAGTGTCATGATCATTCTGACAATTCTCCATTCATCTGGGTAGGCTTCAAAACATTTCTTTGGTTGTTTTCTTTGAGAAATAGAGGTTTTAAAAAGGTTTTAGTGAGTGTGTAATTTAGCCATAATAATTTAGTAAAACACCTTTGCGTTTTTACAAAACACTAATCACTCATACACGCTTAGAAGAGCTTTTACACTTCATCTCTTTCACACTTAAAGCTTTAAGCCTTAGCCGAATATACCAATCATATAGGAACTTGCTTGAGTATTCTTGGTGACGAGGCTTAAGATATCTTCAAGTTAGATTCCATCATTAAATGATATTTACAGATATTATTAAAACCCCAGTTCATCAACTTGATTAGGAGGAAGAACTTTGAACAATTTGTCTTATGCATCTTTGATTGCTTGAAATAATTGTTTGACTTTATGCCTTAAGATTAGATTGCATCTCCATGAGTTGTCATAATTAAAAATAAGTTGTTATCATAAAAAAACAAACCATGATATTTGTGACTTTCTTTAACTTTGATCATATGGAATAATATTTTGCAATTTACTCAAAGAAGTAGTCAAATGAGATCATGATAATTTGATTTTGATTATGACAACAAAAATGAGTCTTTGATGATACAAGTTGTATGGAAAACCTTACAACATATGGGGATTCAAGTGGTTAAATATACAAGCTTATGGTGAGGAACAAAAACATTGAAAGGCTCCCTTGATAAAGCGATCAACTCCATAAAATATATTGAGAAGAGATATAATCACTCAAGGATGAAGTACAAGATGCTTCTAATCAATATTTTGAGAGAGAAGGATCAAATAGCCTTCTTTTATCCAAGTGTGGACCTAAGTCATATGGATCTGTTCAAAGTGGTTCAAGATGGTTAGCTAGTGGACAATGAATAGGCCCCACAATGGTTCCCATACATCTTGGTGAACCTTTTTATATTATGCCATTTTTATATGGTTTTTTGTAGTCCCCTTGGTTGTCTACACTTTTGAGGTGATGCAATTTTGTGTATAACATTATTTTATATATCATTTCCTATTTATACAATTTTTTCTCGCTTATAACCTACTATTAGTTTACACGAGGGCAATAGGACCCAACCACGAGGGTTCACCGTGATCCATGACTATGAGGGATGATAATGGTTCCCATGTGAGGATACCTCGTATTTAATCGCCTCAAGGGGAGACAAGGGTTCCTTATAAGAATCAAGCGTATTTTATCGCATCAAAATGGGCAACAAGGATTCCTTATAAGAATCCAGCATGTTTTATCGCCTCAAAGGGAGATAAGGACTCCTTATAAGAATCTAGCATGTATAGATTCTTTCCTCTGGTTTCCTACAAAAATGGAGATGGCCATGCAAATAATTCAAAATAACAACATGAAAGGCTTAAGAAAAAAAACCCTTTCCCTTACATGAGGCGCAAGAGAAAATAATGCTTCTACATAAAGATAACTTGTTCTTAAAAACGACAAAGGTATAATACTAGCCTAAAACCAAAATAATAACAAGCAAAAAAAGAAATGACAAAAGAGAGTACTTACAAATATTTCATTTAAGACTTCATTCTCTTATCTTCTCTCCCTTGCGAGGAGGAACCTTTCCATCTTTTAGAGCCATTTTTTGTGGCTTAATTCTATGGCCCGCGCTTTTGGTGTTCACGCCTAGGGTGAGACTCTTCTCAGCTTTAAACTTCCCACGTAGAATTTCCAGACGTCTTTTCTTGGTCTACTTGGATAACTCTAACCCTTCCTACAAAAAGCAGATATTTCACGCACATATATAGGGTAGACAGGGCGGCGCCTAATTGGTTGAAAGTTGGTTTCCCTATGATCATGTTATAGGAAGAATAGGGGTTTATCACAAGATACATGACCTTGATTTTCTTGGCTTATTCTCCCGTCCTGAAGGTGGTCTTCAGCGTTATGTAACTCGTTACTTGTATTTGCTCTCTAGAAAACCCAACCAGTGACCCTTTGAAAGCTTTTAGATCATTTGGGTAGAGGCAAAGCCTCACAAATGCATCCCAGTAGAGGATATTTTTTGAGCTTCCCTGATCTACCAATACTCTTTTAATTTATCAATCATTGTACATCACAGTGATGACAGTGGGGTCGCCGCTGTGGGGATGGATGTATGCAACATCTTTTTCTAAGAAAGAGATCTTGGCCTCGGGTGATTTGGTTTCAACTACCTCTGAATATGTGGGAAGGTCCTATATAGTTAATATTTGGCGAGCATATCTTCGTCAGACTGAATTGGTCTCTCACCCCCAGTAAATCCTTCTGCAATAGTATTAAGGGTGTGGCATCAATTTCTAGGTATGGGCTTCTAGTGTGAGGGCAAAAGTGAAAGAACTGAGTTTTAATGATTGTCAAAAACCAATTTGTGCAAATATGTCTTGCTTCAAACATGTGCAAGTGAGAAACATAAAAAATAAGCATTTATCTCAAAACAGATTGCATGAGCCGGCTCATGGATCCTTAGGTCGGCTCATGAGAAGAAGATTTTGGCTTGGAAACATCTGGGAAGGCGCACGCCTCCTCTATGCATCGACGCATGGTTCTGGGAGAACATGAGTCGGCGCATCAGGGAAAGAGTCGGCGCATGACTGAAGGAATTTCAACATCTCTCGCTCGGGAAGGCGCACGCCTTCTCTATGCATCGACGCATAGTTCTGGGAAAACATGAGTCGGCGCATCAAAACAATGAGTCGACACATGACTGAAGGAATTTTAACATCTCTCTCTCTCTCTCTCTCTCTCTCTCTCTCTCTCTCTCTTTCTCTCTCTCGGGAAGGCGCACGCCTTCTGTATATCCTGCATGAGTCGATGCATCGCTAAATTGTCTCATTTTTTCTGCTATGCTGTTACATCATGGGAATGACCTATAAATATTTTTTTGGCCTTTGTTTTACAAAATAAACAAGAAAAAGTGAAAGATATACACAAGAGTTCTATTCATCTTCAACCTCTCATCAATTATCAACAACTATACACAATCATTTTTGTTGATCAAGTTCTTGGGATTGTGTTGATAACGTTTGAATTGAAAGTGCAATTTCAGATTTGGATAGAGATCTTTGTGGGTTTTTTCGTGAATAAAACCATTGGGGTTTTGTCCTCCAAAATTGGGGGTTTTTATCACAAATCTTTTCTTCATTGAATTCATCCGAGCTAAGGGATTGGAAGGCCATGGAGTGTTAAATTGGGTAGTGGTAACCGGAGGATTGTGAAGAAAGATTTGGGGCCAAATTTTCTTGAGTACAAAATCATTCAAGGTAGAAGGAGTTTTTGTTCAAGATTTGGCATACTTGATTCATATGGAATCAAGGGAAGAGGAGTACAACATATAAGATTCATAAAGTGACTTTGAATTGTGGTGATTGTATCTTCTCTTACAAACTTTTCAAAATTAATTTCATATCCTAATTCTAGATTCTAGAAATGGGGGTAGAGTATCTCACGCGAGAATGACAGGGTGAACTATCTTAACAAATACCGTGTCCATTTTAGTTTTTCTGCATTTGATTTCTATTTGCTTAAATTTGTGAGTTATCAACTTTCTCATTCATACAAAATAATTGTAGTGATAAACTAAAATTTAAAACTCACATAACATTAATTTGAATTGCTATAATCACTATAATTTAGGTATAACCAAACCTTGTGTAGTGCGTACACCAAGTGTTTGGTGAATTTACAACTCATAAATTTGCTTTATCTTCTCCGCAACAAATTGGTAATAACTTACACCTTGTTAAAATTGCTAAAGCTATTCATCATATTCATTTTTTATTGTGATTCTATTCTCATTCATTTTCATCAAGTTGGTTCGCATATACGATCTTTCCAATACGTAAAGTTTAGACGATCAGATTCAGGGTTGTTGCTCTCTGATAAAAACAATTTTACAAAATGCGCAAATTCAACCCCCCCCCCTTCTAGATCTGTCACATCGTCTAACAAGTGGTATCAGAGCACTAGTTTATCCAGTGCTTCACATACAACTTCTAGAAATGGATTGTGATCTAAAAGGGGCGTACAATAGAGCACCCGTTTTGACATGTGAAAATTATAGATATTGGAAAGATTGTATGCGTGTCCATATCATGTCTGTTGATAGGAAAATGTGGAAGGTTATCCAAGATGGGCCAGTTGTAATAACTATGCAAAATGCTGTCGGGATAACCGTTCCTAAACCGGAAGCACAATGGGATGAAAAAGATGAGAAAAATTATGCCCATGACTGGAAATCTCGAAACATGCTCATAGCAACTCTAGGAGTTGATGAGTATTTTCGGGTCTCACATTTTTCTACGGCTAAGGAAATGTGGGACGCTTTGCAAGTCACCCATGAGGGCACAAACGATGTAAAATTGGCTAGAATCAATACTTTGACGCAAGAGTTTGATCTCTTTCGCATGGAGCAAGGTGAAACCATCGCCGACATAGATGCTTTAAGAGCTTCTAATTCCTTGGTTTAATTGGCATGGATGTGAAACTTGTCATGTTTAGCAAAAAGAAGTTAGAATTCTCAAAGCCAAACTAGACAAAGATTTACAACCTAAGATTACATTTGCTATCGATCGCTCAAACTTCAGAAAAAGCATGATTAATCCATATCAAAAATATACCTATGAAGTAAGGGATCAAGATAGCAAGAGTAGATCTCACTTAGATATGTCTTGCCTATATTGTTGCAAGAAGGGACATACCATTAGTAAATGTCGATTGAGGAGACTCTTAGTACATAAAGGCATATATAAATGGTTCCCCAAAGGCAACAAATGTTCAACTCACACTCAAGGACCCAATGAATGTTGGTACCTATATCCCATGTTTGATATTTCAGGTGGAATGTCTTTAGCCTTTCGAGAGAAGATGGTTTCTCGATAGTGGTTGCTCAAGACACATGACGGGTGACATTTCTCTATTCTTTGACTTTATGGCAAAGAAGAAAGGTTTTGTTACTTATGGTGATAACAACAAGGTAGATATACTCGGTAAAGGTAGTGTAGGTAATCCCTCATCCACCACTATCTCAGATGTCCTATTAGTTGAAGGCCTTAAACACAATCTTATTAGCATTAGTCAATTATGCGACAAAGGTTATAAAATTTCTTTTCTAAAGGATGAATGCATAATTGAACATAACGATAAGAAAGAGGATATGCTTAAGGGCTTGAGGGTAAACAATGTATATATGCTTGACTTGAATGATGTGTCCCTAATAGGTGCTAAATACTTAGTCACCATGAGTGAAGACTCGTGGCTTTGGTATAGGCGATTAGCACACGTTAACTTTGATTTGCTAAATAAAATCATATCTAAAGATCTTGTGATTGGCTTACCCAAAATAAAATTTTCAAAATATCATCCATGTGATGCTTGTCAAATGGGTAAACGAACACGAGTCTCTTTTAAATCTAAAAATGTCATCTCTACAACGAAACCACTTGAACTCCTCCATATGGACCTATTTGGACCATCTAGAATAAAAAGTCTAGGTGGAAATTATTATGGCTTCGTTATAGTCGATGACTACTCTAGATTTTGTTGGACGATATTCTTAGCAAACAAAAGTGACACTTTATATGCTTTTGAAAAATTTGCCAAATTATCTCAAAACAAGTTGAATACAAAAATTGTTACCATCCGAAGTGACCATGGAGACGAATTTGAAAATCACTTTTTTGATGAATATTATGAAAGAAATGGCATTGATTATAATTTTTCTGCTCCTAGAACACCTCAACAAAATGGAGTTGTTGAGCATAAAAATCGTGTTCTAGAAGAACTTGGGAGAACTATGATCAATGAACATGGTCTTCCAAAATACTTTTGGGTCGATGCCATCAATACGGCTTTCTATGTGTTAAATAGGATCTTGATACGTCCTATGCTCAACAAAACACCGTATGAACTTTTGAAAGGTAGAAAACCAAATATTTCTCATCTCCATGTCTTTGGTTTTAAATGTTTTGTATTAAATAATGGTAAAGAAAATCTTGGCAAATTTGACTCAAAAGCCGATGAAGGTATCTTTCTCGGATAATCTCAATCTAGCAAAACATATAGGGTATTTAATAAAAGGTTACAAATTGTGGAAGAATCTGTACATGTTTCCTTTGATGAATCATGTCCAAAAATGGTCGAAAAGGGTATTTCTTTTAATGGTGCAGGTGCTTCTTCGGAAAGGATACTCAATGATCAAGATGAAAAGAGTAATGAGCCCATACTTGAGAAAGAAAAAGGGGAGATGGATCATGTGTCTAGCAAAGAAGAAGAAGACACTCAACCAACAAATGAAATAAATCCTCCTTTGGAGTGGAAAGAAACCAAGGATCATCCTATTGACAACATTCTTGGAGACATATCAAAGGGAGAAACTGCACGGTCTAAGATAAGTAACTTTTGTTATCATTTCGCATTCGTCTCTCAAATTGAGCCTAAAAACCCTGAAGAAGCTTTATTTGATGAACATTGGTTTTTGGCAATGCAAGAAGAATTAAACCAATTCAAGAGAAATGAGGTTTGGGACCTTATCCCCCCTCCGCGAGACCATCGAATAATTGGTACTAAATGGGTATTTAGGAACAAACTTGATAAAAACGGAATCATAATTCGCAACAAGGCGCGTCTTTTTGCTCAAGGGTATAACCAAGAGGAAGGCATCGACTGTGAGGAAATTTATGCTCTGGTTGCCCGACTCGAGGCTATACGCTTGTTATTAGCTTATGCATGCTCACAAAACTTTAAGCTATTTCAAATGGGTGTTAAGAGTTCATTCCTAAATGGTTATATTAATGAAGAAGTATATGTATCTCAACCTCCCGGATTTGAAAATTACGAGTTTCCTAAACATGTTTATAAACTTAAACATGCTTTATACGGTCTCAAGCAAGCCCCTAGGGCTTGGTATGATCGGCTTAGTAAGTTATTACTAGAAAAGGGATTCTCTAGAGGGAAGGTTGATACAACCCTCTTCATTAAGCGCCAAGGAAATCATTCCATCTTAGTGCAAATTTATGTTGATGATATCATTTTTGGGTCTACTAACATCACCTTGGTCAAAGAATTCTCTAAAGTGATGCAGGGTGAATTTGAAATGAGCATGATGGGGGAGTTAAACTACTTCCTAGGTCTTCAAATCAAATAACTCGAGGAAGGAACTTTTGTTAGCCAAACAAAGTATTGCTACGAGTTGCTCAAGCACTTTGATATGGCAAACTCAAAAGTTATTGACACTCCAATGCTTACCGCAGTTAGCCTAGATTGGGATGAACATGGTAAGCCGATTGATGTAAAAAGGTATAGAGGTATGATCGGATCCCTTCTTTATCTTACCGCTTCTCGTCCTGACATTATGTTTAGTGTTTGCATGTGTGCTAGATACCAATCTTGTCCTAAGGAGAGTCATCTAAAAGTTGTAAAACGTATACTTATGTATCTTTGTGGTACTCCTAAGTATGGACTTTGGTTCTCCAAGGGTAGTGATTGTTCCTTGGTTAGCTATTCCGATTCCGACTTTGCAGGTTGCAAATTGGATAGGAAAAGCACAAGTGGAACTTGCCATTTTTTTTCAAACTCCTTAGTTAGTTGGCATAGCAAAAAGAAAGTTTCAGTTGCTTTGTCAACGGTTGAGGCGGAATATGTTGCATCTGGTAATTTTGTGGCTCAAACAACAATTACTCGACTATGGTTTAAAACTTAATCATATTCCAATATTTTGTGATAACACAAGTGCCATAAATCTAACCAAAAATCCAGTTCTACACTCGCGCACTAAACATATTGAAATTAGGCACCACTTCTTTAGGGATCATGTAGAGAAAGGTGAAGTCGTGTTTGAGCATGTTGATAGCAAAAATCAACTTGCCGATATTTTTACAGAACCGCTTACGACTGAACCATTATTTCACATTCGTAGGGAACTCAGTGTCCTTGATATTTCGGATAGATCGCAACTCAAATGAGTTGCATTTCCTTTATTTATCTTTGTGTATCTATGATTCGTGAATATCATCTTGGGCTGGCGACATATGAGGGAATTGTGTCATTCAAATACGTTCGGTAATATCCTTCCTACTCTTTCTCATTAGTGATCATTTTACTTAAATATTAGTGCTATGAAATGATTAAATGCTTTGTGTGTTATTGCTTCTGTGCATGCGTACTTGTTTACTATGTTCAATTAATGTCTACAAAACCTACATGCCATGAAATACAAGAAATTTCAGAACTTTGCATACATGAGCCGACCTAAAATTCTGATCGGTCGGTGTACGCCTGATTGAGAAACTCATTTACCAATCTTACTGGAATGCGTCAACGCATCCCTGCATAGGTCGACGCATCGCGATTTGGCAGACCATCATACCATAGTTTATATTGTGTGGCTCAAATTGCATGCATCCTTTTTTATGTGTTGTTATTCCCTCATCTGGCCTCCCTCTCAAAATCTCAAAATCTCAAAACCCTAAAAACCCACTGTGTCACTTCAACTCCAAATCTCTCCAAACCTTCATCCATGGCTTCTAGGGCAACAAAGAAAAGGAGTATCAGAGGTAGCTATTCAAATCAAACTCAGATGTGGTGGAATTGTTAGACCATCAAAAGGTATTTCCATTCCTTGAGTTGGATGGAGACTACAACAAGGCATTTGTCAAGGTATTCCATGCGGGTATACAAGGATGATGAAATGGAAGATGCTGAGGGAGATGAAGTTGATACTGAGAATCTAGAAAGTGCTGAAGAGGAGGAAGAAACCGACAACGGAAATGATGACCATGAGCCTCATAGATCCTATGATGAAGTGATGCGCAAACTTGAGGAAATGCACCTCCACCATCATGAAGACATGGCATTAGCAACTGAATGAATTAACAATCTTGCTGGAATAGTCAACCTTCAAAACACTCAGTTTAGTGATTATGCTAGCCTCTAAGACCACCGATATAGCACTCTTCATGAAATGATGGTAACACAAAACTCAAACCTGGCAAACTTTCAGTCGGCTTTCATGGCTCGCTTTCCACCAAACCAACCACAAGACAATGAGGAACAACAACATTAGTCAATTCTTGGAACTTTATTTCTTTCTCATTATGCTTATGTTATCTTGGTTTTGTATTAAACTACTTTACTTCCCATACTACTTTGTGTTTTATTTTGGGTTTATAACTATGAACATCATATTGTTTTATTTTATTGGTTATTGCTTCTATTTCTGTTTGCATTTGCTTCATATTGTGTGTATGTTAGTTTGTGCTCTTTTTTCAAAGTTGCAAAATATTGGTCACTCTATGTTTTTGGTTCTCTTAATCCACGTCCTTGTTTCTTTTTGATGTTGTCAAAGGGGGAGAAGGAAAGGAATATAACCACAGCAGAAATATGCAATATCTCAGGGGGAGGATAATTGGATGATTTGCAATCAGATGATTTGCAAGACGATTCATATTTGCGATTTTTGCCATCATCAAAAAGTGGGAGTATGTGAGGGTAAAAGTGAAATAACTGAGTTTTAATGATTGTCAAAAACCTATATGTGCAAATATATCTTGCTTCAAACATGTGCAAGTGAGAAACATCAAAAACAAGCATTTTATCTCAAAACAGACTGCATGAGCCGACTCATGGATCCTTAGGTCGGCTCATGAGAAGAAGATTTTGGCTTGGAAACATCTGGGAAGGCGCACTCCTCCTCTATGCATCGACGCATGGTTCTGGGAGAACATGAATGGGTGCATCAAGGAAAGAGTCGGCGCATGACTAAAGGAATTTCAACATCTCTCGCTCGGGAAGGCGCACACCTTCTCTATGCATCGATGCATAGTTCTGGGAAAACATGAGTCGACGCATCAAAACAACGAGTCGGCACATGACTGATGGAATTTCAACATCTCTCTCGCTCAGGAAGACACACGCCTTCTGTATATCCTGCATGAGTCGACGCATCGCTAAATTGTCTCATTTTTTCTGCTATGCTGTTACATCATGGGAATGACCTATAAATATTTTTTTGGCCTCTGTTTTACAAAATAAACAAGAAAAAGTGAAATATATACACAAGAGTTATATTCATCTTCAACCTCTCATCAATTATCAACAACTACACACAATCATTTTTGTTGATCAAGTTCTTGGGATTGTGTTGATAACGTTCGAATTGAAAGTGCAATTTCAGATTTGGGTAGAGATCTTTGTGGGATTTTTCTTGAATAAAACCATTGGGGTTTTGTCCTCCAAAATTGGGGGGTTTTATCACAAATCTTTGCTTCATTGAATTCAGTCGAGCTAAGGGATTGGAAGACCGTGGAGTGTTCAATCGGGTAGCGGTAACCGGAGGATTGTGAAGAAGGATTTGGGGCCAAATTTTCTTGAGTACAAAATAATTCAAGGTAGAAGGAGTTTTTGTTCAAGATTTGGCATACTTGATTCATATGGAATCAAGGGAAGAGGATTACAACATATAATATTCATCAAGTGACTTTGAATTGTGGTGATTGTATCTTCTCTTACAAACTTTGCAAAATTAATTTCATATCCTAATTCTAGATTCTAGAATTGGGGGCAGAGTAGCCCACGCGAGGACGACAGGGTGAACTGCCTTAACAAATACCGTGTCCATTTTAGTTTTTATACATTTGATTCTATTTGCTTAAATTTGTGAGTTATCAACTTTCTCATTCATACAAAATAATTGTAGTGTTAAAATAAAATTTAAAACTCACATAACATTAATTCGAATTGCTATAATCACTATAATTTGAGTATAACCAAACCTTGTGTAGTACGTACACCAAGCGTTTGGTGAATTTACAACTCACAAATTTGCTTTATCTTCTCCACAACAAATTGGTAATAACTTACACCCTGTTAAACTTTCTAAAGCGATTCATCATATTCATTTTTATTGTGATTCTATTCTCATCATTTTCATCAAGTTGGTTCGCATATCCAATCTTTCCAATATGTAAAGTTTGGACAATCAGATTCAGGATTGTTGCTCTCTGATAAAAACAATTTTACAAAACGCGCAAAAATTTTAAAGGGATCTATTCACCCCCCCTCCTTCTAGATCCGTCACATCGTCTAACATCTAGTATCGTCCCTCTCGTGAGAGTTGGCCCTTCATGACCCTAGGAAGGAGTCACCTTTGATGTATTTCTTGAGGTGGTCTTCTTGGATCATACACTTCTCATTTTTAAGCTGGTAATAATCTTTTGTGTGATTTCCTTTAAATTTATGGAACTTGCACCATCTTCTAGGCTCAATCACCATGACCTTTGATTTTTGATCTGAAGGCGTCAAGATGTCATGCAAGTGGAAAACCTCCTGCCATATCTACTCGCAACGAGTGTTTAGGGGCGTGAAGCTCTCCACAGTTTTTCCACCTCACTTAAACATTGTCTGTGAAAGGCGGGGTGTAGTTATTCTTCTGCTGGTGCTGCAAGCCTTCGGCATTAGGGACACACTTTATCACCTCAGGAGCCTTCTTCTTGGCATTACTCTCTTCGTCTTTTATATAAAATTATGCCCTTGTGATCACTTTTGCTAACGAAGACGTTAGCCTTTGGGCGAGGGTATCATTGATGCACCTTGCTTTTAGGCCATTCTAAAATGTTCTTACAAACATTTCTTGGTTCAGATGGACAAATTTTATTGTGTCTTTATTGAAACGAGTGAGGTATTACCTCAGTGACTCTAAGGAACCTTATCGAATGTTAAAAAGATTAGTGGTGGTCATCTTTTCATGTCGACTTGTTGTAAACTGGTGCACAATTTGTTTCACCATATCTTAATAGTTGGTGATGGAGGATCAGATAGATCCATGTATCATCGTAGGGCTGCAACCCTGAAAGTGTTTGGCAAAAGCTTGCATTTTAGAGAATCAGGTGTTCCAATGATGATCATCCATGGGTTGATGGAGGAAAAGAGCTCGTAAGGATGTCTACGCCTTTCGAACTTCACCAAGGAGGGAGGCTTGAAATCTTCGGTGACAGGTGTTCCCCATATCTTATCTGAGAGGGGTTATAGATCCAGGATTTATGCATCCTCTGTGGGGGGTAGCCTCGTGGTGGCGCTGTAGAATGTTTAGGACGTTGTCCTCTAAAGTTTGGTTTTGACGATGCAACTCGTCAATGGTGGCACGTATCTCTGCCGTGACATTATTATGCGGGAGACTGTGACCTTCTAACAACCATAATTTAGGGCAATTAGGACTAAGAGTCGAGACTTTTATGAGTGTCAAAGTAATGGTACAATGGAACTTTTGATCCGTGTTGGTTTTATCAGATCCCCATTATACTTGCTCGAAAAATACATATGTTTAACAATCTCATATTAGTAAAGATTGTTAGAAGCTTTAGTGTTTTTGTGGGATTAGAGTAAGATTACGAGAGTCTAAGTTATTTTATATAAATAAGAGATTATCTTTAATTGAGATATTTACGGAGACATGTAAATATTACGGTTCTTAAAAAATAATAATTGTCTTATTTTATTCATAGAACTCGATAATTGCCTATTTCTCAAGGAATTGTGGTGATGACTACTTTCTGATCTAAATTTAAATAAATTGTAAATAGTGGTATACACTAATGCTACACCATTATTGCTCTTAAGCTACCCTATTTTAAGGGATACTAAAGTAATTTGATCTCTTATTTTATTCTCTTAATTATAAAGCAATTTGGTTAAGATGATTTAGTATTTCAATATTAATAAATTAAAATGTTATAAATTAGCATCAACTAGAGTTGTTTATTTAAAAAAAAAATTAATTTATAACATTTCACATTTTAATCTATATAAAAAGATTATTTGAATTTAAAATATGTAAATCTAAAAACAACATTTTAGTTAACTACATGTCATGTTATTAGTGTTGGAAATCCACCAATATTCAATGATGAATTTCGACCACCACTGATGATTAGTTATGACAAACAAATAAAAGAACAATGGAGATATTTCTGCAGAATTTCTATTCTGCCCACAAATTGTGGAACCTTTATTAATTCACTTTGCGACTGCAAAATACTGTGAATAAGTTGATTACAAAATAGGGGGGTTACTCCCTCTATTTATAGATTTAGGTTAGCTTGCTCCCTAAGCTAAACCCAAGCCCAAAATATCTCTTTACTAAATCAAATCTAATCTAAATTTAAATTCAAATCTATTTAAATCTAAACAAATCAAATCTAATTTTGACACATATGAATTACCTTTAACACACCACCTAATTCATTGTGTCTAAACTGTCTATGTTCATCTTGGCCCTTAGCTTTCTGAATACTTCGACCTGCACTCCCTTCGTCATGATGTCTGCAATCTGATTCTCAGTTCTGCAGTGTTCCAAATTCATCTTTCCATCTGCTACCTGCTCTCGAAGATAATAGAACCTCATTTCGATGTGCTTACTTCGACCATGTGCTATTGGGTTCTTCGCCAGATTGATAGCTGACATGCTGTCTATCTTCATGGTAATTGCTCCATGATTTTTCCCTGTTATCTCTTCGACCAAGTTCACCATCCAGGTTGCTTGACATGTACAAAGAGAAGCAGCTATGTATTCTGCTTCGCATGATGATAATGCCACTACTGGTTCTTTTCTCGAACTCCAAGCAATTGTTGCACCACCTAGCATAAATACATATCCTGCTGTTGACTTTCAATCTTCAGCATCACTACACCAACTCGAATCAGTGTATCCCACTAACTTGCATTCTTTTCTTTTATCAACTGCAGGAAACAAAATGCCATAATCGAAAGTTCCTTTAAGATACCTTAGTATCCTCTTCACAGCTGCTAGATGTGATACCTTTGGCTTCTGCATGAATCTACTTACCATACCTACGTTGTATGCTAAGTCAGGCCTTGTATGACAAAGGTATCTCAATGATCCAATAAGTCTTCTGTATTGGGTTGGATCAACATCATCTTCATCTGCATCTTTCGATAGTTGCAGTCTTGGTTCTGCAGGTGTCGAAGTTGCGTTGCATTCTTCCATCTCAAACCTCTTGAGAATTTCTCCTGCATATCTTCTTTGATGCATCATCAAACCTCTACTACTCTTGTAGAATTCGATACCAAGGAAATATGAAATCTCACCCAAATCAGACATTTCGAATTCCTTGCTAAGGTCAACTTTGAAGTCTTCGATCTCACTCTTGCAGCTACCTGTTATCAACAAATCATCTACATAGAGACATAGTATAAGCAATTTACTCTTGCTTCTTCTTACATATACTCCATGTTCAGTTATGCACTTCACAAATTCCTTCTCCCTTAGAAAACTATCAATTTTCTTATTCCAAGCCCTTGGAGCTTATTTCAATCCATACAGGGCTTTATGTAGCCTGTACACCTTTCTTTCTTTGTCATGTTTCACAAACCCAACTGGTTGTTTAACATAGACTTCTTCATCTAAGGGTCCATTTAGGAATGCACACTTCACGTCCATCTGACATATGTGCCAACTGTTGATTTCTGCTAGACCAACAACCAGCCTGATTGTTTCGATCCTAGCAACAGGTGCAAAAACTTCATCGAAGTCTATTCCTTCTTTCTGTAGAAATCCTTTCGCCACAAGTCTTGCTTTGTGTCGAGTTACTTCACCTTTCGAATTCGTCTTCACTTTGTATACCCACTTGACATCAATTGCCTTCTTGCCTTGAGGCAATTCGACAAGTGACCAAGTGTTGTTGTCTTCGATAGACTTTACTTCTTCATTCATTGCTTTCACCCACTTTGAATCCTTTAATGCTTCAGCTGCATTAACAGGTTCGACATCTGCATAGAAAGCATAATGTACCAGCTCACCTTCATCATCTATCACATCATCTGATGTAATCACACAATCTTGCAATCTTGCAGGCATGCGTCTTGTTCTTTGAGGTCTGCTTGTACTGGGTATATCTGCTGGCTCCTCTTGTCGAACTTCTCTTTCGACTTGAGTTTCTGGCTCTTCGAATAAGATTCCCACTGAATCTTTCTTGACATTTGCAGTCTAATACCATTCTTTGAACTCATCTATGATCACGTCCCTGCTGATCACAATCTTCTTGTTCTCTGGATCGAATAACTTGTAGCCTCCTGTCGAATGATATCCAACTAGGATCATTTGACTTGACTTGTCATCAATTTTCTTTCTCAACTGATCTGGCACATGTCTATGTGCAATAGATCCAAATACTTTCAGATGACTCAAGCTAGGCTTCACACCAGACCAACATTCTTCTGGAGTAATTCCTTCTAGCTTCTTTGTAGGACTTCTGTTCAAAATGTATGTTGCAGTCGAAACAGCTTCACCCCAGAACTCTTTGGGTAAATTCTTACCTTTCAACATACTTCTCACCATATTCATGATGGTTCGATTTTTCCTTTCTACAATTCCATTTTGCTGTGGAGTATAGGGTGGCACCACCTCATGCACAATCCCTTCTTTTTCACATAATCTGTCGAAGTCTTTCGACACATATTCTCCTCCACCATCAGTTCTCAAAACTTTGAGTTTTCGTCCACTTTGTCTTTCGACCATAGACTTAAACTTGGTGAATACTTCGAACACTTCACTTTTCTGCTTGATCAGGTAAGTCCATAGCTTTCGACTGAAATCATCTATGAATGTAACAAAGTATTTGTTACCTCCCATCGAATCCACCTGAATTGGTCCACATACATCAGAGTATATGACTTCGAGACTAGCCTTCGATCTGCTTCCTGCATCCTTGCTGAAGCTGTTCTTGTGTTGCTTCGCCTGCACACATTCTTCACATACTTCGTTTGGAATGTCAATTTCAGGCAATCCTGAAACCACATTTCTTCTCTTCAAATCTCTGATGTCTCTGAAGTTGAGATGACCAAGTCTATAATGCCATATCCATTCATCTCTGCTAGCTGCAGTCGAAAGGCACTTGTGCTCCATCACATTTAGTTCAATCTTGAAGGTTCGACTCTGAGACATAGGAGCCTTCAAGATTAATCTCCCATTTGCATCAACGACTCTCATCAACTTATCTTCGATTGACACTTTATAATTCTTTTCGACCAACTGCCCTAAACTGAGCAAATTGCTCTTCATGCCTGGTATGTATAATACATTCGAAATTACTGACTTCTTGCCATCTTTCCTCATGATCATAACATCACCAATACCTTCTGCTGCTAGGGTGTTATCATTTGCAAATTTTACCATATTCTTCGTTGAGGGTTTTATATTGATGAACCAGTCTTTCCTTCCAGACATATGTGATGAACATCCTGAATCCAAGTACCATTGGTCCTTGAATCTATCTCCATCTCTTGTTGTGACCATTAGCATCATCTCTTCTTCTTCTTCATGTTTTGCAAGCTTTGCATCACTTTCTTGATTCTTTCGTTTTTCTGGACAATCACTTGAATAGTGACCATACTTCTGACAATTGTAACATTGAATGTGACTCTTATCAGGTTTTCAACCACCACCTCTTCCTCTGTTTGCAGCACCACCTCTTTGGTTGCCTTGGTGTGGTCTTCTTTGATTCGACACGTCTCCTTCGATTTGGTTTCCTCTACCATTCGATTTGTTGTAGCCACCTCTACTTCTGTCGAAATACTTTCCTTTGCCTTTGGTTTCTTTTGCTGAATGTGCCTGCAAGGCTACATCACTCTTCGATTTTCCTGTAGCTCTTTCGTTCATTCTTTGTTCATGAGATTCGAGCGTCCCTTGAAGCTCTTTCTTTGTCAATTTCGACAAGTCTTTCCCTTCTTCGATCGCCACCACTATGTGGTCGAACTTAGGAGCTAAGGATCTCAGGATCTTCGAAACAACAGCTCTTGTTGTTAATGTTTCTCCACATGTCTTGATTTGATTCACTAGTTTTGTAACTCTAGTGAAGAAATCAGATATGTTTTCACTGTCTTCCATTTCAAGCAGTTCATAGGTCCTTTTGTGAGTTTGTAACCTCACTTCTTTCACCTTCTCAGCGCCTCCAAAAGATTTCTCCAGGATCTCCCAAGCTTCTTTTGCAGATTCTGAATCACTAATCTTTTCGAAGTTGTCTGGGCTGACACATTGATGAATTATAAACAATGCTTTATAACTCTGTTTCTCAGATTCTGTGTATTTTTTCTTTTCTTCTTCTGAAGCGTTTTCGCCAAGCGCTTCGACTCCATCTTTTACAAGGTCCCAAAGGCCTTGACACCTTAATAGGACTTTCATCTGCTTGCACCAATTCTCATAGTTGTCAACTTTCAGAATTGGCAGCGTTGCTGGATAGTTTGCATTCCCATAACTTGTCATCGTGAATTCTTCAATCGTTCTTGATTGATACTTCCCTTGAATCGTAACACAAGCTCTTGATACCAGATGTTGGAAATCCACCAATACTCAATGATGAATTTCGACCACCACTGATGATTAGTTATGACAAACAAATAAAAGAACAATGGAGATATTTCTGCAGAATTTCTATTCTGCCCACAAACTGTGGAACCTTTATTAATTTACTTTGCAACTGCAAAATACTGTGAATAAGTTGATTACAAAATAGGGGGATTACTCCCTCTATTTATAGATTTAAGTTAGCTTGCTCCCTAAGCTAAACCCAAACCCAAAATATCTCTTTACTAAATCAAATCTAATCTAGATTTATATTCAAATCTATTTAAATCTAAACAAATCAAATCTAATTTTGACACATATGAATTACAATTTAACAATTAGATCATATGACATGAATTTAGTGATATGTATTGATTGCATGATCAATTTATAAGCTATAAAATCTAAACCATGGAATCAAATTAGTGGGTTCAGAAGTGAATCAAATTGAATTAATTAAATAAAAAAAATATAAAAATGGTCTAACATTATGCTATAAACACAAGGCACGTGGATACTGAATCTAGCTACTAGTTGGTTGTAGTAGCACACCTTTCCTTCGTCGTTGCACTACCCACGTGCAACGCGTGACTATTATACCTACTATATTTTCCTCAACATACACAGAGCAATTAACCGATTGAGATAAACGCTGCTCGCATCCACCACCGCCAACCACCGTCTCTGTCATCCGGACTGAAGGATCACAGTATCAATCAATGGCCGTGTAAGTTCATTCGTCAATCACTAACTAAAAAACCTTACTCTGTTGGATTGATTTTGATTATGTATGTTGTAGTGGAGTATAATGAACTAAATTACCCTAAATTGATATTTGATAGGGTTGCTTCTGCTCCTGGAAAAGTGTTAATCACTGGGGGTTATCTTGTTTTGGAGAGACCCAATGCTGGACTTGTTCTCAGTACTAATGCTCGTTTTTATGCTATTGTTAAACCCATTTACCCTCAAACTACACCCGATGCTTGGGCCTGGGTATGTTCTTTATTCTTTTTCTCATTCAATTTTTATTATTTCCATCTTCATCTGTTATGTGTAAATTGTAATTGAATTGCTTGCTTTTCCTTCAGGCTTGGACTGATGTTAAATTAACTTCGCCTCAGCTATCCAGAGAAGCTTTGTATAAATTAGCACTCAAAAATCTTACTATCCAAACTGTTTCCTCAAGGCAAGTTTCTCATTTATCTCAATAAATCTATTTTTTTTCATTTCAATTGTGGACCTTCAATTTTACACCTCACTTACTAAAAAAATCATGTACAAAGTGTGTCAATAATTGGCCTCCTCAGATTGTACTTTCTGTAGTTTCTCACTCTTAATAGTTTGACTTATAGGGTCTGCTTCAATTGGTTTATTTGAGCTTATTTATTGACATAAACACTTGTGAGACTGCGGAAGAAGAACTTATGACATATAAACTCTCCAATATTAGCTTACAATAACAACCCAACCTTATCCCACTAAGTAGGGTTCACTACATGGTTTAATTTTCCTCGTAATGTTCTATCCAGAATCATGCTTCTATCCAAATCGTTAATCTCAAGATCTTTCTCTACTTCTAGCTGTTTGACTTTTCTTCATCTGATCTATTCTCCTTATCATAGAATCTACAGGTCTTCTCTCTACATGCTCAAACCACCTAAGTCTATTTTCCACCATTTTTCTACAATAGGTGCTACCCCAATACGCACTCTAATATTATCATGTCTAGTCTTACCACAGATCCAATGCAACATCCTCATCTCTGCTACACTTACTTTATTCTCGTGTTGATTCTTAACGGCCCCACATTCTGTCCCATACAACATCACAGGTTTTATCACTGTACGCTAAAATTTTCGCTTCACCTTGAGTGATATCTTTTTGTCACATAAAACCCCTAAAATCCTCCTCCATTTCAGCCACCCAACTTGAATTCGATGGCTTACATCCCCTTTTATTTCTACATCATTTTATATTACGAAACCAAAATATTTAAACCGTGTGTAATAAAATAAATTATAATTTACATGAACACAAACTAATTTTTTTTAATCTTTTTTTAAAGAAATAACTTATACATAAGTACTTATATGCTATAAACACTTATAGCATAAGCGTGTAATTATTTGTTTATCCAAACTGAGTCATATATAGGTTAGGCTTACGGGAATTGGTTTGTTATTTACAGTGAAACAAGGAACCCTTTTGTGGAATATGCAGTGCAATACTCTGTGGCTGCTGCTTATGCAATGTTTGACCAGAGTAAAAAGGACTTGTTACACAAACTACTTTTACAAGGTAATGCTGTTTTACTCGCCCCTTTTATTGTGAACGGGTAACAACAACTTCAAACTTCCAATTTTATAAATGGATTTGTTGCACAGGTCTTGACATTACAATTTTGGGTTCCAATGATTTTTATTCTTATAGGAATGAGGTAATTTGCTCTTGTTTCTATACTTTCCGCACATCGTTTTTCTCATCCTTTCTTTCTCTCTAGTCTTTCTCCTTCAAACTCGATGGCTTGAAGATTTCGTATTGTTTAAAAGCTTAGACCAAGAAGTTTGTCTGAATAAATACTGCTGCAGATTGAGAGGCGCGGACTCCCTTTGACACCAGAATCATTGGCCACCCTTCCACCTTTTGCCTCCATTTCCTTCAATACCGATGAAGCAAATGAAGGAAATTGTAAGCCTGAAGTTGCTAAAACCGGGCTGGGCTCATCTGCAGCCATGACAACAGCTGTAGTTGCTTCTTTACTTCATTACCTTGGCGTCGTAAAGATTTCCTCTTCAAAAGATCATCAGGACAGGAAGGATATTGCAGACCTTGATATGGTTCATAAAATTGCTCAAACAGCACACTGTATTGCACAAGGGAAAGTTGGTAGTGGGTTTGATGTAAGTTCTGCCGTATATGGAAGTCACCGCTATGTGCGGTTTTCCCCCGAAGTGATTTCTTCCACTCAGGTCTTTGCCCTCCGCCTTCCGCTTCTCATATATGTATTGTGCATTGAGCAACAACACTGCAATTTTCAGTATTCATGTTCATCATATAAAGACACACACGCAATAGAGTCTGCATATTCAACATAGAACTGGCGCAATGCACCCTCCCTGGTTTATTTAATCTGACCATATTTGGCGTCTATCTCGAGATTATTGACAGCTATTACCAGTTAATACTAAAAAATTCCATGAACAATTATGTTCAATAATAATACTATTAGTCACCATTGTGCATTGCATTCGTTCAATTTACACAAACTTGTAACTTTGGTACTTAGTTCCTCCCATATGGATTTTTTCTAGAAGTGAAAAAAACCCCAAGGTAACTAATTTTCGATGTAGCCACATTATTTTAATTTACCTTCTATTGTTACCAATCATGCTAAGATTCTTCTGTTTGTTATCTCTTACATTGATCGACCGCACATTGTTTTTGAATTATTGGAGATGTTGGAGACATCAACGACTTCGTTGACTTTGCAGGTTGCAGCTACAGCAGTGGCCTTGCCAGAAGTAATCAATGACATTCTAAAAGGAAATTGGGACCATGACAGGGCACAGTTCTCTTTACCACCTTTGATGACTCTTGTAAGCAACTTAAACTTTGCATGTGTTTGTATTATTATATGTTAACATGTCTTGTAATAAGTGCTATTACGCTTACGCTCTACTCTGACTCCCTTCTCCCTTGCTGTTTCTCTCTTTTGTTCTATTGAAGGGTGAGGGTGAGGCTGTACCTACCTTTACATTTGTACTTTTGATTTCTACTCAATTAACTGATTTTAATGATTACAAAAATGTTGTCTTATTAGCCTTCGTCTAGGTTTCTCAAAAAATCGAGTTTTTCGTAGCACAAACACCCTTCCTCTTGGCAATCCACATTTTGAACCTATGGTTTCCGTACCACAAGCCTTCTCCTTCACAAACAGAGCTATATTTTTTGCTCTTATTTTATTTAGCACATTATCATTTAGATTCAGACTTTTCTTTTGAATATTGTGGTTCTTTCTATATATGGGAATCAAGTGCATTTCACCTACTTAAGCTTACTTGATACCATCAAAGATTTGGCCAGGGTATTCTTTCTAATGGCAGTTATGTCAAAAAAACAACTGATAACACTAATGTAAATGGTTTTATTTAGTCCATAAGAATCAATATTGTTTTCTTAGTTTAAAGATTTTTTTTAATGACCAATAAAGGCTTATATATTATTACTACTTTTTTTTTGTGCTGTCTTATATTATTATGCTTTTCAATAAATATTTCCTGTGAGTTTTTCAGCGGCACTTGTAAACCTTGAAATGCATTCAATGTTAATGACCCACGAGACAATAGGATTCAAGCAAGGTGGATGAAATGAAATGCATTCAGTGTTAATGACCCATGAGACAACAGAATTAAAGGAAAATCATGTAGAGCTATAAGACATACACTGCTGTATGAAACTAAATGTTAGGAGATTAATTACCAACAAGGAAATAAGCAGTGTTGAAAAGATGAGAATATTACGATGGATGAGTGACCACAAAAGACAAGATATGATTGGGGATGAAATCTTTAGTGTTGGTATACCTCCTAGTATGAAGTAGATGGTAGAGCTTTGCTTTTGGGCATGTATGGAAAAAATCCCATGGAAGAAGTAATAATACTGGTAGATGGTAGACCATGTAGTGGATAGTTCAATAAAGTAGTAGGAGACCAAGGAAAATCATTTTCCTAACCGTAAAGGACTTTAACTGTTGTCATTAAGCATAATTTACAATAGGACATTCTGGTGTCATTATTAATGTAGCTGATGCCACCTAGTGGAAAAAGGATTTAGTTATAATGTTGTTGACCTAAGAGAGAGAAGTACAAGTTATCAGTCTAACAGACATAAAACTTCAACCTTTTGAATATAATTTAACTATCTAAGTAAGCATTACATAAAGCTTACTTATTTACTGTCTAAATTTATATATCTAAGAAGTTGAACCATGCAGTACAATTGAAATTTAATATGTTCCCACATATATGCTGACTACAGTTAGTATTGTACTACTTTGCCTCCTGAGAACCCAGCTTTTTGTTCTTGATAAGTTTTTTTTTATATTGACTTTCGACTTTTACTATCTTCTTTTCGTATTAAAAGAAAATGTGGCATCTTTGATGCCTCTTGTCCTCTACTCATTCTGCGACTGGCTTATGGCAATTACTTTCCTCCAACTAAGATGTTTCTCCTTTTAGGTACTAGGGGAACCTGGAACTGGTGGATCGTCCACACCATCAATGGTTGGTGCTGTCAAAAAATGGCAAAAGTCTGAGCCTCAGAAAGCTCTGGAAACATGGAGAAGATTGTCAGAGGCAAATTCAGCATTGGAAACACAACTGAACTTGTTAAGAAAATTAGCGAAAGAACAATGGGATGCATACAAGTTTGTGATTGACAGCTGCAGCATCCTCAGATCCGACAAGGTATTTTGTTGAGATAATTTATGGTTGTTTAATCAATAGAAGTAATTTGAAAATAACAGGATTTTTCTTATGCAACTAAAGTATATTGATTAGCAGTTCTCATCATTAGACTCTTAACAACTTAAACTGTGCCTCAATCATTTTCTTTGCTTTTGCATTAAGGATTAGACTTCCACAATTCTTTCTATTGGTTTTTCATGAAATATGATATCTTAAATGATTAGACTCACACGTCTCTCCTATTACATTTGATAGGACCTTATTTTTTTCACAAAGTTTAGTAGTCATTGGAACCTTGGTTTTCACTTTCAGATTATGAACTTAATAAGTACTCCCTCAGTTCACTTTCAGATTATTTTTATGTTTCTTTTTAATTGTCACTTTCAAATTTCAAAGTTGTGTTAGTGATAGTTTTGTCAAAATTACCCCTAATCATTTATTATATGAGAGAGAAAAAGTAAGTTAAAATAATAAAAAGTTAAGGGTATTATAGGTAAAAGAAAAGTTATTGCTTAAAAAGTAACAACAATCATTAGCTTTATTGGTATGTGTAAAAAGTCAAAAAGTGACAATTAAAAAGGAACGGAAGAAGTAGATGTGTGATATAATTTCCTTGAGACTGCTCTTTCATGCTATGAAGTTTTAGTAAACTTTCATACATTGTTTCGTTTCTTCTTGATTTTCTTCTTTCATGTCGATGTTTGATATGCAAATTACATTATCAGTGGATAGGCCAAGCTTCTGAACCTAACAGGGAAACAGTTATTAAAGCACTCCTAGGCTCCAAAGAGGCAATGATGGGGATCAGATATCATATGCGCCTAATGGGTGAGGCTGCAGGTGTTCCGGTAAGTTAATTTCACTAGCTGAGCACTTAGTTATATATGGTTCTATCTTTGTATGATATCAATTTTGCTTATAAAAATAGCTATGTCCAGGTGGAATATATCTTGCCCTTGTGAATTTGTAACTTTGTTGAAATTTAGTCATTTTGCTTTATTCATTAATAGTTCAAGAGGTACCACAAATCTTTCTGTGGAATAAGAATGATTGGCAAGCTAAGGTTGGATATTGTTCCAGGCCATAGTTGTTCGCTCACTTGTAATCTGCATCTGGGAGAAAGATAAGGAGTGTTTCCAGTTGGGGTCTTGAATTTGATTTCAACATTACACAAGCTTAATTAAAATTTAACCTCAACTGAAATATCGTTGGTTAGACTTTACTTACCGTATAGTCGAACTTCGGATTACCAAAGGTCTCCAACCCCTGAGAACCGGAAAGTTAATTAAGACCAAAAAAAAATTCCCATAATACAGAAATTGGGATCTGGGAAAAAAGCCATTGGTCAAGATTTCTAACATCATAAAATGTGCCTGCTATTCATGTTGGGTTAGAAAGTGCAATTTATCACCTTCGAACCTGCTGTATGGACGGTTTCTTTTTGGATTTTTTATCAGACCATTTGATAAAGTAACAATTAAAGGAAAACGAGTTTTTTTGTATTGACTTATTAATTATGAACTCCTTGATACTTTCATAAGACTGCTCTGACTGTTCAGATACCATCTACATTGTGTTCATGATTGATTGATCATTTCAACAGTTCACGAGTTCAGCAGTCTCATCATAGTTTGTAATGTATGCAGATTGAACCAGAATCACAAACACAACTTCTCGATGCTACAATGAACTTGGAAGGCGTATTGTTAGCTGGAGTTCCTGGAGCAGGAGGATTTGACGCAGTTTTTGCTGTTACTCTAGGAGATTCAAACAGCAATGTGACGAAAACATGGAGTTCAGTTAATGTTCTCGCCATGTTGGTTAAAGAAGATCCTTGCGGAGTTTCATTAGAAACTGCTGACCCACGAACCAATGAAATTACGTCAGCTGTATCTTCAATTCGTATTGAATAAGTATCTCCACCTTTAAAATAAGTCACTACAGGAATATTATGTGGAATGTGGCTTTTAGACTAGGCATTTTTAGTTTCTTTCCATTTTTAGGGGAAAATGAGTGGGGTGATTGAGAATAATCTGTGTTGGTTTTTTGTGCACCCCTCCAATAGTGCTTGAAACAGGAAATTCTTTGAATAATAAATGTGTTGTCCAAATACATTCCTTGCCTTTTTGGATCTATCCACTTTTCTGTGACAGGTAGAGCATTTATTAATTAACAAAATTCTTGTTGTTTGCTTTATTGCGTGTGATGTGAGGGATTCAGATTACATGCAGTGATCTCTTACTATCTTTCTAGAAGTGTTTTAACAAAACTGTCTAAGGGGGAAGAATAGAATATTAAGTCCTGTTTTTCGCTTCTCTCTTTCACTACAGAGACTTTGTACTTTCCTAATTCACTTATACCCATAAACCAAACACTATAGTAAGTTTCAATTTACATGGAAAATTTATTAATTTATGTAATAATTGTAAAAACTAAAGAAGTGAACTTAATCGTAACCACTATTTAAAGAATTATCAATTCTATCAATGAAGTTATATAATCAACACGCTCAAAGGTGTTTTTTTCTAGGTAATTTCTCATCACACTCTTGTTATATAGACCCTTGTTATATGGGACGGATTTTTGAAAATTCGAAAATGTTCTCGGGTGAATTTGGAGATATATTTGAACGCATCAAATATTAATTTTTGGCAAAATTTAGTTTGAAGATGTTTCTCTGAATACACTCCTAAGATAAATTTGGACGCGTTTCTCCGAAGTCACACTTCATTTATTTAGAAATAAGTTCGGAGATGCATATTTGAACTATGTGTGGAGATGATTCGGAGATGCATCTCCGAATTATTGCCTTTGTGATTTTTTCACAACCAATTTTCTAAGATTGTGGTGATTTCAATCTAAATCGATTTTAATTCAATTAAAATTGTCGTTATTTGTTTCAACGATTAATAAAAATGAATATTATAGAACCGAGTAATGCGTTAATAAAATCGAATATTATAGATAAATAAAATATTATCACAACAATTATTATCCAAGTCGATGAAAAATAAATAAAATACTATAAAAAACATAGTCTACTGAGTATGTCTAATCCTAACATCTCAACTCCTCATCTGCCTACGGTAACTCAAGGCATTTTGTGCCTAAAAAAGAATAGAACGTGCTAGAGCAACCACTTCATCGCCACCTCTTTTGAACATTCCATAATCGATGCTCTCTCTTCATCTACATGATAGTCTAACAGATCGGCAAGACGCTAACAACATGATCATTCTATGCTCCAGGATCTCTTCATGAGCAAGCTTAGATGGACGTCCAAGAACGTCCTGTGTCGTGTAAGGGTGTGACACGTTATAGAACCGTGTCTTGTAACCCTCCACATAGGATCACTGTTCTGTGGCTTCATGACTTATCAGACGACTCTCAAAATATGACAGAGTGTCATCCAGACTTATGTGGACAATAATGATAGGAGTAGCCTGGAGACGGGACCTCGGAATGATATGCACGTACCCAAACTGCAGTATGTACCGCTCTAGAAGATACTTGCACATGATGTTAGTCCCACTTGCCAACCATTTAGAGTATAAGGAAATATGGTCGGATGGAACTTTGTCCAGCGTATGACATCCATAGGACGTCGTCATGTTGAATCTGATCGATATACACACGAAACAGCAAGATAACATCATTCTCTCTGCTAGGGATAAACCAAAAAGTAAATGGATAATCATCAGTATAGAACAGGTCAATATTAAACCCATGAATGCGGTGATAGTGGACAAGGATTCATCCCTAAAAACGAATAAGATGAAAAATATTAATATCTAGTGTGAAAAAAAAGTTGTTTGTAACTTAGAATTATGAGATTTGGAAATTATCGTAAGCAGACTGCATGAGTCTGGCATTTGCTTTGTCGTCCATTTATAACCTTCATTCAGATCGAGGTGTAGGTAAATCAAGCACACTGCCCCCACTATAATTTCATTCGTGAATGGACTCCAAGTCGATGAAATATTTGAGGTAAGTCACATTCACTTAGTTTACACTTTTGTCCACAAACATGGACGTGTCAACCAAGAATATGAAGAAGCACCTTAGGGCACACTCCCTATGGTAGGTAACTCAAAAATCATCAGCGTCTGGATGTCCAAATGTATCCAAGTATTTTCCATACAAATCCTCCAATCAAGCAAACTTGGCATTTAGATCACTGGTGCTTCTACACTGCTCAAAGGCTTCATCATATTTAACTCTCAAATAAGTCACCATCATATCAATTACTTTAGTCCTGTTGATCTTAGAATGATCAACCAACTTCCATTTGATGGAAAGGTGTATGAGGCATGCTACATTATCTAGTGTAATAGTCATCTCACCAATAGAGAGGTAGAAAGATGATGTTTCACTATGTCGTCTCTCAACAAATGCAACATGCGTGTCATGGATGATGTTGATCTACCTGAAAGCACAAAGACTTGCAAGCCCGAAGTTCTGGAGTGCATTTTGGAATCAGGCTTCCTCAGGTTGCTAAAGATTATGAACCTTGCATGGTTCACAAATTTCATACATTCACGCTCATGTTGAAAACAAAATATAACAAGATCAGTTGAGTTGAATTTGGATACAAAATATAAAAAAATAGAGGAAGTTCAAAAATATATATCTTCGTCCCAAACATGCAGAACCACATGCTCTCTAAATTAAATCAATAAAGAAGTGTTTGTGATCCCTCTTGAAAAAGGGTCTACAAGGGGGCATCGTCAACAACTAGGACCTTCTGTGCAACTGAGGCATCATCAACATGGTGCACACGACTCTAGGATCCCAACTCCCGTGATAGTTAACTCCTAGAGATCAATGTCTCCCTATCGTGAGGCAAAGGAGGGGCGACTCTAATTTGCTCGTGCTGATGAGCCCTCTCGCGACTAGCAGAGGCGGTTAGGGTGAGTCGTCCGAGTCTTAACCTTTCATGATTTTCAGCCATAGCCATGGAAAAAACATAATAAATTATGAGGAAGAAAAGAGTTCGGATATGCATCTTCGAAAACCTGAAATAACACAGTTCAAAGATGCATATCTAAAGAAAAAAAAGCTTTGTTCTGTTTCAATGGCGGAAATTTTTCTGCAACTGCCCTAGCATCTAAACTCATCTAAATCATATAAACAGAGTCTCTAAACTTGAACACTAACCCATTTGAGCTATCTAATGCATTAAAACTAACTTATTTGAGCTAATACATTAATCAAAAATCAAAATAACTAAAATGAGAAACTTACTCAAAAATGTGTTGATGAGTGTGTAAAGTGCTTTGATGTTGAATGCAATTGTTAGAAGGAGTTGAAAATGATAAGAAATAAGTAAATGTTACCTCAAATCTTGACCTTGAGTGGGAACTTGGAATGGATAGAGTGATGTAGAGAGAAAGTTGTGTATTCTAAAAAATGAACAAAGAGAAAAGGGAGAGTCTGACGCGAGCTTTAAATAAGCTCACTTACTTCAGAGATGCATTTTTGAAATAATTTTTTAAATTTAAAAATACGTGTATTCGGAGATGTATCTCCGAACACATCCTTAAAATGACTTCAGTGATATATCTCCGAATTTTATTTTCAAAAAAATAAAATTTGACGCGTTCAAATATGTATCTTCGAAAACATAAAATATTTTAAGAATTCCGCACAAGACCTGAGAAAATATATAAAGATGCAATGAGAAATTGTTATTTTTACACCCAAGATCCAATTTGAAAGTGCAAAACCCAACTTTTTCATAGACTTGGATTTCAATTTCAATTATTTCTAAATATATATTATATTTCCTCCGTCTCAAAATAAAACTGATTTATCATGCACGAAGAAATATAAGAATTTTACAAAACTACAACTAAAAGTAGCGTAGATACTATTAATTATGAATAAAATTGATAAAATTAATTAAAGTTGTATTGAAAAAGTAAAATGATCTTGTTTTGGGACAAATTTCTTTTGAGACAAAGGGAGTATTATGTTTAGATTGAGAAGAAGTTGAACGGAGTCATGTGTCTCAACAGTTTTCATAGCTATAATATAACAGACACAAACAGCATTTCCATTTGGGCAATTGTTCAATTAGAGATGATAACTGTACTTAATATCTATAGTAAAAAGATATATAGAGAAATAAATAATAATCATTTGATCGCACTATACAATTGACCAATAATGATGTTCATTGATATGCACACCCTACACACCATTTAGCAGTAACTCTTCAAACAAGAAGGCGGCGAGACGAGATGATACCGGCCAATCAAATTCTAGTTCTAATAACTTGAAACTCATTGAAAAAATCAACGTTAAATATTCAAAAACAACTAAAAAAATCCTCACCAGAAGAAACACATTCTGATATACTAAACTTCCACGATATCGAGTATGTAGTTATTTCTCCCATACTTCAACTACCATTTCATTTTCATCTCTTGATTCAACAAAGACTGCTGGTCTTTATATATTCAGATTAAGATATTCATTGCCAACCCTAAAACTGCCGCACTCGGCCAGAGATTTTGCGTTGAGCTCCCTGCCGTATTTGCAGACATAATTTAGACCCACAAGAAGCTCTGTGATTATTTCTTCTGTCTTTTCTTGATTCGCAAAGTAAAGTGTTTGAACCAGCAGCACGTTCGTTCGCGAAACAAAGCTTTGTTGCTCAAAACTCCTCTCAGCTTGCCATCTTATCATGTTATGAGCAAGCGATGCCAACCATTCCAATATGCTTGACATTGCTTCGTTCCATTCTCCTGCGAGACTCGTGTCGTAGACTGATGATGACGCCGTGGTTTTGCTATATGGCTTTAATTTGGCTTTGAGGGCGATTCTCACACGTCTTGGTAGCATGTTGTACATGTCATCTCTTGCATCGAGACCGATCAAGTGTGGAGAAGCTGCTAGCTTCTCAATCACAATGATAACATTTGCATAGTGAAGTGCTAAAGCAGCAGCGCCGAGGGTTTCAGGTGGAGGATTTAATAGCTTGCACATAGATTTGAAGACAGATTGAGTATGATGAACTACTTTGCCAAGACCAAGAAGGTTTGAATTAGCGTCTCTGGGATTCTGAATCCCGTTTTGAACACCACTTGCACTTGAATGACAGTCAATGACAGAGGAACTGTCCCAAGCCATACATCCTTTGAAAGGTCCTACTTGAGTCATTCGACTGTGTCTTGTGTGAGTATCCTTCCCAGCTATGCCAGTAGAGTGTTTATAAAAGTTCCAAATCTTGCTCAATTTTTTGGTTCTACTAAGTGGGACCGATTGATTCGCGCTCCTTCCAAGGGGACCTGAGTAAAAATTGACATTTGTATGCTTTCCTAAAATCGGGCCTGACTTTGTCGACGAGTCACCAAGGGGACCTGAATGAGAAACACTGGTTTTATTTGTTCTAACCGTTGGACCTGAATCAGAAACGCTGGTTTTATTTGTTCTAACCATTGGACCTGAATGAGAGATGCTGGTTTTATTTGTTCTAACAATTGGACCGGATCTCGCTGTAATATTATTAAGAGGTCCTGAAGAGAATCTGGCAATATGATTCTGTGATGGGTCGAATGAAGATTGAAATAACACAGAGACTGATTGACTTCTGTAAATGCTCTCAGAATCTAAGACACTCGAGTTATTGGTTCCACCATCATCTACCATGTCTTGAATACCAAATACATGGTTAATCTTACAGAATATTGTGAATAGCGATCTTGCCAAAAGATGTATTGTGTAATCATATGTCCTGTTCCATAGAGAAATATCCCTCAAGCTTTTCACCTCATGCCTCTTCCACGCAACTTTCTTCTGATACTCGCTTAGACTTACACCATCCGTCTCACCATTAGGCTTCACTCTTGTAAGAGTTTGCTCCAGCTCGGTAAGCACCTCCATCTCTTGATACAGACTCGCATTAGTCGATATAAATTTTTCCATCTTTTTAATCTTTCTTTCCATCTTCTTGCTAGTGAATTCCCACCCATATGGATCCATACCCGTAGTGATAAACCCATAAAAGGTGCTTTCAAAACCTTTCAATATTGGATCTTTGCATTTCTTTGAAAGCCTAGCCACAGACTCGGCCACATGTGCCATATTTTCTACTATCTCCATACAGATCAATCGTTCAATAAAATGATCATCATCTGAAACAAGCTTTCTTATGCCGATTGAATTTGTGATCTCTTCTCTCAACCTAGCAACCTGTTTATCACTCAGTGATTGCCATAAATTAACAAGCTTGGACATCAAGCTCGCTATTTCAAATGCTAATACTCCAATCACCTCCTCGGAGTTAGCATCATGCTTCCGAGGAGCTCTCCACAGATTACGAAACCATGACTCCGCAACCATTGCTTATCTAGGAATGACAAGAAACTGTCCTCTTTAAGGTGATTTCTTTGTCATAGCTCTGTAATACTCAGAAAATAAAACACAAAACATCACTGTCAAAAAGGGTGTTATAACTTATACATCTAATACTCAGGCAAATAAAACACACATTTTTTCAAAGGTGTCGGTGCTGCAGAGCTTGCACCGAATCAAGCTTGTGCCGAATCATCAACAATAAACCACTAAAAACTGGCTCTGGTAGCTAAAAAAAACTATACATATTCAAGTACAAGCAAAAAGCAAAGCTAAAATTTTTCTTGTTACTCAATTTGGTTTGTCAAATGTCCTTTGGCCTTTTACTTTCTAAAGGATAAAACTGCTTAACTAAGAAGCAAAAAGGGAATACAAATGTTCTTATCTAGAAAACATTTCTGAAGAATATATAATTAAAAAAGAAAGCTACACAACAAAAACCTAAATGTTGATCCTATTCTCTTGCTACTCAAATTGAATGTTGAAGGTTCCTCAAAAAAGTACATTTCTCTAGATAAATGGTCCAATATCAATTCAAACTAAAATCACAATTAGAATTGAAAAAATAAATGACATAAATCTTAAACCCCAAGAACTAAACCCAAATCTTACAAGCAAACCCAGATTGCAAGAACTTTATAAAATCACAAAGTTACAAACTTTTTGCCATTGAGATACTTTAACAGACATTTAGTTAAATGGGTCAAAAAGTTTGTCAGTAAAAACTCAAATCTCACACCATAGTGATTATAATAAGCAAAAGGCAAAAGGAGTGTGATAAAGCGGAGTAGAAGAAAACTCACCGATCAGAGAAAAGCAGAAGTGGCCAGGTGGGAGATGAAGGAAATGGGATGGGAAGGTGCACATGGAAATTGGAATGAAATGCAAACAAAGTTGAGAGAGAGAGAGAGAGAAAACGAGTGAAAACCAACTACATCCAAAATAATTAATATTAGTTTCAAATTAATAATAACTCCATCAATATTCCACAGCTCATTTTTTATATTTGTTTTTAAGATTGGTTTTTTTGGGGATAAAGATTGATATATTTTAAGATATAATAAAATTTGTTTTGTTATGTATTTTTTTTTTTCATAGTCAAAATCTCTTAATCTCATATAGTATCATCATAACTTATATAGTTGGTAGAGGATTAGTTTGTTCTATCTTTTTTTTTTTTAAAATAATTTTTATAATATTATATATTTAACGAACATTATGATATTCTTAGATTTAGTTGGATATTAATACTCGTTGGAAATTCATTAAAATCTATGATAAATTTCTATTAATTTTAATGAACATGATTGTTATCACCACACAATAACGATTAAAATATGAAAGAAAGACAATGATTTTCTGCAGAGTTTCTCTCTATCCACAAACTGTGGAAAACCTTTTATTCACTTTGCAACTGCAAAATTCTGTGAATACAATTTGATTGACTTAATTACAAAAATAGAGGTTATCCCGTCTATTTATAATTGAGCTTACTTTCTCTCTGAGCCAAAAAAAGTCCAAAACTATAAAAGTCCAAAATACTTATTTTGGAACAAAATCAAATCTATCTATTTTAGATCTAAATCAAATCTAAATCTAAAACCAAATCAAATCTATGTGCAGCCTGCTTTGATACACAAGCTCTTTGATAGGTCAATGGTTTCCGTCGAGCAACCTGCTTCAACAACTACTTCCCTTCGACACACATAATTTCGACATCAAGAAATTATAATTTAACACACGACCTGATTTATTGTGTCTAAACTATCTATATTCATCATAGCTCTTAGTCTTCTGAACACTTCGACCTACACACACTTCGTCATGATGTCTGCAGTCTGGTTCTCAGTTCTGCAGTGTTCCAAGTTTATCTTCCTAATTGCTACCTCTCTCGAAGATAGTGGAATCTTATCTCAATGTGCTTGCTTCAACCATGTGCTATCGGATTCTTCGTTAGGTTGATAGCTGACATGCTGTCAATCTTCATGGTAATTGCTCCATGATCTTTACCTGTAATTTCTTTGACCTAGTTTACCATTCATGTTGCTCGACATGCACAAAGAAAAGCAATTATGTACTCTACTTTGCACAATGATAATGCCACTACCGGTTCCTTTCTTGAACTCCAAGCAACAAGTACACCACCTAGCATAAACACATATCTTGTTGTGGATTTTCGATCCTCGGCATTACTATACTAATTTGAATCAGTGTATCCCACTAACTTGCATTCTTTTCCTTTATCAGCTGCAGGAAATACAATACCTTAGTCGAGAGTTCCTTTCAGATACCTTAGTATCCTCTTCACCGCTGTTAGATGTGATACCTTTGACTTCTGCATGAATCTACTTACCATACCTACATTGTATGCTAAATCAGACCTTGTATGACAAAGTTATCTCAATGACCCAATAAGTCTTCTATATTGGGTTGGGTCGACATCATCTTCATATGTACCTTTCGATAGTTGCAACTTTGATTCTGCGGGTGTCAAAGTCGAGTTGAATTCTTCCATCTCAAATCTCTTGAGAATTTAACTTGCATATCTTCTTTGACGCGTCATCAAACCTCTATTGCTCTTGCAGAATTTGATGCCAAGAAAATATAAAATGTCACACAGATCAAACATTTTGAATTCCTTGTTGAGATCACCTTTGAAGTCTTTGATCTCCTTCTTGCAACTACCTGTTATTAACAAGTCATCGACATAGAAACATAATATAAGTAATTCATTATTGCTTCTTCTTACATATACTCCATGTTCAGTTGTGCATTTCACAAATTCCTTATCCCTTAGGAAACTATCAATCTTCTTATTCCAAGCTCTTGGAGTTTATTTTAATCCATATAGGGCTTTATCCAACCCGTACACCTTTCTCTCTTCGTCATGTTTCATAAATCCAACTGGTTGTTTAACATAAACTTCTTTGTCTAATGGTCCATTCAAAAATGCACACTTCACGTCTATCCGACATATGTGCCAATTGTTTATTTCTGCTAGACTAACAACCAACCTGATTGTTTTGATTCTAGCAACAGGTGCAAAAACCTCATCAAAGTATGTTCCTTCTTTCTGGAGAAATCCTTTCTCCATAAGCCTTGCTTTGTGTCGAGTTACTTCCCTGTTAGGTTCCTCTTTACTTTGTATACCCACTTGAAATCAATTGCCTTCTTACCTTGAGGCAATTCAACAAGTGACCAAGTGTTGTTGTCTTCGATGGACTTCACTTCTTCATTCATTGCTTTCTCCCACTTCAAATCTTTCAATGCTTCAGTTGTATTGACAAGTTCGACATCTGTACAAAAAACATAATGTACCAGCTCACCTTCATTATCAACCATATCATCTGATGTAATAACACAATCTTGCAACCTTGCAGGCATGCGTCTTGTTCTCTAAGGTTTGTTTTGTACTTAGTTGATCTATAACTTTCTCTTGTTGAACTTCTACTCTTTCGACTTGAGTTTCTGGTTCTTCAAGTAAGATTCTCACTGAGTATTTATTTACATTTTCAGTCCAATCCCTTTCTTTAAGCTCGTCTATGATCACGTCCCTGTTGATCATAATCTGCTTGTTCATTGGGTCGAACAAACAGTGGAAAACCTTTTATTCACTTTGCAACTGTAAAATTCTGTGAATACAATTTGATTGACTTAATTACAAAAATAGGGGTTACTCTCTCTATTTATAATTGAGCTTGATTTCTCCCTAAGCTAAAAAAAAGTCCAAAACTATAAAAGTCCAAAATACCTATTTTGGAATTAAATCAAATCTATCTATTTTAGATCTAAATAAAATCTAAATATAAATCTAAAACCAAATCAAATTTGTGTGCAACCTGCTTCGATACACAAACTCTTCGATAGGTCAATAGTTTTCGTCGAACAACCCGCTTCGACAACTATTTCCCTTCAACACACATAGTTTCGACATCAAAGAATTACAATTTAACAATAATTTTATTCAATTAAATAATCACATTCAATGTCATGTTATTTTTTATATATTTTTTATTTGAAAATAAGTTAATATTTTAAATTAATTTCTATTAAAGGTATTGGTATTCAACTACTTATCATGGATATTTAAGAATTTGTCTATATATTTTTGTTTAAAAGAAATTCATAAAAAAATTTCATAAAAGATTCAAATATGAAAATTTTATTTAAATGGTTATTTTAAAATATTATTTTAGATATTTTATTATTTTATTGATAAAAAATTAGATATTAAAATTTTAAAAAATTACTTATTTTGAAGTTATTTCAAATAGTTTTTCATAAAAATCATTTTTGAAATACAATTTTAAAAAATATGATTTTGACTATGTTTTAATCTTCAAGAATGTATGTTTTTGTTATAGGATGTCAAAATTAATCTTTCAATTTCAAAAAAACAAATTTAATAAACTTGTAACATTTTGAAAAAAAATTATAAAAATTATTTTTGAAAATACAAAGAATTTTTTTTTTTAAAGTTCAAACAAACAGGTCCAGAATGACATCATTTCATTTATGATGATGACAATGTATCTCTCAAATAGATGATAAAATAAAAATATTAAGATGAAAAAATTAAAATTTTAACTCACCATCACAGATGAAGAATAATATACTATATACTTCTCCATGTTTGACATTATTCTAAAAAGAAGAAGAAGATAAACACGTAAACAACACGTAGAATAAATATTTCACACTGAGAAGAAAGAGAAAAATCACATAATGGATTAATCAATGTATGATTGATTTAAAATTCCTAACTCGGTTCTTATGAAAAATAAATTTTATTTTAAAAAGAAACTTAGTAAAAATATATGTCAATCGACTAGATGAAGATACAAACTCAATTATGCAATTTCTTTTTTTGACATGATCAGTAATAAAATAGTGCATAATCTCAATGTGTTTCATCCGAGAATGAAGTACCAATTTCTTGATTAGGTTTATGTCACTAGTGAGATTAATTTCATAATCACTTAATTGTCATTGCATCCAGGTTACTTACACACAACAAATACTAGTAATAATATATTTTGTTTCAATTGTGGATAACACAATACTTGCTTCTTTCATGTAATGTTAAGAGACAAACAAATTTCCAAGAAAATAACATGTATCGCTGGTACTTTTTCGATCCAATTTACAACTAGCAAAATCAAAATCAGAATACTTAACTAAAGTACAATAATTCCATTTGGATACCATAAACTCATTAGTTGTGTGCTAGTGAGACACCTCATAATGCGTTTGAGCGCGGTGAGGTGTGCTTCTGTTATACGGTGGGAGAACTGACTTTTAGTTTTGTGTTTTATCACAAATGTTACGGATAGCAAGAGTCGCTGCCGAATTTTCTTTTATCTAATAAAGGAAAGGATGAAAAGAACAAGAAAGACCTTTGAGAATTTTCTGAGTAAGGGAGGTAGGTTATGAAAAGGGAAGGTGTTAGTACCTTTTTCATCCGCAATTATCTACGGGCTCTTAATTGCTAGCTCACTTTTGAAAAATGCTTTGTGAATGTGTAAGTTTGAAAATATTTTGAAAAATGCCTAAGTTCGACAAACTTTGTAATGATTCCCATATCGTTGAGAATGCATACAAAGTGTTTGTTTTGAAAATATTTCAGAAGAGAAATGTATTGTATGAAAAATGTTTTGAAATGTTTGCGAGCAAGCGATTAAGAACTATCTACCTACTCAAAAGTGTTTTTTTCTTTTCCTCTTCCTTTAGATAGTGTTATCCTACCACCGGTTAGTAGGAAGCCCTATTGTTAGATGTTTGAGGGACAGACGCGGGTCATCGTACAGTCATAAAGATAATATATAGGGATACCTTTAGCAATTCTAAGGGACTATCATCATGTATTCTTATGCAACATAGAGGGACAAGATCATTTACCGAAGGCAGCATCGATGGGTCATCGAGGGACTATGATCTTTATGATTATTTTTAACCGAGGGTCTTTACTAATGGTATCCCTACGTTCGAGGGACATGACTATTTTTCGAAGGCAACAAGTGGAGTCACCCTAGAGGTGCGTGTGTAAAAAGTGATTTGTTTTCAGTTAATTTGTCTTGATTAAGTTTTTTAGCGTTTTGTTTTAAATCTTGCCATACGCGCCTAGTTACTATACAATTATAAAGTAAGCAGTAAAGGCAGAAATTGAGTGTCCTACTCTATTACAATGCCTCGAGGAAGGGGATACAAGTCATAAAAAAGGGAGAAAAAGAAAGCGGATAAAAATCCTAGTTAATCTATTATAACCTTTAACAGTTACAATAATCGGAAAAAACTAATGCAAAAATAAGAAAAGCGCGAAGATTGTACGAAGAAAACAAATGATGATTTATCCTAGTAATTAATTGATTTTTTTTATTAAAACCTAAAATAAAACCCTAAATTAATTTCAATTGGAAAAAAGGAGGATTTAATGATAAACCTAAAAGAAACTAAATTCATTTTAATTTTAATGACCATTAAAAAAACAATTAATTAAGTTAATTTTATTTTTTTAAAAGTTAAGTTGATTTAATTTTTAATTAGAGAAAAAATTAATTATGTAAAAAAAGAAAATTTAAATAAAAATAAATAAATAAAAATAAATGGAGAGATGGGCTTGAAGCAGTAAAACTAGGGGTGTGAGGAAGCAAATCATTTGGGCCCAAAACGTGTCAGCCTAGATATTGTGAATGATCAAGTATGGCTGGATCTAAGAGTTCTGTGGTATGCCTGTGAATCTAGGGCGTTAGATCTGACTTGGTGAACATCTGATGGTAATGACACGAGACACATGATGTGCGCTAGGCCTGCTTGTATTGAATATGTAAACAAGAAAACATGAAAAATAAAAATACCAGGGGCATGGATCGAACTCGTGCCCTGGTATACTAACGCCTTAACAATGTTAGAACATAGTTTGATTCTACAACCCTAGTAAGAGTTTTGATGATAACAAACACAAAGAATAATTATGCACTCTAAAATTATATTCTGTTTTGTAGAGAAGTTCTGATGGAACAAGATCAGAAGATAAGCTACAAGGTTGTTCCTGCTGTGAACGTAGATAATTCTCAAAAAGCTCTGATGATAGAAGATCAGAAGTTGCGCTAAAAGAAAGATGTTTTAACTCTGATTACACAACTCTGGGAAAGTAAGTCTGACGCTGTAAACAGGATCTTACGGCTCTGACCTTCAAAAGTTCTGAAGCAAGCAGCAACGCATACCTCAATGTTATGAAGCGTTACAAATCAAATATTTCCATTTCAAGAGTAGCGGCTAGAAGCGAACAAGGATCTTTATTTTAGAAAGCACCTTAAATGTCATTAATCATGTTTCCAAACGATCATCCATGTTGCGCCTATTTAAAAAAGACGTAAGGATAAATCGTTGACGATTTCACAACACTCAACAATGCTGCAATCTTTTCTAATCCTCATACATAAAATTCTCTCAACTGTGTAAAACATCACACACTGCGATACTGTTTTGTAAGAAAACATTACTGTACACTGTCTTATTATTATATTGTTTAGAGAAATTCCTTGAGAAAAACCGGGTTGTTGTTATACTCAAGAAGACTTTGGCAGTAGTCAAAGTAGATTTGTAATCAAGATTGATTAGTGGATTAAGACCTCGTTGGAGAGAGGAGAAATCACCTTGACGGGTGGACTGGAGTAGTTTGAGTTCAAACGAACTAGGATAAAAATCATCATGTTTTTTCTAGTGAATTTTAAGATTCCAATTCAACCCTCTCTTCTTGTGTTTTTCAATTCTTCAATTGGTGTCAGAGCGTCTGGTTCTGAGTTCAAGCACTTAACCGTGTCAGTAAAAGATCCAAGCTAAGAAAAACACTATGGTGGGACCAAGTCAGAACATCAGCAATGACTACCATGATGAGAAAGGCAGAATCACCAACAAACCTCAAATCTTTGATGGAGAGAACTTTGATTATTGGAAAGACAGAATTGAAAGCTTCTTTCTGGCTCATGATGTTGATCTCTGGGATATGGTGATTGATGGGTACATACATCCGGTTGATGAAAGTGGTCATAAAATTGACAGAAAAAGAATTTCAGATCATCAAAAGCAAGACTTCAGAAATCATCACAAGGCCATAACTATTATCCTGAGTGCCATCTCATATTCAGAGTATGAGAAGATCACAAACAGAGAGACAACAAATCACATGTTTGATTCTCTGAGAATGACGCATAAAGGCAACACTAAAGTAAAAGAACCCAAAGCCCTTGCGCTCATTCAGAAGTATGAAGCCTTCAAATGGAAGAAACTGAAACCATTGAAGCAATGTTCTCAAGATTTCAAATTCTGGTTGCTGGGCTGAAAGTTCTGGACAAAGGGTACTCAATTGCTGATCATGTAAAGAAGATCATTAGAAGTTTACCAAAGCAATGGATACCCATGGTCACTACTCTCAAACTGGCAAAAGATCTGAACAAAATATCTCTAGAAGAACTTGCCAGCTCTCTCAGAAGTCATGAGATAGAGTTAGAAGATGATGAGCCCCAGAAGTAAGGTAAGCCTTTAGCCCTTAAATCTAACAAAAAATATGATTCTAAAGTTTTACAAGCAATAAAAGAAATCTCTGGTGGATCCTCATCAGAAGAAGATAAATTGTCTCTTCTCTCCAGAAGAGTCAGTCAGTTGTGGAAGCAAAGGCAAAGGAAGTTCAGAAATTCTAGAAGAACAGGGAATCAGTCTGAATCATCTTCTGGATACAGAAAGTCTGAATCATCCTATGGACACAGAAAGTCAAGCAACAGGGACATTGTCTGCTATGAGTGCAATGAACAAGGGCACTACAAAAGCGATTGTCCAAGGCTTCAAAAGGAGAAACCCAAAAAGAATTTCTCTAAGGAGAAGAAGAAAAGTCTTATGGCAACATGGGATGACTCAGATTCTTCAGAAGCAGACACAAAATCAGAAGATGAAAGAGCCAACATTGCTCTTATGGCCAACGTGTTAAAAGATACTGAATCATCTGGATCAGAATCAGAATCAGACACTGAAGAGGTATTTCTTGACTTTACTATAAATTTTACTAAAGCTGAATTAGGAGAAAGTCTAAGTGAAATTCTTGAAAGATATCAGCAACTTTGAGTCAAATTCAAGAACCTGAAAAAGGATCTAGTTTCTGACTCTGGAGAAACTAAGAATCTGAGATTGGAAAATTATGAGTTGAAAGAAAATTTTTTAAAACTTGAAAACGACTTACAAAACACTCAGAAGGAAACTATCTCAGAAGTTCCTAGTAATTCTGATAAGATCATAAAGGAATATGATCATAGCTTTCAGAAATTCCTCGCTAAAAACATAGATAGAAGCAAGATGGATTCAATGATCTATGAAGTTAGCAGAAATGGCAGAAAAGGTATATGATACAAAGGTAAAGTATCCCAACCTAAGAAAGTCAAGGATCCGATCATTAAACGCACTCCTTTGAAATCTCACTTTACCTATGGGCACACACATGATTTAAAATATACCAGTAATGATTTCTCTGCTAAACCAAAATTCAAACATAATTTTGGTAACACTAACAAACAAGGACCCAAAAAGATATGGGTACCTAAGGATAAAATTGTATATGTAGCAGATATCTTTGACATCAAGACTGAAACACCAATCCTGGTACTTGGACTCTGGATGCTCTTGACACATGACGGGAAGAAGGCATATGTTCCAAAGCGAGGAACTTAAAGTTGGAGGCTACGTAGGTTTCAGAGGCAATCAGAAGGGGAAGATCATTGGCTCTGGAACTGTAGATATAGAAGTCCAATTTACAGGTACTGAAGAAACTGCGTCATAAGTTTCCAACAAAGAATCCCAAACAACATCAGAAGGAGATTTCATAAACATTACAACAACATCTGAAGAACCTCTCCAGAAAAGACTATCCAGAAGCAGCCTAACTCATCCTGAAGACAAAATTCTGGGAAAGAAGGAAGACCCAATCAGAACAAGATCCACGTTCATAAACTCTGAAGAATCTCTCATGGGATTAATATCTCTGATTGAGCCAACTTCCATTGATGAAGCTCTTCTGGACAATGATTGGATACTGGCTATGCAGGAGGAATTAAATCAATTCACCAGAAATGATGTGTGGGATCTGGTTCCCAAACCAAAAGGGTTCAACGTCATTGGAACAAAATGGGTATTCAGAAACAAGTTGAATGAACAAGGAGAAGTCATCAGAAACAAAGCACGGCTGGTTGCACAAGGTTATAGTTAGCAAAAGGGGATAGACTATACAGAAACCTTTGCTCCAGTCACCAGGTTATAATCTATCAGACTTTTAATTTCCTTCACTGTGAATAATGGCATCACTCTCTATCAGATGGATGTCAAAAGTGAATTCTTAAATGGATACATTGATGAAGAAGTTTATGTGCACCAACCCCCTGGTTTTGAAAATTCCAAACATCTAAAATATGTTTTCAAACTAAAGAAATCACTATATGGTCTGAAACAAGCTCCCAGAGCTTGGTATGAAAGACTAAGTACCTTTCTGTTAGAAAATAATTTCACTAGAGGGAAAGTGGACACAACCTTATTTTGTAAGTCATTTAAGAATGACATTCTAGTTTGTCAAATTTATGTAGATAACATTATTTTTGGATCTACTAAAGCCTCTCTGGGAAGAGAATTTGCTAAGTCTATGCAGGCAGAGTTTGAAATGAGCTTGATGGGAGAACTCGAATTCTTTCTGGGCATTCAGATCAATCAAACTCCAGAAGGAACCTACATACACCAGAGCAAATACGTAAAATAACTTCTGAAGAAATTCGACTTATCAGAATGTAAGACAGCCAAGACTCCAATGCATCCTACATGCATTTTGGAAAAGGAAGAGGTAAGTAAAAAGGTAGAACATAAGATATACAGAGGTATGATTTGTTCTATCCTATATCTTACAACTTCAAGACCTGATATTCTATACAATGTATGTCTATGTGCCAAATTCCAATCAGATCCTAGAGAATCTCACTTAACTGCTGTTAAGCAAATTTTCAAGTATCTGAAAGGTACTACTAATCTTGGTTTGTTTTATAGAAAAAACAGTGAATACATATTAGTAGGGTACTGTGATGCTGACTTCGCTGGAGATAGAGTAGAAAGAAAAAGCACTTCTGAAAGCTGCCAATTTCTGGGATAAAATCTAATCTCATGGACCAGCAAGAGGCAATCCACAATTACATTGTCAACAACTGAAGTTGAATACATAGTAGTTGCTGGATGCAACACACAGATGCTCTGGATGAAGAGTCATCTTGAAGACTTCAATATATTTGAGAGTAACATTCCTATATTCTGTGATAACACTTCTACAATTTGTTTATCTAGGAATCCTATTTTACATTCTAGGGCTAAGCATATAGAAATAAAACATCACTTTATTAGGGACTATATTCAGAAAGGAATTCTTTCCTTAAAATTTATTGACACAGACCATCAATGGGATGATGTCTTTACTAAACCACTTTCTGAAGATAGGTTTAACTTCATTATGAAACATCTCAGCATGAAATTATGTCCAAAATAAGAGCTTTATTTATATATTCTTTAACCCTCAAAATTTTATATGTTTTTTTTTGTGAACATCTGATCAACAATTCTTCAGAAGTTAGAAGGATAGTTGCATCAGGATTTATCTAAGAAGATATGAACGGTTCATTTCAAAGATAGAAGCGTGTAGTTCACATCATCAATATCTGCCATCCTCTCACAAGCGTCCTTCTAAGGCTGAACACGTGTTCAAATTCTGAAGGGATTAAAATCCTTGATTGGATGCATTGAGACGTGTGTCATTGGTAACTGTTTCACATCTCCACGCCATCTCCTTACTTTCAGGATTCATAAATATTGTGTAATCATTATTTTTTTCTCTTTCTTACCGATTAAGCTTTCAAATTTTTTATAAATACACAGTTCACTTTCACTCTCACTTCTTCTCACTACTATTTTCTGTCTAAGCTTTTCGTTTGCAAAACCATCTTTCAAAAATCCTCAACGGTCAGTGTGAACAATGGCTTCATCTTCAAGCGCTCAGAATCCTCAATGTGCTCCTGGTTCATCTTCATCAACTGCAAAGAGATACGAAGAACCGTCAAGAACCTTACATACCCCCGTTGATTCTCTAGAGGTTCTCTGTGAACTTATCATTGATTTTTAAAGCATGAAAGAAAACGACTTTGATCTTACAGCAGATGTGGAATTTCAAGGATGGAACAGATGCTTTGATTGTCTTTTGGGTCCAGTTTTCCCAAAATTGGTCAAGGAATTCTGGATTCATGCATCCTCTTCAAATCATCAAGTAACTTCATATGTAATGGAGAAGAAGATTGATATCTCTGAAGAACTGATTGCAAAGTTGTTTGGTCATAACGGCAGAGGAATCTGGTGCAGCGATATGGCTAAGAAATGTTCTGACCTAACATCTATCTCGAGAGAAATTTTTACCTCTGGGAAGCCTTCTAACAAGATAAAAGATCTGAAGGACTACTTCATAATATGGGCAAAAATTATTCTGGGCTGTATCAACCACAGGAAGCCAACAAGCTCTCCTGATTACATAAACATTGATCAACAATTCCTGTTATACTTCATTGCAACAAAGGCAAAAATAAACCTTCCTCACCTGCTACTCAACCATCTGAGAACAAGTGTGAAGGAAACCAGAGAAGATGAAAGAACCAAGAGGGATTGTATACCTTTGGGTAGGCTAATTTCAGATATTTTGACTGAAAACAAGTTAGTTGAATATCTGACTGAAGCTCAACAGATCAGCACTCTGGAGGCATGTGCTGGAAAACCTCTCAATGCTAAGAATCTGAAGAAGATAAAGATCATTGATAACATTAAGAAGGATCCAAATGTTGAAACAAAAAAGTCATCACCTCAAGAAGAGTCCCTTTGAAAGACTTCCCTCTGTTCTCTCAAATTGATGCTTCACCAGAAATTGTCGTCAGATATCTGGAAGCATGCAAGTTGAATGGGACTAATCCAGAGTTAAACATTCGTGATTTGCATCAACAGGCTCCAGAAGTTTTCCTCAAGAAGTCCAGAAAAAGGAAAGCTGCAGGAGAAGGATCTTCTCAGAAGACACCAAAAGCTGCTAAGAAGAAAGTTAATCCTTCTTTTATTTCTGTTGTAGAATCAGTGATTTTTCCAACATCTGAAACACCCTCCTCTCCAAAACCAATAGAAAAACCCTCACCATAAACCTTTGATGATTTTTATATAGAATTTGACCCTTCAGTCACACTAGAAAACATTCTGAACGAACCACACTCTCCTAACCCATATCTTGAATAAAATCAGCCAGAACTTGCTCAAGTTCTTTCTAATATTGAGCAATTTGATCCAGAATTTCAAGCTCCCCACTCTGAAAATCCAAACGCCAACGCTTCCCAACCAGAAAATCCAAACACTGAGTCTGATACCACCACACTAATTCCTGGAATAACAAAACCTCTCATGGTTCGCCAACCTCTCTCAATCCACTATATTCCAGAAATTTCATCTCCTTACCATTCCACTCAACCAAACACACCTCCATCACCAATTATCATTTCTGATTCTCCATCTCCCTCACATATTAATCCTCCAGAAGATCACCTAAGAACAGTAATAGACTTAGAAGCTCTAGATCACCTTGCCTCTAACTCTCACAAAATTGTTATTCCCAAACCAAAACCAACCACCACTAAGGCAAATGTTGGTAGAAATTTATTGATTTTTGAAACAGAGATAATTGAATGGGTTAAATCTTTGAAGCGAGCATGCTTAGAAAATCTAAATCCTGCTGCTTCTGATTCTCACTGGAACCAGTTCAGAAAATGGTTCAATTCTGAATCCTAGAAACTCAAGGAGTTAAGCTATGAAATGGCCCAACAAAACTTTTGTAATCAACTGAATGTTTTCAAGGATCAAGTTCCGAGTCACTGGGAAAAGAAACCTATTCTTTAGCTGTATAATGCTCCCTGGAAAGAGTACCAGCCCTCAGAAGTTGGTGAACCATGCTCTGATAAGCTTCCTCTGGTTATTGTTCAAGACAAAGGCAAAGAGACTGAAGAAGCCACTGCGTCAGAAACTGCTACAGATTGTTCTGAGAAGCTTGCGCCTTCCTTAGATATACCTTCTTCATCTCTGGCTATACAAACTCTGGAAGAGTTGAAGAAAGATAAT